>QXEO01000685.1:3065194-3665194 GCA_007115705.1 Dactylis glomerata | reverse complement strand
AATCGCGTAGTGATCTTCTTGACATATCACGTTATCTTTATTCTATCAATTGCCCAATTGTAATTTGTTTACCCAGCATGTGTTATTTATCTTATGGAGAGACACCACTAGTGAACTGTAGATCCCGGTCCTATTTCCATCATATTGCTATCACCTGTTTACTTTACTCGCACTGTTTACTTTACTCGCATATTACTATTGCTTTCCACTCGATATGCTCATGCCCTTTGTTTCAAGCAAACCGGTGAGATTGACAACCTCATCGCAAGTTGGGAACAAAGTATTTGGTTGTGTTGTGTGCAGGTTTCGCGTTGCAGCTAGCAAAGCAAAGCTTGGACGAGGCTCCCTATAAATTGTCCAAAGCTTTCACAAGCTAGCAGCATCACCTTCAGTCGTTTTTTGCTCCTCTCCTGATCGACATACCTTGGTTTCTAACTGAGGGAAAAGCTTGCTGCTGTGCTCATCACACCTTCCGCTTGGGGTTCCCCAACTGACTGGTTATTATCATCATCATCATCAACTACACGCCAGCCATCAAGCCCTTTTCTGGCGCCGTTGCCGAGGAAGAGTGGAAGACCTCTGCAAGGGGAGTTTTTCGCACGCACATCCCTTACTTTGTTTTAAGTTTTGCTTTACTTTATTTTTACTTGCATCGTTTTATATCAAAAACCCAAAAAAATTAGAATCCTTGGTAGTTGTTATTTCTTTACTTTAGTTTATCATGTTGTTCCCTAAGTATGTTTTGGAGGACCTCTCAATAGGTAGTGGTTCAATTATTGGGAAAGATAACATTGAGGAGTTCTTTAATCACATTAGTATGCATAAGGAAGTTGAGGAAAAATCTTTGGTTGAGATAGCTCCTAGTTATGAAGTTGCTTCTGCTTATTTAGTTCACATGTTAGAAGCTAGGTTTGCTAGCCTTAATCCTTTTATGCAATACATGTTCCTTATGCTTCATGAAATTGAGGATCCCGAAAAGAAAGCTTTTATCTTGGAAAGTTTGCGCATAGAATTTAGAGATGTTGCAATTGAGGCTAGGAAAGTTTTTAAGAAGTTTAATAAGCTTGGCTCGCCTGTTGAAATCGTTGGTACACCCAACGAAGATTCTAGAATGCCAATACCTTGTAAACTCGTAGGAATTCATAATGCCTTGGTAACTAATTTTAGTTGGATTTGTCCTAAAAATCTTTTTGATGAAAATAGTGTACCAAAGCGTGACTACAAGGGATACTCAAAACCTCCATTGGATAGTATTCACTTCTTTGTTCCTATAGTGGATCCTGAAGCCCCTTTCATTATTACTTGATTCGCAATTTTCTGCGCCTAGCTCAAAGGCGTTAAAGAAAAGCACTCTTGGGAGATAACCCAATGTTTTATTTCCAGTACTTTTTCTTTTATTTGAGTCTTGGAAGTCATTACTACTGTAATGACCGCTCCTTATCCTTTTTATTTTATTGTTGTGCCAAGAGAAGCCTCTAATTCGAGTGAGGTAAAGATTTGGGGATGTTGCTGTCCTGAAACTGTTTTCGGTGCTGCACCGTAAAAATTCATGAAAATTCTCTGTATATCTTTTGGACCTGCAATTTCTTGTGCATATGCCCCAGGTTATATCAAAACTTTCATTAGTTGAACACTTTTTGATTTGAGCAACAGAAAACCCCTTAAAAAAATCGGCCTTTATCAGCTGTTCTGTTTTGACAGATTTCTGCCACTATTCGTTTTTGCCGCTTTATCGCTTTCTTTTCGAGTTATTTTGATCACGGAACTTTTGGGGAACCTGCTACAGTAGTATATACTTAATATGTGGTGGTTTTGGGTTGAAACCTGAAGCAAAAGAGGTTGATTATATGTTATGCTTACACTAATGTTGCTAATAGATTTGTGTTTAGTTTTGTATGAAGGAAGTTTTCAAGTGTAGGGATTGGAGAATGATGAGATGAGTTGAAGAATGGACAAAAGCTCAAGCTTGGGGATGCCCATGCATCACCCCAAGAAATATCCAAGAAGTACAAGCGTCAAAGCTTGGGGATGCCCCCGAGGCACCCCTTCTTTATCGGCAAAAATCAGGTCACCTTTCAAAACACTATATTTTTATTGCTTCATGCACTATGTGTTTTTCTTGGAGCATCAGTTGTTTTAGTTTTCTTAGTTAGTTTAGTTTGTTTACTGTAATAAATGGTTGGACCCAACAAATTTCTTTTGGAGAAGTTGCCTTGCTTTTCATTTGCCAAGAACGCTCCAGTTTTCACTCTTATCAAAAAACCGAGTGTTCTTCTTTTTTCGCTACTGCTTTTGGTTTTCGTTTTCGCCTTGATTTAAGTTCAGACCTTGTCATATCTTTTTATCAAGGTGTATTTTTGCCTCTGATCTTTATTGGTTTTCATCAAAAGAGGCGTCTTAAAAATTTCAAATGGTGTTGGAAAAGAGAAAAAGCTTTGTGCAAAATAGTGGTACAAGAAGGAGCTTGTGTAGACTGCGGCTTAGGCTTTTTCATGTCATGCTTGATGTCTTTTTGATAGTATGCTTAGTAGTTTTGCTGTAGCATGACTTGTCTCAAATAACTGAGATTGCTTAATGAGCCTTTGAAAAATCATGCGTTGTTTTTAACTATTTGGAAGCATTATTTTGGTTTTCTCCTTGATGATTTATTTGGGTTGACTTGGCGCATGCTCACACATGTTAGACTCTTACAAAGTCGCCAATAGCCTCTATGATCATTTAGTTTTTGACTTTTGATGCCATCTTATGCTTCTTTTAATGTCGCTTTGTCGCTTTGCATGATTATGGCCATTATTGCTCTCTTAGTTGGTCGCTCCCAGTCTTTTGCTAGCCCTCGCCTTGTACTGAGTATGAGCTCTACTCGTGCATCCAACTCCTAAAAACCAAGTTTGCCAAAGTGTCCACCATACATACCTACTAGCAATTTGCTATTCCAAGTAAATTTGACTTGCTTTTATCTTCTCTTCAAATTAAACTCTTACCAGTGTTATGCAAAAATTGGTCAGTAAAGCTCTCACGAACCGGAAGGCACACTTTACTTTTTCCTGTTCTTAAAAATTTGACATTGTGGTCTCTTATGTTGAGTTGTTATCTTGCAAGTTGTAAGTTGGATACTAGCCCAACCATGCCGTCATGGGGCAAGCTTTCAACATTGCACTTCTTATTTGAGTTGATATCGTGATCTTTTGTTTATGGATGCCCGCGGTGTGAAATGAATTGGGAATCTTGCGGGGATCATGGAGTTTGTATATGTGTTAGGGAAACGCCTGGGCCGCCAATCCAAGCCATGCATAATTCATGGTGAAAATTTGCAGCATACCCATAGTGGACATTCGACGACGCATCTCAAAATAAAAAGCTAAACAAATAGCAAATAAAAGAGATGTCGAGGTGTTCATTGTCTGCTTGTCCTGTCATTTTGATGTGGGCTTGTTCCATGTCATCGGGCACGGAGGTACCCCGTTGGCGGTTCTCAATGATACATATATACTTACAATGACAAGAGCCTTGCTTGGGACTCTAAGTAAAGTAGCATGAGGTTTGGGTACTCGTATTCACGGGGCACGAGGTTTTTGACTTATGATTTGTCAAGCATATGCATCATAATTGTTCTCGCATTAACTTTAACCATTCAAGATGCTTATGATGGGGGCAATGAGAGCTCAAAGCCGGTAAGTACCATAATTTTTGAAGGTCTATAAAACTTGCAATCACTGCTTCCCTCCGCGAAGGGCCTTTCTTTTAATTTTATGTTGAGTCATCACCTTCTATCTTTATGCACCATTAAGAGAGCATAGTTGTCATTCTTAGTATAATGTGCATTGTCCCAAAGTTTTCATTGATTGATTCATATTGTTGGTTTCACTTGTTCTTAAATTATTTGTATCTAGTCGCCCTCTTAAACTTGAAGGTGTCCTATGCATTTATGTTTTGCTCTCCATGAAGGACAAGCTGAAAACCATTTGTATGTTTTTCCTAATGATTTGAACACACATTTGACTTTCATTGTTTCATTTTCATGATCTTTTATTTGTGTTCATTTTCATGTTATAACATGGTTGCTAAGTTTTTATTGTCAAGATTATATCTTTCGTGCCCATGTTTTAAGTTATTTTGATCCCAGCTCACAAATGCTTACATATATGATCAAGATTGTGTAGGTGCATGTCACCTCAAAAATTATTTCTTTTGTTATCACTTACCTACTCGAGGATGAGGAGGAGTTAAGCTTGGGGATGCTTGATACGTCTCCAACGTATCTATAATTTTTGATGCTCCATGCTTGTATTTACACCATTTGCCTAATGTTTCGTTACACTTCGTGGCAGTTTTATGTATTTTCTGGAACTAACCCACTAACAAGTCGCCACAGTGCCAGTTCCCTGTTTTCACCTCGGTCGGTCGGTAGGAAATAATTCGTTCCGTTTTCACCTCTACGTGTGAGGTCGCCTCGGTCCACCTCTGACGATGCCCCTTCGCCTATAAAGACCCCCCGACGGAAAAAACCTAAGTACCCGATCAATTTTCCAGAACACATCGCGATCCGTCGCCGCCGTCGACCTGAAGATCGGGAGGGTCCAGAAGCTCTTCCCGGCACCCTGCCGGAGAGGAGAATCACCACTGGAGGTCTTCTTCATCGCCATGCTTGCCTCCGGAGCGATGAGTGAGTAGTCTACCTTGGACTATGGGTCCATAACAGTAGCTAGATGGTTGTCTCCTCCACCATGTGCTTCATGTTTAGATCTCATGAGCTGCCCTACATGATTGAGATCACCGTTATGTAATTCTACATGTTTGGTTTGTTGGGATCCGATGAATATTGGTGTTATGATTGAGTTGCTATACTGAAATATATCTTATGTTATCTCTATGTTGTTTATGATCTTGAATGCTCTCCGTTGTTAGTAGCTATCTTGGTCGAGTAGTTGCTAGTAACTCCAAGAGGGGGTATTTATGCTCGATAGTGGGTTCATGCCTCTATTTAATCTGGGGGAGTGACAGAAACCTCTAAGGTTGTAGATGTGCTGTTGCTACTAGGGAGAAAACAACATTCATATGCTCGAGGGCATATGCTTTGTTTACATTACACACTTTGCTTAATGCAATTATCTGTTGTTCGCAACTTAATACTCACGGGGTGTTCGGATGATATCCCCGTGAGTGGATTATTAGTCATAGATGCAGTTGGATGGCGGTCTATGTATTTTGTTGTAATGCCCAGAGTAAATCGCGTAGTGATCTTCTTGACATATCACGTTATCTTTATTCTATCAATTGCCCAACTATAATTTGTTTACCCAGCATGTGTTATTTATCTTATGGAGAGACACCACTAGTGAACTGTGGATCTCGGTCCTATTTCCATCATATTGCTATCACCTGTTTACTTTACTCACACTGTTTACTTTACTCGCATATTACTATTGCTTTCCACTCGATACGCTCATGCCCTTTGTTTCAAGCAAACCGGTGAGATTGATAACCTCATCGCAAGTTGGGAACAAAGTATTTGGTTATGTTGTGTGCAGGTTCCGCATTGTAGCTAGCAAAGCAAAGCTTGGACAAGGCGCCCTATAAATTATCCGAAGCTTTCGCAAGCTAGCAGCATCACCTTCAGTCGTTTTTTGCTCCTCTCCTGATCGACATACCTTTGTTTCTAACTGAGAGAAAAGCTTGCTGCTGTGCTCATCACACCTTCCGCTTGGGGTTCGCCAACTGACTGGTTATTATCATCATCATCATCAACTACACGCCAGCCATCAAGCCACAGCTTGCTCCCTCTGGAGGTGCTCCTTTTTAGCATCAGCCAAGGCTTTCTCTGCTTTCCTTGCCTTGGTCAATGCTGATTTATTCGACTTCTCAGCACTGACCTTGGCAGCAGTCGCAACATCAAAAGCTTTCCGAGCAACGCTAAGTTCAGCTTCCAGCGAAGAAATGCGTGCGTTGGCTATCGCTAAAGCATCTGCAAGACAACAAGGAGCAAAGAAAAAGTCAAGCAACAAGCAAAGAAAAGCGTGCAAGATAAGCAATATAGGAAAATGAGTTCACCTTCGGAAGCTCTAGCAGCTTTCAAATACTCAGCACACTCAGCGCCCAAGGTAGCAAACTTTTTCAAAAATATCTAACAAAGAAGAACACGTAAGCATATGGATGACACAAAGAAAATAAGTCAAGGAGAATTACTCACATCATTAGGGGAACTCGCGGACTCGTGGGCTTCAGGAGAAACATCGGCTTCCTTCGATTTTTTCGACCGTTTGATGCTCCGGGACACGGGAACTTTCTTGACAGGAGCTCTGGAGGCCTTCGGAGATTTCACGGCTGGTTCAACTTCTAGCATGGGAGGTTCATCGGCAGTTGTATCCTTAGCAGAAGGAGCAGTGGTAGCATCCCTCTTCGGGTCCTCATCATCACTTCAAAGAAAGCAAGGCAAGCAGGTTTTAACTCAACAAGGGAAAAAAGAGAGCAAACACAATAAAATCATAGAGTACACAAAACATTTACGATGCCATGTAGTCGAACAGCTCTAGGTCATCTTCTTGAACAAGGGTTGCACCAGCTACAGTTCTCTGGACGGAGGTACTCAAAGAAGCAAGCTCTTCAACACGTTTCCTCTTTTTATCAACAACAAGATCTTCAGATAGTGCAGGAGGAGGCGACGTCGTCGAGCTCGTCTCATCTTCCGATATCGATATCATCTCCGTCCTGATTTTCCTCAGCCTCGGGGGCTTTGGAAACAGCAGAACCAAGATTCAATGGAAGAGGCCCCTCCTCTGGAAGGGGAGGGCGTGAAACAAGGAATTGATGACCCTGCAAAAGAAGTAAGTCAGTAAAATCATCGAGACATGCCAAATGACAACAGAAAGATGATGGGAAACACGAAAGTTGAGAACACAAAGAAAACATACCTCGGGCAACGGGTGCTCGGAGTCGAAATAGTGGGCGGCCAAGTCCGCAACTGCGTGATCCTTGGTGAGCTTGGTGAGATTCCTGACTCGCTTGTCGACATCTTGCTTCTCAATTAACTTTCCAGAGACTCGAGAAGAGTCCACCAAGCCAGAGTAACTCCAAAGCTTGGAAAGACGATGTTGCAGGGGTTGAACCCGACGTTGTACGAAAAAAGCCATGAGTTGGATACCCGACAGAGAACCTCCTCTACCTCCTTTCAGAGTTTGGATGCGGTCCAGCAGTGGTGCAACCTCCTTCATCTCAGCATCTGTGGGAGGCGAATCCCACGATGCCAATTTCTTCAAATCTTTGGAGGCATCAAAAGGGGCTAAGCCATACTCATCTTCGGAGGAGGCTTTATGGTCTTTGATGTAGAACCATTTGGTCCTCCAACCCTGGCCTGATGCAGACATGGAAAATTCCAAATACTGAGCTTCAGCACGCACAGAGACGACAACCCTGCCCAGTTCAGGCTTATGAGATAAAGAAACGTTGGGGCAGAGCCGAAAGATGGACCTCTAAAGCAGAAAATGGGGTTCGATACCCAGAAACGACTCGTAGAGGGTCACAAAACAGGCAATGTGGAGGATAGAATTCGGGGTGAGCTAGTGAAGCTGCACACCGTAAACATAAAGAAGCCCACGAAGGAATTCGTGGGCAGGAAGAGAGAGTCCACGGAGAAGGAAAGCGAGGAACATCACCCAGTAGCCGCTCGAGGGCTTGGGGATCCGCTCGGTGGTAGGGAAGACGATGGAATCCTTGTCGGAAATGAGACCGTCCGCCTTGGCCTTGTCCAACTCCTTCTGCGTGAGAGTAGAGGGCACTCAGCTCGTTGCGGAATTCGCTTTACCCTTGGTCATCTTGTTCTTCGCCGCCAAGTGCTTCACGCGCATCTACGAAATCTGCGCTCGGGGGCTAAGCAGGAGGAGAACGGGGCGCAGAGATTGACAATGGTGGCGGCGGCGGAGACAAAGAACTGGTAAACAGTACAAATCCCCACTCTCCCCTAATATACCTTCTCGGTGAAGGAATGTGGGCTCACACATGGCGCAAGGAGAGGAAGCGGCAGCCCACTAACGGGCAGGGAAAATACAAAATTACCACGCTGCCCACGAAACGGTTCGCGCTCAGTTTATGTGACGTATAGGGAAATTTGGCCACTGACATCATGAAGAAGATACAAGACCAACGGTATATTCGATAGATGCGTATACTCGACAAATGTTGAATATAGCGATAAAGAATGACAAGAAAGTAGAGGAAAACGATTGGCGCCGACGATACAGGAGTCAAATTTGGAGACTATATCCAAAAAACATTCGACTATAGCCTTGGAGGCTACTACCATCGGGAGCGCTGAGCGCGCCCCCGACGATATTATTATTAAATTATTTTGAGTTGACGTATAAAGAAGGAGTACATTATATTTGAGCCTATACTCGAAAAAATGAATTTTCGACTATAGCCTCGGGGGCTACTCCCATCGGGAGCGCTGGGCGCGCACCCGATGATGCTTATTCATGAGCTGGAGCAAGGAAGGTGAAGAAAGAATTCGTATATGACTTTACTCCCATCGGGAGTGAGGTTTTTATAAATCATGGTTATCTAACCCGAATATTTTGTGCGTTGGATCAGTCAAACAAGGCTGCGACATATGATTCTCGAGTTGCGTCATCGCGACAAAACTCGAATGCCGTGATTTATCACGAAGGTAAGACCCCGGGATCCGTCCTGTGTGGCCCGGTATACGCATATGGATGCACTCTGCTGGTATGTATCCGTGTCTACGACGCGAAGAAAATCCTAGTGGACGCACTGGGTACCCTGAGGACCATTGGGATTCATTCTTTGTAAGTCCTAAATGCGGCAAAAGAATGGATTTGACCGGTTTCCCGAATTCAAGTCTAAGGGGATTGAATTTGAAGTAGCTGACAAGTATCTGTTCCGGCAGTTAACTGGCCTCCTGATCCATCAGAGTTGTCAGGCTTGATTCATCCAGACCCCTTGCAAAGTACTATAAAACCAAGTCGAAGATCTGAAGAGACGAAGAAGTCGAAGAATTGATCAAGTCGAAGATTTAAAGATTAGAGATTCAACCCGAATCTACAATTCTGGTAGAATCTCAGGGGCTACTGACAAGGTGGTGGCGCGGTGATGATGTATGAAATTAATGAAGTACATGACCGGCCAGTTGGAAAACCCCAAGAGAAGGTTTTGAAGAATATAGCAGCAAGTTTTCCCTCAGTTAAGAAACCAAGGTATGTCGATCAGGAGAAGAGCAGACAATACGACTGAAGGTGATGCTTGCAAGCTTCGCGATAGCTCCGGACAATTTATTGGCGCCTCGTCCAAGCTTTGCTTTGCGAGCAGCAACGTGGAACCTGCACACACACAACCAAGTACTTTGTTCCCAACTTGCGATGAGGTTGTCAATCTCACCGGTTTGCTTGAAACAAAGGGTATGAGCGTATCGAGTGGAAAGTGATAATAGTATGTGAGTAAAGTAAACAGTGCGAGTAAAGTAAACAGGTGATAGCAATATGATGGAAATAGGACCGGGGTACACAGTTCACTAGTGGTGTCTCTCCATAAGATAAATAACACATGCTGGGTAAACAAATTACAGTTGGGAAATTGATAGAATAAAGATAAACGTGATATGTCAAGAAGATCACTATGCGATTTACTCTGGGCATTACAACAAAATACATAGACCGCCATCCAACTGCATCTATGACTAAAAATCCACTCTCGGGGATATCATCCGAACACCCCATGAGTATTAAGTTGCGAACAACAGATAATTGCATTAAGCAAAGTGTGTAATGTAAACAAAGCATATGCCCTCGAGCATATGAATGTTGTTTTCTCCCTAGTAGCAACAACACATCTACAACCTTAGAGGTTTTTGAAGGGTTTCGCAGCATAGTAAATCAAAAATTTCCTACGGATGCGAACAAGAAAGCCAAGATCTAATCTAGGAGATGTAATCAACGAGAGAGGTAGATGATATCTTCATACCCTTGAAGATATCACACAGCGGAAACGTTCAACAGAACGTGGATGATGTAGTCGTACTAGCCGTCTCCTCCCCGCGATCCGATCCGATCCAACGCCGCAAGTCGCAACGCCTCCGAGAGATGCACACGTACGGAGCAACGACGTCTCCTCCTTCCTTGGTCCAGCAAGTATGGTGGAGAGATAGATTGGATCTGCAGCACGACAGTGTGGTGCTTATGGTGGAGAGTTTCTGCGGCAGGGCTTCGCCTACGCGCAGTCGCGAGAGAGAGAGAGAGATTGGAGGGCAGCAGTTGGGCCGGCGGCTAGGGTTTGAGGTGAGAACGCCCCAGCCCTCCCCTCCCCTTTAAATAGGTCAAGGGGGGGTGGCCAAGGGGGCTTCCTTAGCCTCCAAGTCAAGCCGGTGGCCCCAGGGAGAAAACTTGCCCCCTAAGTTTCCTTTGCCTTGGCCCATAAGAAAACCCTAGGGTTTTGCCCTTGGCCTCATAGGACAAGTGGGCATGGACGACCAGGCCCATCTAGGCATCACCCTTTGGTCCATGTGGACCCTTTGGGGCATGTGGGCCCCACCATGGAGCCCTCCGGAACTTTCTAGAACATTCCGGTACTCTACCGAAAAAGTCCAGAACTTTTCTGAAACCCAAAAACTGCTTTCCATTATATGAATCTTATTCTCCGGACCATTTCGGAACCTCTCGTGATGTCCGGGATCTCATCCGAGACTCCGAACGAAAAACTCAATAACCAATTATCCATTCTATCCTAGCGTCGATGCATGTTAAGTGTGTGACCCTATGGGTTCGAGAATATGCAGACATGATCTTCTATCAATAATCAACAGCGGGATCTGGAAACCCATATTGACTCCCACATATTCATCGATGATCATATCGGATGAACCACGATGCCAGGATTCAATTAATCCCATATATGTATTCCCTTCGTCTCGCGATATTTTACTTGCCCGAGATTCGATCGTCGGTATCGCCATACCTAGTTCAATCTCGTTCACAGCAAGTACTTTACTCGTTCTGTAATCTGATATCACTTTGTGATTAACTCCTTAACCACGTGCTTGTAAGCGATGTTGATATCGATTACCGAGTGGGCCCGAAGTATATCTCTCCGACTTGGGAGGGACAAATTCCATCTCGATACATGCAACCCAATAAGTACTTTCCGATCACCTGAGAGACACCTTTATGATCACCCTTTCATAGGATGACGTTTGATGACCTCAAAGCTTTCTTCCGATACCAGGGAGTTGCATTATCTCATGGTCTAAGGAATACAATACTTGACATAGGAAAAGCTTCGCAAAGATGAACACAATGACACGATCTAATTGCTGTGCTTTATTTGGGTCTGTCCATCACATCATTCTCCTAATGACATGACCTCATTATTAATCGACAACTCATGTCTATGGTTAGGAAACCTTAACCATCATTAATCAACGAGCTAATCTAGTAGAGGCATACTAGGGACACGGTGTTGTTCATAAACCACACAAGTATTAATGTTTCCACTTAATACAATTCTAGCATGGAGTATAAACATTATCATGAACAAGAAATATGATAATAACAATATTATTATTGCCTCTAGGGCATATTTCCTTCAGTCTCCCACTTGCACTAGAGTCAATAATCTAGTCATACTTGCGCCTTTAACACCTATGGCATTCCGGTGTTATTCATACGCGTTGCACGTGGTAAACCTTATCTACGGGTCTGACACTTTCAGGTCCGTTTGTATTTGCATATTCTTTTGCGTCAGCACGCATTACTCATCTTGTATGAGATAGCATCGTATAAACTTGGTCTTCTGGTGAGACCTTTGTTTCTTGGCCGAGACTATGTTGTCACTATTGTCATACAATAGGACTACATAGTACTAGCACACTTAGAAAAATAGCGATATCTGATACGTCCAATTTGCATAACTATTTTATATCATAATTTACTGTTATTCATTGATATATTTCATATTTAGACATGATACTTATGTTATTTCCTTTGTTTTCACATGTTTGATGATCATCGGAGGAGTTGCTGCCGGAGTCAGGATTCTGCTGGAAAAGGGACCATCAAGAGACCATATTTTGAAGATCAGGAAAATTCTAGAAAAATACCCAGAAATTATATTTTCCCAGAAGACCTACGACGCCAGAAGGAGGAGTCGAGAGGAGCCAGGGGGGTCCCACACGCCAGGGCGGCGCGGCCAGCCCCCTGGCCGCGCGGGCCCCACGTGAGGCCACCCTGGCCCACCTCTGGTCTCGCCCCTTTGCGTACATCATCGTCCCCGAAAACCTAAGTCAAGGGGGGGCTCAGAGTTAGACACAGCCGCCTCTGCGAGGCGGAGAACACCAGAGAGAGAAAAGCTCTCCGGCAGGGAGAAATATGCCGGGGAAATTCCTTCCCGGAGAGGGGAGATCGTCGCCGTCGTCATCATCATCGCACCGGACTTCATCGGGATCATCATCATCATCATCTCCATCACCAGCACCTTCATCTCCATCATCACCTCGCCATCCCGCTGTAACATCTTGAGTTGGATCTTGTTATATTCATAGGGGAAACTTTCCCGGTGTTGATTACTCTTGTAGTTGATGCTATTGAGTGCAACCGTTGAGTTAAGGTTTATGTTCAGATCGTTATTTACCATTATTTCACCTCTGATCATGATCCATATGATGTCTTATGAGTAGTTCGTTTAGTTCTTGAGGACATGGGAGAAGTCAAGATGTTAGTAGTGAATTATTGTTGAGAAATATTTAATGGTTTGATATTGTTGTGGTGCTATTTCACTAGTGGTGTCATGTGAACGTCGACTACATGATACTTCACCATTCATGGGCCTAGTGAGATGCATTGTGTATTTGGCTACCGATTGTGGGGTTGCTGGAGTGACAGAAACCTAAACCTCCGTTGGGAAACCATTGCACCAGGGAGCGTAGGATCATAGAGTTTAAAGCTGTGGTTAGATATATCTTAATTACTTTCTTGTATTTGCGGATGCTTGCAAGGGGTATAATCACAAGTGTGTATTTATCCTAGTAAGGGTAGTGCGCTAGCACAGGTTCACCCCCATAACACTTACCAAACCAATAAATACTATTGGCTCTATGAAGCGAAAGCTCTTGACAGAAACCTCCCGTGTGTCCTCGAGAACGTTTGGTTATTATAAGAACACAACCGGCTTGTCCTTTGCTGAAGAAAGGATTGGGCCACTTGCTGCAATTGTTACTACTGTCTTTTATTTACTCGCACTTTATTTACTCGAATTACCAAATACTCCTGAAAACCTGTTTGCTAGTATTTACAGTGATTCCTTGATCAAAACTGCTCATCAACACCTTCTGCTCCTCGTTGGGTTCGACACTCTTATTTATCGAAAGTACTACGATACACCCCCTATACTTGTGGGTCATCAAGACTATTTTCTGGCGCCGTTGCCGGGGAGTGTAGCGCTATTGAAGAGTGGAATTGGTAAAGGTAACCATCGCTGTGAGTATTGTTTTTATTTTTCTTTTATTTTTGTTTTACTCTGCTATGGAGAACTCTCCATTTGGTTTCCTATTTGGAAACACATCTACTACTACTACTGCTGCACATGCAGATGAACCACCACCGCCACCGCCTGCTGAAATTGATCCTTTTAAAATACCTATGAAAATTGTTGGGCGTATTATGGATAACTGCTATTCAGGAGATGGAACTGTCCATCCGGGTGATCACTTATTATTTATACATGAATTATGCGAGTTGTTCAGGTGTGCAGGTATTTCACCAAGCCAGGTCAAGAAGAAATTATTCTCTATATCATTGAAAGGCAGAGCTGAAGAGTGGTATCGACTACTCCAAGATGGTCCATCTATGGCATGGGAGGATATTGTGCCTCTCTTTTATTCCAAGTTTTATCCTCCAAGTGAAATTCATAAAGACCGTAACAAGATATATAATTTTTGGCCTCATGATGAAGAGAGTATTGCCCTAGCGTGGGGGAGATTGAAGTTACTAATGCTCAAATGCCCCATTCATGAGCTTCCCAATAATATTGTTATTAATAATTTCTATGCGTGGCTTACTCTTCCTGATAAGGATTATTTGGATGCCTCTTGTTTTGGATCATTCACTCATATGAAAGAAGATGCTAAGTGGAAACTTCTTGACCGTATACAAGAGAATGCTGAAGGTTGGGAAAACGACAAAGGTAGGAAGTCAGGTATAAACTATGATTATGAATGCATTAAATCTTTTATGGGAACCGATGACTTTCATAGTGTTAGCGCTGCTTATGGTCTTGATTCACAAATTCTTGCTAATTGTCTTAAGGCTTTTGCCTCTTATATTGATGTTCCAAAGAAAGATTGGAACAAATATCATGCGCCTTATAAAGACTCTATTAGTCATATACCTGCTGCAGCTACAGAAGTTTGTACGGTTGATAGCATCATTCCTGAACCTTATTTTGAGAAGACACATTTCCCTGCTAAGGTAAAGAAGTACTCTACTTTGGTAAGTGTGTCTAATAAAAGTACTAAGAAAGCTGCAGAGCCTGATGAGCAAATTACTATTAAGTCTCATGTTGCTATATTGAAAGATCTTGTTACTAAAGATGTAGGAGATGAATATATTCTTTTTTGTGAAGATGCTTCTAACATTCTCTCGCATCCTAAAAAGCACAGGAAAGCAAGTGTTCCTGTTATTTCTGTCAGGATTGGAGATCATTGCTATTATGGCTTATGTGATATTGGTGCTAGTGCAAGTGCTATTCCTTTGGAGCTTTATAAAGAAATTATGCACGAGATTGGCGCTTGTGAACTTGAAGATATTGATGTGGTTGTTCAGCTTGCTAACCGAGAGACTGTTTGGCCTCTTGGTATTGTTCGAGATGTGGAAGTTCTATGCGGTAAGACTAAATACCCTACTGATTTTCTAGTACTTGGTAAGGAAGCTAGTACAACTTGCCCTATTATTTTTGGTAGACCGTTTTTGAATACTTGTGGCGCCGTGATAGATTGTAAGAAGGAGAAATTTTTTACTAAGTTTAATGGAGAGTCTTATGAGTTTAATTTTTTCAAGTTTGCTAAGACTTCTTATGAGAATGAAACACCTAATGAAAATTTTCGAGTTGAGCAGCTTGCTTCTATTGCTCTTGCTCCTAATAATGCCTTGCAGCAATTCATGGAAGATCACGAAAGTGATGTTTTTAGCAAGGAAAGAGAAGAGATTGACGATATTCTTCTTCGTCAACCACCATTACTCAAGCATAATCTGCCTGTGGAGGATCTTGGTACCACTTTGCCGCCTAAGGAAGATCCTGTTTTTGAATTAAAGCCTTTGCCTGATAATCTCAAATATGCTTATATAGATGATAAGAAAATATATCATGTTATTATTAGCTCTAAACTTTCAGGAAAGGAAGAAGAAAGATTATTGGAGATATTGAAGAAACACCGAGGAGCTATGGGATATACTCTTGATGATTTAAAAGGGATTTCTCCTACTTTATGTCAGCATGCCATTAATATGGAGAAAGACGCGAAGCCAGTCGTGGAGCATCAACGCCGCCTAATTCCCAAGATGAAGGATGTGGTAAGAAATGAGGTATTAAAGCTCCTTGATGCTGGTATTATTTATCCTATTGCTGATAGTAGATGGGTTAGTCTTGTTCATTGTGTTCCTAAGAAAGGAGGTATGACTGTTGTGCCTAATGAGAATAACGAGTTTATTCCTCAAAGGGTAGTTGTTGGATATAGAATGTGCATTGATTATAGAAAGGTAAACAAAGTTACTAAGAAAGATCATTACCCTTTACCGTTTATAGATCAAATGCTAGAAAGGTTGTCTAAGAAGACTCATTTTTGTTTCCTTGATGGTTATTCTGGTTTTTCTCAAATTGCTGTTAAGAAGGATGATCAAGAGAAAACCACTTTTACTTGTCCTTATGGAACTTATGCTTATAGACGTATGCCATTTGGTTTATGCAATGCCCCTGCTACTTTTCAAAGATGTATGTCTGCAATTTTTCATAGTTTTTGTGAAGAGATTGTGGAGGTTTTCATGGACGATTTTTCCGTCTATGGAACTTCCTTTGATAATTGTTTGCACAACCTTGATAAAGTTTTGCAGAGATGTGAAGAAACTAACCTTGTTCTTAATTGGGAGAAATGCCACTTTATGGTAAATGAAGGAATTGTCCTTCGACATAAAATTTCTGAAAGAGGTATTGAAGTTGACAGAGCAAAAGTGGAGGCAATCGAGAAAATGCCCTGTCCCAGAGATGTTAAAGGTATTCGTAGTATTCTTGGTCATGCTGGTTTCTATAGGAGGTTTATTAAAGATTTCTCTAAGATTTCAAAGCCTCTTACTAATCTTCTTCAAAAAGATGTACCATTTGTCTTTGATGATGATTGTAAGGAAGCCTTTGAAACTCTCAAGAAGGCTTTAACTACTGCTCCTATTGTTCAACCACCTGATTGGAATTTACCTTTTGAAATTATGTGTGATGCTAGTGATTTTGCTGTTGGTGCTGTTCTTGGACAGCGCGTAGATAATAAGTTGAATGTTATTCATTATGCTAGTAAGACTCTTGATGCTGCTCAAAAGAATTATGCTACTACTGAGAAAGAGTTTCTTGTTGTTGTTTTTGCATGTGATAAGTTTAGGTCTTACATTGTTGATTCTAAAGTTACTATTCATACTGATCACGCTGCTATTAGATATCTTATGACTAAGAAGGATGCTAAGCCCAGGCTTATTAGATAGGTGTTGCTTTTACAAGAGTTTGATTTGCATATCGTAGATAGGAAAGGTGCTGAAAATCCTGTGGCTGACAATTTGTCTAGATTGGAAAACATTTCTTTTGATCCTGTTCCTGTTAATGATAGTTTTCCAAATGAACAGTTGGCTGCAATAAATGTAACTTCGCGAGACCTTCCTTGGTATGCTGATTATGCTAACTTTATTGTTTCCAAGTATTTGCCTCCAACCTTTACAGCTCAGCAAAGAAGAAAATTCTTCTATGATTTGAGGCATTACTTTTGGGATGACCCACATTTATATAAAGAAGGAGTCGATGGTATTATGAGAAGATGCGTACCGGAATATGAGCAACAAGAGATATTAAGAAAATGCCATAGCAGTGCTTATGGAGGGCATCATGCTGGAGATAGAACCACACAGAAGGTTCTACAATCAGGTTTTTATTGGCCAACCCTCTTTAAAGATTCCAGAAGGTATGTTTTATCTTGCGATGAATGTCAAAGAGTTGGAAATATTTCTAGACGAAATGAAATGCCTATGAATTACACTCTAGTTATTCAACCGTTTGATTGTTGGGGATTTGACTTTATGGGTCCTTTTCCTCCTTCAAAAGGCTATACCCATATACTTGTTGCTGTTGATTATGTTACTAAATGGGTAGAAGCCATACCTACAAGGAGTGCCGATGGTGAGACTTCGTTAAAAATGCTTAAGGATGTTATTTTTCCTAGGTTCGGAGTGCCTAGATATCTTATGACTGACGGAGGTTCTCATTTTATTCACGGTAGTTTTAGAAAAACCCTTGCTAAGTATGATGTTAATCATAGAATTGCCTCTGCTTATCATCCCCAAACTAGTGGGCAGGTAGAGCTTTCAAATAGGGAGATCAAGTCTATCTTGCAGAAGACTGTTAGTAGATCTAGGAAAAACTGGGCTAGTAAGTTAAATGACGCTTTATGGGCTTATAGAACTGCTTATAAGAACCCCATGCGTATGTCTCCTTATAAGATGGTTTACGGAAAAGCGTGTCACTTGCCCTTAGAATTAGAACACAAAGCTTTTTGGGCAGTGAGAGAGCTTAATAGAGATTTTAAAATAGCCAGTAAGAAAAGGTTGTTAGATTTGAGTTCTCTAGATGAGTGGAGAAACAAAGCGTATGAGAATGCCAGACTTTTCAAAGAGAAAGTCAAGCAATGGCATGATAAGAGAATTCTTAAGAGAGAGTTTCATGTTGGTGAGAAAGTTCTTTTGTATCGGTCTCGTCTCAGATTTTTTGCAGGAAAATTACTTTCTAAATGGGAAGGACCTTATGTTATTGTGGAAGTGTACCGCTCAGGTGCTATAAAAATTGCTTCATTGAAAGATGATTCTACACAAGTGGTGAATGGGCAAAGACTCAAGCATTATTTTCTGGAGATTCTTATAATGAAGATGTTGATGTTATTGAAACGGTTTCTCTAGAAGATTACATCCAAGACAAACTGCAGGAACCTGCAGAGTTCGTTTTCGAATAGGTAACAGTTTTAGTCAGAAAAGTTTCGCGAAAAGTTCTTCCTTTAATACTTTTGCTATTTTTACTAAATATGAAAAATCACGAGACGAAAACGGGGAGGAAAAGAAGTCCGTGTGTGCCTCACACACGGGTGGCGCGGGCCCACCCCTGGCCGCACCACCCCTATGTGAGAACACACCGGAACTCGTTTCCATCCCGGTTTCCTCCTGTGGTTTCGTTTCGATGTATAATTTTCGCCTATTTAACCCCCCGGAGTCCCCGAGGTCTGTATATCGTTTTCTCGTCGTGTTTTGTTTCGAGCTGTTTCTATCAGGAGTTGATCTCAAGCTTGGGGGAGCCATGGCCTCTTCAAGTGACAACAAGGGCAAAAGGCCCTATGTGGATGATCACCTGCTCCAGAAGTGGAGAGAGGAGCGAGGTTCTGGAAGAGCAAGGCCGAAAAATCCTCCTTGGGAAGTACCAACAAAAGCTAGGCGTATCTTTTCTCATGATCTGCAGGGACCAACATTTCATGTTTTGGATCTTGATTCCATGCCCGAGATAGAACATGGAATGCTGGTCACTTTTGAGCTTTGCACTAATTATCAAGCCTTGAAGAGGGAGGTAAAGATGCTTCAAGAAGAGAATCTCAGGCTTCGCCAGATGCAGGAATATTTCATTAATCCAAGGCTGCTTCCAATACTACCAAAGGAGTAATTCGTCATCGGTTTAGGCATCCCCTTGGCTTGTTCCAAGCTTGGGGGAGTGCCTCGGTATCACATCATTACCTCTCGCTCATTTACTTTTCAAGTAGAGTCATATCATGAATAGAGAAGTTATCATATAGAATAGTTTGCAGTTGGAAGTATCCTCCTTAGTCAGTTATCTATGTATCCCTTGGTGTGAGTTGCGGTAATGCAATATTAATGAGAAGTTCTATCGTTTACTTTTCGCACACTTTATGTTAGTTTGCAATTTCTCTTGTATGACTAGTCTTGTTGATTGGTATTGGTATCACATTGGGAGCATGAGTAGATTTAGTTGGTTTTGGGCAAACCTAGCTTGGTCAGTAGCATTGTTACCTTGAGGTTTGAGTGGAAAAGAATAAAGACGTGCTTGTAGTCACATCACTTCAGTTTTCCTTATGTTTGGCTTATAAGCATTGTTATTCTTAAAGTTAAAATCATTGTACCTTCAAGGGAGTTTGCATGATTGTTCTTATTATATGTATGTTTGTTTGTTTCATGCAACTCTTATGCTTGCTACCCAGCCTTGCTAGCCAAAAACCTGTACTGAGTATGAGCTCTACTCGTGCATCCAATTCCCAAAAGCCAAGTCACTTCCAAAGAGTCCACTATAAATTCCTATGCATGGTATTTTAAGCCATTCCAAGTAAATTTTCATGTGCTACCTTTCTAAAACTTTCAAACACTTCTCATTTTGTGCCACTGTTTTTAGCTCATGAGGACGTAGTGGATGGGTTTGTTATCTTCCATACTAAATTAAGTACCCCTCGACTAGGCAGCTTCATCTGCTCGTCATTAATTTTGCAAGGGAGCTGGTCAGACCATTATAATTTCAAAAGAAAGAAAAAGGCACTCCTCCAATGGAATGTGAAAGTTGGTCGGCACCCGATGGAATCGGTTAGCCATGGTTTGAGAAAGGAAAAAGGTGGGGAGGAGTGCAAAGCTATAAAAGAGCACCAAAGTGCCAACTAATTAAACATCTCGGAACCGCTCTCACTTGTTTAGTATGGAAGATATCAAGAACTCCGTTGCTAGTCGTTGACAAAAGCAACCACCTCTCAAAACAGTTTTACCTCTGTTTTTACAAATGAAAAGCTCTAGCACATGTTTAATCCCTGCTTCCCTCTGCGAAGGGCCTATCTTTTACTTTTATGTTGAGTCAACCTATTTCCCTCTGTCTCAAGCAAGCATTTGAGTTGTTATGCTTCACTCATCCATATGTTGATCCGTTTAATCATGTTTATTATCTTCCTTGTTTTGTATAATGCTTTTGTCTGAAGGAATATATCTTTGAAAGCTTTCTATGAATGCAAAAGTTTATTTTGTTGAGCATATAGTCTTTGCTATATTAGCTCTGTTTTAAAAGGCTCCGTCTAAAAAGAAAGAATAGCTTGTTCATTGTTCTTTGACCAAGAGCTAAGGTTTGCCATTGCCAATTATATTTACTTTGTGCATCTTTACATGTGATTCCCTTTTACCTATTGCAAGTCTACATCTTATAAAGGGAAGTTGCTGTCTATTATAATTTGTGCTTTTGGTGAATGTGATGCTTCTTGTCCGTATTTTGATTATCGACACTTCACTCCATAAACCTGTGGTCATGTTTACCGAGCTTGGTTTTCGCTTGGGGACAAGCGAGGTCTAAGCTTGGGGGGGTTGATACGTCCAATTTGCATCACTATTTTATATCATAATTTACTGTTATTCATTGATATATTTCATATTTAGACATGATACTTATGTTATTTCCTTTGTTTTCACATGTTTGATGATCATCGGAGGAGTTGCTGCCGGAGTCAGGATTCTGCTGGAAAAGGGACCATCAAGAGACCATATTTTGAAGATCAGGAAAATTCCAGAAAAATACCCAGAAATTATATTTTCCCAGAAGACCTACAACGCCAGAAGGAGGAGTCGAGAGGAGCCAGGGGGGCCCCACACGCCAGGGCGGCGCGGCCAGCCCCCTGGCCGCGTGGGCCCCACGTGAGGCCACCCTGGCCCACCTCTGGTCTCGCCCCTTTGCGTACATCATCGTCCCCGAAAACCTAAGTCAAGGGGGGGGCTCAGAGTTAGACACAGCCGCCTCTGCGGGGCGGAGAACACCAGAGAGAGAAAAGCTCTCCGGCAGGGAGAAATCTGCCGGGGAAATTCCTTCCCGGAGAGGGGAGATCGTCGCCATCGTCATCATCATCGCACCGGACTTCATCGAGATCATCATCATCATCATCTCCATCACCAGCACCCTCATCTCCATCATCACCTTGCCATCCCACTGTAACATCTTGAGTTGGATCTTGTTATATTCATAGGGGAAACTTTCCCGGTGTTGATTACTCTTGTAGTTGATGCTATTGAGTGGAACCGTTGAGTTAAGGTTTATGTTCAGATCATTATTTACCATTATTTCACCTCTGATCATGATCCATATGATGTCTTGTGAGTAGTTCGTTTAGTTCTTGAGGACATGGGAGAAGTCAAGATGTTAGTAGTGAATTATTGTTGAGAAATATTTAATGGTTTGATATTGTTGTGGTGCTATTTCACTAGTGGTGTCATGTGAACGTCGACTACATGATACTTCACCATTCATGGGCCTAGTGAGATGCATTGTGTATTTGGCTACCGATTGTGGGGTTGCTGGAGTGACAGAAACCTAAACCTCTGTTGGGAAACCATTGCACCAGGGAGCGTAGGATCATAGAGTTTAAGGCTGTGGTTAGATTTATCTTAATTACTTTCTTGTATTTGCGGATGCTTGCAAGGGGTATAATCACAAGTGTGTATTTATCCTAGTAAGGGTAGTGCGCTAGCACAGGTTCACCCCCATAACACTTACCAAACCAATAAATACTATTGGCTCTATGAAGCGAAAGCTCTTGACAGAAACCTCCCGTGTGTCCTCGAGAACGTTTGGTTATTATAAGAACACAACCGGCTTGTCCTTTGCTGAAGAAAGGATTGGGCCACTTGCTGCAATTGTTACTACTGTCTTCTATTTACTCGCACTTTATTTACTCGAATTACCAAATACTCCTGAAAACCCGTTTGCTAGTATTTACAGTGATTCCTTGATCAAAACTGCTCATCAACACCTTCTGCTCCTCGTTGGGTTCGACACTCTTATTTATCGAAAGTACTACGATACACCCCCTATACTTGTGGGTCATCAATATCCACCGTGCGTCGAAATACTCATTGGTCTCCACACATCGGTATGTATGATTTCCAATAAGTCCGTTGCTCGCTCCATTATTCTGGAGAACGGGTTTTTTAATCATCTTGCCCATGAGGCATGGCTTGCACGTGTCAAATGATTCAAAATCAAGAGACTCCAAAAGTCCATCGGAATGGAGTTTCTTCATGCGTTTTACGCCAATATGACCTGGACGACAGTGCCACAAATAAGTTGGATTATCACTATCTACTTTGCATCTTTTATGCCGCTTCTAAAGCGATTATATACTTAGCCCTCGTTGCAGTGTCCGCCACAATATTAACATTGGAACTCATCCAAGTCATCATGGAACTTTCTTCCATCTTATTGTGCCACCTTCTAACTCAAAACAAATGGCTTAAAATTGAGATAAAATTTTACTTGTATGTGTGACAAAGCCAATGTAACTCATTGCAATGAACCATTTGTCACTTCTGCATACAGAACATATTCTTACTTCTTCGAAAGTGCATAAGAATATCTTTACTATTGTCCAACGATCATCATATGAATTCTATAACCTTTAGAGCATTGGACACATCTGGATCTACATATTATGGTATACAAAATTGATAAAATCATTCTTGTGGTTTCACTCATCAAGTGTCAAAACAATTGATTCTTGCTCCAACCTCTTCCATGCAACAAGAACCGTTCTTATTGTTTCCATATTTAACAAATTAAATATTTCATCTATGTACTCTGGCAAAACTATATTAGTGCCTCAATCTATCTGCATAGACATTGATGCTTAATATTCTGGTTTTACCTAAGTCTTTCATCAAAAACTAATTTTAATGAAAACTTAACAATATCAAGAAAAACACATTATTTCTAATAAACGATATGTCATCCACATAAAGTATTAGAAATATGTCTGAGCGCTCCCACTTACTTTCTTGTAATACAAGCATCTTCAAATATCTTGATGAAATTAACACTTTAACATTTTCATTATTGAAGATTCCAACTTCGCTATGCTTACTTCTACCATAGAAGTTTGTATACATATCTAGCAACCTTTGAATCAACAAAACCCATTGGGTCATGTCAGGTACACGTCCTTGGTGTGCATTCCGGTAGAGGAACGTTGTTTTGTTTATTCAACTATCATATCTCAATATGTAATTGTTGCTAGAATAATCCATATGACGAAGTCAGGGCCCATCATCGCTTCTTTGTATATTGTTGGTTACTATTATCTAATAATATCTCATCCTCAAATCTTACTATTTGATTACGACCAACTTGGTTAAATAGGAACTTCGATGTCGTGACTACAACATATTATAGACGCGTGAGCTATGAATGCAGTTGCCGCTTCCAGAACATTTTCTGGTGCTGCGCTACTCTGATCATCTTGCTCAGATTCAATAACCTCATCAAGTTCTATCTTCCTCCCACTTAAACCTTTCGCAAAAAACTCCTTCATAAGAAGTTCACTTCTTTCAGTGACAATCACTTTTAATTGGGTTTATGGCAGAAGAAACACCCATCGACATTCTTTGGGATAACCCTACAAAGATTTACTAATCCGATTTTGGTTGTAAACATTTTACTTATGTCATGCATACCAAAATTTAAGAAAAGACAACTATAACTTGTACGGTGTCATTTCAGCGGATTATGATGGCACTCTATTCAGTAAAAAGCGGTAGTCTCTAAAGCATAATCCACAAATTATATTGATAGTTTTATTTCATCATTGATCTAACCATGTCAAACAAGGTTTGATTACATCCATCGAAAACTCCATACTCCTATGGTGTTTATCATGATGCAAGTTTGTGGAACAATTCCTCTAACTCTTAGATGTTTGCTAAACTTGTAACTCAAATATTCTTCTTTATGATCTAATCATACAACTTGAATATTCTTGTTACAACAATTTTCACTTCATAAATTGAACAATTTCATACTTCTATCTCATCAAGTAGATATACCGTACATCTATTCGAGTCATTGATGAAATAGAAAATACACCACGCTCGACTTCACATATGAACTACATACATCAACATGTACGATCTCCATGTAGTTAGTCGCTTGTTCTTTCTATGGCCCATGAACGGAGTTTAATCATCTTTAGGAAAAGTCTCACAAACGTCAATCAATTCAAAATCAAATGACTCGAAAATCTATCAATATAGAATTTCTTTCATGTTTTGTTTCCAATATGACTTAAACGGCGGTGTCACATATAAGTGAAATTTGTTTTGTCTTGCGACCTTTAGCATTAGTGTTATAAATGTCTATTTCACCAACAAGATAATAATAATCTATCCATCGATTATGGAAGACGGTAATAATTTGAACAACCATTGCTCTCATAATACTAGAACAAAATAACAATTATTAAGTTCTTAACATATCTAGAAGGCTAGGTTTTATGCCGACGAGAAGCACAATAACACTTTTATTTGTATCTCGACACGCATCGTTACCATATTCTTTTACTAGTTACTTAGGCCATTGTACTTCTTGCATTGTGTTGCTTTGTATGACATTTCATACCAACAAATCAGTATCGAATACCTAAGAATTACATTGTTAACGAGCAAAAGAATTCATCTATAACATGTATATCATTTATATACCTGAGCTGGACAATTCCAGTCTTTTCCTTTTTCTACCAAATAATTTTGCAGATCCTATTTAGCATTTCCTCTCCTTTTAGAAGAATCTATCGACATCAATAGTGGTGTCAATCATTTGACACATGGTCCAAAGGATGTTAGTCAAATACTAATAGCCTTGGACTTTGCACTTTGAAGTGGATCGCCATCATCATATGATTGGTATTCTTCCGGACTCTATTCTTTAGCAATCTTTTGGTATAGCAAAAATAGTTTAGCCAATACCCTTTCATTCATCTTATCATGACAACTTTCATGATGAAACTACTATAGCTTATAAGGATGAATGCAAGTATAATATTAGTTCCCAAACTTTTGGGTGATCGGGACGCCTAGCGTCTTCAATCTTTGCATATATTCATACAATATGAGCATATGTTCTTTTACTAAATTATACTTAATCATTTTGCAAACAATCAAAGTTTTAGATATCAAATATCTTTTAACTCTTGTTTGTTTCTGAAACAATTCTTTCAGCTCCAAGATCACTTTGATTTTCAAACAATTTTGAAGATCAATTTCTCATGAAGGCAAAAATGATCTTAGATGCTAAACTTGAATCGTTGCTCTTTGATTAATACAACTTATTAAATCGTATGGAGCAAGCAGGGTTTGCTAAAGTTTGCAATAGGACTTAATCTTTAGTCTTGACATTCTAACTAAACGGTACTAGTCCGTAGAGTGACTATCCAGAATTCTATAGTTCTTTTAACTCAATTAAAACTAAGTGTCGGTGGGAACGGTTGCCAAAGACTACAACGACTTATGCAAATACACTAAGATTTAGTTCATGATAATTAGTTCAAGTTAATCAAATTACTAATGAACTCCCACTAAATTCAACATCCCCCAAAGTTGTTTAGTGAAGCATGATCCAAATTCACTACACCGAGACCGATCATCACGTGAATGATGTAGCTTTAATGGTGAACATCAACATGTTGATCATATCATCCATATGACTCATGCTTGACCTTTCGGTCCATGTGTTCCGAGGCCATGTCTGTACATGCTAGGCTCGTCAAGTCAAACCCAAGTATTTCCGCGTGTGCAAAACTGGCTTGCACCCGTTGTATGTGAACGTAGAGTTTATAGCACCCGATCATCACGAGATGCTTCAACACGACGAACTTTCGCAACGGTGCATACATGGGGAGAACACAATTTTATCTTGATCTTTAAGTGAGGAATCATCTTAAAATGCTACCGTCGCGATCAAAGCATAATAAGATACATAAAAGGATAAACATCACATGCATATAATTTTATGTGACATGGTATAGCCAATCTCCGCGCAATGATCTCCATCTTGTGCGCGCCGGCATGATCTCCATCACTCCACCATGATTGCCTCCACCACGAATAGCAACTACAACTATTGCTAACTACTTAGCGATAAAGTAAAGCTATTACATGGCGTATAAGAAGTTGACACGCAGGTCATACACAATTATAAAGACAACCATATGGCTCCTGCCGGTTGTGAACTCATCGACATGCAAGTCGTGAAATATTACAAAACATGATCATCGCATACATCACATATATCACATCACATCTTGTGGCCATACCATATCACAAAACACTCCCTAAAAAAACAAGTTAGACGCCTCTACTTTGTTGTTGCATGTTTTACGTGGCTTATGGGAGTAGCAAGTTAAGAACGATTCTTACCTACGAAAAGCCACAACGGTGATATTATGGTTGCTAACATCCGTTGTAAATCTCATAACTACTATAGTGAGAGAAACTGTCATCCACCAGCCGCATGTGTGGAACAAGCCACACGTCAAGTGCGGAGCCGGTCTCGCGAACGAGGTTGCGTAAAGTTGGCCTGGACCGCTTCGATCTCACTATGCCGCGCCATAAGAAATATAAAACAAAGAGGTTTGCAACAGAAAACATCAACGCCCGCAACAAGCATGTTGCGTTCAACTCGTGAAACACATCTACGCATAGATCTAGCTCTAATACCACTGAAGGATTTCGCAGCATAGTAAATCAAAAATTTCCTACGGATGCGAACAAGAAAGCCAAGATCTAATCTAGGAGATGTAATCAACGAGAGAGGTAGATGATATCTTCATACCCTTGAAGATATTGCACAGCGGAAACATTCAACAGAACGTGGATGATGTAGTCGTACTAGCCGTCTCCTCCCCGCGATCCGATCCGATCCAACGCCGCAAGTGGCGACGCCTCCGAGAGATGCACACGTACGGAGCAACGACGTCTCCTCCTTCCTTGGTCCAGCAAGTATGGTGGAGAGATAGATTGGATCTGCAGCACGACAGTGTGGTGCTTATGGTGGAGAGTTTCTGCGGCAGGGCTTCGCCTACGCGCAGTCGCGAGAGAGAGAGAGATTGGAGGGCAGCAGTTGGGCCGGCGGCTAGGGTTTGAGGTGAGAACGCCCCAGCCCTCCCCTCCCCTTTAAATAGGTCAAGGGGGGGGTGGCCAAGGGGGCTTCCTTAGCCTCCAAGTCAAGCCGGTGGCCCCAGGGAGAAAACTTGCCCCCTAAGTTTCCTTTGCCTTGGCCCATAAGAAAACCCTAGGGTTTTGCCCTTGGCCTCATAGGACAAGTGGGCATGGACGACCAGGCCCATCTAGGCATCACCCTTTGGTCCATGTGGACCCTTTGGGGCATGTGGGCCCCACCATGGAGCCCTCCGGAACTTTCTAGAACATTCCGGTACTCTACCGAAAAAGTCCAGAACTTTTCTGAAACCCAAAAACTGCTTTCCATTATATGAATCTTATTCTCCGGACCATTCCGGAACCTCTCGTGATGTCCGGGATCTCATCCGAGACTCCGAACGAAAAACTCAATAACCAATTATCCATTCTATCCTAGCGTCGATGCACGTTAAGTGTGTGACCCTACGGGTTCGAGAATATGCAGACATGATCTTCTATCAATAATCAACAGCGGGATCTGGAAACCCATATTGACTCCCACATATTCATCGATGATCATATCGGATGAACCACGATGCCAGGATTCAATTAATCCCATATATGTATTCCCTTCGTCTCGCGATATTTTACTTGCCCGAGATTCGATCGTCGGTATCGCCATACCTAGTTCAATCTCGTTCACAGCAAGTACTTTACTCGTTCTGTAATCTGATATCACTTTGTGATTAACTCCTTAACCACGTGCTTGCAAGCGATGTTGATATCGATTACCGAGTGGGCCCGAAGTATATCTCTCCGACTTGGGAGGGACAAATTCCATCTCGATACATGCAACCCAACAAGTACTTTCCGATCACCTGAGAGACACCTTTATGATCACCCTTTCATAGGATGACGTTTGATGACCTCAAAGCTTTCTTCCGATACCAGGGAGTTGCATTATCTCATGGTCTAAGGAATACAATACTTGACATAGGAAAAGCTTCGCAAAGATGAACACAATGACATGATCTAATTGCTGTGCTTTATTTGGGTCTGTCCATCACATCATTCTCCTAATGACATGACCTCATTATTAATCGACAACTCATGTCTATGGTTAAGAAACCTTAACCATCATTAATCAACGAGCTAGTCTAGTAGAGGCATACTAGGGACATGGTGTTGTTCATAAACCACACAAGTATTAATGTTTCCACTTAATACAATTCTAGCATGGAGTATAAACATTATCATGAACAAGAAATATGATAATAACAATATTATTATTGCCTCTAGGGCATATTTCCTTCAGTCTCCCACTTGCACTAGAGTCAATAATCTAGTCATACTTGCGCCTTTAACACCTATGGCATTCCGGTGTTATTCATACGCGTTGCACGTGGTAAACCTTATCTACGGGTCTGACACTTTCAGGTCCGTTTGTATTTGCATATTCTTTTGCGTCAGCACGCATTACTCATCTTGTATGAGATAGCATCGTATAAACTTGGTCTTCTGGTGAGACCTTTGTTTCTTGGCCGAGACTATGTTGTCACTATTGTCATACAATAGGACTACATAGTACCAGCACACTTAGAAAAATAGCGATATCTGATACGTCCAATTTGCATAACTATTTTATATCATAATTTACTGTTATTCATTGATATATTTCATATTTAGACATGATACTTATGTTATTTCCTTTGTTTTCACATGTTTGATGATCATCGGAGGAGTTGCTGCCGGAGTCAGGATTCTGCTGGAAAAGGGACCATCAAGAGACCATATTTTGAAGATCAGGAAAATTCCAGAAAAATCCCCAGAAATTATATTTTCCCAGAAGACCTACGACGCCAGAAGGAGGAGTCGAGAGGAGCCAGGGGGGCCCCACACGCCAGGGCGGCGCGGCCAGCCCCCTGGCCACGCGGGCCCCACGTGAGGCCACCCTGGCCCACCTCTGGTCTCACCCCTTTGCGTACATCATCGTCCCCGAAAACCTAAGTCAAGGGGGGGGCTCAGAGTTAGACACAGCCGCCTCTGCGAGGCGGAGAACACCAGAGAGAGAAAAGCTCTCCGGCAGGGAGAAATATGCCGGGGAAATTCCTTCCCGGAGAGGGGAGATCGTCGCCATCGTCATCATCATCGCACCGGACTTCATCGGGATCATCATCATCATCATCTCCATCACCAGCACCTTCATCTCCATCATCACCTCGCCATCCCGCTGTAACATCTTGAGTTGGATCTTGTTATATTCATAGGGGAAACTTTCCCGGTGTTGATTACTCTTGTAGTTGATGCTATTGAGTGGAACCGTTGAGTTAAGGTTTATGTTCAGATCGTTATTTACCATTATTTCACCTCTGATCATGATCCATATGATGTCTTGTGAGTAGTTCGTTTAGTTTTTGAGGACATGGGAGAAGTTAAGATGTTAGTAGTGAATTATTGTTGAGAAATATTTAATGATCCTCGAGTAGGTAAGTGATAACAAAAGAATAATTTTTGAGGTGACATGCACCTACACAATCTTGATCATATATGTAAGCATTTGTGAGCTGGGATCATAAGAACTTAAAACATGGGCATGAAAGATATAATCTTGACAATAGAAACTTAGCAACCATGTTATAACATGAAAATGAACACAAACAAAAGATCATGAAAATGAAACAATGAAAGTCAAACGTGTGTTCAAATCATAAGGGAAAACATACAAATGGTTTTCAGCTTGTCCTTCATAGAGAGCAAAACATAAATGCATAGGACACCTTCAAGTTTAAGAGGGCGACTAGATACACATAATTTGAGAACAAGTGAAACCAACAATATGAATCAATCAATGAAAACTTTGGGACAATGCACATTATACTAAGAATGGCAACTATGCTCTCTTAATGGTGCATAAAGATAGAAGGTGGTGACTTAACATGAAAGTAAAAGAAAGGCCCTTCGCAGAGGGAAGCAGTGATTGCAAGTTTTATAGACCTTCAAAAATTATGGTACTTACCAGCTTTGAGCTCTCATTGCCCCCATTATAAGCATCTTGAATGGTTAAAGTTAATGCGAGAACAATTATGATGCATATGCTTGACAAAACATAAGTCGAAAACCTCGTGTCCCGTGAATACGAGTACCCAAACCTCATGCTACTTTACTTAGAGTCCCAGGCAAGGCTCTTGTCATTGTAAGTATATATGTATCATCAAGAACCGCCAACGGGGTACCTCCGTGCCCGATGACATGGAACAAGCCCACATCAAAATGACACGACAAGCAGACAATGAACACCTCGACATCTCTTTTATTTGCCATTTGTTTAGCTTTTTATTTTGAGATGCGTCGTCGAATATCCACCATGGGTATGCTGCAAATTTCCACCATGAATTATGCATGGCTTAGATTGGCGGCCCAGGTGTTTCCCTAACACATATACAAACTCCATGATCCCCACAAGATTCCCAATTCATTTCACACCACGGGCATCCATAAACAAAAGATCACGATATCAACTCAAATAAGAAGTGCAATGTTGAAAGCGTGCCCCATGACAGCATGGTTGGGCTAGTATCCAACTTACAACTTGCAAGCATAACAACTCAACATAAGAGACCACAATGTCAAATTTTTAAGAACAAGAAAAAGTAAAGTGTGCCTTCCGGTTCGTGAGAGCTTTACTAACCAATTTTCGCATAACACTGGTAAGAGTTTAATTTGAAGAGAAAATAAAAGCAAGTCAAATATACTTTGGAATAGCAAATTGCTAGTAGGTATGTATGGTGGACACTTTGGCAAACTTTGGCTTTTAGGAGTTGGATGCACGAGTAGAGCTCATACTCAGTACAAGGCGAGCGCTAGCAAAAGACTGGGAGCGACCAACTAAGAGAGCAATAATGGCCATAATCATGCAAAGCGACAAAGCGACATCAAAAGAAGCATAAGATGGCATCAAAAGTCAAAAACTAAATGATCATAGAGGCTATTGGCGACTTTGTAAGAGTCTAACATGGGTGAGCATGCGCCAAGTCAACCCAAATAAAGCATCAAGGAGAAAACCAAAATAATGCTTCCAAACAATTAAAACAACGCATGATTTTTTCAAAGGCTCATTAAGCAATCTCAGTTATTTGAGACAAGTCATGCTATAGCAAAACCACTAAGCATACTATCAAAAAGACATCAAGCATAACATGAAAAAGCCTAAGCCGCAGTCTACACAAGCTCCTTCTTGTACCACTTTTTTGCATAAAGCTTTTTCTCTTTTCCAACACCATTTGAAATTTTTTAAGACACCTCTTTTGATGAAAACCAATAAAGATCAGAGGCAAAAATACACCTTGATGAAAAGATATGACAAGGTCTGAACGCAAATCAAGGCGAAAATGAAAACCAAAAGCAGTAGCAGAAAAAGAAGAACACTCGGTTTTTGATAAGAATGAAAACTAGAGCGTTCTTGGCAAATGAAAAGCAAGGCAACTTCTCCAAAGGAAATTTGTTGGGGTCCAACCATTTATTGCAGCAAACAAAACTAAACTAATAATAAAAACTAAAACAACTGACGCTCCAAGAAAAACACATAGTGCATGAAGCAATAAAAATATAGTGTCTTGAAAGGTGACCTGATTTTTGCCGATGAAGAAGGGGTGCCTCGGGGGCATCCCCAAGCTTTGATGCTTGTACTTCTTGGATATTTCTTGGGATGATGCATGGGCATCCCCAAGCTTGAGCTTTTGTCCATTCTTCAACTCATCTCATCATTCTCCAATCCCTACACTTGAAAACTTCCTTCATACAAAACTAAACACAAATCTATTAGCAACATTAGTGTAACATAACATATAATCAACCTCTTTTTGCTTCAGGTTTCAACCCAAAACCACCACATATAAAGTATATACTACTGTAGCAACTTCCCCAAAAGTTCCGTGATCAAAAGAACTCAAAAGAAAGCGATAAAGCGGCAAACACAAATATTGGCAGAAATCTGTCAAAACAGAATAGCTGACAGAGGTCGAATTTTTGAGGGGTTTTATGTTGCTCAAATCAAAAAGTGTTAAACTAACGAAAGTTTGGATATAACCTGGGGCATATGCACAAGAAATCGCAGGTCCAAAATATATACAGAGAATTTTTACAAATTTTTACGGTGTAGCACCGAAAACAGTTTCAGGACAGCAACATCCCCAAATCTTTACCTCACTCGAATTAGAGGCTTCTCTTGGCACAATAATGAAATAAAAAGGATAAGGAGAGGTCATTACAGTAGTAATGACTTCCAAGACTCAAATAAAAGAAAAATTACTGAAAAGAAAACATTGGGTTATCTCCCAAGAGTGCTTTTCTTTAACGCCTTTGAGCTAGGCGCAGAAAATTGCGAATCATGTAACATCAGAAGGAGCATTAAGATCCATAGGAACAAAGAAATGGATACTATCCAAATGAGGTTTTGAGTACCCCTTGTAGTCACGCCTTGGTACACTATTTTCATCAAAAAGATTTTTAGGACAAATCCAACTAAAATTAGTTTCCAAGGCATCATGAATTCCTACAAGTTTACAAGGTATTGGCATTCTAGAATCTTCATTGGGTGTGCCAACAACCGCTACGGGTGAGCCAAGCTTATTAAATTTCTTAAAAACTTTTCTAGCCTCATTGGCAACATCTTTAAATTCTATGCGCAAAGTTTCTAAGATGAAAGCTTTCTTTTCGGGATCCTCAATTTCATGAAGCTTAAGGAACATGTATTGCATAAAAGGATTAAGGCTAGCAAACCTAGCTTCTAACATGTGAACTAAATAAGTAGAAGCAACTTCATAACTAGGCGCAAGCTCAACCAAAGTCTTTTCCTCAACTTCCTTATGCATACTAATGTGATTAAAGAACTCCTCAATGTTACTTTTTCCAATAATTGAACCACTACCTACTGAGAGGTCCTTCAAGACACACTTAGGGAACAACATAATGAACTAGAGTAAAGAAATAACAACTACCAAGGATTCTAATTTTTTTTTGGGTTTTTTGATAAAACGATGCAAGTAAAATAAAATGAAGTAAAGCAAAACAATAAAACAAAGTAAAGGATGTGCGTGCGAAAAACTCCCCTTGCAGAGGTCTTCCACTTCTTCCCCGGCAACGGCGCCAGAAAACTTGTTGGTGGCGCGGTGATGATGTATGAAATTAATGAAGTAAATGACCGGCCAATTGGAAAACCCCAAAAGAAGGTTTTGATGAATATAGCAGCAAGTTTTCCCTCAGTTAAGAAACCAAGGTATGTCGATCAGGAGAAGAGCAGACAATACGACTGAAGGTGATGCTTGCAAGCTTCGCGACAGCTCCGGACAATTTATAGGTGCCTCGTCCAAGCTTTGCTTTGCGAGCAGCAACGTGGAACCTGCACACACACAACCAAGTACTTTGTTCCCAACTTGCGATGAGGTTGTCAATCTCACCGGTTTGCTTGAAACAAAGGGTATGAGCGTATCGAGTGGAAAGTGATAATAGTATGCGAGTAAAGTAAATAGTGTGAGTAAAGTAAACAGGTGATAGCAATATGATGGAAATAGGACCGGGGTCCACAGTTCACTAGTGGTGTCTCTCCATAAGATAAATAACACATGCTGGGTAAACAAATTACAGTTGGGCAATTGATAGAATAAAGATAAACGTGATATGTCAAGAAGATCACTATGCGATTTACTCTGGGCATTACAACAAAATACATAGACCGCCATCCAACTGCATCTATGACTAAAAATCCACTCTCGGGGATATCATCTGAACACCCCATGAGTATTAAGTTGCGAACAACAGATAATTGCATTAAGCAAAGTGTGTAATGTAAACAAAGCATATGCCCTCGAGCATATGAATGTTGTTTTCTCCCTAGTAGCAACAACACATCTACAACCTTAGAGGTTTCTGTCACTCCCCCAGGTTAAATAGAGGCATGAACCCACTATCGAGCATAAATACCCCCTCTTGGAGTCACTAGCAACTACTCGGCCAAGATAGCTACTAACAACGGAGAGCATGCAAGATCATAAACAACATAGAGAAAACAAAAGATATATTTCAGTATAGCAACTCAATCATAACACCAATATTCATCGGATCCCAACAAACCAAACATGTAGAATTACATAACGGTGATCTCAATCATGTAGGGCAGCTCATGAGATCTAAACATGAAGCACATGGTGGAGGAGACAACCATCTAGCTACTGTTATGGACCCATAGTCCAAGGTAGACTACTCACTCATTGCTCCGGAGGCAAGCATGGCGATGAAGAAGACCTCCAGTGGTGATTCTCCTCTCCGGCAGGGTGCCGGGAAGAGCTTCTGGACCCTCCCGATCTTCGGGTCGACGGCGGCGACGGATCGCGATGTGTTCTGGAAAATTGATCGGGTACTTAGGTTTTTTCCGTCGGGGGGTCTTTATAGGCGAAGGGGCATCGTCAGAGGTGGACCGAGGCGACCTCACACGTAGAGGTGAAAACGGAACGAATTATTTCCTACCGACCGACCGACCGAAGGCTTACGGAAGGCAAAAATGAATTCGGTCGGATAGTTGCCAGATACGGTCATGGATACGGCTAGTGATTGATGGATACGGAAAAGGATATGGTTTTACTAATATCCGACCGTATCCGAAGATATACCACATTTCACGGTTATATCCGGACAATATCCGACAAAATATCCGGCAATGAGTTGTTGAGTACGTGATTGGGGAGAGAAAATAAAAGAGAATTATACATTTTTTCTTATGGTACACAAATACCATTATGCAAGGAACAAGCTAGTTTTATATGAATATATATTTATGTATGTAGAAAAATTTACAAGCTAATTTTACTTTATTATCAACGAGAGATCCGACAAATGTTTATTCGCAACCGAATCGTATTCGTTCCATATTCGGTCCATATTCGTTACCGATACACTCTGATTCCGTATTCGTATCCGCACACTATCCGCTCCGATTCCGAATCCGAAAAAAATATGGTAACGAATACGGTTTCACTACTATTCATCCGTATTCGCTCCGTTTTCACCCCTACTCACACGTAGGGGGCAGCGGCCAGGGGCTGGGCCGCGCCGCCCTGGTGTGTGGGGCCCTCGTGGCCCCCCTCCGACTCCTCTTCGGATCTCTAGAAGCTTCCAGGAAAAATAAGACTTCAGGAACTTGTTTCGTCCAATTCCGAGAATATTTCCTGTGTACCTTTTCTGAAACACAAAAACAGCAGAAAACAGGGAACTGGCACTGTGGCGACTTGTTAATAGGTTAGTTCCGGAAAATGCATAAAAGTGCCACGAAGTGTAGCGAAACAGTAGGCAAATGGTGTAAAAACAAGCATGGAGCATCAAAAATTATAGATACGTTGGAGACGTATCACAAGGGTATAGATAATAGAGCCCGTTAGTTAAGTACCCTTGAGGCCCATTAAGCTAGGCCCAATTTTAATACTAGTCGAAATACGAGTTCTTACCGTATGTTGATATTGTAATCTGTATCGGACCCTACCCGATCCTCGAGACCTGGCCACCTATATATAGAGGCCAGGAGGGGACGGTGTAGGTCAGATTGAAAGCAAGCCAGGTTCTACACCCACGTTTACTTTCATAGCCACATTGTTTGACTGATTTTACCTTTGAGTTCATCCGACGCCCTATCTCCCCGATCCTAAGTCCTTCATCTAGGACATTTGTCGAGTTAACCCCTCGTCACCATGATTATAGTGTCATTCTCATAGTGTCGTTCTCATATTGGCAGAGTAGCATTTCTCGTATACGTTCCTTATGTGCGGTCCTTGGCTGCCAATCGATGGCGGATATCAACTTTGCTCATGGAGCCGGTACAAGCTCGAACTTTGCTCATGGAGCCGGTACGAGCTCAAACTTTGCTCATGGCGGGGAGAATGTTGAGCTTGAGGATGATATGGAGGAGGATCCTACAGATGTGCCTGAGGATATTTTAGAGGCCGAGGTGGAGGACTTCTTGCACAGGGTACACATATTCTAAAACGAAATTCTGTTTTCCATTGTGTCACTATGATGAGTGCTAACCACTGTATTTGTAGGCTGAGTGTGAGGGGATGGGCGTGGATGATATGCAGGAGCCAGACGAGATCGATGAGTCGTAGCTGATAGATGCACCCCATGCTACTTAGTCCACGCAGCCACGGGACTTCGGTCTCAAACCGAGGAGGCCATTTCAGCGTTGGACTCCAGAATAGAAGACTAGGTATCATCGGCTTCATCCTCGCCTTAGGCGTCATGCCATCATTGAAGAGGAAGATGAAGAGGATGCGGAAGCGGCAAGGAGAAGGAAGAATGAACTCCGCTTGAAGAGCAACGCGGATCGTGCCGCAAGAGTTGTCAAAGGAAAGGGGCATGTGTGATGCAAATTGTGTTGAACTTATTTATTTATGTGTACGTGTGATGAACTATGTGTGATGAACTATGTATGGTGAACTATGAACTATGTATGATGACCAATGTTATGGACAAATTACCTATGTTTTATGTTTAGTTTGTAGTCCTCTATTTATTGCGTTCAATTTTCCTGTCATCTTGCTTGTGTAGTGCAAACACTTGGCAATTTGGTGGTGGCAAAATACCATGGCGCCACAGGCAACGGCGCCATGCAATGAAACCATGGCGCCATTACCCACGGCGCCGTGCTGCGAAACCATGGCGCCACACCATGGCGCCGGGGGTTGCCGCGGATCACAGTACCGAAACGGCAAAAGACTTAGCCGTTTGGGGAGGTAGAACACCACGGCGCCATAGGGTAGGGCGCCATGCTATGATACCATGGCGCCAGAGGGTAGGGCGCCATGCTTCGAAACCATGGCGCCACACCATGGCGCCGGGGGTTGTCGCGGATCACAGTACCGAAACCCAAAAAAGACTTAGCCGTTTGGGGAGGTCGAACACCACGACGCCATAGGGTAGGGCACCGTGCTATGATACCATGGCGCCATAGGTTAGGGCGCCGTGCTCCCAGACTAAAACATTGACCACAATATTGGTTCATCTAGCTGCTAAGTTTGACATCATCAAAGTACCAAAACGCGAAATAACAGTTTGAGATCATTATAAGGAGTTCAACATTAATCCACGAAGTGGAGTTCACAACAAACATTGGTTTACATCATTACAAGGTTCAACATTAATCCACGAAGTGGAGTTCACAACAAGCGGAGGTTTGCCGACATATTACATGTTCATGACAACATAAATGCCGGAGACTCTACTGATTAGTGCTAGGAAACTTTCCCTTACGGTTTCTTGCATCTTCTTCCACTTTCTCCTCCTCCATTGCACGGCGAGCCCTCTCTCTTTTCTTCTTCCGTCCGGCCTCACAAAGAGCCTTCTCCTTCTTTTCCTTCTTCTCCATCTCCAAGCGTTCCTTCTCACGCCTAATCTTGTTCCTTTTCTCTCGCTCCTCATCTTTAATCAACTCAGTCATGTAGTCCCACTTCCTGCGTTCCTCATCCGCCACCTCTTGCTTGTGGTAGCTATCTTGCTCTAAGTCTATCCATTGAACGAATCGACATAGAGGTGGAGGAGACTGCAAAATAAAATTATATAAATATTGGTATTCAATGCATATAATCATTAGTAATGAAGATACCTACCGGTGGGTAGTCGTAGGCATTTTTTGGCTTGGGCTTGTCGTGCTCATAGTTAGGACACATCCAAAACCGCATTCCATGCTTATCATCCCAATCAAAACATCGCTTGGGCACACAAAGATCACCGCACCAGCAGTTAGGTTGTTCCGTCCCTTCAGGAAAGGTGCTAGGCCACCTGTCAGCGGTGTACTTCCACTTCCTTGGTTTTTCCTTCGGAGCGGATGGCGCCATCCCTACAAAAATAAGCAAGATCAAGTTAGCGATAAGAACAAGAGGTCAAATAAAATCAAACTTAAAAATATTTAGAATGAAAGAAAAAGGCACCGATAGCACTTACAAACAAAAAATTTAACATCCAAACCACCATCCAAACCCATGACCACTACCACTTGTACCATGGCCATCACCGCCACTTGTACTACCACTCCCACGGCCACGGCCACGGCCACCACCTTCTTCACCACCACCACTCCCACGGCCACGGCCACGGCCATCTTCACCACCACTCCCACGGCCACGGCCATCTTCACCACCACTCCCATGGCCACGGCCACGACCACCACCTTCTTCACCACCACGGCCACGGCCATCTTCACCACCACTCCCACGGCCACGGCCACCACCTTCTTCACCACCACCACTCCCGCAGCCACGGCCACCACCTTCTTCACCACCACTCCCATGGCCACAGCCACGACCACCACCTTCTTCACCACCACTCCCACGGCCACTCCCATGGCCACCACCTTCTTCACCACAACTCCCACGGCCACGGCCACGGCTACCACCTTCTTCACCACCACTCCCACGGCCACGGCCACGGCCACGACCACCACTTGTACTTTCACCATTATCTCCCTTTGATCTCTTCTTTTTGCTACAACCTCTAGTGTTGTTTCCCTCATTGTTACATTCTCCACAACGGGAGCTCTCGCGAGGTTCCATGAAATGTTGGTTCCCCCATTCACGATGGAATCCACCACCCCAATCGTCCATGTCATTCCTAAAACGCTTTGTTTTTCGTCTACCACGTGTTATGACCTTAGTCTCTTCATCGGGGTATAGTGGGAGTCCATGATAGTCCGGCCAATGGGATTTGTCTAAGTAGGGCTGGAACCTTGGTGCCCATGTACTTTTCACCATCTCGATAGAAAACTCTTCCAACCTTACATTACTTGAAATATTGGCACCCAAATTTCTTGTCCGTGATGCTGCCAACAAGTGGGAGCATGGGAGGTGAAACTTTGTAGGCCTCTCGCATGAGCACTCTCCGCTCTTAAGATATGTCTTGAAAGGCCCGCCTCCGTATTGCACACCGTCTCGTGTTGTTCCTCCTTGCTCATTTACTTGGAATATCATCTCTATGTAATCGAAGCATTCCACTCTGTTATTATCTGCCTTCCTAGCCTGGTATTCTATCCATCCGTCAACATTCGGTGGATACTTGTACACCTTCTCTTCCTTATTATTCCTAGACATCAGCTTAGCAGTTTCCTCACTGTAGTTTTGAAAGTACACATTCAACTTTTGGAATGTGTATTCCACTATTGCCGAAACAGGCAATGCGCGAACACCCTTCAACACATTGTTGAAACATTCGGCCATGTTGTTCGTCATGTCCCCATACCTCATCCCTTGGTGGTCGTAAGCCCGTGCCCACTTTTCCTTATCGGGGAAGTTCCTTCTTAGGAATTCTTTACCACCCTCATTTGCTAGGCCATAAATTTTGTCATACAATTTTGAAAAATGACGAGCGGTGAAGGCGAGACAACAATCTTTAAGAAGGTCTGATAATTCCTTGTTTCCACATGCTCTATAGAAGTTCGAGATGAAGTGCCTCATGCACCATCTATGGTGCACACGAGCATGTCCTGGAATGTCAATCTGCACTGCATTTAGAATCCCTTGGTGGCGGTCAGATATTATGCAAACCTCTCTATGAGGTCCAATTATCTTGGTCCTCACTAGATTTAGAAACCAAGCCCAATTTTCGTTGTTCTCAGCCGATACCAAAGCGAAAGCCAATGGCACCAATTTGTCGCCGCCATCATTACCTATCGCCGTCAACAATGTGCCCTTGTATTGGCCGGTCAAAAAGGTTCCATCCACGGCAATCACGGGCCTGCAATGCTGAAATGCCATAATGCAAGGTCCAAAGGTCCAGAATGCACGCCCAAATACTCGGACTATTTCATCCTTATATATTCGGGTGACCGATCCTAAGGGCTCCACCACATGGTACATGCCCGGGTTTGTTGCCGCCATCGCTGACAACACCATACCAACGCGGTTGTATGATTCTTCCCAACCACCATACAATATCTCAAAGGCAGCTTGCTTGGCCTTCCATGCCTTCCCGTACTTGATTGTGTAAGTGAAGACCTCATGCACCATCTCTATCAACGCCTTTATGGGATATGTTGGTAGTATCTTTATGGAGGAAGCAAATCTGTGCGCAATGAATTTAGAGGTCAATTGACGGTGATCATCCTTCACACCAGCAACATCAATATCCTTGCCTCTACATCGGTGATGAAATACACAACTTGTTATCTTCCATTTCGGACCACCTTTCACACATCTAGCACAGACAACCCATGGACAATGATTCTTGGATTCCTCACATTTCACCGTGTAGCGCACTTTTGAGTTTGAGTGCTCCACCTTGAATGGTCGATGGTACTTAACCGCATAGTCCTTGAGCCACATCTGAAGTTCTACCAAATTTTTGAACATTGCTCCTTCACTAATAACATTGGCAGTTGGACCGTGCTCTCGCTTGGAAGATAGCCTTGGTGCAAGAATCTTGCTTGTGCCACCATCAACAATTGCCTTATGGGCAAGGCTTAGATCATGGAACAATGATGTTCGATGATCCCGGCCTATTACCTTCTTAAAAGCTTCGGCTTCTTTAGCAGTCAATCCATCCTCGTCTATTTCTTCATCCGGGCCGTCATCTTCGGAGTCACACGTATAGGCTCGCATGTATGGTATTTTATGGTCCATGTCCTCTTCCATGCAATTGACCTCCACATCACCAACATAACGATCGTGAAGATATGCCTCCGATTCATCGCCCTCGATCTCATCCTCCTCAATGTCCAATTCTTGATGATCATGATGGTCATTGCTAACCGGGCTCAACGGTTGTGTCATTGGAGGTTGGCTCATTGTTGCATCATACACATCGACATCCGGGTTGACATGTGGATCATGTCGAATCGGGGTACTAGCATCACAAGGGGAAGCACGCCGATTCAAGTCAATTTGCAACCTACCACCAACTTTCTTTTTCACAAATAACTCAAGAGATTTATCTTGCGAGGCCAACACCACCTCCTTATATGCTTGCCAATGCAACTCGGAGTTCACATGCATTGTTTTCCAACGAGTGTGATGTGAGAAGCCAACATTATACCTTCCAATCAATTCAACTTCATCATTCTCGTCCATCCAATTCAACTCTCTTCGGACATTTTCCACCAATTTGGCAAAGCTAGGACTAGTGGCAAAAACGACCACTACCTCCTCCGGGTCACCATATAAGGCGTCTCCCTTCTCAAAAGCGGCATAGTCCACATGATGAACATTCACAATTCTCGCCATCTAGAACATATATGAACCAAAATTCATCACCACAATATTATTATTACCTCAATAATAAAGCTATGAGAAATTTTATAACCCTAACCCTAGCTCTAAACCCAACCCTAACCCCAACCATAACCCTAACACCAACCATAACCCTAACCCTAACAAAACCCTAACCCTAGCTTACACATCTACAAGAATAGCAACCACCTATGGTCAATAGAACAACAAAACACAAAATTATTTCTTCCAACTCCTATTTCTAGGGTTACAAGAAATATGAAGCAAAACAACCAAATCTCAAGATTTTAATTGGACAAAAACGAGGGTAGCCATGGAGAATACCTTGAGGAATGGAGGGAGGTCGAAATCCACGGAGAAATCCCTCCGATTCAGAGGGATTTGGGAGGAAGGAGAGTAGGAGGAGAGAGAGACACGGGAGGGGGGCGCTCGGGCTCGAGGAGGAAGAAGTGGGGGTGGGGAAGGAGATTGGCTGCGGGTGGACCAGTCACTTAAAGATGTCCAGACCATGGCGCCATGGCCAAGGGCGCCATGCTTCCGATACACGGCACCGTGAGCAATGACGCCATACATACAAGTTGCGGGCCCAAGCCGCCACGTTGGAAAATACCACGGCGCCGTGGGGTACGACGCCGTGCAATACAACCACGGCGCCATAGGGGCGGGCGCCGTGCAAAAGAATCAGAATGTAAAATCTTTTCAAACACGATTTATTTTGTGTTAAACTTCACGAAAAAAACTATTTTTATCGTTTTTTACGGCATTGGGTGGTCGCACAGGACTGGAGGAGAGAGCGTGGTTCCCGATGGACTGGGTCTCAGACCCGACCAGTCCACCAGCCCCGCGGATTTGACCGGCTCTGCGCTGCGCGAGACACAATACACGGCCGGAGGAGGGAGCCCGCCACGTACGTAGCACGACACGGACAGGAGACCGACCCAGTCCATTCCGAGCGGGCTCCACTGCCAGCTACAGCTAGCGTTAAAATCCCCTTCCCGTCCCCCACTGGCACAGGAGCATCCATCATCGTCCCCCACCACTCCTCCAAGCAGAAGCAGAGAGAGCACCGTCCAAGAAAGCCAGCCAGAGAGCAAGCAAAGGAGCGGCGAAGCCGACTGGTTGGTTTCCAATGATCCAGGGAGGGGGCGGGGGATCTAACCGGAAGATGGAGGACGAGGCGCAGGGAGGGAGGGGGGCGAGGCCCGGCGTGCTCAAGGTGGTGGTGGCCAGCGGGACCAACCTCGCCATCAGGGACTTCACCTCCAGCGACCCCTACGTCGTGGTCCGCCTCGCAGACAAGGTCAGCCAGTAACTCACTTGCCTGTCTTTTGCCTAATTACATTTTTCAACGCTCTGTTGCTTGGATTCACTTGCCCGTCGAGTCTCTTTGCCTAGTTACATTTAACCTGCTACTCCGGCTCCGCCATGTTGCTTGTGCATACTGTACTTGGATTCCAGTGGCCTCTGCTTGCTTGATTCAGCTCTTTCGCTAATGGAAATCTTGTAGTCCATCCAACCACGTGCTCATGTCCAACTTTGAACATTAGTTTGGCCTGTAGCTGTAACTAGGCATGTAGAATTATCAACTTAACATTGAGTTGGAAAATGAAGAATATTGTGCATCCTGTCCATGACCGTGAGCTTAATTGAACTTCCTTCCAAGGGAGAAGCAAGTGCTTGCCTGCCTGAACATTTCGTCAACAGAAGAAAGAAAGAAAGAAAGAGCAGGAATTTACCAGCCCATTCAGCTTTTGGGTTTTTCAAACTTGGCTGCCAAATCCACTCCCGCATTTGTTAATCATGTCATGATGACAGTCAAGCGCATGTTTCTTTGTGACTGGGGGCTGGCCGGTGGGTGCACCTTTGGATTGTCTACTCCTTCTTGGAGGGGATTTTTTTCGTCCTTTTTGGATGATCGCGTGTTTACTCCTTCACCTCCAAAGTAATTTGACTTCAACTTGGAGTCTTTTTGTTTAACAAATATAATTTTTTTGACCTCTAAGAAAACCAGAGTTCAGCAGCAAGGGCATGATATTATGATGACAAAACCCATATCTCTGAAATTCAATACACAATGATGTCAGGAAACAAGAAGAGGTCTCAATTGCGTCAGGCTAATCGAATGATCTTATCTACTTAGTGTGGGGTACTACTGCTGGTTATGAAGACTGACACCTCTACATCATACACTCGACAGTGTTGTGTGTTAAATAAAAGTCTCACTTTGACCTAGTAATTTGGTTTTGCACCTGTGAAACTGCCAAGCAAGTGTGCATTTATTTATGGATGGAGAAGTTCCTTGCGTCACATTTAACACCGTTCGTCATTTGTTATTTCTGATCCCACAGAACGCAAAGACAAAAGTCATCAACAGTTGTCTCAACCCAGTTTGGAACGAAGAGATGGTCTTCTCCATCAAGGAACCTGCAGGGATCATCAAATTTGTAAGTTACTGTGTTTCCTGGAGCAACCAATTCCTTTTTTGAATAAAAGAACCCGACTGTTTAATATGATTGTGTTTGACATGCCATCAGCTTACCTGAAATATGCTTCATCTTTGAATAAGGCTCACGCTTTTGGAGATATATTTGACAGTTGATGATTATATGGATTTTCTTGTCGGTTAGTAAGTCTCTTTCTCTTTTGTGGGTACCTTCACAAAGACAAAAAGTCTACTACATATTGTTTGTATAAGACATATCTCACACGAAGTGTGGATAGACCAGTCCTTATTAACAACTAGGCACACCCAGATGCAGAACAACTCTAGTCCCGTAAGTAAATCAAGTATGGGCTTAAGAAAATTGGAGCTCCAGTCAAAGAATAGATAATATGTGGCTTTATTTTTTATTGTGCCCTCCACTTAGAAGTAAGACTTTAACGGACATATGTCTTTACCTGAGTTTTGAGCTACGATGTCCTTTTCTTTGCCGTTGTACTTTTTACAATAAAATTAATTGAAGTAGATGTGTTTTGGTCAAATGTCACAAACATGGGTGTTCTATTAAAAAATTAAGCTATGCAGTCTTGTCCAGATCTATCGCAAAACTACAATTAGTGTATTCCTAATGGATTCTAACCAACTGGTTGCACCTGGAGCTGAAATGTGGTAATATCTTTTTTTTTAAAGGGGAATGACCCTGGCCAAATGTGGTAGTATCTGCCCTTATGCATATGCCATGGACCCGCAAGTAGTGACTTGTTTTATGGATATCTCCAAATAGACAGGCAGGGAATACCCGTTCTCTTGATAACATGCCTCCCAGGCTAACTGAAGGCCTCGTTGTCTTCGTACTGTACGAAAGAGGGTGACTAAAGCCTTAGGGACCTGCACCGCACCTTCAGAATGTCTGCATATTGGAGAAAGTATCTATTCCGAAAAGGATGTTTAACCCAGCCTCTGCACGACCAACAACTTGGCACATGCTTGTGCACGCTATGCGTGCCTAAATAATGTGGCTGAGAATTGGATCGACGTGAGCCCAGTTTTCCTTCAGAACAGCCTTAATGCTGATTGTAATAGTTTTGACTTGAGTTAATAAAGTTGCAGTGTTCCCCCCAAAAGAATGTCCCTCGAATGGGCCTAGCTCGGTCAGTACCCGGAGCTAGGTAGGGTTAGTAAGGGCCGTTGCATATCACTTTGTAAATTAGTGCTAATTACTGTTCAACAGTAGAAGATGATGCTGCTGCAATGGAGGTGATCTAATTGTGCATCTTGGCTGGCATGCCCCCCGAGAACAAGAACGGGTTGAAACTTCAGAAGAGCAGTCTGTGATAGCTATGCTAGTGTAACATTGTGAACCATTTCTTGAACCGTTCAGTCTGCGTTTTTATCATCTGTTACGTTCAGGACTTTTGCTTCAGTGCACACTCCTCCAAACTCAAACATATCAAGGGAAGATGGCTCCGTACCCCTTTGTGATTAAGTTATGCAGGGGTACGGAGCAATCTCAGCCCTTGATATATTTAAGTTTGGGTTGAGTTTTTTCAAGTAGTGCAGACAACTTTTCCCAAAAGACCTTAGACAAGTTGCAGTGGGATTAAGTTGTTTACTTATGTAACCAAAGTATGCCTTTATTTGGCCTGATCAGCTGAACAACCCTGCCTGATTAGTATGTTGCTATTGCCATTGCTAGGAGGTGTTCGACAGGGACCGGTTCAAGTCCGACGACAAGATGGGCCACGCCTTCCTGGACCTGCAGCCGGTGGCCGGGGCAGCGAAGCTGCGGCGCGCGCTCCGGCTCACGACGGGGGAGACCAAGCTCCGAAAGGTGGCCCCCAGCGCCGACAACTGCCTGCTCTCTGACAGCTTCGTGACGTACGCCGACGGGGAGATCGTGCTGGACTCCCGGCTGCGGCTGCGCGACGTCGAGTCCGGGGAGCTGTTCGTGACCGTCAAGTGGACCGAAGCCGACGCCAAGTGACGCGGTCCTTGCAGCTGCAGGTAGATGAGATAGCCATGGTGTTGGTGTAGGGAGCCGTTTGCCTGTGGGGGGTGTACTTGTGACTGCCTGATATGTGTATCTGAAGCTGTCAGGCAGTTCTTAACAGAACTGATTAATAGTGTATGTGCAATGCTATTGATGCTTTGTGGCTTCTTGGTTTTTTTTGGGTAATTATGGGAAATCCCGGTTCTGAAAATGTCACTCCTCACGGCTCGTCCATTTCTTTTTGTCATCAGGTGCTCTAAGCGTGTGAGCAGCTTTCGTGGCTTTATTAATATATGTGCCTATATCTAAAAACAGTTAAGATGTTAAATAGCATAGCACTAGCACCATTTAGCTCCGACATAGAGCAGATTTAGTTGATTCTAAGGGTTGTCTATATTTGTTACAGTCTACTATTTAAACCTCTACGGGAAACACTAGTATTCCACCAAGACATGCAAGTCGCTTGTCACCGCATGGGTTACATCATTCAGTTAGTTTGTTGATGTAGGGCGTGTTGGTTCACCTTGGTGGAGTCAAGATTTTCATATTAGGTATTCCGAGTAAACAAAAAATTTACAACACACCAATATAAGTACTTATGTTCATAATAAAAAGAACGAAAATACAAAAAGTGCATAGTTGTGACAACGTCTCCAATAGTTAGCTTACATGAATAAAGAGAACCTATTATTTAACTCTAGATTCCCTCTCTCCGATGAGGCTCTGGTGGAGTGTGTGATTTGAGTCCGGTGTATCTTTAGTTGTTAGTTTCTTGCTTTCTCTGTCGCGAACAGTGTTGTAAACATGTCTGATCCGGATATCTCCTTTGCCATTTGGAATGGTCGTGGACTAAATTCACCCGCGCGACGTCTCGCCGGCTAATGCAGCCGTGGTCTGTATTCAGGAGACGAAGATGGCGGTCATCTCTGACCGCGTGGTGCGTGAGTGCCTAGGATCCCCCTTCGACAAATTCTTCTTCCTTCCCGCTGATGGCACTCGTGGGGGGATCCTGTTGGCGTGGCAATTCGCGTTAGTATCGATTTCACATCCCCACTTCACCACAAATGTGCTCACAGCGCGGATTTCCATTGGGGGAGATCAGAGTTGGTGGTTTCACAGGCGTCTACGGTCCCTAGAGTGATGTGGACAAGCGAGCCTTTCTCCAGTAGCTGCAGGATATTCAGGACCTTCACATAGGTCCGTGGTTGGTGGCAGGGGATTTCAATCTTATTGTGGACCCGGCAGACAAGAGCCGTGGGTGTCTTCACCGCAGCATGATGGCTAGGTTTCGACGAGCTCTTTCCTCTCTGGAGCTCAAAGAGCTCTACCTCAATGGACGGCGGTACACTTGGTCTAACGAGAGGGAGCTCCCGACTCTTGAGAAGCAGGTCTTCTCGACCGTGGACTAGGAAGCGCTCTACCCTGATGCTTTCCTTTCAGCTATGTCTACTGGACCTTCGGATCACTGCCCTTTGGTATTGAGCCTCTCGCCAGATCTCCATCGTGGCCGGATATTCCAATTCCAGTCCTTCTGGCCTAGAGTGGATGGCTTCCTGGACGTAGATCAGGGAGCGTGGATGGCACAACCTGTGGAGCCTAACCCCTTCAAGAGGCTTGACCAGAAGCTGAGGGCTACAACCAAGTGCCTTTCTAGCTGGAGTTCTAAGTTCATCGACAACGTAAAGATGCAGATTCTCCTGGCCAACGAGGTGATTCTTCGTCTCGACATCGCGATGGACTCTCGACTGTTGTCCCCTGAGGAGCGCGCCCTTCGACGCCTCCTCAAGAAGAAACTGCTAGGTCTCGCATCCCTAGAACAGACTCTAGCCCGTCAGCGTTTGCGGTTTCTTTGGCTGAGGGAAGGTGACGCATGCACCCGCTTCTTCCACACACATGCCAGTCACCGTAGACGCAAGAACTTTATCGGACATCTTATGGTTGACAACCGGAGAGTGACTGACCATGCTGACAAGGCGGAGGCCGTGGATTCTTTCTTCGAGAGACTTTTGGGTTCATCAGCAGACCGCCCGTTCTCTCTTGACCTTGACTACCTGGGGATACCCTCGACCCTCGACTGATCTGCGGTGGCAGATCGATGGGGAGTTCTTTGTGGATGAAGTGTGGAAGGCCATCAAGGGCATGCCCCTAGACAAGTGCCCCAGACCGGATGGGTTCTCGGCCCACTTCTTCGTTGTTTGCTGGGATATCATTAAGGTGGACGTCATGGCTGTGTTCAACTCTTTGTCGAGCAGTTAACAACGCGCTCATCACCCTGCTTCCGAAGAAGCCCGGAGCCGAGGAGGTGCAGGACTTTCAGTCGATCAGCCTAATCCATGGCATCGCCAAGTGGGTAGCCAAAGTGATTGCCAACCAGTTGGCACCGCATCTGCCTCTACTGGTATGGGCCCACCAGAGTGCCTTTGCGCGTGGAAGATGTCTGCATGACTTCATGATGGTCCAGGGTACTGCCCGCTCGCTTCAGAGATCTAAGCAGCCAACAATCCTCATGAAGCTCGATATTACCAAGGCATTCGATACCGTGGATTGGTCCTTTCTCCTTGAGGTCCTTAGGAAGCTGGGGTTCGGAGAGTGATTGCTAGCATGCATCTGCGCCCTACTTTTGACTGCCTCCACACACGTGCTTCTGAAAAGGCCCCCAGGGGCTCGTGTGCCCAATAGGCGTGGACTTCCACAAGGGGACCCCCTCTCCCCTCAGCTGTTCATACTAGTTATGGAGGTCCTCCACTATGCGCTGGAGAAGGCCATGCAAGAGGAGCACCTTGCCACCTAGCTGCCTCGGGTCTTCGGCAGCGTACCTCCATCTACGCAGATGATGTGGTTGCCTTCCTCCGCCCGCGCGTGGAGGATCTTAGAGCCTTCGCTGTGATCATTGATAATTTTGGCGCAACATCGGGCATGCGCACCAACCGCACACCTAATCAGAAGCCCGGTGGAGGTGCGTGAGCTTGTGGTCCAGGAGCTTGGATGCCCTGTCCTACTATTCCCAATGCGATACCTAGGTCTTCCACTCGGCCTCAAGAAGCCAACCACAGCACAGCTTCAATACTTGGTGGAAGCGGTAGCTAATCGGCTGTCGGGTTGGCGGGCATCCATGCTCAACCGTGCGGGGCGATTGGAGCTGGTTAGGTCGATGCTAGCGGTGATCCCCATCTTCGCCTTGATGTCTCTGGACATCCAGGCGGAGACTCTCCTAGCCATTGAGAAGATTCTCCGTGGATTCCTCTGGAAAGGCCGGAGGGATACCCATGGCGGCTATGGGACCGGGTCTGTATGCCGAAAGAACTTGGCGGACTAGGCATCATTAATTTTCGGAAGATGAGCATCGCGCTCAGGGCGCACTGGCTTTGGCTAAGCCAAGTGGAGGCCTCTCGGCCGTGGAGAGAATTTGACATTCAGGTGCCACCTATGGTAACAGAAGTCTTTGAAGCTGCGACATCTTCAGTGGTGGGGGATGGAGCCTCCACGTTCTTCTGGCTAGGCTAGATAAGTGGCTTCTAGAGGGCCGCCTTAAGGATCTTGCCCCACGCCTCTTCGCCTTGATTCCGAAGAGGCTATCGCGATCTCGGGTGGTTAAGGACTGCCTTGACGGAGGATGGCTGGACGACATTCCCGCGGACCTTGATGCGCTTGCCATAGAACAGTTGCTAGCGGTCGCTTACCGTGTGGAGGGGCTGACTGTCACCGTGTATTCCGGTGGAACTGGGGAAGGAAATAGACCTACTCAGCACAGTCCTGTTACCTAGGCATGTTTCATGGGAGCATAGCCATGGCAGGTGCCCTACAAGTTTGGAAATCTTGTGCCCCGGCCAAATGCAGATTCTTCCTCTGGTTGGCGGTGTGTGACAGATGTTGGACGACGGACAGGCTGGAGAGGCGTAGGCTCCCGCACCCCTCGGCATGCCCCTTCTGCGATCAAGCTCACGAGTCCATCATGCACCTACTGCTTGATTGCATTTTGGCACGGACTGTGTGGGCTGCCTGTCTACGATGGTGGGATAGAGAGGATCGGCTTCCTCCGCATGGGATCTCACTCGCCAATTGGCTACAATCCTGGCTTGGGAGGGCCACAGATGCCCGAGATTACTGGACTAGGGTTGCCGTGATTTGCTGGAGGCATTAGAATGATGTGGTCTTTGAGGGCGCCACCGCCTCTCCGCACACGGTCATTTGCAATATCCGTAGATAAGCTAAGTTGTGGAAGTCTACAAGGCTACAGGCCTCTTCAAGGCCGAGCTTGCATTAGTGGATAGGTGGAGACTTGGCGAGTAGTCAGTGTGTGTGTTTTTTCCTTTTCTTGCTGACCTAATTAGGCAGCATGGAGTTGCGTCTTCGACATCTGTGTCGACCGTGTTGTAATTCGGCATCTTGGCCTTTCTTCTATGAAACCGATACGTCTATCTAGGACGTATCCTTGAAAAAAAAAATTAACTCTAGATTTCCCTTTTGAAAGCGAGCAATAATATTATCATCCTTTACTTGCAAGAAGAATCCACGCTCAAGAAAAGTAACCAAGCAATCATTCAAGAATTTCTCTCGCATTTTATTTCTCAATTGGGAAAATTAACTAGATAAAAATCATTCTGACATTATCCAAACTCAATTGGGAAAATCAGAACAGAAATCAAAATTTACCATGGCTTCTCACGACTCACTGTCCACGAATTACTCCGATGCGTCGCCGTCGGACGTTCTTGCCGAGCTCGTCCTTGCGCTGCCCCTGTGCGGCGTCATCGTCAGGCGTGACCGCGGGTGTGGGGGCGACGGCGCGACGGTCTTAGATCGATCAGGGAGACAGGCGTAGACGAAGACGAACAAGCGATTCGTCTAACTCTGAAATCTGAATCGATGCCTACAGGTCAATGGGTACAGGCCCAACAAAGCGTTTTTTGGCCCAGGTTAGAACGGCTGGACTTGGGAGGGCTCTGTACAGCATGTTTTTACGATTTTCCTGACTTACTTTTTTTGCTTGGAAATTAGAGAGCTTTTATTCAGCTACTAAAACTTCCTGACTTTAACACGTACACCCTCCACTCCGATTTAATCGGCATATCTGGCGCTGCTGCTGCTATCAGTCGTGTTGATTAAAACGGTACAGAGACAAAAGAACACTAATCTGCATATACATACATACATGGCTTATATACTTTTTTTTTTGCAAAATTATTGGGTATGCGCCGCATACCCATAAATTAGTCGAGCTCCACCCTACATAAGAGCAATCGGACCGACTTCACTCAAAATTTGGTTGCTTAGATCATGCATGAGGTTTCGGGCCTAACTAGCATAGACCAGCCCAATGGAAGGATCAACGGCCAGGCCCACTTGGGCGTGAGGGATGGAGAGTTGCAGAAGTGGAGAACGCGAGGTGTGGCATTGCTTCAAAAATTGGAGCAATTATTTCTCCATTATGCGGTGGTTGCTTTGATGAACCCGCTCAACATCATCTACCGGGCGACTGAGAGCATTTGCAGCGGCTGGTCAGATTTGTTGTGAGTTGCAACAATACAACATCTAGGAACTCTCAAGAAAGGTGTAAAACCTCGTTCGATGCAATCGCTTAAGGACCCGTCACCGGTAGCCATTTGGTTGGCCGTTTCATATCCTTCATTGGTAGCGGTGGACCCTTCGATAACGACGATTAAGAAAACATAGGCGGCGGATGGCACCCCATTGGCGACTGGTCTAATTTCATTGAAGGTTGATGGGCCTTGAATGATGACGAGGCCTTCATTAGTGGTGGTTGGTCCTTCATATGCACTATGCCTTGCATTTATTCTCCTTAACAAACTTGGCCCACTTCTTGTATAGTCCACTAAAACAACCCCTAACCCCCATTGATCGCTCCCATAAAACAACCATGACCCCCCAATTTCTACATAATATAGGGACCACTTACCACTCACGTCGTCGTACTCCCCTCATATCTCAGATCCCTACTCTCTCCACTATGAACCCTAGATCCCCACTCCATGCTAACTAAATTGCCCACTTCCCCGCCCAATTCCCACTCTCTGCACGCAAAGGAGATGGTGCCGGTGTCAGAGACGTCCACTGGTGATCCTGAGCCAAAGGTTTGTTCTTCATTCCATCTATAAATCATGATCCATCTTGTTATATCTCTAATCGACCTCCACCTGCTCTCTCTCTCTCATCGACCTCCATCTGCTTTTAGATCTGCGGGGTGGTCGTCATCCTAAGGCGTGCAGATCCACCCCGATGTCATCAGTTGCTCGGTGATTGCTATGTAGATCCACGCTGCCATGCTCAACCGCTCTGTTATTATTGTGCAGATCCACGCCACCATGGTCAGTCGCGCAATAAATGGCTTGCATAATAGAGAGACGCTCAAGAGATTAGAGAGCAAATTAAAATAGTTTTTCTGATTAGGAATCCTCTTTTTTTGAAGGTAGGCCTGCTAAATAGAGAGGAGCTTAAGATGTTCATCTTTCTTACTTTTTAGCAAGCTTAGGCCTAAGACCAAGAGAAATCGAATATAAGGATCAGATCCCTAGATAAGCGGTTGTGGTGTAATGATATGTGCCGGGTCAAGCCTGACGACTAAGCGTGTGCCTCGGCGTTTCAAATCGTCAGGGCCCACCTATGTTGTTGTAGTTCGATGGGATAGTTTCCGCACTGAATTCACTTCCAAATCTATTTTATAATATAAAGAAATCGTGTGAATTAATAAGGATATTTTTTCTGATCTTGTCACCCAAATATGGTAGGTCAAATAGTACCCATATATGGATTGTTGAAAATTAACTGTGATTGTCTGATGGTTTTAAACCGAATAATCCAATTCATCACCAAAACTCCTTTGCCAATAAAGCATGTTTTTTTAATGGAATTTCCATCTCTTTTCTTTGTTTCTTATGTTAAACAATATCTCACTTACATAGTCAATGTACCCAATATGGAGTCCAACCTTGTTAGGTTAGTGTGATATGGAGGCATGCATGGATGTGTCTTTTTTTAACAAGACCAACCAATTTAGCCTTCGTACCTTTCCATTACAGCGATCTGGACTGCAGATGCCATCTAAACCCCCAACCAACCATCTACGGCCCGTCCCCTACAAAATAGCAGAAGGAAGCAGGCAGTCCAGTCCAGTCCAGTCCACCTCCGTGCCACTGCCTACCTCGTCTTCTTGTCCGTTTCGTCCCATCCCCGCGATCTTGACTCCTCCCCCAAACCCCCCTGCTCCTCGTGCGCTCCGCCGCCGCCAGGTCCAATTCGAGCCGTGATCTCTCTCGCTCTCTGTTTCTCTTGTCACCAGCAGAATCGAATTGGATCCCGCCGCCCCCGTTCACCCGCTCATCTTGGGTTGCCTGTGTGATTTTGTAGGTTGAGGGCTGGACTCTGGAGCGGCCATGGGTTCAGACGTCGTCGGATCGAGAGGTACTCTTTTCTTGCTGTCTCATATTGCAGCTTGCTGTTCTCTGAACCAGGCCTAAGTCATGGTATGAGTTTGTCTAAATTTTAAAAATTGACAATGAGCTGCTCACTGTTAGTAATTCTCACTTCGGACACAATTGCTTTTGTTATTACTTCAACAACTACCAGCGTCACATGATATCAGATAAAAGATTATTTATAATTTCTTTGTGTAAAATTTGAAACCAAGAGAGCATCAGATAAGGAGGAATCTGCCATCTAGTGGTTGGTTTCTCTGCACTTAATTTTCTGTCATGCCTTCAGAGTATAACCTTTTGCTCTCTTTCTGTATAGTTAGCCACCACAACTGTACTAGGGGAGCCTGTCTAGATGTTTTTGCAGATGCTTCAGTTAGTAACTTTTTCTTCCTTGCTGACAGATGTATGTGTTGTTGGGGTTGCGCGCACCCCTATGGGTAGTTTCCTTGGTGGTTTGTCTTCCTTGCCTGCTACAAAACTTGGCTCTATGGCAATTGAAGGTGATGTCAATATCTTCTGTCTATGTATCACTGAAGGTATATTTTGTTGGATCTGGTGGCGTGTTCTAAAATAGTTACTGGGTTGATCAGCTGCTCTGAGAAGGGCAAATGTGGATCCATCCACCGTGCAGGAGGTTTTCTTCGGCAATGTCTTGAGTGCTAACTTGGGGCAAGCTCCTGCGAGACAAGCTGCTTTAGGTGCAGGGATACCAAATACGGTTGTCTGCACCACAGTCAACAAAGTTTGTGCATCTGGCATGAAAGGTTTGAAGTCATGTCATGTGACCATGTTCATATATTCTCTGTACTCAGTTCCCATAAGAGAAACTTTTTTTCTGATCATGGTCCTGTTTTCTCTTCTACAGCAACGATGTTTGCTGCGCAGTCTATTCAACTGGGCATCAATGATATTGTTGTGGCAGGTGGCATGGAAAGCATGTCGAATGCTCCGAAATACATTGCTGAAGCTAGGTCAGTGAAGTGTTTATCTGGTTGTATCTTTGTGTACTGAAGTAAAATCTGTTTACTGGATAAACTAGGCATACCAGGAATAATTAATTGTTAAATACAGAATACAATGTTTTATTTGTATGAGAATAGAATTGTAGAATTATATTCCTGTACTTTTTCATATTGGCCTATTCATACACCTTTTGCTAAGGTAAACAATGTATCCTGTGAAATGTTTAATTATATTACATTCTTGGTTAATTGGATTTATAACTTTATTGTTAATTTATGGCTGTTTATGTATTGGTTACAACTAACTGCTTTGTGAAATCAAATGCAGAAAAGGATCTCGTTTCGGACACGACAGCCTTGTTGATAGTATGCTAAAGGATGGCCTTTGGGATGTATACGGTGATTGTGCCATGGGAGTGTGTGCTGAACTTTGTGCTGACAATCATGCCCTAACGAGGGAAGACCAGGTAATTTTCTGCAAATTAAAATGACAACCTTCTGGTATAGTCTTATTTCTCATTTGTGTCTAGCACAAAAACATCTATTGTCTTAGTTGTTATGCATAGAAACATATAGGTGAATATTAAGTCAAATACAAAAGTGAACATACTATTGGTCTTTCCAGAGTGAACTGATCACTTTAATTATCACCATGTTCATACAGGTTGATTTTATATACCTTGTTTTTTCATCTAATACATTAGCATGTATGGTTTGGACCAATGCCTGCAGTTTGCATTACTGTCAGTGTATGTTTTTCAGTGTCAGTTTATAGTACTAGCTAGGGCATTATTAGGCTTCAGTTTTCTAGTGGGGATGCTCCACATGGAATTATAGGGCAGGTTGAGTATATGAGCCATTCATTGTTTGCTTCAAACATAATTTCTCAGATTTTGCTTCAATGCTTACTTGAGAGATGCAGACATTTATTTCATGATTATCATGTAGGTTGATCATGAGTACAGAACAATATGCTTTTGCACCTTGATCACTAGCAATCATTTACTTTACTTTTTTCTCAAAAACACGTCAAAAAATGTGTCATGTCTTATATTAGAGAAAGCGTCAAGAAGATGCAAGTATCAAACCGAAGGCCAAGCAGCCGAACAGAACCAACAGCAAAGAGGACTATAAGAAAGCCTAAAAAACCTAGAAGCATAACTATAAAAAAACTAAAGAAATTTCCAAAGACTTGTGTCTTGGAGGTCCTGGGTTCAAATGAGCCTCTGTGCTAAAAAGTAGTAACAGAAGTGTTGCCTAGAAGTTCCCCTCCCTGTAATGCAAGGGATATTGCAGCATTGAGTACGCCATTTTGCCTTTTATTATGTCCTTGAGGAATATTATATAGCAGCGTTATACCTGTCAGATGTCTTGAAATTTTTACTAAGATTCGCCTTTTTGTTCCTCTACAAACCGTATATTTATTATTCATGACAATTGACATCTGAAATTGATATATTCTTATGCAGGATGCATATGCTATTCAAAGTAATGAGCGTGGTATTGCTGCTCGTGACAGTGGTGCTTTTGCATGGGAGATTGTTCCGGTGGTTTCTTGCTTCTTGTACAAAGTTAGTAATTGTTCCATTATTTGTTTTCCTAATGATCTATGTTCTATCATCCAGATTGAAGTTCCTGTTGGTAGAGGAAAACCTCCAGTACTTGTTGACAAAGATGAGAGTCTAGACAAGGTAAAATATTTCACATTAGCAAAGATTGTACAGATAAGCTATACCCCATGATGTTTAGCTAGCAGTACCTGTATCTCTTTTAAAACAAGACAATTTTTTGATCAGCTCGTGTCTCTCTGATCCTAATTTGGTGTACATGCTAAACAAATTTTAATAACCAGTACATACTATGTTGTTGATAAAAGAATCTTACAGTTTGTCTTCCAGCATATAATTTAATTTCATCATGTAGCTATTTTTTTAATTTATGTCATAGTGCTACTGTGTAATATGAGTATTGTGTGTCTCATAGTTTGACCCAGTGAAATTGAAGAAGCTTCGACCAAGTTTCAAGGAGAATGCTGGTACTGTTACTGCTGGAAATGCTTCTAGTATAAGGTACCTTCTTATAATTTATTTGGTTTACAAGCTTTGCGAAATACTTCTGTTGCCTATGGCTTTTGGACGACTACAAGGATTCTGAAAGATGTATTTTCTTTCTTCTTGTCGTCTTCTGTAATGCCATATTTAATGCTTTTGTTATCACAGAGTGCTAATCATGTTTATATTTATGTTTGGGTTGCTTGCTATGTTCTTACTTCAATAAAAAATGATAAATTTATTTTTCATTTCTAACTGAAATTTGATAAATTGTTAAAAAATGCAAATATAGCATCTCTATGCATTGATAGATTAGAAATGTTTATCCACAATCCCATAGAAAGTCCAACCAGGGGACAGGCAGGCTACAAGCTTAAGAATGTTTATGTATAATTCATTGTTGATGAAGATAAGCTGATCCTAACTATTCTCATCAAATTTATTACTGTTTTCCTTTGTCCATGATTAGCATTATCCAAACACTGCCTCCAATTTCCTGGTGTGTTTGATTATGCGCTGAAAAATGTGATGCTTCTGCACTGAATACATATGTTTCTTTTGTGTGGAACAGTGATGGTGCTGCTGCATTAGTATTGGTGAGTGGGAAGAAAGCTAAAGAACTTGGATTGCAAGTTCTTGCAAGGATCAATGGATTTGCCGATGCAGCCCAAGTAAGCTGCAGTACATGTTTCTTTTCTATCTTAGTTCAGCGTAGAGTAACCTCTTATCACCAAGTGCATATAATCATGTAGGCTCTGGAAGGTTATAGGAATATGTTTTCCCTAGAACAGTGCTATGTAACTGTACCCAGTGCAGCTTATTTTCTACCAAAAATTGTATCCCGGAATGATATTTTTTAACTATCATGTTGTTATGCAGGCTCCTGAACTATTTACCACTACTCCAGCACTTGCTATACCGAAGGCTCTCGCAAATGCTGGCTTAGAGTCTTCTCGTGTTGATTTTTACGAAATTAATGAAGCCTTTGCGGTATGTCTTGATCATTTCCTTTACTACGTACTAATTGCATTATTTGTAGTGATACATATGTTTACTTCTCAATACAGGCTGTTGCACTTGCAAATCAAAAGCTTCTCGGCATTCCTTCAGTAAGTGTTGCCTTGGTTCAACCTAAATTATTTTTGCACTTAAAATTAAGTTAATACTCTTGTCCAAAAATAGATCTCGTTTAAATTTCTATTAACTAGAAATTTTTATTAATCTGATCCGCCTATGGTAGTTACTACTTCCCATGCTGACAACATCTGTGCCTGCAGGAAAAGATTAATGTACATGGAGGAGCTGTGTCTTTAGGACACCCACTTGGATGCAGTGGTGCTCGCATTTTAGTCACTCTTCTTGGTGTAAGTTCTTTCTTGAGGTGTTGTATTGTGTTCCGATCATCTGTAAGCCTGATGTTTAAGCATGGGCCTTATTTTCGAGAAGAAGATTTTCATAAGTAAAAATCAAAACTAAACCGAGTAATAATTGAAAGTTGTGAACATGCTATCTGCGGAATTAACATCTTATCTACAGAATGTGACAGTAAGTGGTAAGATAAGTTCACTACACCTATTTGGGTGTCTGCAAGGAGTTAAATCTGTAACCTATACAATTTTGCACATCGCTGCTTGTGGGATATGGGGAGGTTATATTCCATGAATTCATCTACCATCTTTTGGGTATCTCTATCCTGTTTCCTTTGCTCACTTGTTCAGATACTGCCACCATCTTAGGACACCGCGTGCCATTTTTTCGATAAAGGGAGTTAGGACACTGCATGTCGTTCTTGTAAAATTAAACTAAGCAATACTTTCTGTTTGATAGGTCCTCCGGGAGAAGGGTGGCAAAATCGGGGTTGCTGGTGTGTGCAACGGTGGGGGCGGAGCATCAGCTCTTGTTTTGGAGCTCGCGTAAAGGAGTTTAAACTCAAGGACTACCCCGTAACACCAAAGATGGAACCTGAGTGAACTCGGTACATGAAGTTGGCAGTTTCGGGTGCTACTGTCAACATGTAAAATTATGCTCTATACCAGCTGTATCACATTAACTTGTGGCATGGTTCTGATCCTATATTCTACTGTAGTTCTTATTTTGGGCTGTATGGGCATTTTTAGCTTAATAATAACTGTAATAAAGCATGCTTGTGCTGCCAATGTACTCCTGCGGTTTGTGAATCTATTCCTTCAGTTAGTGAAATACAGCTGATTTCATTTTTGGAATAGTATTTTCCACCCTCTTACGATTTTATATTTTCTTACAAAATCAGCGTTTTTTTTTGGCAACTTTGCAAAATCACGGTAAAAGGTGCAATCTGATGGCCGGCAACGGGCACTAGATCGAGCATACCGCTCGCATGTGTGGCACAAGATCTAGGGATGCTGTGCATCTTTCTACTGGAAATCGATTTCACCACTCTGAGAGCCTCCAGCGTATGCAACCGTGTATTACGAGAAATCACCGCCTCTTCTATTTACAGTTCCACCCTATGGCTTAGGTAACTGCATCATGTGTCAGTCGTCTCCAGTGTCGAGGTAGTTGAGGGAGAAGGGCAGCGATTGGCCACTTCATGTGCAGTCGTCCATGGTTTTCATGTCGCAATGTTTCAGGCAATTACTTCAAAATGCCGATACCTGCAGATCGAACTTTCTGAAAACCTTATTCAAATGGACACCATGGGGCATTTTCTGTACGAAGTGAGATAATAATATCTTCAAGGTTAAAAAAGAATGCTGTTGGGATTTCCGAAAATTGAGTGGGGCTGGCCCCCGTTCAGCTCAACATGGACCCGCTTCTTTTTTCTTTTGAGAGGGACCCGCTTCTTATTTGACCATCTACGTATGCTCTGTACGCAGGATTATCTTCAAAAATAAATAGTAGGGTGGGTGTGGATGGTATTCAGGATTTTCACCGAATACGATTTAACTCTTCAAGTAGCACGACTATGTCCCCGAGTCACCCGTTGACGTAGTGAAATGTCTATGCTGGGTTGCTGACCAAGGAACCTACAATCACGTGGAACTGGTAGGTGACCCTTGGAAGATTCTTCCGGTCTTGTTTTCCAAGATGTACGACAAGATAGAACGAGTATGAGAGTAATCTATGAAAATGGGGAAGGCGTGTTACCCTTTGTCTCGTGTTGCCCTATATTTATATGCCGGCTAACCCTAATCACGGGTACATCAGGTACATGTACATCACTAAGTACATCTTGATTCACAAGAAGGCTAACCTGAAACTTTAGGGTTCACTACCGAATATACAACCGTGAGATATGTCATGTTACAATCATTTTTTTTTGGATAATGGGCTTTTAATGTTACAATCATTTAAAAACAATTAATGTTGTCTGTCAAGCTTCATGTACTAACCAATACAACTAACGGTCCGAAATAATGAAAGGGGCTAGTGTAATCCACAAATACACTTTATAATATTGTTGACATCGACATAGCTTCTAAGGGCATGTATCATATGATAACGTTAGCCTTCAATTACGGCTGCCACGTCAGATTTTTGCTTAGCTGGAAAAGAGTGAATGCAGAAGCAGAAGTTTGTTTTATCTTAGTTAAGGGACGATCTCTTACGAAATAATAGAAAAGACTAGTTTCTTCATTGTACCATATATGATATATCCTCCATTAGCAATATTTTTTTTCCTATAAAATTTTAACTAATTTTATTACTTGCTAAGGGTGACAATAAGAGGTAATGCATTATACTCATCCGATCAGAAATAAGTCTCAGTGATTTTGTCCTAACTTAGTACAAAATTTATACTAAGTCACCGCCACTTATTTCGGATCAGAGGGAGTACCACTTATATTTATTGTCTTCTCTAGACGATGTGGAGTTAAGAGAATGTGTGTCTTTCCTACATTGTACATGCTCTAATGATGCCACATCTACATCGTTGTAAATTTCATAATGCTAGATTTTGACATGGCTTATCATGTAGCACTTATAATCTCTTTTATCTATGTAATGCAAGAGTGCAAAAAAAGTTGGGAGGTCGTTTACTTTTTTTCGAGAAGGGGAATACCCTGGCCAGGTGATGTACACAACCCTTTATTGCAAACTTTAGACTTCAAACAATTTACATATAAGGATCACATAGGGTCGATACAAGGGAGATCGTTTGCTATGAAGCTTCAGCCCATATTACCCAATATAGGAACAACGGAACATCCCCATAGAGGGAATTACCTATATATTGAGACATTCTGTATCATCCTTGAAACTACAAGAAAAAAGTTGTTGGGATTCCAAAAAATTGAGTGGTGGAGGCCTGGCCTTCGTTCAACTCAACATGGGCGCGTTCCTTATCTGACCATTTCTATATATGCAAGTATGCAATGTAGGCATGATTATCTTCACAGAGAGTGGTTGGGTGTGGACGGTATATACAGTTCACAGATGACTTCTGGGTACGCGTGGACATTCACCGAAGCCGATGCTATGCTTCAAGTTCAAGTAGCACGACTATTTCCCGAGTAATTCGTTGACGCAGCGACGTGTCTCTGCTTTGATAATCCCAAACCTTGCATTATATGGATTGACACTGATCAGAAGTAGTAGGTAGAACGAGTATGATAATTGGATCAATGATGTCCACATCAACAGAGCATGCAGGAAGCGGCGCTATATCTACAACCCTGTTCATAAGATGTGACTTTGGTTCTTCTTACCCCAGTCATGTTTGCCCTGGAGGACGCAGGAGCTTGACCGGGCTAAAATGGTCGATGCATGTAGTTTCCTTGCGGACTGACTAAGAATTGTTCAAAGTAGCACGCAAGCCTGAGTTGGAAGATTTAGCCAACTGAACACCTAATTCCTCACTTGCTGGAGTAATGATCATTGCATTACGGTTTCCCCTCTTGCTGGTTCAACTGGGCTCGACAGATTGTAGATGGTGTTATTTTTTGCTTTTACATTTTAGTTTATTTTTATTTTCTGCATATCTTTTTGTAGTTTTTCATTCTGTTTGATCCATATATTTTTGTGGATACCATGTAGCAGGCATAGCCGACAGAGCATACCTTAGCTTGTCGTTCGTCAGATTCTACGCACCGACGGTGACCTTGCTACGTTGATGGGTTCTGTGCCGACAGGGCTACACCGATGGTTACCGTCGGCTTACCTCTACGACGACGGTTAAGAGGCTTGTGCCAACGGCATTGGATCATCGGTGTAGCACTGCTTCCTGTAGTGATAGGAGCTCCCACCAAATACGTCATAGCTTACACCAATTCATTAAGATATTAGGCTGCTATTGGTGCTTGTGAGGCTGCTCATGTTTAGTCTATGGGAAGAGAGGCTATAACCAGCTTATACCGGAGAGTTTCCCTCCTCCCTTCAATCTAGATTTTTAGGATGGAGTGGACTCTCTAGACCGTATGCGCATAAACGTCAGAACATAGGTTAAGTGATGGGCTATGCTGAGTGGCTGCCAACATAAGGCTACTTCTATCAGGCTAGGAAGATGAACATGAACTCGTTGATGTCAAGAGTATCCATGCTATTGTGGTAAGCCTAGCCAAAAACGTGCAATACCAAATGTGGCTGGAGAAGGTTCGGGTAAAAACTTTTTTTTGACCCTGAACGGCAGTAGTCCTGCTTTATTTCATTGATAGAAGAGAGAAAAGAAATACAACATATTACAACACATGTCCCCTGTACATAGAATCAGGGGACCATCCATCTACTGGAGAACAAAACCTGAACAGACACCCCACACCTAATGCAAAAAAGCAGCTGAAACTACAGCCAACTCATCTCTGATCATTTGAGCTAGCGAAGAAGCATTTAGCTCTTTGCCTTGGAAAACCCTGCTCCCTCGCTCTTTCCAAATGTTCTAGGTAATATAAGCAGCCAGCTTAATATTGTCAGGTCACCCCCTACACTATAACTCTTGACTTGCACGTTGGTGAATGAGGGATTGAAAGCTAGGTGCACATGTCGGTTAATTAGTTTGCGAGGCGTGATCTATTATTAAGTTAGATAGGATACTTTTCTTTATTACACGGGATTTTTTTCTCTTAATCACATTTTTCTAGCTAAATATTGACCATGTAACAATTTCAGAAGCAACACAAATATTAGTTGTTGGAGATTACCCTTAAAAATGATGTTCGAGATAGTGTTAAGAGATAATTTATTGTATAATCTGTATTTCTCTGGTATACGGCCGTCTTATCAACCACTCTCAAGCTTAAGAAGACCCGATCATCGTGGAGCACGGTCCAAATATTAGTTTTTGTCAGCTGCTTCTTCTATTTAGCAAGTATTGTGTCTTGCTTCTGAAGTATTGGTAGTGGAAAAGCACACGTTGTCTACGAGAGTAGGTGTCCTTAGTAATTTTTAGCAAGATATATAGTTAGAGGTGGATTTTCATGTCATGGTCAGTTGCTCGAGAATTTTTAGTACATCCTTACATAAAATAGCCACGCGGCGGAGGTAGGTAAGGAAGTGTACAACTTTATGTTGACTCGATTGAACTTAATTTATAATGGTATGTTGTGTTGACAGCCTCATGATCATTTGTAGGTGGTTTGCTTGACATTTTGGACTCTTGCGAACATTTCCGAAGGATCTTGCTCTTGCAAGATGTTTGACGGAAAAATCGATTTTTATCTGCAATGATTTTTTCATTGACTCTAATCTTGGAAAATATTTATGTTTACACGGTGGTACAACAAAAAAACAATAAACTTCACGTACAAACTTAACCGTGTGAGGTTCAAGTGGGCAAACGTGCGGCTGAGATTTACCTGACGTCATCTGTATTAGAACTTGTAAATTTTTAAGTCGACGCATTCTGGCCATCGGACGTGAGCGTTTCCCCTTGTATGTTTGACTTGGCCCTCTCGTTGTGGTTGTACCTGCCTGTGTGATGTTATTGGTGGTTTAACCGATCTGCAGTTGGGCCATATGCTTTTTTCTGGCCTACATGACCAGTCTATGTTGTACTACTTTCTAATTGTTTTGAACCTGTATATCTCTCACTTACAATTTAAACTGTACTTCTCTCAATTACAATTTAAAACAACAGAGAAAAGTCTTTATATAATAAAAAATAAAATATAACAAGCTTGCAACTAGAAAATAGGAGTTGCAACAAAAAAAAAAACACAGTTACAACCCCCTATGCGACTGAAAAATCTCGATTGCAACCAGCCTAGAACTGAATTTTTTTGGTTATGGCCCACTTGCAACTAAAAAAAGGAAAATCTGTTGCAAGCCATTTGCAACAGAAAAGAAAAAGCTCAACCGCAACTCACTTGCAACTAGAAGATCACCTGCAATTGGAAAAACAAGCAGCCGCAACTCACCGGCAACCCACTTGCAACAGAAAGGTCCAACCCACTTACAACCAGAAATTCTTAAATGCAACCTCCTTGAAACTCTCTTATGGTAGCACGAATGACAACACAAATTGAACGTTCAGGAATATATTTGGTTTAACCTTCTAACAACTCCTATGCTGGCACGAAACAGGTCGATCATGTTCTAATTAAATCTTGGTCAATACAGAATTAGCAAAAAACAATTCCTCAATACCCTAGCATGTTTACCACCGGAAATTCATTTCGGCTCCCATGTGCATATGCTCCCTATGCTAAAAATATATATTTCGAAGTGTCAAGAAATTCAATTGGAAAATTTCACGTGTATATCTCCATAATCCATAATCCATAGAATTCAAAAGAAAAGCGAACCTTTTAGAAAGCTAGCACGTGTCCCGCCCGCTAGTAAATCACACACGAAAACGCTTTCCACATAAAGCAGAAACACACGACGAAACTGAAATTCTGGTAGGAGACGCCGTGTGGGTGATCGATCGGTCGAGCGTCAAACTGTCAAAGCACGCAGGCGAAATTAAAGGCGTGTACGTCAACGTTCAACCGGGATGGAGTCATGTTCCAAGATACGAAAACGAAGGTGCCAGGCAGCGGGGGCGGGGCGCACGTTCAGGAAACATGGATGATCCACCACCAACAACGCGCACGCACACGTGACACGACCCGTCGGCGTCAGGCGTCAGGGGTCGGGTCGCCCCACCCACCGAAAAGGGAGCCGAGCGAGCGAGTCCAGCAGCTGATTCAGCAGGTGCGTACTGCGTGCTGGCTCGGCCGGGCACGGGCTGCGACACGGCGGTCGTGAGTCGTGACGTCACGTGAAATTTCAGAAAACCACGACTTTAGGTTGGAGATAGTTGGTGGAGCTCCGCTACGGCAAGTATTCGTCCTTCACTTCTCCGAGATATCGTCTCTGCCCTCCGATCGTTCGAGTGTTTTTAGTAGCATCTAATCCTAGCTCCGGTACCTTAGATCTATGAGCATGTGGGCCATCTTAGTAGATCCAAAGGTTATATGGCAGATTTGCTATCATTGCTTCATGATGTAGTTTGGGTTGTGTTCAGTGATCTTGATTGCTCTGTAGTTTATGTATAAGCGCGATAGTTGGTATGGAGATTCGTTCTAAATATATAGTTCTTCTCCTTGTACCAGGTATCCTCTTATACATGACAACAGGTGTACATGCAGCGAAAAGTATCAGTATTTGTTAGTATGTCAGAAGTTATGGGTTGTTAATATGCAAGAATAGGTGTTGTTAGTATGCTAGAAGTGTTGACTTGTCGCTTATCATGTGTGATGACGTTAACTTGCATGCTACAATTGTTATTTTAGTCTGCTACTTTGATTTGTTATGTAGGACAAGGAGAACGCCCTGATCTGTCTGCAACCTCATCGTTGCCGCTTTGATATGTGCCGGTGCCTGATAAATACTGCCCAATTTGGAAGAAGAATATCATATATATAGCATGGCCCCGCACTTTGTCCACCTTCATCCTCAACAGGGTGTCTTAGCTCACCAATAAGGGGTGGCCTTTCAACCTGGGATATAGAAGAAGCTTGAAGCTATTGCATAGGATATTTCCAGGTTCTATAGCCGCCGAGTCACCTGGTGCCAGATTTACAACCATATGAGGCAGTGGAGAGCAAGGTGGGTTCAGATCCTCAATCTCAAAAGGCTTGAGAATGTCCACTGGATGGAGGAGACATCAACAATTATGATGGACAACGAGCATTACTTCGCCCACACCAAGGTTGGATAACTTTGCATTGTTTCGTTACATTACATTCCATTCTTTGTAAGCTCACATATGAACCATAACTAACTAGCAGTGTTCTCACTCAAATCATCTGAAGGACACTTAAGTACATCAGTAGGCGCATTAAGAAATGTGCCCAGATTAAGAGCGTATATGTTCTTGTATTACCATAGGGCCCACCTCTACACCGTGCTCTTAGCCACCTCGTGGACAACAAAGCACAGGCTATCAGTTATCTTGCTATGACTCCCGAACGCAGGATGGCGTGGTTTATTGCCTTTCTGAACATGTCTTACCTGTGAGGAGCCGCCTCACTGGTGGTGATGGTGGTGATGATGATGTATATTTTTTTAGTAGCTATGACTTGATGAAGACTGATGCTAGGTATGCATATTTTGCAAGATGGTTCGCACTAACCCCTAGATTTATGAACTTATGTTGCATCACCAGAAGTTATTCCCTGAACTCGTGGAGCAACACTAACATCATGACTAGGACAGAATATTTGACAGGGAACTCGCCTGGATCCTCACGCGCGCTGCATGTTCAGCAAAGGACAGAAATCAGCCTGGACTAGTAGAGTACTACTGATCATGGAATTGAATCCTCATTCCTCAAGTTAATTTGCTATTGAGCCAAAACCAACCGACGGGGCCATAAAAGGCCATACGACGCGTGCTGCACGAAGCTAAAATATATTGTTTCCGCTACTGGTGAGCAGGCAGCAGATCCCGATCTGGCAACTGGCAAGATAGCCGTTTCTTCATATGGATCTGGAATAATTGTGAGTATGGCAGCGCTAGAGAGCAAAGTATACATACTCCCCGCCACAGGAAAACATTTGCACATGGATCGGATAGAGCGGACAGATAACTCCGATGTTCCGATTTCGGGCACACCAAGGCCAACGCCAACGCCGACGAGTGATGAGCTCAACAAGGACCACCGCGTGGTTCACGTATAGTATATCGGTGCACATTATTGGACAATGGAGGAGAGTAGAGTGTATGTGAGTGAGTGAGTGAGTGAGTGAGTGAGTGAGTGAGGAGTGAGCCACCAAACCAGATTCCGATCCCTTTCATGCTATCCGCCAGAGCAGGTATGTGGGCTACGTAATGCACCCGGTGTTGTGTTGGATCTGGCATTTACAATAGGCCTAGACGACCTCATGTGAATTTTGATTGTTTGGTTACCACGGGCCCTATGAACTTTAAAGTATGCATCCGTTGGATCCGATACGAGTGGTTCATTTGGCCGTTTTCAGCGAGCCACGTTTGTTTAGATACATGCATGACAATGCAGGATGCACGAGATTAAATGATGGGGAGAGATTCGAGGATACAGACGGTAGAGGGTGGGAGAAATAGAGCTACCGTTCGTCGAATGCGAATTGCGGCTTTATCTACCCTCTCTCATTCTCACCGCATCTTATCTACACGATTGGCCACTACTTATCGACGTCTCGCTAAATAGAAGTATTTGCACCGACAAGTATAGGTAAAACAGCAACATCTTGACGTTGGTGGTCGGGAGAAACGTGTAATCTCCCTCTTGTGCGAGCCGTGGTATGTGCCCTGCTCACCATTCTCTCCGATCAAGCCCAACCTTAGTACATTAGCTTAAATCTAAGTTCATGCTTATGTACGTGATAGGCTTTGTAATACGAAGCTACCAGGTTGAGGTATAGGGCCACTTACAAACACATCTACCTACACACGACTGTCCACGTCACCGTACCCAAATGTAACTCGATCGATTTCTGCGGGCGGACTCGACTGAGCGACTGCGGGCTCAACAAGGAACGGATTGCGACCTTTGCCGCGAGGACACGGACCAGGGACGCTCTCGGCAAACACGACACTTGTTCTTGGTATTTGATTTGACCGGGTGTGTTTGGTGGGATATCGATCAGCCGCAAATTTTTCTCGCAATGTATCTTTCAGCCGCAAAATACAGTCCATCGCACTGTAGACACTGTAGTGAATCGATATTACCTCTGTTGTTCCGTAAAATCAGGAGTACATATTTCTATTAAAGTCAAACTGAAGTAAACTTTGAACATTTTTTTATAAAAAAAAACTCTCAATAGCTACCATGGCAAATCTGTAGAATAATTGGATCGGGCAGCTGATTGCTTGCCTCGATCGTTCTCATAGATCAATATATATACACGGTCCAGGAGCTACAAGCGTGTGGTACAATTCAAAGTCTAAGCCAGTTCTGTTACAATATTTGGTAAGCGGTCTCTTGCCTGTATTAGAACCGAACGTGGAGACGTGAGATCGTCTAACACGCCCCCGCAGTCTGAACGAAGGGATACGCCGTCACCGATGTGAAGACTGGACCAAAACTCCAAAGATAATGACGTTGGCGAACCTTTGGTAAAAATATTAGCAAACTGAGAGCTAGATGCACAACACGACGAGCTCCAATAGCAACTTTCTCCCGAACAAAGTGAATATCCAGCTCTATATAGTTGGTGCGCCAATGCTGCATAGGATTGGCAGACATGCAAACTATAGAAACAATATCACAATAGACCACGGTGGCATTGCAAGTGGAAAATGAAGCTCGAGCAATAAGTGACAAAAACCAACATGTTTCAGCGATAGCTGTGGCATCTGCTCTAAATTCATCCTCGCCACAGCTGCGAGAGATTGTCGGTTGGCGATGTGAAGACCAGGATATCAAATTGTTACCAAGAAACACACAAAAACCTGAAGTAGAGCGATGTGTATCCGGATAACTAGCCCAATCAGCAATCGAGTAGGCAACAAGATTATGAGTAGAAGATTATGAAGTGCAAGACCAAGATCAATAGTTCCTTTAAGGTAGCGAAGAATTTGTTTTATAAGAAGAAGGATGAGATTCACGCGGATCATGCATATGGATAAACTTGTTGTACAACATAGGAAATTTCAGGTCTTGTTAGGGTGATGTATTCGAGAGCCCCGACAAGGCTGCGATAATGAAAAGGGTCAAAGACAGGGGATTTAGTGTCAACTGGTGTAGCAGCTGGATTGTAGTCACACATAACAGCACAAGAAAGAACATTAAGAATATATTGTCGTTGTGAGAGATGAAGAGTGGAAGTGTGAGTAACGGCGATACCGAGAAAGTGATGAAGAGCACCAAGATCGGTCATGGAAAACTCGGAACTAAGTTTAGAAATAATTGTCTAAAGAAGCAAAGGCGTGAAAGCAGTAAGAATAATATCATCAACGTATAGAAGAATATAGGCAGTGGCACCATTGTGATGGAGATAAAGGCAACGATAGCCACGATGATGAGATGGGTAACCGAGAAAAAGATAACGAATGACACGAGGTGCTAATTTCGACGAGATGTAGAAGTGGTGTTGGGATAGCACAAACAACCAAAAACATGAAGATCATTATACGGAGGGTGGCACCCATGTAATCAAAAGAAGGGTTTTCTGGAAGTGATGCATGGAATAGAAGTGTGCGGACAACATCATTTGTTGTGCAGATGGCTCGCTCGGATGTGTAAGGGCGAGAAAAAAGAAAAAGAATGCCATGAGTGGAACTAAATGTGTCAAGTTTGTAATTGTCGAATTCCCGTCCATTGTCGCATTGAATATATTGAATGAGAAGCTGAAATTGAGCGGAGGCATAAACATGAAAAGCAACAATAGTAGCGTAGACATCAGATTTGATGAATAGGGAAGGTGCTAAAATAATTATTAAAATCATCCACAATAATTAAGTAGTCACGATAACCACACATACTGGATACGGGAGATCTCCAAAGATGACAGTGAAGACGCTCAAAAGGACGATTAGTATGAGACTGAGAAATATAAAATGGCGACCTAACATGTTTGCCTAATTGATATGCATGAGATAAAGAGTTGCCGACTTCATTAAATGGGATATGGTTTAGTTGACGGAGGCACGACATGGTGTGGGAGCCGGAGTGACCAAGACGGCGATGCCAAAGGTCCACGGTAGTGGTGGAGACATTAGCTCCTAGAGGAGATGAACAGAGTGGATAGAGAGGACCAAAGCTATTACAACAAAGAATCACGATCTTGGTGAGAAGATCCTTCACAGAAAAACCATAAGGGTCAAATAAAATGGACCAAAATTATCGGTTGTGAACTGACAAATGAAATAAGATTTTTGATTATGTGCGGGACAATGAGAATACGAAGGGATGTAGAGGTAGGGAGGAAGTGGGATGTGCATGAGAACCAATGTGTGTAATTGGGAGACTAGCACCATTGCCGACAGTGACAAATTGTGAAAAAGAAGAGGGTTTGAGAAAATATTTATCATGATTGGATGCCATATGGGATGATGCTCCAGAGTCCATGCACCATTCTTATGAACCAAGGATCTGGATGTTGTTGAGGGCAGCGAGGAGGGTGGGATCCAGCTGCTGTGGTGATGACCTCGAGGAAGTTGATGACATCATGTTGTTGTAGTAGTGTTGACCGTACACAATGTAGGCTTGCGGACTGTTTGGCAATGGTCCAAGGAGGCCTGATGTAGTAGGGCGCCATGGGCAGGGATACGAAGATGGTGTCGGCTGCTGCCAGGCTGATGGCTTCCAAGTGGAAGATGGTTGCTGCTGTTGTTGAAGGAGATGCGTGCATGTGGGTGCCCCTGTCCATGGATTAAATTTCCACGGGTTGTCGCACCCACGTCCACGACCACTGCGACCACGATCACCTCCGAGACCACCATTTGATCTCAAGTGCAGTTGGATAAGCCTGAGCTGCGCCCGCCGGGAGGGTCCCTGGCGCGATCACCTCCCCCCGGTGTGATCACTGCCTAGAGCAGGAGCGCAGTCACCACCGGCGCTGGGAAGAATACTGTTGCCGCTCGCCCATAGGGTTTTTGAAGCTTCATGGTGTGCATCCATTTTCTTTTGGCTTTCCTCGAGAAGCAGGCTGAGCAGGTTTGAAGGAACGATGGAAATGGTGTTTGAAACGATAGAAAGGAGTGGAGGTGGGCATAGGGCTTGGTGAGTCCACACAGAACGGTAAGAGAATCATAAAGAGTGTTAAGCTTGGCGCAATATGTACTGATGGGCATGTCGCCTTGTGGGGTATTGCGAAACTTCGCCTCAAGTTGGATTGCGCGGTGTTGATGCATGTAAAATGCATCCATGAACTTTGTAGTTTATTAGATCACATTCCTTGTTATTTGATAGTTTTATATGGACATGGACTTGTTTCTCATTGATTCTGGGGGTTTTCTAAACAATCCCCTTGTGGAAGTACCTTGTATCAAACTCTCTTTCGTCTCGTGCTTCATAAATTAGAGTCACATGAGCTTCCTATCATGATTGTGACCATATTTGCACTACCTATGTGGTGGATCTTATGTTTGTGAGATGATTTATGAGATGCAAAGATGCTTATGCCCTTGATGTATCAGTAGATGTATATGTTACCCCGTTTTTGTTTGCTGGTCTTGATCACATTAGTATGCTAGGGCATGTGTGGGGGTTATGTGCATTAGTTGGAGCAATCTTATAGTGGTTTGGAGAAGTGATAGAAATCTCTGGGCTGCTAAGATTTTCACCTTTCTATGGTTGCCTCACTAGGGAGAATGGTTAATCATGAATAAAAGTTCAATAACAGAAAGGACCCCTTGCTTGCAAGGATGCATGTGTTTTCAACATCATGTTACAGTTCTTAATGCAATACTATGTTAAGTCTTAAATTTGACTTGAGGTGGACTCCCTTGTCTAAGGAGTGTTAGTGAGTTGACTAAACATCTACTCTATGTTTGGACGTAATGCCCATCTTTATGCTTATCAAATGACATCTTGTATATTTGCATGCTATTAATTTGTTGTGCTTTATTACCACCATATTTTTTAGAGAGTGAGATCAAGTGAAAACATGATCTCTAGTTACTTTTGCTCTGTTTTACTTTCAGTTCATTCACAAAAATCTTGTTCTCTCTGTTTCCTTTCATTTTGTTAATATTGCGAGCTTTTGGTTATTGACAACCACCACAGTTAGTTGAGGACACATAACTATTTGTTTACTATTGCATGTTGCTTGAAGAGCGAAGAAAAGGAACCAACCTTTGGCTTCCCCGAGAGTTCTAATAACCCTGAGTCACCCTTATGAGTCCCAACGAGTGGCATTTGAAGAATAGAGTTGCCGCCATTAGGTGTTTCTTTTTGTCTCAAAATAGATTCTCGATGGCTTCCCATATAGAGCGAGCAGTAGAGCTGGAACCATAAATCCGTGAGAGGACTGCCCCAATCTGAGGTGGCTGAGATGTGTCGAGGGCGTGGCATCATCCCCAATGATGTGTTAGTGAGCCCATAGAGACCGAGGGCGAGGAGAAAGAGCTCGCGCCAATTGGTGTAGTTGGCTGCATTGAGTTCAAGGGTGAGAGGAACATGGAGCTTGATAGAGGTGGCATATGTGGATGGGTTGGGAAGGGTGCAAGGTGGAGGGACCGACAGTCTTGCCCTTGGCAGTGTCATCCGCTTTGCATGTGAGGGAAGCTTTGCGAGCGTTCAACTCTTCTTCTTGGCGAGCGAGGGAAGCCTCACGGCTCTGGTGGGCGATCTCAGCTTCAGGCGCGTGAGAGCTTCAGCGCGGGACATGAGCTCTGCTTCATTTGCGATTAACTTGTCAGGAGTCATGGTGCGGGAAAGGGATCAGGGGATGGCGTAGATGAAGAAGATATCAAGGATTAGGTTTTTGGAGATAGGCCGAGGAACGACGACAATTCTGATACCATGTAGAATAATTGGATCGGGCAGCTGGTTGCTTGCCTCTATTGTTCTCATAGATCAATATATATACATGGTCCAGGAGTTACAAACGTGTGGTACAATTCAAAGTCTAAGTCAGTCGTGTTACAACATTTGGTAAGCGATCTCCTGCCTGTATTGGAACCGAACATGGAGACTAACAAAATCAAGGTCATTCGATATATTATGGCACATATTTTTCATGTTATATCTATATGACTAGGGTTCCAGCCCCCGTGTCGCCTAACCCTAGGCGACACGGATGGATCCCCTACCGCCGGCCTTCTCCCCCCGCTTCCCATGTCCCCTCCCCCTCCGCTTGTGCCGGAGGACTTGTGAGGCAAAGCCTAGACGGGGACAGCGGCGGCAGGGCCCTCTCCCATGGAAACAGCTGAATCAATGGTTCCGGTGTTGGCCGAGGCCTCGCTCAGACAACCAAACGTCGAAACGCTGCATGGAGGACCTGGTTGGCCTCATGTAGGTGACCATCGGCACGAAAAATCGCTTTGGCACCCAGGCACCATGGAGCCCTTTATTTGAATTTTTTTTAAATCGCATTTTTAAAATTATAAAAAATTCTAAAAAAAATACGTGGATGTAGCCAACTATGTATACTATGATTGTGCAAATTCTTATTGTGAAATACCTTGTATTGTAGGCTCAGCAAAAAAGATAAATTAGACAAATTTTGGAACATGTTCCCAGATCTAAAAATGTGTTCCCAGATCTAAAATTTTGTCATTTTTGCTGAGAAAAGAATACAAGGTATTTCGTAAAACAAATTCACACACAGGTAGAACAAATGGTAGGCTACACTCTAGTATTTTTCTCGAATTTTTCTAAAATTCAAATTTTGAATTTTTTAAATTTTACAAAAACAAGCTCCAGGGAGCTCGTGCTCCAAAATGACGCATCCACCATCGGCACCCTTATTCTGGGGATGTTCTTTCGCTTCATCTCATTCCATCGATTAGCACACAACTCCTCCATTGGCATTAGCTGAGCGTGACTCAGCACACAAGACATTATGATCTCCCAACAATTTTTGACACACATTCACTCTCTACACCTATCGTTTTTGTATTGCTTGAGCTGCAGGAGGCCACGTCCCAGCTGGATATAACATCCCTGGCCATGTGCCTATTTCTTCAGACTCCACTTCTACCCGGCGGCTACTCTGTGTCAGTGACTTCATCTTATAAAAAAATGTTCAGAAGAATCACCTCGTACATATAAGTGTGCTCAAATCAGGCATTTGGCAAATAGTTATCGACTCCCCATCTTGCTGTCGAACGATTTATTTTAAGCGAGCTGGTTACTATGAATGTATATATTCCTGGGATCTTGGGCATTGGATTAGTTAACTCTTCCGTTCTATCAGCATGTGAAAGCTTTTCACGTTCAGCTAGCATGCACATATGACTTGCAAACACCTCCAAATGAGAATATTCCACCGCAATGGTGTTGCTGATACCTCATATCAGTCCACAACATTTTGTGCTAGGCTGCTAGCAGCCATTATTCAATGTGGAAACCTAGTCCTGGTTGATATCTATACCTGATTATGAAAATGGCGTCGTTAAACGGTGTTGTCCTCCCGAAGGCGATTCCCGGATGAAAATCCAGGACTTTGTCTCATTGGTTTTGGTGGAATATCCCTCCGTGGTTGATGACAGAAATGTTGATGATTGATCATCATTGGACTCATTAGTTTTGATGTACAGCTTACGTACACAGGCGCTTTCGACCGAGTCAGTTACAGACATGCGCAAGCATCCACCTACCGTATGTGATCCTAATTTTCACGAATTATGCAGTTGTTTTGCTTCGTTTTGTTGCCAAGTTAATCGGATTTTTGTGATAGTGTAGGTGTACCCACCACTGGCTCAGAGGATTGGGTAACAAAGATTTTATTTTCTAAAAAATAATTACTTCCTTAGATCACTAATACCCGTCTTTACTGCGCCGGAATGTATCTAGATACTAAAATACGTCTAGATACATCCATATAAAAATAGGTATTAGTGGTCGGAGGGAGTACTAATTTTATACGGTATATTAATATAACATATTGCTAAATCTGGAATTACCAAAGGACTTATCTTATCCACCGAATTACACAAAAAAAGAAAAAGAAAATTCACTAGATTAGTACTCCAAATCCGAACGCATATGCTGGTGCTGGGTCAATGGCCACTTGCCATTTTAACGCGGGGCCGAAGCGCCGGCTAGCTGCAGGCGCCCTAAGCCCTATATATATCTCCTCGATGGGATGAATCGGCCATCACCGGATCACGCGACGGCACTCACCTTGTCTTGCGCCACCTCTCCCTCCTCCGGTTCCGGTTCGCCTCTTCCCATTTCCACACAACTCAAATCTCCCTCGAGCCTCGTCCAAATGGAGTCTCTCATCGCCGCCGCGCACCTCCACCCGGCGACTTTCTCTCCGGCGTCCCTCTCCTCCTCCTCCTGCGGCCGCTCGCCGTCCGTCGCCAGCGGCGTCCGCGGCGGCGCCCGCGCCGTCCGATGCGCCTACGCCAAGGTTTCGATCGTCTCTGTTTGTTCTTGTCCGACGGCGTGGGTCCATTTCGACAGAGATGGAACGAACTGCCGTGCTCTGTTTCTTTCTTCCTCTGAATTTCTGAATTCTGACTCCTTTTGGTGCCTCAGGACGCGATCCTTTATGCGTTGGAGCACGACGAGATGTTCAACTCCGACGAGGTCATCCAGTGGGAGAGCGGCAAGACGATCAACACCATCGCCGCCGCGCAGGGCATCAGCATCCGACGCCGCTGCCGCCCGCGGTACCCTTCCGAGGGCTCCGGCGACGACAAGGCCGTGCCGCGCCACATCCTCGAGCAGATCATCTGGGACAAGGAGGTGGAGGTCTCCCAGGTATACAACATCCACCACATGTCGATAGATAAATATGCATGCATGTATCTCATCAAGGAATGCATTAATAATGTTATTATTACTGGACGCATTTTTTCAATGAGAAACACGAGGCTAAAATTCTGACAGTTTAGCTCATCCTCTGTAATATATATTCTTGTGCAGAGGAAAGCCAAGAAGCCTCTGAGGAGTGTGATGGAGTCCAGCGAGCACGCGCCTCCGGTGAGGGATTTCATCGGCGCTCTCAAGGCGGCCTACAGCCGCAACGCCGCACCGGCCCTGATCGCCGAGATTAAGAAGGCGTCGCCAAGCAGGGGCGTGCTCAGGGAGAACTTCAATCCAGTGAGTCTCAGCATTCAGTATGATATACAATTCTGTCATATTCAGTGTTTGGAATTTATCTAAAACTGATGTTCAAAACTTGAAACAGGTTGAGCTCGCGCAGGCGTTCGAGGAGAACGGCGCGGCCTGCGTCAGCATCCTCACAGATGAGAAGCACTTTCAGGTTTGGTGTTTTTCTACCCCGCTATTCTTTCAGTGATTAAACATGTTTTGCATGTCTCACATTCGTACCTCCTTTTTGTTCTGCAGGGGAGCTATGAGCACCTAGAGACGGTTCGCAATTCCGGTGTGAAGGTGAGTAGAATAATGGAGACAAACATCAGACTGTCCTCTTCTTCTGTTTTTATTGGTCCTATGTTCATGTGACAAACCAATTGAGTATGGTCGTGTGTGCAAATGCAGTGCCCTCTTTTGTGCAAGGAGTTCGTCATTGATGCCTGGCAAATCTACTATGCACGATCAAAGGGCGCAGATGCGATTCTTTTGATTGCTGCCGTGCTGCCGGATCTTGACATGAAGTACATGGTTCGTGTCTGCAAGAATCTTGGAATGACCGCTCTTGTTGAGGTATGTTTTAGATGTCTAGGTTCATGGTATTCCTACAAATATTGTTTGTACAATTCAAGTTTTGACTCATTCTGTCAATTCTACCTACCAGAGAATGACAAAATAGTCAAGGCAGCTACTTTTCAGTTCTTTATCGAGAAAAAACTACTTTTCTTTTGGAAGACCAACTTCTTGCCAGAACTATCAGATTCGGTCCACAGAATAATAGTATTTATCTTTGTTGTGAAAATTCATTGCTCATGTGCCGGAAGATTCATTCCAGTCCATATCAGCTGCGCTTATGACTTGTGATATTTAGCACTGTGCTAAACGTGATTTGTATTTCAGGTTCATGACGAGAGAGAACTAGACCGCGTGCTGAAAATCGATGGTGTTGAGCTTATCGGAATTAACAACCGCAATATAGGTACTGTTGTCCGTCAGAGATTTTTCATCCAAAATATAGTTTCTGAGGCAGAAGCTGTTTTCGTCTATGCAAACTTTGTGCTGATTGCTGAAGATTATTATTCTTTTGCAGAGACAATGGTACTTGATACTTCAAACACCAGGATGGTGATGGAGAAACGTGGTGACATCATAAGGGAAAAGGGGATAATGGTATGCTCTCTTAACCGATCCTTGGTCATTTTAATCGAATAAATGTAGGCGATCCCCCCAACTGATTTCTTTATAGGAAACTACCATCAAGCTACACATTGTACAACATCCTTAGTCCTTTCAGCTAATCCACTTAATAATTTTATCGTCCTGTACGAAATATATTAAAGAGGATAGCTATTAGTAGATTTTCTGTCCTTTTCATCTGCTCCTTAATGCAGTGCAGTGATTCCACTATGCACATTTTTTTTAGCTGCTACTCAAGTTGGCTACATAAAATGCTTGAAAGGTTTATTTGTATTGGATTTTAATGGGTTTATTTTTCGCAGGTTGTTGCCGAATCTGGCTTGTTCACCCCTGATGATGTTGCATATGTGCAGAGTGTCGGCGTTTCCTCGGTATATTTTCTGGTTACTCCTTACTTTCCACCTGTGTCTACCTGCATGATTTCAGTACAACGTTTCGTAGCGTTCTTTCTTATGGTAGATCATAAAACCAACTTTCATAAACGTTGAGAAGCAGATGTTTCCACTGCTCATAATTTGACAACCACATATTTAATCCACCAGGAATTATTTCCGTGAGATATATGGGTCTTAAATTGCTAGTGTTTTCAGTTACATGTCTATTGTCACTGATGGGTATTTATGTTTGCAGGTTTTGGTAGCAGAGTCCCTGATCAAGGCGGAAAATCCTGGGCGAGCAATCGCTGGGTTGTTCGGGAAAGAACTCTTGCGTTGAATTGATGCTTCGCAATTGTATTTGTGTTGTTGGTTATTTTTTCTTTCTTTGAAACAGAGTTGTCTCTGTGGTTACTGTGTATGTAGCAAGCATAAAAATAGTGCATGTGCTTCTCAAATGGAACCTTAGATGCATATATGGAAGCAGTACAGAAGATGTAATTACGAATAAGAGCATTATTATGCGAAATAAATTCATTTGTTCACTTTTTTGGATCGTGGCCCTTCTTATCACTTGGTAGAAAAATTAGATCATGAGTTGTCCTAATTCATGTTGAATGTTGCTATCAGGATTTGGATCCCGATGAGTGGAGCCATGCCTCCACAACTCTACCTACCCAACAAAAGGTGGTTTTAGGTTCTATATAAGCATCTTCAGAGTCCATTCCACGAGAGTAGAAAACAAGATTGCATGGGCTGAGTTTCAGGATTTGTTTTTATATCTTGACAGAAAAATGACAAGCCTGGCTTTGCCTAGAAAGCTGTTAAATTTGAACTGAAGATATTTATGTTATTAAGAATAAATCTAAATTTACTGCAGTTTTTTATAAATTACAATATCTATATGTTTTAGGCTTTCAGGCCGGGCAGTATAACCTAAAAAAAGGTGAGATATTAGATGCTTGAACAGTACCAAAGCTATCCTCCCAAATAATAGCCACATGGGCATAAAGTTCAATACCAAACTGAAAGAGGACCTGGTCTATATAGAGTAGGAATTTACGAAAGAGCAAAACAAATTTTTAAAGCCTAAAATAATACTACTATTGTATTTTCTACATAAACTTATAGGTGTGGAGTATGTACATTCAAATTTTAATATTCTAGCTGCGTGGAACACAAAAACATTACAACTACATGGACTAAAAATGACTTACTATTGTTATTATGAACGCAAAATTTTATCTTTGTATGTCTTAAAAATGAACCTTTTCAATAAGATGCACATACGTAAAACACATATCCGCTGAAAAAAGTGTGTTTTTTTAATAGGTTTTTCCCAATGTAGAATATACCAGGCTCACACGATCCCGAGAGCCCAATTGCCGCTCCCTAGAGTCCTATCACTATCATGTCTTGTGCTACCACCAGAAGTTATAATTTTTTTGTAGTTTTTTAATCTATAGAATATAAAAGATCATCTCAAAACACACACAAAGAGCAATTAAAATATTGATTATTCAGTGAATAGCACTTCCACACTTTCTCCCATCCCATATCTACTATCCGTATATAAATTTTAATTATAAACTCCATTTACATATGAGAATTTTACAAGTCAAACGTTGTAAGTTTGACCAATTTATGTAGAAAAAAGTATCAACACCTAGAATACCAAATCAATACAATTAGATTCACCATGATGTATATTTTCATATGGTATGCATTTTGTATTGTAGTATAAACAAATTTCTCAATAAAATTTTGTAAACTTTACATAGTTAAAGAAGTGATCCTACCTCACTTGGTTATATAAGTGGATGTACAACTCAATCACTCAGATTCAAGTGCCCACGGACGCAGATTTGGGTCTTATTATTTTTAAAAAATCACTCGTGTTCCTTTCAAATAAAACTTTACAGCATTTAACCTTTAGAAAAAGTTATATGAACTACATTTTCGTAAGGAGGGATTATATGTACACTAAATTAAATTTAAAATTTATGGACTAAATGATACTTGTTGCGTCAATGGTATAAAAAATAATTTAAAAACATATTGTTAGTGTTATTATACTTTGATAGCCAAACAACACCACAATCTTTTTTAGCCGCACCGCAAGAGCACTAGAATTTGTCTAGCCCACATTGGACACATCTGTCTTTAATCGTACTCTATCCACTAGACCTATATGTGGTTTTTCATGTACCATGTGGAGGCGCGGACATCCATGAACTATAGGTTCAACTGTTTCGAAATGGTTGCATAAGATATATTCAACCAATATGGTGGGTGGCTAGTAGTAGGATTTGTGTTGCATGAGTGCGGCATGTAATCCTCATTGCGTTTAGATCGAGCAATGTATCTGACTTTGATTTTCTTTACGCTTTGGATGACATACCTTTGGACACTGCAAAAAATATTCATTGTTGGGTGTGGAAATATGTTTTTGTCCCCAAGGCAAAAGACCGCAATAAGAATGTACAAAAAAAATCTAAGAACAATTAAGTGAACCAAGTAAATATAAATCTATCATGTCACAAAAATATAGAATCACATTATATTACATGCACCAGTTGGTGGCCCATGTGAATTTTTTTCATGGTATTCATATCAGAGTTTCATTGTGATGTGTAGAATTCACATTTACAGATTTTTTGACATCGTGAATATAAATTGTGTGCATCCACTATTTGTTTTGTACCTTTTTACCATGTTTTGGTTGTGCTCACAGGTCTTGGGAGCACGATAATAACATATATCTTGGGAGCACGATAAGGTCCCGTACCATGTGTGCTAGATATGTCTGCGTCATTTGTCCGTGCCAAGATAACTACTACTACCTAACTTTGGGGACATCGCCTTTCTGTTCCTGAGCTCATTTGTTCTTGCCTGAATAGTAAAATAAAAAATAAAGAGCAAAAAAATAAAAATATCTGAAACTGTTGTACAATGAAATTGAGCATGTGTTACAACTGCGAGCCTAAATTCTCCGAGAAAAGACATATGTAGTGGTCTGTGAAAAAAACCTAGGTTCCTTACACAACAGTTATGAATGCTTTTTTTTAGCGCAACGCCAGGAGCTCTTGTTATGAATGCTTTAAAAGGCAAATTATTTTTGTTTTCGCAGACCATCCCAGGTGTCATTTCTCTGCAAAACATTGCATGCAGTTTGAACACATTCTCATGTTCATTGTAAAAAAAAAATTAGTTAGTTTGTTATTTTTTCAAAAAAAAAATTAACCAGGATCATATGAGCTCAGGTTCAGATGTGAATCTTCCTAACTTTGGATGCTTCGAAAGCCATGCTAGCACAGCAGGAAAATTACGGGAAATAAATCAAAATAGCTGTGTGGTTAACACAAGATATATCAAGTAGTATCATATAAAGCTCCATCTCTACATTTGATTTACACACTGGAAAACAGAGAAATACTAAGCATGTGGGCAAATAGTGTACTGAATTAGAAAGTTTACACAGTCCGTGAGCCGTATTTCCGACAGGTATAGATACCATCAGAATAGCGACCTGCTCGGTCTGAGGTACATGAACATGCATTCTGATGGTACCGTAGACCTGACCTTTTCCTTCAGACCAAGAGAATAGTAGAGTCCACAGTTCAGAAGCAAAAAAAAAAAAACAAAAAAAAAACAAAATTCGGAGCGCCAACGCTTTGGTGCATGCGACGTCTCCATTTGTCACCAGCGTTGCATTACGGATGTAAAACAACACCAGTAGCGTCGGTGCGCTGTCAACACAGTTTATGGACTGCCTTGTTTTCAGGCCGTTGGTCGAGGAAAACATGACAATTGCTGTTCATGGCGTGAAACTCGTGCAAAGCGTGTTTACCGGGTCCGAGCTATGCAAATGAATAATGTCTTTCTCTCGCCGAGCTAGCTATAACGACCAAGAATAACACACTACTCCGAAAGCAGAGTTCAACGCGTCACTACCGGTACCAGGGACGCGTGGTTGAATTAGCTCGGCGGCTGGCAGGCACCAACACGGCGAGGAAGCTAGCTGGATACTACTTCCTCGGTTTTAAAATAATCGCCGCAGCTTTTTTAAAAATGAGCAAACCTATACAGCGAAATACTTCTAAATATGTTTGTATCTAGATCAAATTTATATAGCGAGATGAAAGCCAGGATGGGTGTGGCACGAAGACCGGCAGTCGTGAAGTATGCGTGGAGGACAAAATACAGTCGGAGAAGACGGCTGAACGGCCTGTGGCAACTATTCGTGAGATCGGAAGTCACACTCCCGCCAACGTCGCCAAAAACAGCTTCCTAGATCTCAAGCCGTTTGGAACAGCTATTCTTTCTATCACAAGAACAACAGATTTGCTGGCATTTCCATTTTCTTCTCTTTTTCCTGATGCATGTTCTGATCGCCAATTGACAGTTTTAACACATCTAATTTTACATCCAATGAAGGAGAATACTTATGCTGGCTAAGTAGTAATATAAAGCAACGATATAACCGCCTACGAGCCCAATAGCTGCAGCTGTCTCGTACTGAGCTTTACATACTCCAGATTAGCAAGCACGTACAAATTATTTGTAACACGTAGTATCACAAATGGAAGTATCAGCACAAATCACAAATGGAAATCGTGGTATGTCAGTGATAGAGCTTGTTCAGATCATCTTTGAATTTGGTCTTTAGCTGCTCCCTCTTCAGCTTAAGCGCAGCCGTCACAAGCCCAGACTCCGGGGTCCAAGGATCGGCCAGCAGGATAATCTTTGCTGGTACTTCAAACTTCTCCAGCCTTGCTGCTTTCGCGGCCTGCATAGTTGGAGGACATTGCGTAAGATGGCAGTGGAGAACCACAAACAGGGCAGGTAATGCAAGAATTTGTTGCTGCCATGAAGAGTGCTTCAAGCGCTACAAACACACTGATTTTTCATCAATATTCCTTAGGCGGGTTGTGCATATAAGGAGGTAATTGTTAGCGTTAAACTAGCTAAGGACCAGTCTTCCCCAAAGTCTACGAGTCTCATCTTTCTCCTAAGATCCATCCCCTTCAGCCGTGCCAACACCAACTGTTCCCCATACGGTAGGACCCCAATATTCTAATGTGGATCACATGGTAACAGTCTGTGACTACCATGGTGAACGTAAGTCTTTGAGTACACTAGTGCTAATAGAATTGGTTAAAACAGATGAAAATATCCAACTGCACTCCATGAAATGCAAGGAGGTTGTTGTCTTGTTGGTTCAAGCTGGCAACTAACCTAATGCGGTGATATATCACATAAACAGAATGCTAGATTGAAGTACTCAATTTGTGGTCAGATCTAACCTTTGATAATGATTGTTGGACCTCCTTAATGGCCTGATCATTGTGGCACAGCTCCTCAATGTTTTGGTAGCTTATCCCTGAATTTTGAGCCCACTTCTCCAAGGCCTGGTGTGGCGGCACTACTAGTGCAACACAGTAACTATGAAATGGATCAGCATGGACCATGATATTATCCACATAGTTGCTTGTCTGTAGAGCTGATTCGACCTGCAGAGAGAAAGAGAGAGAATTAATTACATACCCAAACATAATACTCAGAACAGGACCCAGTTTATAAGCAAACCTTGCCAAGAGATACATATTCTCCATGCTGAAGTTTTACTATGTCCTTTTTCCTGTCGATGATCTCAACGCACCCGTCAGGATGGAACTGTCCAATATCTCCAGTGTAAAACCAGCGTACTCCATTCTCGTCCACCTGTAGAACACATAGAACAGTCATGAAGTGGTAATACATACATTCAGTGACTGCAGATGTGCAAATAAAGAACCTCACCTTGTACACCTCATCCGTTTTTGCTTCATTGTTGAAATAACCTTTTGTTATACTGTGACCACCAATCACAACCTCTCCTCGGGGCATTGGAGAATCAGAAATCCTATAACTACCTTCTTCCCATGAAATAAGCTGCACTCAATTGATAAAAGAGATTAGAAGCCTGGACACTATAAAGTCATGTATGAATTTGGTTTGTGTGCAAATCAAATCAGGTGGAAATATCTCAAAGTTCTCCAAATTATGAGAAATTCATGAATATAGTGCCATGCTATAACACGTGAACAGGCAAAATTTAATGCAAAAAATTCAACAATCTTGACCAGCACAAAAAAAAGAGCTAAGTGAAAAGCATTGCAACTTAAAGATTTTAGATGTTGGTCTCATGTGTTGCGCTCAGACCAGAAGTGGTCATCTTATCCTGACATTTTGTAGCTTCACATGTTATAGTATTCCTTACATCAATGGTATTTTCCAGAGCTATCGAGTGCCTCAACAAATATGGCGCACACCCGCACCCATGTTCATATAACTCGTGCTACACAGATATGTTATTTTAAAACAAAAAGACACATCACAGGACAGGACAAAATGAAAAGCACAGAGTGAAGCTCTTAGAGAATCAACATCTTGCTTATAATTATATTGAATATTCTTGTTAGGTAACCATTTCCCCCAAAAAGATACAATAACAGTAAAGAAATGCAATTCTTGATTTCTAAGAGCATAGAGCATCTATCTCTAGCAAAAGTATTCACCCAAAGAGAATGATGACAAAGACTGAATCGTCTATATTTTCTTGATGCCTTGTGATCCAACACTATTTTCTTAACAAACATGTTGGATGGTGTATCATTGTTTTAGGAAGAATGGCATCTCGAATAGTAACCGTGAGTTCAAAAAATGAGTTGTGTAAACCATGAAAAACCAGAAAATCATAACTAAACCAGCACCAGGCATATGTGGAGCTGGCCACATAGATCTAGAATGTCTGTGTAGGATGTGGCCCATAACTCTTATATTATACATGTACCTCATGCAAATCAAAATGCATAGTTGTGAATTATGGAATCATCATGCCAACGCATTCTCAACGACATGGCGATGAGTCAGCTGGAGGTGTGGTCCTCATTAAAGAATGAGGCGGCAGGGTCAATAGAAGGTGGCAATCTGGACTCTGGTGTACTAGTGCACGCGAAGTGAGTAGATGACTTAGATGAGCTTTTGGATTTTGGCACGGGGATCTATCATTTACTTTTCTTATTCTATGCAGTGTAGATAATTAAGCTCTGAAACACCACACATGCAAAACCTGGTGTATCCCTATACCATATCCGGTACAGGATATGTATCCATAAAATATTAGAATATGTAACACACAAAAAAAACAGTTCAGGTATATGTTAAATACTTTAGTTAAAACACATATCATTACCAGACATGGTATCTGATACGAATAATATGCCAGGTTTTGCATGTATATGTGAGGACAGCTGATTGTTTATCTGTACTTATGTAGAGAACACAAACCTTGACATAGCAACAAGGGAGGGGTGGACCAACACGACCCACACTAGTGTCATCCCATTCCGAAAAGGCTGCTCCAGCACAAGTCTCGGTCAATCCATAGCCTTGACCCACTGGAACACTGCAGCACAAGTCAAGCAATGCATAAGCATAAAAAGACAAATATAGCTTCTCAAACTAGACAAAGAGATCATCATCCTCGGAGCAATTTAATCTTAAAACAATGTCCGATTAATGTACTTAAGGTCTTAAGCTTCTAGCCTTCAATTGACACTAATTGTGCTAAAACAAACATAGTGAAATTAAAAATAAATTTATATTAACAGTTTCAACTAATGAATGACTGAAGTGATGTGCATGTTTGCTAAGCTCCCAAATTCATAGTCCAACTGCTCTCAGAATCTACTAAGAGAGCACATGGCTGAGTTAAGAGCTGTTGCGAGCTAAACCCCACTCATATGTTGTATCAATGACAATGTTTTTCCACATCAGGCAAAAGAATAACAATTATCTTAGTAAACTGATATACTGGAGATAAGATGATGAGGCAAAGATTACCCCAGACATATATTTATAAATCTTTGCGTGTCACTTGATAGAGGTGCACCACCACAAAGAATAAATCTTATGCGCCCTCCAAGCATGGCACGTATTGGCTTGAAGATAATGCTATTCCATAGAAGCCTCTCTGGTGCCCAGGATCCAAACCAACTCCCTTCAATTGCTGCAAGATTCCGTTTATATGCAACATCAAATAGTTTTTTTGTCACGCCACCCTTATCAGCAACCTGTAAATGGAAATGATTAGTGGAAGAGTTTTAGGGAACACACAACACCTAATATAATGTCAAATTATAGATTGCACGTCTATCTAAAACAAGAAGATGATAGTGCAAAGAAAAAATCTATTTCCCTCCCGAGTTTCATGGCTAATAAACTTAACCCTCTCATCTAAAATACCGAGATCTGACCATCAAAAATCTCCAAACCGATGCACATGACCCCTCAAGACAGGTTTTGCATGGCAGTATTGCCGCTGTGGCTGCGGTACATTCTAGTGGTAACAGAGAAAGATATGGAAAAGAGGGAAGGAAGAAGGAAGAAGGAAGAACAGATGCTGTATGACACGTGTGGTTCAAGGTCCATGGCCATCCAAAACAACAAATTGGAGATCCATATGTGCAGAATCATCATCACCATTGCAAAACCAAAATGCAGAACTGCCTTGGAGGGTTTTATGAACACTGGCTCTGAAATTCAGAGGATTGGATGTCTGGCTTTATAGTAGAGGATTAAGTATGCTAGGCACCAAACATGACAAGGTTAAGTAAGTTTTTTCTAGTGCAAACAGCCAATATGATCGTACAAGAATTAAGATAGTGCATTTACAATCCAGGAAAGAAACTTGAACCTTCTTAAACACTGCATCTCTTATGCGGTCCAGAATTGCAGGAACAGAAATCATAAGAGTAGGTTTCAGTACAGAAACATCTCCTTTCGTCCCCTTCTTGATCTTATTTGACGCATCAGTCATTGTCAGAGCTGAGCCGTATCCAATCGCAACACCAGAAGCTAACATGACAGTCTGGATAAATAACACAACCACCATGTCAGTCAATATATTCATTGTTCTCATAACTGATGTCTCTGAAATTCAAAATATATCACCTCTGCCGCTAGTTCAAAAACATGAGCCAGTGGAAGGTATGCCAGATAAACGTCTGCTGTGCCCAGATTTGGAATAATTGTCCTGACAGCTGCAACTGTGGCCACCATGTTGCCATGTGTAATCATTACACCCTATGTGAAAAAAAAAACCACTCAAATTGGTTATGAAAAGATAAATGAACTGGGTAGATCAAATGTGCTAAATATTAAGAAGTGCGCAATACTAAGTGTGATGACATGGAGTATTCAGCCATGTATTCAAATTCCATACCAACAGGGTAGCAAACCTAACACTTAAAACCTTACGCTTAATGCGACATTTTCTCAATCAATTTTCACTTGCTTCATTTAGACCTCTGACATTCAGAAGAGCCAAATCAGACCTTCTACTCTGGGTTTTTGTTACATTTAGTTGATGAATTGGTGTGCGAGAACAAGTTTACCAGGTAAGTGTGACATTTGGATAATGCAGAATATGTGAATGGCTGTGTGCACTGAGAATACACACATTAAAAAACACTAACTACATTTTCTTACCAAAAAGCAAGTATAGAACAGGGAAATCGACCATGCAGGCAAAGTTCAGGCTTTGTCTCTCCTCTATGGAACAAATGGACATAACTGGCAATAATCATAATTAACCATTTCTGTTAGGACTGTCATTTTATAGGACACTGTCTATTTATCATTATTTTCATGCTATTGATGAATGAGTACAGAAGAATGTAAAATCTTGTAAGCTTAATTGTACCTTGGGGAGACCAGTACTTCCACTTGTATACATAACAACTGCAGTATCAGTGCTTGATGGTAGTCTTGCATCTGTAGGTGATGTTTTGCCCAACTCCTCGACCGCAGTGAAAGATAATGTTGTCAGGTGTTTCAGTTGATTGAGTGTGTCAGCCTCAACAGGTTCATCCTCGATATAGATAACATGCTTAAGACTCTGCAACTTCGAGCTGACTGCAGGCAGCTTCTTAAGTTGCTTTGAATCACAGATCAGGGTTGAAACCTGTGTCTGAAAGTTGGAAAAAAAGAGAATATATCAGATGTAGGGAGTACCAGTTAGATGGTTCTTTCTTCAAAGTCTACATGTGTAATTGGTAAACACTTATGTATCGGATCACATCCCATGACTAGTAGGTTAATTCAGGACAAACACAAGTACTAAGTTGGTAATGGTCATATAATTGATATGGGCATCAAGACCTTATAAGCTGCTGAGGATAATTTAGGCAGACATAAGAACTAAACCCTACCAAGGTAATCCACAGCTGGTATGGACATATAAATAGAGTTTACTAATGAAATGTGGCTATCTACCATAATCAACAAATATACCTAAATGCTGCCGATTTGATGTTAAAACAACATAAATAGTAGGAATGGAATTGGCTCCCAGCTAGATTATATATAATGATGTCTACATAAATACTGCACACGCAAATAAATCCAAATAATCGCACCTCGTTTAGTGAGTGCACAAGTGCATCCTCGCCAAGTGATGCATAGATTGTTACAACAGTTAAGTTTTGTCGAAAGCATCCCTGGCAAAAAAAAAAAATCAATGGTTCACATGCAGGCCTATAAATTCGAGCAAACAAATAGGAACAATGTTAGAACATAAAACAAATAGGATTACCTGGGAAGCAATGATCCACTCAGCCCTAGTATCAGAGAAGATAGCAGCACGACTATCTACCTGGTGGCCCATCTTGATGAGGCCAGAAGCAAAGTTACTTGCACGAGTAAATGCTTCAGAATAGGAATTCCATTGATATTCACCAAGGTGCAATTTCTCAAACTTCCTTCCATCGGCGGCTTCTATAAATTCGCTTTTAATGAGGTTTCTTGTGCCTAGACACCGGTGTTTCGGGTACTTTTTGCTAGCCATCTCAAAGAGAGCTGCCATTGTTGTGGCGCCCGCCCACGGAACTTGAACTAAAGAGGAGAATCTACTGTTCCGCATGGCAAGGCCTGCTTCACCCCCCACGTCAGCAGGCACTGCTCTCTTCTTCGTCTTCTTGCTAAACATTGAAGAAAGCAAGATGGGGATAACTATAGCAAGCAGAAGAGCACCAATAACACCAGGAAGACCATATTCCTTCACTAGCGGCACATCATTTATGCCCAATTTTTGTAGAATGGACATGCTTGGATTCTCGTCGGTTTCCATGATCTTGTTCTATATCTGATGAAACGCTGCTCGTAGTGCTTCACGAACTTGGCTGCACAAATGTGAACATTAATTAGGAAAGTCAGTATGGTTGCAAGGAAGTAGTAACTCTGGTATGCTCGGTGTACCATATACATAGCTGCCTCCATTAGAAGCAACGGATAGAACTACTGTAAATGCGGCATGGAAAACGATCACACAACAAAGGAGTGTCACTATAAGCTACCCATCTCAATTCACAGCAGAAAGAAAATACAGAAGAATCTGTAATATGTTGAAAACAAGAATATTGTCCTTCCTACTATCAGAACCAAACATTCTTTTGTTGACGGCACAGCACATGTTGCAATGTACGAAAACAGCCAGCAAGTGGTACTTTGGACTGCACAGGACAGTAGAAGCGTTCATTGCTCTTTGTCTTACAGATCGGATCGAAAACCTGAATGCATATCGAAATGTTCTGCTGCAACGTAGGCAACTACAATGTAAGCATTTCAACATCATATCCTGCCACTGAGCCTCGGGCCAGCTGAAGTGCTGAACTCAATGGCAACCCAAAGGGATGGATTCAATTCGCTCGGACTGAGGTGATTCGTTTCCGACAGTTCAATCGTGGCACAAGGGATTCCCCATTCCCCATATAACGACGTGATCCGATCACGGGGAATCTCCGGAAACACGTGTATTTCTGCAGCATCGTGTTCGCGGCAGACCATAACAGAGACCGACCAATCAACAGCGATTTAATTCTCATCCCAAATCCTAGCTAGCGAGGGTCCGATCGTCCCCGTAACGAAAGAAAAACATGAATCCAACCCCGGAGCGACGGATCTCCAGCCTACGTCGGCACGGACACTGACTGACTACGAGGGAAGGAAGGATTCCTCGGAGAGGATTCGACTAGAGGGGAGCTCTCCGCGGGCGTACGGAGGAGGAGGAGGAGGATGGAGAGGAGGCTCACCTCGGATGAATCGGGGAGCGAGCGGGGCGGATCTGCGGCCGCTCGTCGGTCGCCGCTCCCGAAGCTTTTGCAGTGGCGCCTTTCGGGAATGAATGAATGGTGCCTTGCTTTCCACAGCCTCTGGTCCTGGTTCGGTTGCTTCGCCGGCCGGCTTCTCGAAGGGAAGGAAAGCAGCGGGGGAGAAAACGCCGAGGGGGTCGTGCGTGGCGTCTGGCGTGGGCTGGGTCGTTGTTGAGGTGGAACGCGTGTGGCGCGACGTGGCGCGGCTGGCGGGTTCTGCGGGCGGGTGGAAACGCTTCGAGAAATCTGTCGCGGCCTCGCGGGCCACGTAACCGCCGACCGGTGTACGGTACGACGCGAGCGAGCCAGGGCACGTGCAGCGAGTGATAAATGGCGCCATCCCGTGACTCCATGACCAGTCTCTCGTTCAGCCCAGCTTCCTTGACTTTCTGTTTGTAGAGATAACTGGATTTCTACATATATGTGTTACAATCTGCAGTTTCAGTCTAACAGGGGCGCCATTGCTAGGTCGCATCCCCTCCAAATAGGCATCTGGGATGCAAAAGTTGATTGGAACGGTCGTTTTCTCGGGTGCATGCGCCAGCGGTGTAAAAAGTAGGAACGGAGTGCGCGCGGGAGGCTTCCTCGAGAACACAGCAGAAATCAAAATCAGTGGCTGCGTTTCGCGGCATAGTAGTGTCACCTCTCCTCTTTTCGGTCACCTCCCAACACAATATCCCCCATACCAATCTTGACACCGGCGGTGGCGGCGGTTCGACAGATCTACTCCATCTCTGACGGTCTTCTTCAACTCCATCTTGTCCTCCAAATCCACGGTAGTGGTCTCAAATGGCAGAGGTACATCACCATGCCCTTCGGCTCCTTCTGTCCCTGTAGTTGCCGGTTAGCCCTATCGGTATATTTAGCAGACACTTATTGTAGATCTATTTGCTTAGGGCCACCAGATGAGCCTGATCCACCAGGCTGCAGCACTAGTAGCTGTGATTCGTGCTTGGATCATTCTCCTCCATAAAAGAGCAGTCATGTGAGCTGCGTATTCACGAACAATCAATCCCGTATCAAATGTTGTGGCTGCTTGAAGCTTCAAAGGTAAATATATGAGATAGCAGGGGTTAGGAGACAGAGAGAACTCAGAGGGATTGGTAAGAGCAAATAGAAGATACGAGATTGATTGTTTATTGCTTGATAAAATAACTTACATGACCGACACATATATAATAGCTCCTAACTTCACACCCAAGTAATTATACTTTCCTAATATTTACTATTCCAAATTTACCTTTCCTAATCCCTTTATAAACTCTTTCCTAGCCGACTCTTTCCCTAAGTCTCATTGGGAGGCAACGTGCTACTGTCCACAACAAGATGATCAAGCCTCCATCTGGTGAAACACCAAACAAGATACGACACAGCAAGAGATGGTACCCGTACTTCAAGGTGAGCTGCAATTTTCATTTGCACAATCTTTTTGAACTATGTCATGCACACAAGCTCGACTCTCTGTCCATTCTTATCATGATAGGACTACATTGGGGCAATTGATGGTACTCATGTCACTGCTAGAGTGCCGAAATCCCAATCAGCAGCATACAGAGGCAGGAAACACTACACCAGCCAGAATGTACTAGTGATACGTCCATTTTGCATCACTATTTTATATCATAATTTACTGTTATTTATTGATATATTTCATATTTAGAGGTGATACTTATGTTGTTTCCTTTGCTTTTACATGTTTGATGATTAATGGAGAACTTGCTGCCGGAGTCAGGATTCTGCTGGAAAAATAACCAGTTAAGACACCATATTTCTGAAGATCAATAATTCCAGGAAAATACCTAGAAATTCATATATTATCAGAAGATAAAAGTAGCCAGAAGGAGAGAGCGAAAGAATCAGCAGGGGGCCCACACCACCAGGTGGCGCAGGCCAGCCCCTGGCCACGCCACCCTAGGGTGAGGCCACCCTGGCCCACTTCTGCCATCGCTCCCTCACGTATATTGTTGTCCCCGAAAACCTAAGTCGAGAGGGGAGATCAGAGATAGACTCCGCAGCCTAAAACCTCTGTGGGGCAGAAAACATTGAGAGAGAAAAGTTCTCCGGCAGGAAGAAGTCTGCTAGGGAAATTCCTTCCCGGAGAGGGGAGATCGTCGTCATCGTTATCACTATTGCGCTGGACTTTCTAGGATCATCATCATCATCACCAGCACCTTCATCTCCACCATCACCAGGCCATTCAGCTGTAACATCTTGGGTTGAATCTTGTCCAATTCTTAGGTGAAACTTTCCCGGTGTTGATTACTCTTGTAGTTTATGCTATTGAGTGGAACCGTTGAATTAAGGTTTATGTTCAGATTATTATTTATCATTATTTCACCTCTGGTCATAATCCATATGATATCTTGTGAGTAGTTCATTTAGTTCTTGAGGACATGGGAGAAGTCGAGATGTTAGTATTGAAACTATGTTGAGTAATATTTAATGGTTTGATATTTATATGTTGTGGTGCTATTCTACTAGTGGTGTCATGTGAACATTGACTACATGATACTTCACCTTTATGGGCCTAGTGGAATGCATTGTGTATTTGGCTACTGATTGTGGGGTTGCCGAAGTAACAGAAACCTAAACCCCCGTTAGGAAACCATTGCACCAGGGAGTGTAGGATATCAGAGTTTAAGGCTGTGGTTAGATTTATCTTAATTACTTTCTTGTATTTGCAGATGCTTGTGATGGCTTATAAGTAACAGCCCGTTGGGAACCCCAAGAGGAAGGTATGATAAGCACAACAACAAGTTTTCCCTCAGTTGTGAAACCAAGGTTTATCGAACCAGTAGGAGAAAGCCAAATTTCAGAAGGTAATGCTTGCTAGCTTCGTGACACTTCGGACAATGGCGCCAGGAATATTGTTGGTGTGTCTTCACCTAGCAGCAACGTGAAACTTGCACACAACACAACCAAGAACTTTGCTCCCAACTTACGATGAAGTTGTCAATCTCACCGGTTTGCTGTAAACAAAGGATTGAGCATATCGAGTGGTAAAAGGATAATAGTATGCAAGAATGTAAACAGTGCGAGTAAAAGTAAAACGGTATAGCAATGTAAAGGAAATTGGACTAGGGTCCATAGTTCACTAGTGGTGTCTCTCCATAAGATAAATAACAACATGCTGGGTAAACAAATTACAGTTGGACAATTGATAGAATAAAGATAACGTACATATGTCATGAGGATCACTATGAGATTCACTCTGGGTATTACGACAAAATACATAGACCGTAATCCAACTGCATCTATGACTAATAATCCACTCGCGAGGAGTCATCCGAGTACCCCTTGAGTATTAAGTTGTGAACAACGGATAACTATATTAAGCAAAGTGCGTAAAGTAAATAAAGCAAATATCCTTGGACACAAGGATGTTGTTTTCTCCCTAGTGGCAACAGCACATCTACAACCTTAGAGTTTTTGTCACTCTCCCAGATTAAATAGAGGCATGAACCCAACTATCGAGCATAAATACTCCCTCTTGGAGTCACTAGCATCTACTCGGCCAAGATATCTACTAGCAACGGTGACGAGGGTTAACTCGACAAATGTCCTAGATGAAGGACTTAGGATCGGGGAACTAGGGCGTCGGATGAACTCGAAGGTAAAGTTAGTCGAAATAGGTGTATATCGAGAGTAAACTTGGGTGTTCAACCTGGCTTACTTTCAATCTGGCCCTCACCGTCCCCTCCTGGCCCCTATATATAGGTGGCCAGGTCTCGAGGATCGGGTAGGGTATGATACAGATTACAAGTATCGACATACGGTAGTAACTCGTATTCGACTTCTATTACAATTGGGCCTAGCTTAACGGGCCTCAGGGGTACTCAACTAACGGGCTCTATTATCTATACCCTTGTCAGTAGCCCCTGAGATTCTACCAGAATTGCAGATTCAGGTTGAATCTCTAATCTTGAAATCTTCGACTTGATCAATTCTTCACATCTTCAAATCTTCGACTTGGTCTTTCGACTTATATTTCATGATATTTTTCGCAAGGGGTTTTGATGAACAAGCCTGACAACTCTGACGGATCAAGAGGTCAGTTAACTGCCGGAACAGATACTTGCCACCTACTTCAAATTCAATCCCCTTGGACTTGAATTCGGGATACCGGTCAAACCCATCCTTTTGCCGCATTTAGGACTTACAAAGAATGAATCCCAGTGATTCTCAGGGTACCCAGTGCGTCCACCAGGATTTTCTTCGCGTCGTAGACACGGATACATACCAGCAGAGCGCATCCATGTGCGTATACCAGGCCTCACAGGACGGATCCCGGGTACTTACCTTCGTGACAAGTCACGGCATTCGAGTTTTGTTGCGATAACATAACTCGAGAATCGCAGCCAAATTTTGACTGAAAATATTCGGGTTTCTACAACCATAAAACTCGCTCCCGATAGGAGTAATACTCTTGCACTTCCCCAATCTCCAATGTTTGACTGATAAATATCGTCGGGTGCGCGCTCAGCGCTCCCGATAGGAGTAGCCCCCGAGGCTATAGTCGAAAAAATAGTTTTTCGAGTATAGGCTCAAGAGATAATGCAGCTCTTCATACTTCAACTCGAAACACCCCAACTTGGATATCCTTCAATTCGAGATACTTTCTTCTTCGAGGTTCTTCAACTTGAAACACTTTCATTCTGAAAATAACAGCCCTCAAGGGAATTCTTCATAGATTATTCTTTTTGTCACTCCTTCTTTTGTCGGTGCCATCCTCTTTCTTTTTATGACGTAAATGAAGACGTAATTCCGCACCAGTGCGGACCGTTTCATGATTTTTTGACCGTTGATGGGCTGCGCATTTTTTGACCGTTAGTGGGCTGGCGTTTCTGATTTTTGCGCCACGTCGCAGCCCACCATCCTTCTCCCTAAAGATATATAAATGGCATAGTGGGGAATCGTACTGTTCACCAGCTCGTTCCCTCCGCCGCCACCATTGCTGATCTCCTTTGTTTCCTCCTCTCGCTCAGAGCCCCCAAGCGCACTTCCTACTGGATGCGCGTGAAGCATCTGGCCACGAAGAACACTATGGCCAAGACCTCCGCCACCAGCTGGGTTCGCTCCACCCTCATCAAGAAGGAGATAGAGAAGGCCAAGACGGACGGCTTCATCTCCGCTGAAGATTCCATCATCTTCCCCAGCACCGAACGGATCCCGAAGCCCCCGAGCGGTTATCGGGTAATGTTCCTTGCTTTTCTCCTCCGAGGTTTCTCTCTCCCTGCCCACGAATTTCTCCGTGGGCTCTTGTTTGTTTATGGTGTACAGCTCCACCAGCTTACACCGAATTCTCTTCTACACATTGCCTGTTTTGTGACTCTTTGCGAGTCCTTCTTGGGCATTGAGCCTCACTTTACTCTCTGGAGATCACTCTTTCGACTCCGCCCCAATGTTTCTCTGGCAAGGAAACCCGAACTGGGTGGAGCCGTTGTTTCCGTGCGCCCTGAGGCGCAATATCTTGAATTTGCTATGGCCGCATCCGTCCAGGGGTGGAGGACCAAGTGGTTTTATATCAAAGACCGCAAATCTTCTCCTGAAGATGAATTCGGCCTTCCTCCCTTTGACGCTTCCCAGGAAGTGAGAAAATTGAAGTCATGGGACTCGCTTCCCGCAGATGCGGAGGTTGCAGAAATTGTTCCTCTTTTTTCTCGCATTCAATCTCTGAAAACAGGCCTGGGCGGTGCTTTGTCGGGTACCCAACTCATGGCGTTTTTCATACAACGTCGAGTTCAACCCTTACAGCACCGCCTCACCAAGCTTTGGACTTTCTCTGGCTTAGAAGACCCTTCTCGCATATCTGAGGATCTGATGTCGAAAGAAGATGTCGACAAGCGAGTCAGAAATCTTACCAAGCTTACCAAAGAACATTCGGTTGCTGGCTTGAAAGCGGATTTCTTCGACTCTGTGCACCCCATTCCTGAGGTATATATTGCTGTATCCACTTTATGTCAAGCTTTCCTGAATTTCGACTTGCATTACTCCTTGCCTCTGCACTCTTCTGATTTATTAATATGTAGGGTCATCAATTCATTGTTTCGCGTCCCCCTCTTCCAGAGGAAGGGCCCCTTCCTTCTGATCTGTCATCTCCTGCATCTGAAGCCCCCGAGGCTGACGAAAGTCAGGACGAAGATGATGTCGATGAATCGGAAGAAGAAACTAGCTCGTCGACATCGCCTCCTCCTTCACTTGCCGAAGACGTTAATGTTGACAAGAAGAGGAAGCGTGTCGATGAAATTGCTTCATCGAGTTCTGCAGCGGCTGGTAAAGCTCCCGTGCTTGCAGAAGATATGGAGTATTTCGACATGCTTGCATCGTGAGTACTGTACTCGCTTTCTTCAATTCCATTGTTCTTGCCTTGTTTCTATAACTTTTTAATTTTCATGTAGTGATGATGAAGAACCACCAACACCCACGACAACTGCTCCTCCACCTTCTCCTACGGCCACTGATGAGCCTGTCGAACCAGATGTTGCACCAAGGGCTACCAGGTCCGGTGTAAAAAAGGTTCCTCGGGCCCGATACCCTAAGCGTTCAAAGAAGGCCAAAGAGGGCAAAATTTCCCTAGAAGCCCACGCATCAACACTTTCTTCTGATGATGTGAGCAATTCGACTTTCCCTCCTTTCCTTTCCTGTATTTTTGCTCTGACATCCCCTCTTTTTTTTCCTTCCTCAGGCTTTAGTTAAGAGATTTATTGCCCTGGGCATAGAGTGTGCAGGGTACCTAAAGGTTGCAAAAGCTTCCGAAGGTATAATTTTGAAATCTGATCACTTTTTGTCTTCGACACTTTGTCCTTTACTATCTATCTGAGTCCCAGTCGACTTCTGATGCAGCTACTTTAGCAGCCGCCAATGCTCGAATTGCTTCGCTGGAGGCGGAGCTCAAAGCTTCGTGAAAAGCTTACGACGTTGCGACCGCTGCTAAGGCCACTGCTGAGAAGTCGCAGAAATCTGCGCTTGCTAAGGCGAAGAAAGCGGAAAAGTCTTTAGCTGACGCCAAACAGGAAAATGCCCAACGAGAGCAGGCCGTGGCAGAGCGTCTTCACACCATGTCTGCTGCTGCCGAAAGTAAGTTTTTCGACTTATCCTCTGCTTTCGCCTCCTGTTGTACTTGTGTAGTTGTTGACACCTGCCTCTTCCTTTCCTTTATGTTGCTGTAGAATTCACAGGGGTATCTCCGTCGTCCCTTCAAACGGGTGACGATTCTCTTATGGATGCGGTTAACCAACTCGAGGAAAACTGGATATCTATCCAGGAAAACTTTGAATTGGTTAGTCGCGTCTTATCGCGACTGTTTGTCGGCTTGTGGCCGAAGAGGAAGGCAACAATTCCGAAGGACAACTTGTCTGAACTCGCCAAGCCCTTCGACATTGCTGAAGACCCTCTTCTCCAGTTCAAAGCTCTTGCCATCAAGCGTGGTGCTGAAGGTGCTATTGCGCTTTCTCTTGCTCATGGGACGGACTTTGATTGGGGGAAAGTTGCCGCCCCCCATGGCTACTCTCGGGATGAGATGAAGATTTTCTTCGAGAAGGCGAAGAAGCTAGCACCTGCGCTGCTGTCGACTATTTCTCCGTCGGCAGCCTCTTCGGTGCCTGCTGCATCGACTTCAATGGTGAAGGATCCATTGCCACCATCGACTTCTGGCGATGAAGCTGCCGTGCCTTCTTCTGCCACGGAGCACAATGCTGAGGTGGCGTAGATTCGGCTCTCCTTGTATTTTAGGTTACCTCCTTTTAGATGTAGAGGCGCCAGTTTCGTGCAACCCGAGAACCTTATCCATAGGGTTGTGCTTTTTGTGTAAATATATCCTCTTTATATGGAGTACTGTGCTATCTTTCTGAAATTACTTCTTGTTTCTTTGTAGTCGATGCGTGACAGTGACCCTTCCTCTTGTGTTCCTGCTCCTTCCTCTGCTCGCGGATTTAATCCTCAGATTCCGTCAACTCCTAGTCGATGCAGTCGCTGCGAAGAGTATTCTTTCAGGATTTCTGACCTTGAAACTCGCCTATCCTTGGCTAAACGCCAAGCACAGGTGGCCATTAAAAAGGCTAGCCAGGCCAGTGGCTATATGAAGAAAATCTCTTCACTTGAAGAAAAGGTTTCCAGCTTGACGGCGAAGGTTGTTCACAATGAAGAGTGCGAATCTTTCATTCTTGGGATTGTCGAGTCTGCTTGTGAGCTATTGCGATGTGAGTATTCTTTCGACTTCTTCCTTTGGCTGCTTTGTGCACTTCTTTTGTGATATATTTTGCCTTTGTAGGTACTTGTTTGGACTTTGTTGCTGAAGAACGTCGAGTTGCTGAGCGGAATGCTGCTTTGGAGAGGACGTCAGCTGGCTACGAGACTCTATGGTCTGATCCTCGACGTCGTAACGCCATTGTATTGCTTCAAGATCGTGCCCAGCACATTGGCGAGTCAGTTGATAGTTGCCGGCGAGCTCTTACAACTATGCACTCCATTATGCTTCCCCGTAATCCTTTGCCTGCAACTTTCCCTCTTCTTCTTGATGCTTTCAGATCAAGTCATCGTATTCACAGGCTGATAGAACTGAACTTGGTGGCTGGTGCCAATTTCGCTCTTGGGTGGATACGCAAGTGGCACCCCACATTGAATTACAGCACGATGTCCCTGAATTTGGCTCCAGGTGGAGCTAGCCTTCGGGTTCATATGGAGAACACGCTTCAACCTGCTCGAAGACTCGTAGCTAGGCTTCTAGAGGCGGACGCTGCGTTTTTCCGCGAGTATCATTATCTAGATCCTTTAGGCAGTAGATGATTCTAACAACCCAATGCTGTAGAGATGTATATGGAACGCGAGAGTTTTATTTATTTCGTGACTGTATGTCTGAAATTTTTTCTCAAAGCGTATTTGTATGGTTCGTGCGTTTACCGCATATTCCCTTTGAAAGACTCGTAAACTCGAATATGAGGAACGATTTGTCTTTATTTATACTTGTAATGTAAGATACATGGGGTGACCCAAGAGATCCGGCCTATGACCTGTGTTCTGGATCTTAGAGGGCATTGCCCTTGGAATAACTCGTGGCTTTTACAGCCTTTGTTTTCTGCTCTTCTCTACGTTTATGATGTCGCCATTTTTCCCTCTTCTCCTGTGCCTTCGCCTTGTCCTGGTGTCTCTACTCGTGGTTTCTTTGGCTCGGGCTCCGCGACTTGTCCTTTGAGTAGCTGAACGCCTTCTGCAGTCGTGCTTTTCGCCTTTTCCGCATAGTTCGCTATCATGCCGAAGTTTTGCGCCATTTTGTGGAACTCCCTGTCACAGAGATCTGACACTTCGAAACTTCCTTTTACTGTAATTATTCCTCTTGGTCCTGGCATTTTGAGTACTAAATATGTATAATGAGGTACTGCCATGAATCGCGAGAACGCGGGTCTTCCGAGGATCGCATGATATTGCGATGGCCAGTCCATGACTTCGAAGTCTAGCTTCTCTCTTCTGTAGTTTTGTCGGTTGCCGAAACAAACATTGAGTGCTACTCGCCCCAACGGGTAATTGGCGCTTCTTGGTACTATTCCATGGAAGGAACAATCTGTTGGCTTCAGGAACTCTAGTGATATATGCATTGCCCGGAGTGTTTTCACGTATATCAAGTTAATTCCACTCCCTGCGTCCATGAATATTCTGTCGACGTCATACGCGCCTATTTGAGCTTTGAGTACCAAAGGCGCGTTTCCCGGCCGAGGTACTGTTATAGGGTGATCTTCTCTGTTGAACTTAATTGGTTGTTCTGACCAGTGCAGATATTCTATCGCGGCTGGAGGCGACATGACTGCTAGATTGACTTGTCGAGTTATACTCTTTTCTTCTTTATTCAACTTGGGTACGGGTTGTATCATTGCCGTGATGTGTCCTTTTGATGGGATGTACCCTTCGTCGTCGTCGTCGTGTCCTTTGTTTTGCTGGTTTTGCTCCTGAGGAGCCCCATTGTTTCCTTGCTGACTTGTCGAGGGATTCTTACTTCCTTCGAATCCTTGTCGCCTTGCTTCGGTTTGTTTGTTTATTGCTGCTTCTTGTAGTTTTAGGAATGTCGTGCAGTCTTTCATCGCATGCCTTGATACTCGCTTCCCGTCGACGAACGCTGAGTGTATATGACAAGGCCCATTGAGCATCTCTTCTGGTGATGGATTGTACTCTCTGGATTCTCTTGGTGGGAACTTCTTGTAGTCCTCTTTTCCATAACCTTGATACCCCGAGCTTCTGCGATCGTTTCCTTGATAGCTGTTGTCTTTGTACCCTGCGGCGACTTGGCTGTGAGAGCCGTAGGTATCGTAGTTTCGGGACCGTCTTCTTTGACTCCCATATCTGTTTCTTCTATCATCTTCTAGAGATCGTGTCCGTTTGTTGTTGCACGCATCTTCTCCGTCTGCAAATCTGTTTGCTGTGTCCATGAGGTCTGACACTATTTTCGGCTTGATTCTACCCATCTCTTCGACTAGGTCTCTTCGCCTTAATCCAATTATGAATGCGTCTATTGCTCTTTCGTCCGAAACTTCGACTGCTGAATTTTTGATGAGGCTCCATCTCTGGATGTATGCCCGTAGTGTTTCATCGCGTTGCTGTACGCACGCCTTGACTTCTTCTATTGATGATGGCCGTTTGTATGTCGACCTGAAGTTGCTTGTAAATTGCTTTGTAAGGTCTTCCCAGCTTCTAATGGATTCCTTTTCTAATTTGCTCAACCATGACCTTACTGCGCCGGTGAGGTGTAGTTGCAAACTTTGCATTGCTGTTTCTTTAGTTCCTCCTAGTATTTGAACTGCTTGTAAGTAATCTGCAAGCCATGATTGTGGTTCCTGTGATCCATCGTATTTTTGCTGATCATGAGGTAGCTTGAACCCCTTAGGTACTGGAGTGGTGCGAACCCTACGGGTAAAGCACGATGCCCCCATCTCTTTTTCACTGTCTTCATAGTCGCGCCTTTCGTTTGGAGATCGCAATCTTCGAGTTCCACCGTGCTATTTTGGTGACAGCGATCGAGATTGATGTTTGCTGCTTCTATGCCGAGGACTACTGTGACGGCGAGGTGACCTTGCTTTGTGTACTTCTTTGTGATGGTGTGCTTCTTCTCCCTTTTCTGATAGCTTGTGGCCCACCATGTTAAGTCCATTCAGTGCTGCTCTATGCATATGTTCTCTAGGATCTCCTGGACTTGGTTGAGTTGTAAGTAGATATGCTTGTGCCGCCACTAGCGCTGCTTCAGGAGTTTTTGGCAGGATATTTCCCTGCTCGTCGACCGATAGGAAGGACGAGTCGAGGTTTTTGGAAATACTTTGCCTGTCTGAATACTCGAGGTTGTCATACCTTGAGCCATGTCGACGATTTTTTCTTGCGTTGCTGTGTGATGCGTCACTTCGCGCTCTGCGAGCAGCTTCGCTCGCTGCAATAGCTGAGTCTTTTCTTTTTTGTATCTCTACCTTTTCTTTTGCTAATTGCTTTGCTTGTTGCCTGAGGGCATAATGATACCCAAAAAGCATGTCTTTGCTGGAGTTGGATGGTATTGGCGTGCCGTGTTCTACGGCTTCTCTTATTATTTTCCACTCGTCGACTGATAGTCGAATTTTCTCCCTGGCTGTGAGGGATTCCCTTGTTTGTCCTTCTGCTAGGTGATTTGCTCCTCTGTCGATATTTGCTGGGTTTATCACTGGGTTGTTATTTTCGTCGAATTCTTCTGAGTTGTCTCCCACAATGGCGAGTACCTGGCATTGTTTGCCGAGGTTACCCTCGAAGCTTGAGAAGATCGAGTTACTATCCTCAGAAAGCTCTAGTCCTGTCTTCCATGTATCTGTTGACTTGTCTGTGAGATCTTCGAGTTGGACTACTACGTCGAAACTTTCTTTTTCTTCGTTGTCTTCTGTGGTCTCTTTTTGCGCTTCCTTTGGGCTGACCGGCGAATTTACTTCGCTGGAAGAGCCTTCAGAATACTCCATTATTGCTGTTGTTTCGGGTTCTTGCGCCGACAGATCTTGATCTTGTTTCGTCGGATCCGAAAGGCGAGATGAACCCGACGGCCCGATGAAGATGCTCAAACTTCCAATTGCTAGTTCCACCTCTTTACTTCCGTCGACTTCTAGATTGCTGTTGGCTAAAAGCGAAAAAGCCGTCGAATTCATGATTCCAACGCCCAGGTCCCCACGGTCGGCGCCAATAAACAACATAGAGATAACATAAAGATATATATTCAGCACATCAACTTGACATAGTACCAATACTCATCGGATCCCAACAAACACAACATGTAGAATTACTCAAAGATGATCTTGATCACGTAGGGTAGCTCACAAGATCTAAACATGAAGCACATGGTGGAGGAGACAACCATCTAGCTACTGCTATGGACTCGTAGTTCAAGGTAGAATACTCACACATCACTCCGAAGACGACCATGGTGGTGTAGAAAGCCTCCGGCAGGGTGCCGAGAAGAGCTCCTGGATCCTCCCGATCTTGATTCGACGGCGGCGGCGGCTTGCAGTATGTTTCGAGGAAAAGCGATCCGTCCTTTAGGTTTTTCCCATCCAGAGGATTTTATAGGTGAAAGGGCAGCGTCAGAAGGTGGACCAGGTGGTCTCACCATATGGTGGCGTGGCCAGGGGCTAGGCCGCACCACCCTATGGTGAGCCTGGCCCCTGGCCCCCCTCCGTCTCATCTTCGGTCTTCGCGAAGCTTCGGTAAAAATAGGAGGTTCGGCTTTTGTTTCGTCCAATTCTGAGAATATTTCCTGTGTAACTTTTCTAAAATACAAAAATAGCAGAAAACAGAGAACTGGCGCTTTGGCATCTTGTTAGTAGGTTAGTTCCAGAAAATGCATAAAAATGCCATGAAGTGTAATAAAACACTAAGCAAATGGTGTATAAATAAGAATGGAGCATCAAAAATTATAGATACGTTTGAGACGTATCAAGCATCCCCAAGCTTAACTCCTGCTCGTCCTTGAGTAGGTAAGTGGTAACAAAAGAATAATTTTTGAGGTGACATGCACCATCACAATCTTGATCATCTATGTAAATCATTAAGTGCTGGGATCAAAGAACTTAAAACATGGGCATAAGAGACATAATCTTGACAATAAAAACATAGCAACCATGTTATAACAAGGAAAGAAACACAAATGAAAGATCATGAATAATGAAACAATGAAAGTTAAACGTGTGTTCAAATCATATGGAAAAACATAGCAAATAGTTTTCAGCTTGTCCTTCATAGAATAGCAAAACATAAATGCATAGGACACCTTCAAGTTTAAGAGGGCGACTAGATACAAATAATTTAAGAACAAGTGAAACCATAATCATAGATCAATCAATGATAAACTTTGGGACTATGCATATTAAACTCGGAATGGCAACTATGCTCTCTTAGACGGTGCATAAGGGTAGAAGGTGGAGACTCAACATAAAAGTAAAAGAAGGGCCCTTCACAGAGGGAATCAGTGATTGCAAGTTTTATAAACCTTCAAAAATTATGGTACTTACTAGCTTTGAGCTCTCATTGCCCCCATCATAGGCATCTTGAATGGTTAAAGTTAATGCGAGAACAATTATGAGCATATGCTTGACAAATCATACGTTGAAAACCTCGTGTCCCATGAAGTACGAATTCCCAAACCTCATGCTACTCGACTTAGGGTCCCAAGCAAGCTCTTGTCATTGTAAGTATACACGTATCATCGAGAACCGCCAATGGGGTACCTCCTTGCCCGATGACATGGAACAAGCCCACATCAAAATGACAGGACAAATAGACAATGAACACCTCGGCATCTCTTTTATTTACCATTGTTATAGCTTTTTATTGTGAGATGCGTCGTCGAATGTCCACTATGGGCATGCTGTAAATTTTTACCATGAATGATGCATGGCTTAGATTAGGGGCCAGGCGTTTCTCTAACACATATACAAACTCCATGATCCTGCAAGATTCCCAACTTATTTCACATCACGAGTATCTATAAACAAAAGATCATGATATCAACTTAAATAAGAGAAAGTGCAATGTTGAAAGCTTACCCCATGATGACATGGTTTTGCTAATTTCCAACTTACAACTTGCAAGCATAATATCAACATAAGAGAGCCACAATGTCAAAATTTTAAAAGCAAGAAAAGTAAAGTGTGCCATCAGGTTCGTGAGAGCTTTACTGACTAATTTTTGTATAACACCAAAAAGAGTTTAATTCAAAGGATAGATAAAAGCAAGTCAAATGTACTTGGAATAGCAAATTGCTAATAGGTATGTATGGTGGACACATTGGAATAACTTGGTTTTTGGGAGTTGGATGCACGAGTAGAGCTCATACTCAGTACAAAATGAGGGCTAGCAAAAGACTGGGAGCGACCAACTAAGAGAGTAATAACGGCCATAATTATGCATAGCGACAAAACATCATTAAAAGAAGCATAAAATGGCATCACAAGTCAAAAACCAAATGATCATAAAGGCTTATGGCGACTTTGTAAGAGTCAAACATGTTGTAAGCATGTGCCAAGTCAACCCAAATAAAGCATCAAGGAGAAAACCAAATAAATGCTTCTATATAATAAAAACAACGCATGATTTTTTCTCAAAGGCTCATTAAGCAATCTCAGTCATTTGAGACAAGTCATGCTACAGAAAAAACTACTAAGCATACTATCAAAATGACATCAAGCATGGCATGAAAAAGTCTAAGCCGCAGTCTAAACAAGCTCCTTTTTGTACCACTTTTTTGCATGAAACTTTTTCTCTTTTCCAACACTATTCAAACCTTTTTGAAAAACTCTTTTGATGAAAACCAATATATACCAGTGGTCTAAATACACCTTGATGCAAAGATAAAACAAGATCTGAACAAAAATCAAGGTAAAAAATGAAAGCTAAACGCAGTTCTAGAAAAAGAGAACACTCATTGAACGATAAGAGTGAAAACTAGAGTGTTCTTGGCAATGAAAAATGAAGTATATCTCCTCTAAAAGAAATTTGTTGGGGTCTAACCATTTATTGCAGCAAACAAAACAAAACAAAACTGAAAGCAAAAGTAAAGATGCTCCAAGAAAAATGCATAGAATATGAAGCAATAAAAATATAGTGTGTTGAAAGGTGACCTAATTTTTGCCGATAAAGAAGGGGTGCCTCGGGGGCATCCCCAAGCTTTGACGCTTGTACCTCTTGGATATTTCTTGGGGTGACATAGGCATCCCCAAGCTTGAGCTTTCGTCCATACTTTATCTCATCTCATCATTCTCCAATCCCTACACTTGAAAACTTCCTTCATACAAAACTTCACACAATTCTATTAGCAACATTAGCACAAACATAATAGTGAATCAACCCTTTTTGGTTCAGTTTCAACTCAAAAACACCACATATAAAGCATATACTACTGTAGCAACTTCCTCAAAAGTTCCGTGATCAAAAGAACTCAAAAAGAAAGCGATCGAGAGGCAAACATAAATAGTGGCAGAAATCTGTCAAATAGAATAGTTGACAAAGGTTGATTTTTTCGAGGACCTTCTGTTGCTCAAATCAAAAAGTGCAAAACTAATGAAAATTTGGATATAACCTGGGGCATATGCAAAAGAAATTTCAGATCAAAAAGATATTCTGATAATTTCCACAAATTTTTACGGTGCAGCGCAGAAATCTGTTCCAGGATAACAACTTCCCCAAATCTTACCTCCCTCAAATTAGAGGTTCTTCTTGGCACAACAACGAAATAAAAAAGATAAGGAGAGGTCATTATAGTAGTAATAACTTCCAAGACTCAAATAAAAGAAAAAGTACTGAAAATAAAATATTGGGTTATCTCCCAAGAGTGCTTTTCTTTAACACCTTTGAGCTAGGCGCAGAAAGGTGGAAATCAAGTAATATCAAGCGATGAAGCATCAAGTTCATAATTTGCTCTAAGAATAGAGTCAAAAAGTAATTTCTTCCTCCTTCTAGGGAAGTGTTCCATACCTTTCTTGAGTGGAAATTGATATTTGATGGTGCCTTCCTTCGTATCAATGATGGCACCTACAGTTCGAAGAAAAGGCCTTCCCAAATAATCGGACATGAAGCATTGCATTCAACATCCATAACAAGAAAATCAATGGGAACAAGGTTATTGTTAACTATAATAAGAACATCATTTATCCTTCCCAAAGGTTTCTTCTTAGCAACATCAGTAAGAGGAACATCAAAATAACATTTTTCAAGCGGTGGTAAACCAAGCATATCATAAATCTTTCTAGGCATAACAGAAATACTAGCACCTAGATCACATAAAGCATGGAAATCAAAACCATTAACATGCATATCAATGATGGGTTCCCAACCATATTCTAACTTCTTGGGAATAGAAGCCTTTTTTTTCAACTTTTCCTCCCTAATTTTCATAAGAGCATTTGTAATATGATTTGTAAAAGCAACATTAATAGAACTAGCATTGGGACTCAAAGCAAGCTTTTGCAAGAACAAAATAACTTTAGATATATTGCAGCCATCAATATCAAAATCATTAAAAGAAATGGAGCTATCATCTTCCATACTCCGAAAAATTTCAGCACTTTTTGTAGAAAAAGATTTTGTAGTTTTGGGCTTTTTCGCACAAGGAGTAGGAGTTTTCTCTACACCAATCAAAGTAAGAGGATTGCTAGTATTTGGAACAACATCATTAGAGGTAGTAATAGTACATACCTTCATCTTTCTAGCCATCTCATCTTCTCTTTCTCACCTGGCATGCAATTCTGCTAACATCCTAACATTTTCATCAATTCTAACTTGGATGGCATTAGTAGCAGCGAAAGTATTACTTTCTTTCACATCATTAGGCAACACTTTTAGTTTCAGAAATTCAACATCAAGAGCAAGGCTATCAACTTTAGAAGTAAGAGTATCAATTTTACCCAACTTTTCCTCAACAGACTTGTTAAAAGCAGTTTGCTTACCAATGAAGTCCTTGAGCATGACTTCAAGCTCAGAGGGCGCGCCCCTACTGTTGTTGGAGGAATTACCATAGGAGTTACCATAACCATTACCATTGGTAGAAGGATACGGCCTATAATTGCTGCTAGCAAAATTATTCCTATAAGCACTGTTGTTGAAATTATTATTTCTAATGAAGTTTACATCAACATGCTCTTCTTGAGCAACCAAATAGGCCAAAGGAACATTATTAGGATCAACATGAGCTCTATCATTAGAAAGCATAAGCATAATAGCATCAATCTTATCACTTAAGGAAGAGGTTTCCTTAACAGAATTTACCTTCTTACCTTGTGGAGCTCTCTCAGTGTGCCACTCAGAATATTTTACCATCATGTTGTCAAGGAGCTTTGTTGCGGCGCCCGAGGTAAGAGACATAAAAGTGCCTCCAGCAGCTGGATCCAATAGATTTCTTGAAGAAAAATTCAGTCCTGCATAAAAAGTTTGGACAATCATCCAAGTAGTCAGTTCATGAGTAGGGCAATTCTTTGTCATAGATTTCATTCTTTCCCAAGCTTGAGCAACATGTTCATTATCAAACTGTCTAAACTTCATAATATCACTACGCAAAGCTATAATCTTAGCAGGAGGATAGTATTTTCCAATAAAGCATCCTTACACTTATCCCAAGAATCAATACTATTTCTAGGCAAAGATAGCAACCAATCCTTAGCTCTTCCTCTTAAAGAGAAAGGAAACAACTTAAGCTTAATAATATTACCATCTACATACTTATACTTTTGCATCTCACATAGCTCAACAAAATTGTTGAGATGAGCTGCAGCATCATCAGAACTGGCACTAGAAAATTGCTCTTTCATAACAAGATTCAACAAAGCAGGTTTGATCTCATAAAAATTTGCCTCAGGAGCAGGTGGCGCAATAGGAGTACAGATAAAATAATTGTTTTTGGTGCTAGTAAAATCACACAACTTGGTGTTCTCAGGAGCACCCATTCTAGCAAAACTAAAAGTAGGCAAGTAAAACCAACTATAAAGGAAACTATTTTTTTTGTATTTTTGATAAAAATGATGCAAGCAAAAATAAAATAAAGCAAAACAATAACAAAGTAAAAGATTGTGCGTGAGAGACTCCCCTTGCAGAAGTCTTCTTCCTCCCCAGCAACGGCGCCAGAAAAAGTTGCTTGATGGCTTGTAAGTAATAGCCCATTGGGAACCCCAAGAGGAAGGTATGATGAGCACAGCAGCAAGTTTTCCCTCAGTTGTGAAACTAAGGTTTATCAAACCAGTAGGAGAAAGCCAAACTTCAGAAGGTGATGCTTGCTAGCTTCGTGACACTCCGGACAATGGCACCAGGAATATTGTTGGTGTGTCTTCACCTAGCAGCAACGTGAAACCTGCACACAACACAACCAAGAACTTTGCTCCCAACTTACGATGAGGTTGTCAATCTCACCGGTTTGCTGTAAACAAAGGATTGCGTATAGAGTGGTAAAAGGGTAATAGTATGCAAGAATGTAAACAGTGCAAGTAAAAGTAAAACAGTATAGCAATGTAAAGGAAATTGAACCGGGGTCCATAGTTCAATAGTGGTGTCTCTCCATAAGATAAATAACAACATGCTGGGTAAACAAATTACAGTTGGGCAATTGATAGAATAAAGATAACGTACATATGTCATGAGAATCACTATGAGATTCACTCTGGGCATTACGACAAAATACATAGACCTTAATCCAACTGCATCTATGACTAATAATCCACTCGCGGGGAGTCGTCCGAGTACCCCTTGAGTATTAAGTTGCGAACAATGGATAACTGCATTAAGCAAAGTGCGTAAAGTAAACAAAGCAAATGTCCTTGGACACAAGAATGTTGTTTCTCCCTAGTGGCAACATCACATCTACAACCTTAGAGGTTTCTGTCACTCCCACGGATTAAATAGAGGCATGAACCCAACTATCGAGCATAAATACTCCCTCTTGGAGTCACTAGCATCTACTCGGCCAAGATATCTACTAGCAACAGAGAGCATGCAAGATCATAAACAACATAGAGATAACATAAAGATATATATATTCAGCACATCAACTTGACATAGTACCAATACTCATCGGATCCCAACAAACATAACATGCAGAATTACACAAAGATGATCTTGATCATGTAGGGCAGCTCACAAGATCTAAACATGAAGCACATGGTGGAGGAGACAACCATCTAGCTACTGCTATGGACCCGTAGTCCAAGGTAGACTACTCACACATCACTCCAGAGGCGACCATGGTGGTGTAGAAGGCCTCCGGCAGGGATTCCCCTCTCTGGCAGGGTGCCAGGAAGAGCTCCTGGATCCTCCCAATCTCGCTTTGATGACGGCGGTGGATTGCAGTATGTTTCAAGGAAAAGCGATCCGTCCTTTAGGTTTTTCCCGTCGAGAGGATTTTATAGGTGAAAGGGCAGCGTCAAAAGGTGGACCAGGTGGTCTCACCATAAGGTGGCGCGGCCAGGGGCTGGGCTGCACCACCCTATGGTGAGCCTGGCCCCTGGCCGCCCTCTGTCTCATCTTCGATCTTCGTGAAGCTTCGGTAAAAATAGGAGGTTCGGCTTTTGTTTCGTCCAATTCTGAGAATATTTCCTGTGTAACTTTTCTGAAATGCAAAAATAGCAGAAAATAGGGAACTGGCACTTTGGCATCTTGTTAGTAGGTTAGTTCCAGAAAATGCATAAAAATGCCACAAAGTGTAACAAAACACTAAGCAAATAGTGTATAAACAAGTATAGAGTATCAAAAATTATAGATACGTTTGAGACGTATCAAGCATCCCCAAGTTTAACTCCTGCTCGTCCTCGAGTAGGTAAGTGATAACAAAAGAATAATTTTTGAGGTGACATGGACCATCACAATCTTGATCATCTATGTAAATCATTGAGTGCTGGGATCAAAGAACTTAAAACATGGGCATAAGAGACATAATCTTGACAATAAAAACTTAGCAACCATGTTATAACATGAAAAGAAACACATATACAAACTCCATGATCCTGCAAGATTCCCAACTTATTTCACATCACGAGTATCTATAAACAAAAGATCATGATATCAACTCAAATAAGAGAAAGTGCAATGTTGAAAGCTTACCCCATGACGACATAGTTTGGCTAATTTCCAACTTACAACTTGCAAGCATAACATCAACATAAGAGAGCCACAATGTCAAAATTTTAAAAGCAAGAAAAGTAAAGTGTGCCATCAGGTTCGTGAGAGCTTTACTGACTAATTTTTGCATAACACCAAAAAGATTTTAATTCGAAGGATAGATAAAAGTAAGTCAAATATACTTGGAATAGCAAATTGCTAATAGGTATGTATGGTGGACACATTGGAATAACTTGGTTTTTGGGAGTTGGATGCACGAGTAGAGCTCATACTCAGTACAAAATTTGGGCTAGCAAAAGACTGGGAGTTACCAACTAAGAGAGCAATAACGGCCATAATCATGCATAGCGACAAAACATCATTAAAAGAAGCATAAAATGGCATCACAAATCAAAAACCAAATGATCATAAAGGCTTATGGTGACTTTGTAAGAGTCAAACATGTTGTAAGCATGTGCCAAGTCAACCCAAATAAAGCATCAAGGAGAAAACCAAATAAATGCTTCTATATAATAAAAACAACGCATGAGTTTTTTCAAAGGCTCATTAAGCAATCTCAGTCATTTGAGATAAGTCATGCTACAGTAAAAACTACTAAGCATACTATCAAAATGACATTAAGCATGGCTTGAAATAGTCTAAGCCGCAGTCTAAACAAGCTCCTTTTTGTACCACTTTTTTGCATGAAACTTTTTCTCTTTTCCAACACCATTCAAACCTTTTTGAAACAACTCTTTTGATGAAAACCAATATATACCAGTGGTCTAAATACACCTTGATGCAAAGATAAAACAAGATCTCAACAAAAATCAAGGTGAAAAATGAAAGCTAAACGCAGTTCTAGAAAAAGAGAACACTCGTTGAACGATAAGAGTGAAAACTAGAGTATTCTTGGCAATGAAAAATGAAGTATATCTCCTCCAAAAGAAATTTGTTGGGGTCCAACCATTTATTGCAGAAAACAAAACAAAACAAAACAGAAAGCAAAAGTAAAGACGCTCCAAGAAAAACGCATAGAATATGAAGCAATGAAAATATAGTGTGTTGAAAGGTGACCTAATTTTTGCTGATAAAGAAGGGGTGCCTCGGGGGCATCCCCAAGCTTTGATGATTGTACCTCTTGGATATTTCTTGGGGTGACATGGGCATCCCAAGCTTGAGCTTTTGTCCATACTTCATCTCATCTCATCATTCTCCAATCCCTACACTTGAAAACTTCCTTCATACAAAACTTCACACAATTCTATTAGCAACGTTAGCATAAACATAATAGTGAATCAACCCTTTTTGGTTTAGTTTGAACTCAAAAACACCACATATAAAGCATATACTACAGTAGCAACTTCATCAAAAGTTCCGTGATCAAAAGAACTCAAAAAGAAAGTGATCGAGAGGCAAACACAAATAGTGGCAGAAATCTGTCAAAATAGAATAGCTGACAAAGGTCGAATTTTTGAGGACCTTCTATTGCCCAAATCGAAAAGTGCAAAACTAATGAAAGTTTGGATATAACCTGGGTCATATGCACAAGAAATTTCAGATCAAAAAGATATTCTGATAATTTTCACGAATTTTTACGGTGCAGCGCAGAAATCTGTTCTAGGACAGCAACTTCCCCAAATCTTACCTCCCTCAAATTAGAGGTTCTTCTTGGCACAACAACGAAATAAAAAAGATAAGGAGAGGTCATTACAGTAGTAATAACTTCAAAGATTCAAATAAAAGAAAAAGTACTGAAAAGAAAATATTGGGTTATCTCCCAAGAGTACTTTTCTTTAACGCCTTTGAGCTAGGCGCAGAAAGGTGGAAATCAAGTAATATCAAGCGATGAAGAATCAAGTTTATAATTTTCTCTAAGAATAGAGTCAAAAAGTAATTTCTTCCTCCTTCTAGGGAAGTGTTCCATACCTTTCTTGAGTGGAAATTGATATTTGATGGTGCCTTCCTTTGTATCAATGATGGCACCTACAGTTCGAAGAAAATGCCTTCCCAAAATAATAGGACATGAAGCATTGCATTCAACATCCATAATAAGAAAATCAATGGGAACAAGGTTATTGTTAACCATAATAAGAACATCATTTATCCTTCCCAAAGGTTTCTTCTTAGCAACATCAGCAAGAGGAACATCAAAATAACACTTTTCAAGCGGTGGTAAACCAAGCATATCATAAATCTTTCTAGGCATAACAGAAATACTAGCACCTAGATCACATAAAGCATGGAAATCAAAACCATTAACATGCATATCAATGATGGGTTCCCAACCATATTCTAACTTCTTGGGAATAGAAGCCTTTTTTTCAACTTTTCCTCCCTAATTTTTATGAGAGCATTTGTAATATGATTTGTAAAAGCAACATTAATAGAACTAGCATTGGGACTCAAAGCAAGCTTTTGCAAGAACAAAATAACTTCAGATATATTGCAGCCATCAATATCAAAATCATTAAAAGAAATAGAGCTATCATCTCCCATACTCCGAATTTTTTTAGCACTTTTTGTAGAAAAAGATTTTGCAGTTTTGGGCTTTTTCGCACAAGGAGTAGGAGTTTTCTCTACACCAATCAAAGTAAGAGGATTGCTAGTATTTGGAACAACATCATTAGAGGTAGTAATAGTACATACCTTCATTTTTCTAGCCATCTCATCATCTCTTTCCCACCTCGCATGCAATTCTGCTAACATCCTAACATTTTCATCAATTCTAACTTGGATGGCATTAGTAGCAGCGAAAGTATTGCTTTCTTTCACATCATTAGGCAACACTTTTAGTTTTAGAAATTCAACATCAAGAGCAAGGCTATCAACTTTAGAAGTAAGAGTATCAATTTTACCCAACTTTTCCTTAACAGACTTGTTAAAAGCTGTTTGCTTACCAATGAAGTCCTTGAGCATGACTTCAAGCTCAAAGGGTGTGCCCCTAGTGTTGTTGGAGGAATCACCATAAGAGTTACCATAACTATTACTATTGGTAGAAGGATACGGCCTATAATTGTTCCTAGCAAAATTGTTCCTATAAGCACTGTTGTTGAAATTATTATTTCTAATGAAGTTTACATCAACATGCTCTTCTTGAGCAACTGATGGCGCGGTGATGATGATATCAGAAAACTTGATTGTGTGTAGTAAATGATTGGCCAGTTGGATAACCCCAAGAGCAAGGTGTGATGAATATAGCAGCAAGTTTTTCCCTCAGGAAGAAACCAAGGTTTAATCGTCCAAGAGGAGGATGTCAATACAACTGAAGGTGATGCCCACTAGCTGCGTGATGCTCTAACAAGGGCGCCGTTAACAATTACTTGTTAGCGCGTCTTCAACCAGTAGCAACGTGGAACCTGCACACAACACAACCAAATACTTTGTTCCCAACTTACGATGAGGTTGTCAATCTCACCAGTTTGCTTGAAACAAAGGGTATGAGCGTATCGAGTGGAAATCAATAGTAATATGCGAGTAAAGTAAATAGGTGATAGCAATATAAAGGAAATAGCACCGGGGTCCATAGTTCACTAGTGGTGTCTCTCCATAAGATAAAATAACACATGCTGGGTAAACAAATTACAGTTGGGCAAATGATAGAATAAAGACAACGTGCATATGATGAGAGGATCACTATGAGATTTACTCTGGGCATTACAACAAGATACATAGACCGCCATCCAACTACATCTATGACTAATAATCCACTTGTGGCGAATCAATCCGAGAACTCCACAAGTATTAAGTTGTGAACAACAGATAATTGCATTAAGCAAAGAGTGTAATGTAAACAAAGCATATGCCCTCGAGCATATGAATATTGTTTTCCCCCTAGTTGCAATAGCACATCTACAACCTTAGAGGTTTCTGTCACTCTCCTAGACTAAATAGAGGCACGAACCCACTATCAAGCATAAATACCCCCTCTTGGAGTCACTAGCAACTACTCGGCCAAGATAGCTACTAACAACGGAGAGCATGCAAGATCATAAACAACATAGAGATAACATAAGATAATATTCAGTATATCAACTCAATCATAACACCAATATTCATCGGATCCCAACAAACACAACATGTAGAATTACATAACGGTGATCTTGATCATGTAAGGCAGCTCACGAGATCTAAACATGAAGCACATGGTGGAGAAGACAACCATCTAGCTATTGCTATGGACCCATAGTCCAAGGTAGACTACTCACTCATCACGCCAGAGACAAGCATGGCGATGAAGAAGACCTCCGGTGGTGATTCCCCTCTCCGGCAGGGTGCCGGGAAGAGCTTCTGGACCCTCCCAATCTTCGGGTCAACGGCGGCGGTGGATCGCGATGTGTTCTGGAAAAGTGATTGGGTACTTAGGTTTTTCTCATCGAGGGGTCTTTATAGGCGAAGGGGCATCGTCAGGAGTGAGCCGAGGAGCCCTCACACATAGGAGACGCGGCCAGGGGCTAGGCCATGCTGCCCTATTGTGTGGGGCCCTCGTGGCCCCACTCCGTCTCCTCTTCGGTTCTTTGGAAGCTTCAGTGAATTTTTGGACGTTCAGCTTTTGTTTCATCCAATTTCGAGAATATTTCCTGTGTAATTTTCTAAAACACAAAAACAGCAGAAAATAGGGTACTAGCACTGTGGCGACTTGTTAATAGGTTAGTTCCGGAAAATGCATGAAAGTGCCACGAAGTGTAACGAAACACTAAGTAAATGGTGTAAAAACAAGCATGGAGCATCAAAAATTATAGATATGTTAGAGACGTATCAGCATCCCCAAGCTTAACTCCTGCTCGTCCTCGAGTAGGTAAGTGATAACAAAAGAAATAATTTTTGAGGTGACATGCACCTACACAATCTTGATCATCTATGTAAGCATTGTGCGCTGGGATCAAAAGAACTTAAAATATGGGCATGAAAGATATAATCTTGATAGAAGAAACTTAGCAACCATATTATAACATGAAAATGAACACAAACAAAAGATCATGAAAATGAAATAATAAAAGTCAAACATGTGTTCATATCATAAGGAAAAACATACAAATAGTTTTCAGCTTGTCCTTCATGGAGAGCAAAACATAAATGCATAGGACACCTTCAAGTTTAAGAGGGCGACTAGATACAAATAATTTAAGAACAAGTGAAACCATGATCATGAATCAATCAATGAAAACTTTGGGACAATGCACATTATACTTAGAATGACAACTATGCTATCTTAGATGGTGCATAAAGATAGAAGGTGGTGACTCAACATAAAAGTAAAAGAAAGGCCCTTTGCGGAGGGAAGCAGTGATTGCAAGTTTTATAAACCTTCAAAAATTATGGTACTTACCGACTTTGAGCTCTCATTGCCCCCATCATAAGCATCTTGAATGGTTAAAGTTAATGCGAGAACACTTATGCTGCATATGCTTGACAAATCATAAGTTCAAAACCTCGTGTCCCATGAATACGAGTACCCAAACCTCATGCTACTTTACTTAGAGTCCCAAGCAAGCTCTTGTCATTGTAAGTATACATGTATCATCGAGAACCGCTAACGGCGTACCTCCGTGCCTGATGACATGGAATAAGCCCACATCAAAATGACAAGACAAGCAGACAATGAACACCTCGACATCTCTTTTATTTACCATTTGTATAGCTTTTTATTTTGAGATGCGTCGTCAAATGTCCACTATGGGCATGCTGCAAATTTCCATCATGAATTATGCATGGCTTAGATTGGCGGCCCAGGCGTTTCTCTAACACATATACAAACTCTATGATCCCGCAGATTCTCAATTCATTTCACACCGCGAGTATCCATAAATAAAAGATCACGATATCAACTCAAATAAGAAGTGCAATGTTGAAAGCTTGCCCATGACGGTATGGCTGGGCTAATTCCCAACTTACAACTTGCAAGCATAACAACTCAACATAAGATACCACAATATCAAAATTTTAAGAACGAGAAAAATAAATTGTTTAATTTGAAGGATAGATAAAAGCAAGTCAAATGTACTTTGGAATAGCAAATTGCTAATAGGTATGTATGGTGGACACTTTGGTAAAACTTGGTTTTTAGGAGTTGGATGCACGAGTAGAGCTCATACTCAGTACAAAATGAGGGCTAGCAAAAGACTGGGAGCAACCAACTAAGAAAGCAATTGTCGATGGATTTCGTGTCACAAGAACACGGGGTACCACGCGACGGACCCAAAGATTCGAACGCAGGGGGCTGAACATGTGAGATCTAGGATCGCGATGAAGCACGATGACGGAAGCCTCGAGCTACCGAACGCACTATGCACTGCAGAGAGAGACGCCGAGCTTTACACAGGTTCAGGGCCCTCGTGGTGAGGTAACACCCCTACTTCCTGCCTTCTTGTATTACAACGCGACACCTCGCGAGGAGTACAAGGTCTTGGTTACAAAGCTCTAGCTGGCCAGAGGTTGAAGAACTTGCATGCCCAGCTAGCAGCTTGGAGAAGATCAGATCCCATCTAAGGGGTGGCCTCCCCTCCTTTTATAGCGCCAAGGTCCTCCTTCCCCTTATCTTCTTAGGGAAGGGGTTGCCACACACGCGGCCAAGGAGGGAGAATAGCTGTAGACTACACTCTTCTGTGGATGTAGTCTTCGTAGGGTAGTGGCGCTGGTCCACAGGAGTAGGTGGAGGAAGCTGACGTCTTCCTCTGGCGCCCTGCACCGTCCACGCTATTTTTAGGGGGGTGGCCAACAACCACTGTGCCACTTTGGGCAGGCACAGTGAAAGTTGGTCTCCTCCCTGTCAGGGCTAGCATGGGCGGTACGCGGTCTTCTGTCCTTTATCTTCTTGCTCTGCACGCCAACGTGCTGAGCTGACATGGACTTGGTCCCTTTCCTCACCAGCAGGGGCTCGTGAGGAGGTCTTCTGATCCTTAGCAGTTTCCACCGTCGTTCTCCTCTTGAGACGCCTCCTCATGAGGATCTTCTCCGTAGCTTGGGTCGTTGGTTCTCCCCTGGGCTGAAGATGGGCTGATGATGGGGCCCAGGAGCAGGTGGACCGGGATACCCTGGTATCAAGGACACCGATAGTAGCCCCCGGGAGCCCGGCCCGCGAACGCGCCCTCTTGATGGAGCGAAGGGCCGGGGGCCCCAGAAGCTGCTGGGCCCTCCAACGGCACGCGTCAACCGCGCGGTCAGAGGACCATGTGAAGAAGCAGAGGCTCCGGACATGTGGCGCGGCCGCAGCTGGTGAGACGAAATGGCGGGCGATGTTATAGTCCCCGAGGCATCAAACCATCATGATGGTGCATCGCTTTACTGCGGAGCACTGCGCTAACGCTTCGATTCCCGCGCTGAGATTTGACGCATCGACGCCGGACGCCCCCCTTAAATAGAGTCTCCTTGAGACCCCCGACACTTCACCTCCTTCCTCCAGTGCCACTTCTTCCTCCACGCCCCCAAGCTGATGGATCCCTCCGCCTCTGTCACCGCCGCTGGATCAAGCTCTGGGGCCAACCGCCGCGGATGCCCCCGGGCAGCGAGAACAAGACGAAGATCCTGGCCCGTTGGACGCCCGGCGCCGGCGGCCCCCTTCGCATTGGCGCGCCGAGGCAGGACGAGGCAAACCGCGCCGCCTCGGGGACCTCCGGCGCCCTGACCCTTAGGGGTCCCGCGCTTGGAGGCGCTCTGAACTCGCCATCGCCGCTGGCGGCGACGCTTGCTCCCCGCGCCCCAGGGAGCATTGACCGGGTACTCCGGGAGATGGAGGCCACCCTGGGCCCCCTTCCCCTGCTGTAGATCCTCTGGCCCCGCCGGCGAATGGAGTGGTTGCCACTCCGTGCCACTTGGCGGCGGCGATGCTGGGACCCCTCATCGGCCTGGGGTCCCACTTCCTGGAGCTCCTCATCGTTGTCGATGCTCTGAGCTTCAGCTCCCTCCGGCTGCCCGACACAGTCCGGAGGGTGGTTTACGCCCCCGGCGCGGCCGCCGGGGAGATTGCCCTGGGGAGCAGAGCAGGCCAGATCTCTTCTGGCCTGTGGACATCCTCCTCAGAGCGGGCAGCAACGCCGTCCTCTCCGGCCGCTGGAGGGCCTTTGCCCTCGGCCATCGCCTCCGCGTCGATGACCACCTCGTCTTCCGCTTCAAGCTGGGGGCGCTGGAGGCTTCGGTGCGGATCTTCACCGTCGGTGGCGTCCGCCGCACCTACCCCCAGGCCGCGGCGCAGTGAAGAGGAGATCCTGGCGCGGTAGTCTTCTGGGGAGGGGAGCTAGTCTCCTCCCCTCTTTTGCTGTGTAGTCCTCGCCGGCGGGGTATGCCCCGCCGTGCCTTTCTCGTCCCCTTGTTGGGAATGCCTCAATGAACTCTGCTTATTAGCTATCTTGCATTTCACTTCTCATTGCTCTTCATTGTCCTGGTCATTTGCACGCTCGAGAGCCCTAGTGAGCTGTTAGCGTCGACGGGAGGCCTCCCTTCACCTCAGAGCTTGAGATGGGGTCGGCGCCAACGACACATTGGACTATTCCTGAGATAAGAAGTTGAATAAAGAGTTGGAAAAGAAAAAACCCCAAATCCTCGAAAACGGAAAAAATAAGTCGATAAAACAAACAAAAAAAGAAGGCGAATAAGATGCCCCTGTGACCAGCACAGGGACCTTCTCCATCGTGGAGGAGCGCGGCACTATCTGTGCCAGCAGCTAAGAGCAAATTGCCATGCGTGGTGATTCATGGGGCCTTCCTCGTCGTTGAGGGAAGCTGGACCCTCACGGACGTGAAAACGTCGACGCTTAAGAGAGCCTAGAGACCGTCGACACCTCGCAAGGGTTGCTCACGAGGTGAAGGGCCTGGCGTGGACCTCCGGATCTGTGTCTCCTTTGCAAGATGATCGGGGTGGCCTTGGTCTTCAATAATCTTGCCATGTTAGGCCTTCCTCGGTAGAGGGAATCTTCCTGCAGATGCTTGTTGCATCGATGCATCCTTGCTTTCTCGTGAGGGTTGCTCACGAGGTGCTGGTCCTTAGCGGGTGCCTTGGGCACACCTTGGACTTTCCTCGAAGATTTTTTATTTTCTGATGTATTTCACGAGGAACTAAGCACCATGGGTATTTGGAGGTGATCGATAACAGGGCCATCGCCCCCGACCAGAGCTCACTCCCTTTGGGTTTTTTCGGGCTTGCTATTTTCCAGGCGAAGGCCCCAGCATAGACACCGTGCCTAGCCCCCTTCCACGTGGAGTACAACAGAAAATAAATAGACTTCATGCCATTTTAATGTCATGCCGAAGCAGAGGCGCTATGTTGCGTAATAACTTAATATCAGTGCTTAAGAGCAGTTTGAGCTGATACAAGTGCCGTGAAAATGGTCTTTATCTCCTCGTGAGAAACCTAAGGGTAGAACTTTCACAAATGAGCTATGTTCCATGGGTTCCCCACTGGCATGCCTTCTGTGGTTTCCAGCCGCGCCGAGCCTGGCCTGGCGATGTGCGTCACCTTGAAGGGTCCTTCCCACATTGGAGATAGCTTGTGCAGGCCCTCGCGAGAGAGTATTCTCCTCAGCACCAGGTCACCGACCTCCAGAGTCCTTGCTCGAACATGGCGGCTATGGTAGTGGCGTAGTCCTTGCTGGTACCTCGCGACGCGGAGCACGGCTTGGCACCGAGCTTCTTCGAGCAGGAGGAGGCGATCCTTGATGAGGTCCTCTTGGCGAATTTCGTTGAAGGCAAGCACTCTTGGTGACCCGAACTTGACGTCGGTGGGAAGAACAGCCTCCGCCTCATAGACCAAGAAGAAAGGGGTCTCTCCAGTGGGTTTGGTGGCGGTAGTCCTGATGGACCATAAGATGGATTGGAGGTTGTCTAACTATTTTTTGCCGCAGGCTTCGAGCTTTGCATTGAAGCTTTTCGTCTTGAGTCCCTTGAGGACCTCGGCGTTAGCACGCTCGGCTTGGCCATTGCTCCAGGGGTAGGCGACGGAGGCAAAGCAGATCTTGATGCCGGCCGATGCACAGTACTCCCGGAACAGTCCGCTGGTGAACTGGCTGCCGTTGTCGGTGATTATGCGGTTAGGCACACCAAAATGATAGACCAGCCCACGGATGAACTTGACTGTGGACCTGGCCGGGATGGTGCACACCGGTTCCACCTCCACCCACTTGGTGAATTTGTCGATGGTGACGTAGAGGTAGCGGTAGCCCCCTTGCGCTCTGGGGAACGGACCAAGGATGTCCAGCCCCCAAACTGCAAAGGGCCAAGTGAGTGGGATGGTTTGCAACTCCTGCGCCGGCTGGTGGATCTGCTTGGCATGGAATTAGCATGCCTCGCACCTCTTGACCATCTCCGCCGCATCCCCAAGCGCTAAAGGCCAGTAGAAGCTGCTTCGATATGCCTTTGCGGCTAGAGTTGCAGCAGAAGCATGATGGCCGCACTCGCCAGCGTGGATGTCCCTGAGAAGCTCCTGGCCTTGGTGAGTAGATATGCACTTCAGAGCGACGCCGTTTGGGCGACACCGGTACAAGTCAGCATCCTTGACGCAGTAGCCCGAAGCTTTACGCACGATCCTTTTGGCCTCCTCTTCATCCTCGGGAAGCCTGCTGCTTGTGAGGAAGGGCCTTGAGCTCGAGGATCCAATCCACTCCCTCCTGCCGTGCCAATGCCAGAAGGACGCGGTCACCCGAAGGAGGCCCGCAGTCTGGAGCCCCCTGCTCCGGCGGCGGCAGGGCAGGTGGAGGGTCTGATCCGGATGACGATGGAGAAGCGGACGGTCTGAAGAGACGCTCCTCAAAGACACCGGCAGGTTGTGCCAGGCGATAAGAGGCACGCTTGGCGATCTCGTTGGCTTCCACATTTTCTCCTCTCGGGATGTGCTTCAGCTCCAAGCCTTGGAAGCGTTTTTCTATCTTTCGATGCTCCTCGAGATAAGCCGCCATGTGCTCATCCTTTGGAGTGTAGCTCTTGTTTGAGAAGTTCACAACCAGCTGTGAATCTCCTTTGACGATGAGGTGCTTGATGCCCAAAGCGTTCATTGCCCTTAAGCCGACGAGTAATCCTTCATATTCTGCGATGTTGTCGGAGACCTTGTGCTCAGGCTTAAAGCAGAGCTGTACGGCATAGAAGAGCTTGTCTCCAGAGGGAGAGGTCAGGACAGCATCAGCTCCCGTGCCGGGGAGGTTGAAGGCACCGTCGAAGTGCATGACCCAGAGGCCTGGGGCCTCCTCTCCTGGGAGTGTTGACTCCACCTCTGGAGGCTCATCGGCGAACGGATCAGTCCACTCTGCAGTGAACTCGGCTAAAGCCTTGCTCTTGATTGCCTTTGTAGTTTTGAAGGAGATCTCGAAGGGTTGAAGCTCCACGGCCCATTCTGCCACCCGCCCGGTGTTGGGGATATACCAAATAGGTATACCAGTGACGTAGTCCTAATTCAGCAAGCCAGGGTGGCCCATCAGGGGTGGTATGGCGGATTCGCCATACCGGGCGGCCCAGTTGCTGAAGTTGGCACGGCGGTACTGGAAGCAGGCGCTTATGGCGGATCCGGAGACTGGCCTATGGCGGGCTACTAGCGGCGAGCTAATGGCGGATCCACAGGACGGCCCATGGCGGGTGACCTTGTAGCATACGTGCAGGACTTAGTCTAGGACTCCAAGTTGTATCCGCTCCGGTACCAACGTGTAGCCCACGCCAGGCGCCTTTATAAGCCCGGCGTGGAGCAGCCCTTGAGAGAGAGATATCAAACAACTTAGACTTACGGCCAATCGCATAGCGAAACAGCCAACCTCATCATTGTAATCGAGCACTTGTTGCCATATAGTGAATTATAGCAGCACGTAGGGTCTCGCCACCGTTGCGGGATCTGAAGCTGGGTAAACTCGTGCTACCACCATCCTGGATCGCTCCTCCGTGTTCACCCCCTTCCACAAACCGCCATATCCCTACCCCTATGGCAGATCTGTTGACGAAACCACGACAGTTGGCGCCCACCGTGGGGCTAAGCGCGTCTGGAGCGCGGATCCAGGCGGGATCCGCCTTTGCAGGCATTGGCGACACCGTCGCCATCGGGCGCGTCCTCTACGATTCCGGCTTCCCCATCGTCCCAGCGGATAACCTCTGGGTGCCGGCTAGAGAAGACCCTGCTCGATTCACCGTCGTCCCGATTGGAGATATCCATATCTTCATTGGAGAGACAAACCCTACCCCCGCTACGGAAACCAATTTCCGGCGGATTGGTATGGCTGAAATCCCCAAACGGACCGCTTTCGAGCTAGATACGGAGGAGGACTCATCTGATCTGGAAGTTTCCAAGATGCCCAGATCGGATCTGAAAAATAATCCCACCCAGCCCGCCCTAGAGGTAGAGGAAGTGGTGGAAGACCACAGTGAATCCGCCATGAGCAATCTGGCGTTAGAGACACCGCGGTACTGCCTTGTCGCGTTCGCAGGTATCACTTCGGGATCTACCTCCAATGGAGAAGATGGCCTAGGTGAATCCATCCTAGAGACACTTAACGAAAGTGGTGAATCGGATGACGGGGACAACAAAGGCTATGATTCTGACCATTACGATGCCGCCATGAGGAAACTCGAGGCGGAATTGGCGCAGCAGGCACTTGAAGAGCAACAAGCAGCGGCCAAGCAGGTGTTTGTCACCAACAAAGGAGATGACGCTGGGCAGACAACCGGTGATCCGCCATCTCAGGCAGTCCACGACGGAGATGCCGGCAATGAGCAGGGTAACCCGGCACCAGCCGCTGATCCCGCCGCGGAGCAACTCCCCGAGATTCATGGCGGTCCCAGGCCACTACCCGCCATCCCCGAGGACCAGCACCAAGAAGACTTCACTACCCCACTGGATAAGGTCGTCTACGGGACTCTAGCAGATCCAATCACCCCTGACTATGTCAGAGATGTGAACGACCTCGAGAAGAAAAGGCGAGCACTCCTCAAGGAAGCAAAGCGAGTCGAGAAGATGGGCAAGCAAGTTGATGACGACATTGCTAAAGCTCAGGACACGCTAAAGCGCGCAAGGAACATGGAGGAGAAGTATGCTACTCTCATCCAGAACCAGATCAACGAGGGTGGCGACCCGCAGCTGGTACGAAACCTTGAGTTCACCGTACCAACGGCGGAAACTCTGGCCAGGATGTACATTAAGAATCCGCCATACATGGACAAAAACCACGATGAAGTTAGGGCTACGCCCATCGAGAACATCGTGGCCGCAAAAGAGCTATTGGAGCATAACAAGAGTCCAGCAGCCCTAGAGACAGCAGTCAAACTGATGACTAAAGCATTAGTGCAGCAGGAAAAGGCTACGTCGTCACGGCGGCTCGAATCTGATCCTGCGCTATGCCGGTCCAGTACTGCGTCTAAAGCTCAGGGAGCTGGCAATAATGGCGGTCGTCCTGACAACGAATCTCATACCGGATCCTCGGAGATCCGAAGAAGAGAAGCTCGCAATCGGAGACACGCCATCCCAATATCCTCCGATGATGACAAACCACATGGCAAAGGCCCGCAGAGAAATCCATCGCCACCCCGCAAGAACTACCCTGCTTACGGATACCAACAAACCACTGCTGCTCCTCGCCATAAGACCAACATGCCGCCACCAAAGTATAAGACGTTCAAAGTACCCAAGGGAGGAATTGTCATACGCGACAATGATGGCAAGCGAGGACGAAGCCGTGACGCTGGACGCAGAGACGATCCGCCATGACGGGAAAACAGCAGGGATGGCGGATCCAAGAGAAGGGACCAATCTCGTCATGACGACGGCGCGCACCGTGACGACGACAAAAACAAGCATCGCTCCACTCGCCACCACGATGACAAAGGGCAGGGCTCCTGCCGCCATGACGATGATCCATCTTCCCGAAGAACGGAAGGAAGCCGTCGTAGCTGTAAAGATCAGTCGCAGGACGGCGAGAGTAAGCGACGACGCGACCCTTCGCCATCCCCACCAGGAAGCCCCCATGGCGGCGGCGGTGGTGGTGGCGGGCCAGCAAGGTCACGCAGCTCTCGCAAGGATCCGCCACATCAGAAGCCCTACGACGCTCGTAGCCATCTAAACGAGATTGCCAAGTCTCAAACAGCCTTCTTCCTCGGCCCAAAGTGCTTTGGACCACGGATTCGTGATGAGCCCATCCCGTATGGGTTCAAAATCGAGAAAAATATCCGCCAGTACAATGGAGTCGATAGGCCTTTGACTTGGCTACAAGATTACTTCAACGCAGTGCAATTCGCCGGGGGTTCTCCCAATGTTGCTGTCCGCTATCTGCCCCTGATGCTATCAGGCACTGCGAGGCAATGGATTAATGACTTGGCGGAAAACTCCATCCAAACCTGGTTCGATATGCAAACTACGTTCACCGAAAATTTCGAGGGGACCTACAAGAGACCCCATAACATTGGTGACCTCCAACGGTGTCGACGAGCCGACGGCGAAACCTCCCGAACTTTCCTCGCGCGATGGCTGGATATGAAGAACTCCTGTGAAGGGGTCACTGACGAATCCGCCATCCTCGCGTTTATTGACAGTTTGGAGAGAGGCCAACTGCTCCGCCATCGCCTGTTGCGAGAAAGGAACGAAGGGAAGTTGACCCTAAACTCCATGATCACCATCGCAAGCAACTACGCGGCCGCCGACGACGACGCCCGCGAATCCCTGAAGGCTTCCGCCATCCAGAATCTTGGAAAGCGGAATAGCAGTAACAAAAGGAAGAATCCGCCAGAAGAGCCGCAGGCTCCGGATATGGTGGCCACAACCTTTGCTGACAAAAGCCAAAGCAGCCAGCGCGGCCGGGGACGCGGAGGTGGCGGTGGCCAGCCTCGGAGTTCCGCAACTCCCGCTTCGGCGCCATCCGCCCCCGTCTCTTATGACGAATACCGCGATATGCCGTGTTTTGCCCATCGTGACGCCTCGGGAAAGTGTAACCACACCAACCGGAACTGCAAGTTTGTCAACGACCTCAAGGCGGATCAAGAAGCTGGCTTCAAGCACAGCCGGCGGCAATGGCCTCGTGGCAAAGGAAAAACGGATAAAGACAAGGAGTCTAGGGATGGCAGTGATATGGATGAAGACCCTGCGCCCAAACCCGCCGAAAAGGCAGAGGGTGGTGCTGGCAAGGGTAACCCAATCAAGGACAAAAAAGGTGCTTTCCACACATTCCTTGGACCCCCCACGGCTAAGGCTCAGAGAGCTGCTATGCGCTCCCTTAATGCCACCGTGCCTTCAATCCGCCAGTACGTCCGATGGTCCGAAGTACCGGTCCGCTGGAGCCGCGACGATCATCCAGAGCACATCCCAGATGGCTATTACGCCATGGTGGTATGCCCTGTAATTCATGGCTATGAGTTCTCCAAATGCCTAATGGATGGCGGCAGCAGCCTGAACATCATGTACGTGGAAACGCTGACAAAGCTCGGCCTTACCAAGACCCAACTCCGCCATAGCGCGGTCACCTTTTACGGGGTGGTTCCTGGTCGCCAAGCCAAGTCCCTCGGGTCCATCACACTCAAGGTTGCCTTCGGTAGTGAGGAAAACTACAGAGAAGAGCCCATAACCTTCGAGGTGGTCCCGTTCAAAAGCACCTACCACGTGATCTTCGGGCGCCCGGCCTTCCACAGCTTTCATGCAAGGCCATGCTACATGTACAATCAGCTGAAGATGCCAGGACCGGATGGCATAATCACCGTTTATGGCAGCTTCAGAAAGGCAAAGGAGTGCGAGGAAGGAGAAGCCGCCTTCGCGGAAGCAGTGTTCTTTGGTGAGGAGTTCAAAGAAATCCACGCCGCTATGGACCCCGCGGAGATGCCGGCATCCAAGCAGGAAGTTTCTGCCTCCCCGCCCACCTTTAAGCCTACAGTTGATACAAAACAGGTGGAACTTGTCGCTGGCGACGCCGCCAAGACCACCGCCATTGGGACAAATTTGTCCCCCGCATAGGAAAGCGCGCTCGTCGAGTTCCTCCGTGAGAACCGGGACATCTTCGCATGGCAGCCATCTGACATGACGGGCGTACCCAGGGAACTCGCCGAGCACGCTCTGCAAATAATTCCTGGCTCAAAGCCAGTAAGACAAGCCATGAGACGCTTCGGAGATGAAAAGCGCCGCGCCATAGCGAAGGAAATTTCCAAGCTGTTAAAAGCAGGCTTTATCAAAGAAGTGATACATACCAAGTGGGTGGCAAATCCGGTACTAGTTCCTAAGAAAAACACAAAAGTTCTGCGCATGTGTGTAGATTACACTGGCCTGAACAAAGCATGTCCAAAAGACCCTTTTCCCTTGCCTCGCATTGACCAAGTCATTGACTCGACGGCGGGATCGGAGCTACTGTGTTTCTTAGATGCCTACTCCGGATACCACCAGATCAAGATGAAAAAGTCCGATCAGCTCGCTACGTCATTCGTAACACCTTATGGCACATATTGCTATGTCACAATGCCATTCGGTCTGAAAAACGCAGGAGCAACGTATCAGCGCACTATGCAAAAGTGCCTGGCGGATCAAATTGGACGAAACATCCACGCATACGTGGACGACATCGCAGTTATGTCCAAGAAGAAAGATGGCCTTATAGCGGATTTGCAAGAAACCTTTGACAATCTCAGGAAGTACAACATGATGCTTAACCCAACGAAGTGCGTCTTCGGGGTCCCAGCTGGACAACTCCTAGGATTCATCATCTCCCACCGCGGAATTGAGGTTAACCCGGAGAAGATCAAGGCAATCCTCGACATCTCCCGGCCCATCGACCTAAAAGAAGTACAGCAACTCACAGGCTACGTGGCAGCAGTGAGCAGATTCATCAGTCGTCTTGGCGAGAAGGCTTTGCCACTCTACAAGCTGATGAAGAAATCAGACGAATTCGTCTGGACCGATGAGGCAGACGCTGCACTTAAGGATCTGAAGAGAGTGTTATCCACTGCACCAGTCCTAGCGGCACCCGAAGACCAAGAACCCATGTTACTGTACATGGCAGCAACCAACAGGGTAGTCAGCATCGTCATGGTGGTAGAACGTAAGGAAGAAGCGCAGGAGTATGGCGTACAGCGACCAGTCTACTATGTCAGCGAGGTCCTGACGGAATCCAAGCAGCGCTACCCTCACTACCAAAAATCAGCATACGGAGTTTTCCTAGCTTCTCGTAAGTTAAGGCATTACTTCTATGACCATAAGATCACAGTGGTGAGCAAAGCCCCACTGAAGGACATTATCAACAACAGCGACGCAACATGACGAGTTGCGAAGTGGGGCATTGAATTGGCCTCTTTCGACATCGACTACAAGCCTCGCACCGCCATCAAGTCTCAGGCTTTGGCGGAGTTTATGGCGGATTGGAAGGAAGCGCAGGAGACTACGCCCGTCCCAGAACCAGAGCATTGGGTGATGCACTTTGATGGCTCAAAGTTGCTACACGGCTCAGGGGCTGGAGTGACACTCAAATCTCCCAAGGGAGATGAGCTAAGCTACGTTCTCCAGATTCACTTCCCCACCACCAACAACATCGCGGAATATGAAGCGCTACTACATGGGCTACGCGTCGCAAAGGAGATCGGCGTACAACACATCATGTGCTGTGGAGACTCTGACCTTGTGGCTCAGCAGGTGGCTGGCACATATAAAGCTCGGAACGAAGTCATGGCGGCATACAGAGATGAAGTGGACGAGATGGCAAAAAGTTTCCTCGGCTACGACATAAAGCACGTACGGCGAGAAGATAACATGGCGGCCGACACCTTGTCCAAGCTGGGATCCAGCCGTAAGGCAGTTCCGCCAGGAGTATTCCTCGAGCATCTGCGCGTACCATCAGTTAAGATGGTGGATCCAGAAAATCCGAAGATAGCAAGCTCCCCTGTTATGGCGGTTTTGCCTAGCAATCCGCCATGGGCAGAGCCCTTCCTGGAATATCTGACGAGCAAGAAGCTTCCCGAAGATGAAGTCAAGAAAAGACAAATCGAGCGTAGAGTGAAAGCGTACACCATCATAGATGGCCAACTCTACAAACGAAGCACCTCGGGAGTTTTCATGAAGTGCATATCCCATGTGGATGGAATCGAAATATTGCGAGAGATCCATGAAGGCGAATGTGGGCATCACGCCGCCGCCAGATCCCTAGTAGCAAAAGCATTCCGCCATGGGTTCTACTGGCCAACAGCCAAGGCAGATGCAGACCGCATTGTGGAGCTCTGCCATGGTTGCCAGATGTACTCCAAGCAGACCCATATGCCCGCCACAGCACTGCATACGATCCCTATAACTTGGCCTTTTGCAGTCTGGGGGCTGGACATGGTGGGTCCGCTAAAAACAGCACCTTCGGGATTTACGCACCTTTTGGTAGCGGTAGACAAATTCACGAAGTGGGTGGAAGCTAAGCCCATCAGAAAACTTGATGGCAAAACCGCCCTAAAGTTTGTCAAGGACATTGTGGTCAGATTCGGCATCCCACACAGCATCATCACCGATAATGGCACAAACTTGTCTCAGGGAGAAGTTGAAGAATACTGCCATCACAACGGAATCCGCCTTGACCTAGCATCTGTGGCACATCCACAGTCTAATGGCCAAGTTGAGCGGACCAATGGACTAATCATGTCAGGGATCAAGCCACGCCTCGAAGCACCGCTACATAGAGCAGCTGGAGCCTGGGCAGAAGAGTTGCCATCTGTACTGTGGAGTCTATGGACCACGCCAAACAGATCAACTGGCCTTACCCCTTTCTTCTTAGTCTACGGAGCAGAGGCAATCTTGCCAAGTGATGTTCAGTATGATTCCCCAAGAGTCAAGGCCTACACGGAAGAAGATGCAGAAACGTCCAGACAACTATCTGTGGACCTGCTGGAAGAAGAACGAGACCTAGCAGCCCAGAGATCCGCCATCTACCAGCAGAATCTCCGCCGCTACCACAGCAGGCGAGTTCGCCAATGCTCGTTCAAAGAGGGCGACCTGGTGCTACGCCTCAAGCAGCAGAAGTCCCATAAGCTATCCCCGCCTTGGGAAGGACCCTTCGTCATCAGCAAAGCTCTACTGAATGGTTCCTACTACCTCGTTGATATTCGTGAGCTAGATAAGCGACCAAGTAAGAAGCGCAAACGAAGAGACCCTGACGATATCTACGACGAGACAGATCGTCCATGGAACATCGCACAGCTACGTCCTTTCTACACTTAGCAATTTTCTAGCTTTGTAACAGGCACCTCTATATGATGAATGAAATAAAGCATTTGGTTCACGCTTGATTTTTTTTGAGTCTTTTACCTCCTTTATTGTTCATTTAGATCGTATAGAACCTTTTGCGCAATTGTGCTTTGCACTTGCGTCAATTTTAAAATCCGCCATGAGCGGTCCGCGTAGCTTTTTTATGTTTTGATCTCCATCCGATGTTTTCTGTGTGGATTCCAGAGTAGTGACTTTTTGACGATCTAAGCCGCCATCTGCTCAGGGTTCTGGACGGTTGCTATTAAGTATCGTCGCCCTAGCGGATTGTTCGTGCGAAGATTTCGCCATCTCACGAAAAGTCAAGCACAGAAAGCCGGATGGCGGATCGCATAATCCTACGCGTGAAAAAAAAATTTAAGTGTTGTTTTTTGGGCATGGCAAAAACTGCAAGTTGCATAAAACTAGGCCTGGCAGTTTCTTCGCGCAATTAAACCACTTCATAAAGAACAAACTGCAAAAGTTCACAAGCATTCCACTGATCCGCCATAAACAGATCAGTCACAGTGCAGACACATCACATGCAGTTTTAAGTTTAAATTACAGACCCACTCAGGGGCCGAATTGATGCAAAGTATTTTCCTGCCATATTGCAGGGCACATCTCAAGAAGATGGCGGAATCTTGGAGGACACCTCATCCCCGCCATCACCACCTGCAGTTGCCGCGGAGGCAGATGCCGAAGCTTGGCTAGGCGATCCTGGCAGCTCGTATGCTTCGTAGTATACGTTCAACTGCGTGCCAAGGGCGCACAGTTGATCATATCCAAGCACGCTCTGCCGGATGGCGGCCTCGTCCACCGGCGCGCCATCCTCGCCGCTCTCAGGGATGCCGGAGGTGAGCTGGTCCAGGTCCATGTCGGGGTAGTGGGCCTTCGCCAAGGTCAGCGCTGTTCTGGCACCACCCCGAGCAGAGGACAGCTTCCAATCCGCCACTAGCCCTGGCACCAGCAGCAGCTTCTGCGTGAGCGCGATGGCGGAAAGGTTGGAAGAACCCGCTATCTGCAGGCCTCCGCACGCTTGACGACCAGCGCTGAGAAGGCCATCAAGCTCCTTCCTCGCTGCATCGGTGGCCATGCGCAAGCCCTCGGCGGTGTCCACCTCGCTTTGCCCCAAGGAAGCTGCAGGGCGGAAACAAGAAGATGCGTCATGAACTGCATAGCAGAAATTGAAAATTTTACGCTATAAGAAGAAACGGTACCTAGCAAGTTGTCCTGGAAATGCTGGAGGAGCTCGTTAAAGACATCACGCCGCTTCTCAAAAACAGCGGCGGCTTTGCGGAGATCTGCTATCTCCTTGTCTTTCTTCTTGCCCTGGTTCTCCTGGTCCTTCAGCTGCCTCTCGAGGGTGGCATTTTCAGCCAGCGATTTCCGGAGCTGCGCGTTCAGCCCATCCATCGCAATGGCGTGGCCTTTCTTCATCCCCTCGAGTGTGGACTTGAGCTTGGCAGCGTCTGCATGGCGGAATCTAGTTAGCTCAGCGTTGATTGAATAAGCGTAAAGGAAAGAAAACTTAAGGTTAAAGTACCGCTATTCTCAAGCTGCCGCTGCAAATCTGCCACAAGGGCGCCTTTCTCCGCCAGCTCCTTCTCCTGCGAGCTGACGACCTGGACCAGGTCCTCCACCACCTTCTTGTAGTTCTGGCAAAAACGGAAATATTAGTCACTCTTAGAGCTTTATGCCGGATGAGAATTCGCCATAACGCTCGGGGGCTACTCACAATAATTTTTTAGTCACTCTTAGAGCATCATGGAAGGATTTTCCGCCATGACGCTCGGGGGCTACTTATGCTGATTTTTTCTCCTAAGAGCTTTATGCCGGATCATTATCCGCCATAACGCTCGGGGGCTACTCAGTATGAAAATTAAGTTCTCTATAGAGCACTGTGTGAAATACCAGCGCTCGAGGGCTAAGCTATTCAAAAACTTACAGAAGTCAACCTTGGAGCCCCATAGCGGATTAAAATTGCGAATCCGCCAAGGCGCTCGGGGGCTACTGGGAGTACATACCTCTTTAACAATACTGGTTCTCTGAATGAATGCTGCCATTGCAGATGACACATGGTTACTGGCCTCCTCTTGCATATTGTCAAGGCGGAAAAGAGCAGTTGTTTTCTTCTTCCACTTTGAAGCTTCCTCAGCTCCCGTGTCCGTCTGGATTGCTTTTCTGCTAAAACTCACCTTCTTAGCACCTTTAGCGGGGCGATCTGATAGTCCAGCACTCTTTCCTGGAGCATCCGCCACCTTGCTGGTATGATGAGAAGAAGTGGAAGGCCCAGTTGGGCGAGCAGGAGCATCTGGTGTAGGTGGAATGGCAGCGGGAGATGGCTTGGCTAGTGGAGGTTTCGGGCCAGAAACCTTTCTTCTTCTGTGAGCAAGAGACAGATTAGAAAAGTTATGCATGGCATAAAGGCAAGTTATGACTACTTACTTCCGCTCTGGTAGATTGATAGTGGCGGAATGCTCTGGCACAGTTTCCAGATGGCCGCGAAGGGCAGGGGACGAATGGCGAGAGATAACTCTCTTGCCCATTCCACGAATGCGTCCGCCAGCACCGCGAACGCCACGAGGAACCGCCATTACAGGCTCATCCGCCACTACTTCTTCTTCTGCCACCTTCTGTCTTTTGGGAGACGAGGAGGTCTCGTCCTCATCATCAGTAAGATCCTTCGTCCGAGGATAGCGGACAAGACCGCTCAGCTCAGAGGGTGGCAGAGAAGAGAGCTGCGGAGAAATGTGAAGTTATTCAAGGAAAATTAGCTGTTATGGCGGAATAAGGAGAAGCGCTTACCTTTGGACAACTGCCATTCTCATACATAGGGATTCTTAGCTTCAGAGGCTCATCTCGCCCCACCTTAATGATATTGCGGATTCGAAGCTCGATCTCTTCAGCAGACAGTTCCTCCTTGGAATAGCGCTGGGGATCGTCTATTCCGCTATACACACACATCAGGGCTGGGCGGTATTGAAGAGGCTGAATCCGCCGTGAGATCCAGCAGTAAATGGTGTCAGCACCTGTCAGTCCAGAGAAGACAAGTTTCGAAATCCGCCGTGAGCATAATTGGCATTCATCATCCATTGTGAAATCATCCATAACGCCCCAGCTATCCTGTTCCTCGGCAGGGCCATCAGTAAAAGACCGTAGGCCGAACTTCCTTTCAGGAGGGGCCTGGTTAGCCTGATAGAAGAAGGAACCCCGCCATCCCTTAGCAGAGTCGTGAGGAACAATGTAAGGGTAGGATTTCCCGTGCCGAGGAACAAAGGAGATAGACCCGCAATTGCGAGGGTTCCCGTTCGCGTCCCGGTTATGGCGGATATTAAAATATAGGCGGAATAAATCTCCACGTGGGCTGATGCCCAGATATCCTTCGCATAGCGCGACGAATCCCGCTAAGGCAGTGAAGCTATTCGGAGCAATATGGTGTAGCTGTAACCTGTAATGACGGAGGACCTCCCTCAGGAAGTAGGATGGCGGAAGGCTGAGACCGCGATCAGTGTGAGACTTCAGCATAACGACCTCCTCATCCGAAGGAGACGGCATTGCTTCACCAGGCTCAACCCGCCATTTGGAGGCTTCCTTGGCAGCTATGCGGCCTTCCCGCTCCAAGGAAGATAGAATCTCCTCGCTCAGGTTGCAGGAGTCCCAGTCTCCTCCGGAAGTTTCCGGCATGGCGGATTCTGTATCAGAAGATCGCACAGAGCCCTCAGCAGCTTCAGACTTTGAAGTTTGGCGAGGAGATTTGGGCTCCATGGCGGCCGGTGGCGTGGCGGTAATGATCTCTAAAACTTCAAGCGAGGATGAGGAAGATGAGGCCAGCTTGTGGCGGAAAGTGCTGCCGGCGGCGAGGTTTACCGCGGTGGCTCGCCGGAGATGGCAAAGCTCTCGTGGCGGCGCTAAAGAGAGAGACTGCGACGGGGGAGAATGAAGTGGTGACCGGCTGGGGGTGAGAGTCCGGGGTATATATAGGCCCCGGGCCTCGAGATTCGTGCCCGCCGTCACCACCGCTCATCTTGATCGCGGGAACCCTAATCTGGTGACACGTGTCCAAGGGTAAAAAGGTAGCTTGGTGAAAACAGTGTGTGCACTGTAAATCTTGCCCTAGAAGGAACTGTGTACCGAAATTTACGGCGGATTTCAACGGTATGATCCACTGGATCCCGAAAATCTCGCTAAGATAACTACGTCGCTTGATCCGTTATTTATGGCGGATTGATAGATGGAAGAAGGAACATCAAGATAACCGCCATCCCAGCAACGAAGAGCTATGGCGGAAATGACTTATCAAGGACAAGCATGGCGGATGTAGATGGTGATCTTGAAGTTCCCTGGGGGCTACTGTTGGGGATATACCAAATAGGTATACCAGCGACGTAGTCCTAATTCAGCAAGCCAGGGTGGCCCATCAGGGGTGGTATGGCGGATTCGCCATACCGGGCGGCCCAGTTGCTGAAGTTGGCATGGCGGTACTGGAAGCAGGCGCTTATGGCGGATCCGGAGACTGGCCTATGGCGGGCTACTAGCGGCGAGCTAATGGCGGATCCGCAGGACGGCCCATGGCGGGTGACCTTGTAGCATACGTGCAGGACTTAGTCTAGGACTCCAAGTTGTATCCGCTCTGGTACCAACGTGTAGCCCACGCCAGGCGCCTTTATAAGCCCGGCGTGGAGCAGCCCTTGAGAGAGAGATATCAAACAACTTAGACTTACGGCCAATCGCATAGCGAAACAGCCAACCTCATCATTGTAATCGAGCACTTGTTGCCATATAGTGAATTATAGCAGCACGTAGGGTCTCGCCACCGTTGCGGGATCTGAAGCTGGGTAAACTCGTGCTACCACCGTCCTGGATCGCTCCTCCGTGTTCACCCCCTTCCACAAACCGCCATATCCCTACCCCTATGGCAGATCTGTTGACGAAACCACGACACCCGGTGACGTTGGGATTGCGTAGGATGGTCTCCAGGGGACGATCGGTTACCACCTGTATCGGGTGACCCTGGAAGTAGTGGCATAGCTTCTGCGAAGCGATGAGCAGGGTGTAGAGCAGCTTTTGTTGCATGGTGTAATGCTCCCGAGCGTCGCATAGCACCATGCTGACAAAGTATACGGGCTTCTGCACCTTGGTGACACCCTCGGGAGCTTCCTCCTTGGGAGGCTTTTGAGCGTTGCTCTGAGAGAGCGGCTCGGTCGGCGGAGATGCAGCGGGCGGTTCCTCTTGAGGGATGGGAGGTGCAGCAGCCTCTTCCTCGCGAGGAGCCCCCGGACCGGGAGGACCGACCTCTTCCTTGGCAATCACCTTTGCGTCTCGCTCTGCGACGAGAACGGCACTTGCAGTCCTTGGAGTTGCCGCGATGTAGAGTAGCAAGGACTCGCGGAATGTTGGGGCAACCATGATCGGTGGGCTCGTGAGGTACCTCTTCAACTCAGCGAAGGCCTTGTCGGCTTCTGGAGTCCACTCGAACTTCCCAGTGCGCTTCATGAGCTTGAAAAAGGGCAGGGCTTTCTCCCCACTCCTCGCAATGAAGCGCCCCAGGGCTGCCATGCATCCCGCGAGGCATTGCATCTCCTTGAGATTGCGCGGTGGACGTATTTCTTCGATGGCCTTGACCTTGTTAGGGTTCACCTCTATCCCACGATGGGACACGAGGAACCCCAATAGTTTTCCCGACTGACGAGGTTTATCCCCGACAATGCCCATGTCAAAGGGCTTTCGATCTAGGAAATGTATTGGGGACCTGGCGAACTCGACGGCGATCAGACGAAAGCAAAGGAACATGGGATTTACCCAGGTTCGGCCCTCTCGGAAGGTAAACGGCCTACGTCCTGCTTGTCTGACTTTGTATTGACGGGGTGGCTTTGATGATGGGGTTACAATGGAGGCGTAGATTGGATCTAGCCGAACCAGAGAGCTCTAAGTCGTCGAGCACTCCGACATGAGGTGGGTGGAAAAGCGTCTAGGGCTTCGAGATCTCCCTCCCAGCCTTTTATATGCGAAGGCTAGGTCTCAGGATTGTCTCTCAAGCCAAGTACAGATCGGATCAGTACTCAAACTAACGAAACCTAGTCTAACTCCAATTCTTCAGGTCCTTACTTGCACGCCAAGTTTAGCTCCTGGGCCACGCTAGACCGCTGCCTTGATGGGCCTCAAGAGCCTTTCGAGAGAGACCCTTCCTGGACCAAAAACTAGGTAGGCGAATATCAGGGGCCCGTTTGTCATTCCTTCGTCAGTAGCCCCCCGAGTGCCTGGGATAGCCGAAGACTATGGCACGGACTCCAACCGAAAGTCTTCCTAGCCACACCCGATATACGCACCTGGCCTGTAGAACCGCAAATGTACAGAGGACATTCGAGTAGTATACTTGTTAGGTATGAAATTTTCGAGCTACGCTCATTTAGAGCCTTGAAAGTGCTAAGTCAGGTTTATAGAGGGATGCGCATAACCGGCCTGAGACTCACGCTGGGTCTCAGTTAATTACATAGCCGCAAAAACATTCGGTTAGCTTACTCAGATTCGAGTCCCCCGACTCGAACCCGCATGGGCTAGTGCTACCCCGACCCGAGCCGCGTTGGACTTACCAGGTCGGAGCCCAGTTCATTTGTGAGACACTCGATGCGTCCATCGGTGCAAACTTCATACCGTAGGTATGGAAAATTTCTGGCAGAGCGCGTTTGATATGAATACCGAGCCATATGGTATTGCAAACCGTGGACATACCTTCGTATTTGACATATGGCATCCGAATAGGTATATGGCCACCAAGATTCAGGCATGTTGAATGAGGAGCGTTGATAGCCCAAAAGAAAGGTTCAAAAAGGCATCAGCCCATACTCGAACAGAATGAAGGCGCTAGCAGCCTAAGGTTGCGTTTTGAGGGTTCGGACGTCTATACCCGAATAGTATAGTGGCGCTGCTGGCTCAAAAGGTATGATTCGAAGGCTTGTAGTTCAAGCTCGAACACTTTGAAGGCATTGCTGGGCCGGAAAAGACAATTCGAGGGACCAAAGCCCAACCTCGAATAACTTGAAGGCGCTGCTGGCCCAAAAAAGGCAATTTGAGGGACCGAAGCCCAACCTCGAATAACTTGAAGGCGCTGCTAGCCCGAAAAAGGCAATTCGAGGGACCGAAGCCCAACCTCGAATAACTTGAAGGCGCTGCTAGCCCGAAAAAGGCAATTCGAGGGACCGAAGCCCAACCTCAAATAACTTGAGGGCACTGCTGGCCTGAAAAAGGCAATTCGAGGGACCGAAGCCCAACCTCGAATAACTTGAGGGCACTGCTGGCCCGAAAAAGGCAATTTGAGGGACCGAAGCCCAACCTCAAATAACTTGAGGGCACTGCTAGCCCGAAAGAGGCAATTCGAGGGACCGAAGCCCAACCTCGAATAACTTGAGGGCACTGCTGGCCCAAAAGAGGCAATTTGAGGGACCGAAGCCCAACCTCGAATAACTTGAAGGCGCTGCTGGCCCGAAAAAGACAATTCGAAACAATTTCAACCAAGAATCAAAAACTCCCTCGAACGAACAAGCATTCCTTGCTCGAAGAATCCAATTCAAAGCGTTCAGCAAAAGACAGAATCATCGAAAAACTTTGTGTGTGTTTGGGTAGCGCAAAAAGGAGGGGCACCAAATCCCCAAAGGAAACTCAGTTGAGAAATCATCTGACTGCAAGGAGTGCGTACCTTTGATGTCCGAAAGAACCCTTGCCAGTTTCGCCCTTTGAGCTGAAAAGAGGCCAGCTTGCCCAAGGAATCACGTCATTGCTGACGATATACTTCCTCGAGTTGTCACGCCATCCTCTGCAGGAATGGCCTGACTATGACAGGACTAGACGTATGGTGGGTCCACCGGCCGCACGTCTCGGCCGTTGACACTGTTTGACCGCATGTCCCATGCGTGAGTGAGAAATAACCGGCACAGTCTCCTTGATTACCGTGCATAGTGGACGCCGCGGCTCCCGCGATACTGACACATGGACGGCTGGATCTGCTCGGCCGTTTCCACTTCACCGTGGACGGCTAAGATCTATCGCAGATTTCCAGAGGAGAAATAAATAACAGCGGCGGGGTAAACAGTCCGTCCCACTCTGCCGCTATCATCTTCTTCCTTGCAGACTGCTCATGTAGCTCTTCTCCCTCATCTCCATTCTCAAAGCTTCTGCCGCACGCTGAGCCCATGGGCAAGAGAAGTTCCTCCGCAGCTGGTGCCACCGCCGGCGCCGCCACCAAGAAACCCAAGACTAGAGATGCCGAGGCCTCCATCGTCGGCCGTTGGGTTCAAACCAAGGTCGGGGACAAGGAGCTGTCCCAGGCCGAGAAGATGGGCCTGTTGAAGAACATGCCGGTGGAATCGCTCGCCGCCGGCCCTGAGATCATTCCCCGGCCTCCCCCTGGATTCCGGGTAATTTTTTTTGCTTTCCTGTTGTGGGGTTTGTCTCTTCCTCCGCATCCTTTCCTCCACGTCCTTCTATTCGCATACGTGATTCAGCTCCATGACCTGAATCCCAACACCATTCTGCACATTGCGTGTTTCATCATGTTTTGTGAGTGCTTCCTGGGGATCGAACCCCATTGGGCGCTTTGGCGCCGAATCTTTGCTATCCGGCGTCCGCTTCCATTCCAGACCGGTGGTTTCGGCTGCCAGGTGCGCCCAGACATCGAATACTTCAACCTTCAAACGCCCGAAAATAATCTCGGCTGGAGGACAAAATAGTACTACGCCAAGGAGAAATCCTCCGACGGCAAAAATTTCAGACTCGAAGAATTTCAACCCACTAGCGTCCTCGGTCCTCGCGTGTCTTGGAAGCACGATCTTTCTGATGAGGAGATGAAGATTATAGAGCCACTGATGGAGAAGATCCAGCAACTTCGAGCTACTCCAAAGAAAGAGCCTTCGGGCATCCAGCTCATCCGAACCTTCATCGAGCGTCGAATCCAGCCTCTCGCTGCTCGAGCCCACTGTATGTGGGACTACAGTGACCATCAGGATTCGACTCGCATCTCCCAAGATGAGCTACGCGAGGCTGAGATCGACGAGTGTGTGCGCACCGTCATGAACATTAAGAAGAAGTCTCCTGTGCTAAAAATCTTTGGCGCGGTGGCCTTCAGCAAAGCCTTTCCCCGCACTGAGGTATGATTTTGATCTTAATCGAATACCACTTTTATTCCATAGCTGTATCGACCAGTATTGAATGTGATTTACATCCTTGTATAGGTAATCGAGATAGCTCAATGTTATCCGCCCCACCCCAAGATGGGTGAGTATCTGGGGCATGATTTTACCGAAGTGCCGGAGGGATCGACCTCTGCCGCTCCATCGCCATCGAGAGCCCCAAAGAGATAGCAAATTACGGATGTTGTTGATGACTCGGAAGACTTCGATGACACCCATTTCACTTCGGGCGATGACGGCAACAGCGCGATCCCTGCCTCGCCTTTGAGCTGCCATCCTCCTCCTCGAACAGGGAAGAAGATCCTTCCAAAATTCGGGATTGACGCGTTGTAAGCTTTCCTTGCTGAACTTGTACATCTTGTGGTCTCGCTTTGAATTAACTGCCTTGTTCTGACATCGATGCCTGCTTCAAATCTTCCACCGAGGAGACGTCGACCTGTCCGGGGGACCAAGACCAATATCAAGTCTGCCCCCATGATGACGCCCTCGAACAAACTGCAGACTCATAGGAGAAGGCTGCCGATGTTGCCACCCCCGAAGCCGTTCTCACGAAGCCTTCGACCTCTTCCAAGAAAAAGATGATGGAGCACGAGTTTGTCCTTGTGTCTTCGTCTGGCGAGCCTTCCGGTCCTAACAACCATGTAAGTCCAAAGATTCCAAACTTGCGTTTCGTGTGTTTGACCATCAGTAGCCCCCGAGGGTGAGTCTAAGTGTTTACACTTAGGCTTGCCCTCCGAACGATGACTCGAGGGTTAATCTATTGTTGTGCCTTCTTTAGCCTGTTGTTAGGGACCTCTCGAAAGTTTGTAGGAGCTTCTTCGCTTTGGAAGAAGAAAACCGAAAACTGTCTGAGCAGCTCGAGGACATACGATGTGAGTACTGCCTCTTCCTCTTTAACTTCCAGCTCTAATTGTAGCCATGCTTCTTTTACCCGTAACACTGCTCTTCCCGAATGATCAGGGATCGCCACGCAAGCTGCCACTGACAAGACGTCCTTGAAGGCGCAGCTGAATGACCTCGCGGCAGAGAATTCGGGACTGAAAGCCAAGACCGACGAGCTAGCCGACGAGGTCGCCCGGCTGAAGTCCGAGTTGACCAAGGCCCAGGAGCTTGCTAGGACGCGTCGCATAGAGGCCGAGGCGAAGGAAAAAGACATGCAGCAGCGTCTGCAGTCTTCGCTCGATGCTTTACGTGGTGAGTCCTCGACCTCGTCTGGATTAGTTTTCGTGCCGAAGAGTCCTCTTATTGACCTGGCAGTTTGTTCTTTCTTGTAGCCGCTGCCGAATTAGACACCGGGGCTATGAAGGAGCCCGCTGGGCTCGAATCCAGCGTCGGCCTCGCCGAGCGCCTGAGACGAGAGGTTAGCAACCTCCTGGCGAGGGTGCAGTCGATGCTTGTTCGCATTCGGGATACGTCTGTACCCGACTCGGTCAGCGACACCATTGTGGGGATCATCGAAGCTCTGGCGGTGAAGGCGGACGGTGAAGACCCGTTAGTTGCCGTGGTTCACCGATAGGTAACTATCGGCTCCGAGTCTGTCTTCTCCATAATGATGATGCACGATGTGGAGTTCGATGCTGACAAGATCATGAGCACATATCCAAAAGACAAGGACGGACGCGACAAGTCCGCCAAGAGTTATGTTGCTCGTGCTCGTGATCTGGCTGCCCGAATGACGAGCTTCTTGGCCGAGAGGAACGAGAAGTGCGCGGCGACAAAGGCTCGAAAGCGTGGCGCATCCGGCGCACCGTCTAGCAAGGCTGGTAGCTCAGCGTAGTGCGAGTAGTGCTCCCGCTGCACCTCTGTAATTAACTTTTGTGGTACCACGCCGAGGGCTTTGACTCTGATTAGGACCCCTTCCTGCTGTAAAATTTGTCCTGCTGTTATGTTAATCTACTTGTCATTTGGTTGCCGATGGTTGTGTGTGATGCCTGGCTTCTCGTGCAGGGTCCTTCTCCGATCTCTGGTGCTTGGCCCGTTTCGTACGAAACGGTTGGCAGTACCTCTGGTGCCATTGAGCGAAGAGCGCCTTCCTCAAGCGAATTAGCGCTAATTCGATCTTTGCATGACCAACTTCAGAATACGCAGCATCAACTGAAGGTAGTTACTGCCAAAGTCGATGTCGCTCTGTCGAAGGCGTCGCATGCTGCAGACTGCGAGAAATTCCTTCTCGATGAGATCGAGAATCTTGGAAAATCCCTGAAGTGTGAGTCTCTAGACCTCTCTCACTGTGCATTGTGACTTGAGTCTGTAGGATTTGATTTTCTGTCTCTTTTCGCAGATGTGTGCCTCGACAGTGCAGCCGAAGCCTGACGCGTGAATGCGCATCTTATTGCTGCCCAAACACATGCCAATTCGATTGCTGACAATTTCTGGGCCGATCGATCGAAAGCGATGAAGCTGATACTTCTTCAAGATAGGATCGCTCAAGTTGGAGTGTTGGGTGAGACGAGCCGAAGCGCCCTCGCGCTAGTGCACGAGGCGATGTTTCCGTTGAACAACCAGCCCGAAGGTCTGCCGGCGCTCACTAGTAGGGAAAACCTCTTCTGTGGCGCACCCATATATGCATTCTGTGGCACATGTGTGGTGCTCCACAGAATCTTCGCCACAAAAATAAGCATTCTGTGGCGCACCAGTACATGCGCCACAGAAATAAGACATTCTGTGGCGCACCAAGCCATAATGCGCCACAAAATTAAGGAATTCTGTGGCGCATTATGGCTTGGTGCGCCACAGAAAATTCAAAAAATTTCAAAAAAAATTAAAAATCAAAAAAAATATTATTATTTTTTGGAAATCATAAAAATCGAAATAATGTGAAAAAACTATTTTATTTCAATTTTTTTAGGATTTTATCACATGAGGAACATATTCAAATCACACCGAATTTCTTGACTTCCCGCTAGGTCACCCATCTTTAGACTACTCCGGGCTCAGCACGTTTAACTTCTCCATTCTATGTGCATGAGCTATCCCTAACCTACCCAAGTTCTTATTGATATTACTATCATATCAATCCTCTTAAGGTCTATGTGTGCTTGTGTGTGTATGTGTGTATATATGTGTATATGTATGTATATGTGTATATATGTGTATATATATTATGTATATATATGTATATGTGTATATGTGTGTGTATATATGTATGTATGTCCGTGTATATATGTGTGTATGTGTGTGTATATGTGTATGTATGTCCGCGTATATATGTATATATGTGTATATATATGTATGCATGTGTGCATATATATGTGTGTATATATATATATATATATATATATATATATGTGCGTATATGTACATATATGTGCGTATATATGTGTATATGTGTGTATATGTGCATATATGTGTGTGTATGGCCATGTATATATGCGTATATGTGTGTGTATGGCCACGTATATATGCGTATATGTGTATGTATGTCCACATATATGTGCGTATATGTATATGTATATGTGCGTATATGTGTGTATATATGTATATGTGTGTGTATATGTATGCATGTGTGCATATATATGTGTGTATATGTGCGTATATGGGTGTATATGTGCATATATGTGTGTGTATGTGTATGTGTGCATATATGTATGTATATATATGTGTATGTGTATATATATGTGCATATATGTGTATATATGTGTGTATATGTATGCATATATATGTATATATGCGTGTATATATGTGTGTATATGTGTGTATATGTGTGCATATATGTGCATATATGTGTGTATATGTGTATGTATGTGTGCATATATGTGTATATGCGTGTGTATATGTGTGTATATGTGTGCGTATATGTGCATATATATGTATATATGTGTGTGTATGTGTGCATATATGTGTGTGTATATGTGTATATGTGTGTGTATATATGTGTATATATCTGCATATGTGTATATGTGTGTGTATATGTGTGTATATATCTGCATGTGTGCTATATGTGTGTATATAACTAATCCAAAAGTTTAATCCAATATAAATTTTGATCTAAAAATAAAAATTTTAAAAAAATTGAAAATATAAAAGTGCGAAAAAGTCTATTTTCCCTTTTGAATTTTGAGATTCTAAAATTTGTCGAAACGACCATAGGTCGTTGAATTCGGATGTAAATTTTCATGTAGATACTTTTTCATATAAAAAACTTTTTAATCCGACTTCGTATGCAAAAGTTATGGCCGTTTTACCGAGACATAAAGTTTTTTTGTAAAAAATATCAAAATTCATTTTTATTATTTTTCTTACTTACTAGATCACATAACATAACTAAATCTGATTTTTTGAATTTTTTTCAAACCTTTTATCATTTTCTCTTATTTTTTAAAAGACTAAAAAGCCGACCCACGGGGGGGGGTGGGATGAGCTAATTCTGTGGTGCACTGGTCTTGGTGCGCCACAGAATGCTCACCAGGGCCAGTGCGCCACAGAATTACCCGAATTCTGTGGCGCACTGGTCTTGGTGCGCCACAGAATTAGAGCATTCTGTGGCGCACTAGCCCTGATGTGCCACAGAAATAGAGGAACCAATGATTGGGGCTGATAGGGCGTGGATCCCACCCTAGTTCTGTGGCGCATGGTCTTTTGGTGCGCCACAGAAATGACATATTTTTGTGGCGCACCTGGTTTGGTGCGCCACAGAAATAATTTCTGTGACGCACTGCTGGCTAGTGCGCCACAGAATTGCATCCCACCTATAAGGGTTTTCCTACTAGTGGGAGAAGGACAGTGATTGGCTTGGATCTTAGACTGGGTCCCATACGAAGGAAGTGTGGATGATCTCATGACTCGGATGTGCAAAAAGGCTAAGATCTCTCATGGGTAAAGCAACACACCTCTGCAGAGTGTAAAAAATTGTGGCTTGTCACTCCTTGTTCCAGGAAGGAGCTGTGAACGCTGCAGGAAAAGAACTCCATGAAGTTTTAGCAACCTGTGAAGGCTGACGAATATAGTTCTTCAGAATAAAATCAACCTCTTGAAGAAATGTTTACAAAAACTTGCATTGCCAAATGACTATTTGGTCTAAGGCTATAGTTAGTGCATCAAACACCTTATTCCTTATATGAACTTGTTGGGTAACGCTCTTTACTCACCCCACTCCCTCGTAACCCTTGCTTAGACTGAAGACAACTCAAGGAGGCAGTCCTGAGACACTAAAGATGAAGATGAAGCCTTCTATCAATCTCAGAATGATCAGTGGAGTTGACAACTATACCAAGCATGGTGGAAAACTAGAATAGCAATACAAGGGAGATATTTCCCTAATCCTAGAACCAAAGTAGCTAGGATATTTTTGTAGCTAGCCAACTGCATTAGAGGTAGTCTTAGTCTTCTATTAGTCTTCTAGTTGTTCTTTCTCGTTTGTAATTGCCAGAACTAAACCTTTACCTATTGAGGAGGTTCTGAAGATCTTCTGTATGCTGAATATTGTAATCCTATATACATACTTGGACTCACGATGTTTCTGTTGTACCACTCTGATGGATGTAATACTAGTGACACGGTGTTTCATTAGTGTTATATCAACGACTTGCATACTACACATGCAGTGGTATGCTGGGTCACCGCAGCTGGTATCAGAGCAAATGCTTTGACCCTTGGATTAAAACCCTTTAATAGGAGGACTGTAGGTTTGGTAGTGACTATAGGAAGCCATCTTATCTAAACAATTTTTCTTATGACTTGGGATGGATATTCAATAAAAGAATAATCCTGACACACTCGAGTCAAATTTTCTGACCTGATTTTCTTAAGTGAAGTTAGATATTGTGTTCCATACCATGTAGATATGATGTCATTAGAACCTTACTTAATGGAAGTAGATCACAATTGGTACACAATACATGGTTGTCCAAAGAGAGGATACAATGTGGGGACCCTGGTTTACCACCCGGGATACCCGTTATGCATACAACTCATGATCCCATGATCAGTATGTCATGAGTCCACATAACCGAGCTGATATCAAAGTTACATCATCCATTACAGTACCGAATATAATAGTCTTACAATTGGTGACATGACCAAGACTGATATTGCCACACAGTGCAGGTTTACAACTAAGCAGCGGATATCAAGCAGCGTTGATGACCCACATCATGCCTACTACCCTACAGGCAACTGACTGGGAGACGTTCCTAGTTCGCACCGGCGTCATCGTGACCATCATCACCTTCCTCGTAGTCCTCTTCATAATCTGACCAAGTTAATAGCTAGGGACAAAGCTGTGAGTACATTTTGAATTGTACTCGCAAACCATCTAAGAGGGAGAATTGATATGTCGTTTGGTTGCAGCAAGGTAAAAAGGCTCTACTCTAGTTTACTCTAGACTACTCATAGTTTCTCTTGTCGGTATATGATACGTCTCAAACGTATCTATAATTTTTGATGCTCCATGCTTGTTTTTACACCATTTGCCTTGTGTTTCAATACACTTCGTGGCATTTTATGCGATTTCTGGAACTAACCTATTGACAAGATGCCACAGTGCCAGTTCCCTCTTTTCTGTTGTTTTTGTGTTTCAGAAGTGACACACAGGAAATATTCTCGGAATTGGACGAAACAAGTTCCTGAAGTCTTATTTTACCCGAAAGCTTCCAGAGATCCAAAGGAGAGTAGGAGGGGGGCCACCAGGGGCCCACACGCCAGGCCGGCGTGGCCAGCCCCTGGCCCGTGCCAGCCAGGCGTGAGGCCACCTGGCCCCACCTCTGACATCGCCCCTTCGCCTATAAAGACCCCCCGACGGGAAAAACCTAAGTACCCGATCAATTTTCCAGAAACACATCATGATCCACCGCCGTCGTCGACCCGAGATCGGGAGGGTCCAGAAGCTCTTCCCGGCACCCTACCGGAGAGGGGAATCGCCACCAGAGGTCTTCTTCATCGCCATGCTAACCTCCGGAGCGATGAGTGAGTAGTCTACCTTGGACTATGGGCGCATAGCAGTAGCTAGATGGTTGTCTTCTCCACCATGTGCTTCATGTTTAGATCTCATGAGCTGCCCTACATGATTGAGATCACCATTATGTAATTCTACATGTTTGGTTTGTTGGGATCTGATGAATATTGGTGTTTATGATTGAGTTGCTGTACTGAATATTATCTTTTATTATCTCTATGTCGTTTATGATCTTGCATGCTCTCCGTTGTTAGTAGCTATCTTGGCCGAGTAGTTGCTAGTGACTCCAAGAGGGGGTATTTATGCTCGATAGTGGGTTCATGCCTCTATTTAACCTGGGGGAGTGACAGAAACCTCTAAGGTTGTAGATGTGCTGTTGCTACTAGGGAGAAAACAACATTCATATGCTCAAGGGCATATACTTTGTTTACATTACACACTTTGCTTAATGCAATTATATGTTGTTCGCAACTTAATACTTGTGGAGTTCTCAGATTGATTCGCCACAAGTGGATTATTAGTCATAGATGCAGTTGGATGGCGGTCTATGTATTTTGTTGTAATGCCCAAAGTAAATCTCATAGTGATCTTCTTGACATATCACGTTTATCTTTATTCTATCAATTGCCCAACTGTAATTTGTTTACCCAGCATGTGTTATTTATCTTATGGAGAGACACCACTAGTGAACTGTGGACCCCTATCCTATTTCCATCATATTGCTATCACCTGTTTACTTTACTCACATACTTCTACTATTTTCCACTCGATACGCTCATAACCTTTGTTTCAAGCAAACCGGTGAGATTGACAACCTCATCGCAAGTTGGGAGCAAAGTACTTGGTTGTGTGTGTGCAGGTTCCACATTGCGGCTAGCAAGCAAAGCTTGGACGAGGTGCCATATATAAATTGTCCGAAGCTGTCGCAAACTAGCAAGCATCACCTTCAGTCGTCACTATCTGCTTTTCTCCTGGACGATAAACCTTGGTTTCTTAACTGAGGGAAAACTTGCTGCTATATTCATCAAAACCTTCTCTTGGGGTTTTCCAACTGGCCGGTTATTTTACTTCATCAACTCGGCCCCATCAAGTTTTCTGGCGCCGAGTGCTCAAAGTTATTTCCTTTAGATTCTGCAATTACATCTTTTTGTTTCTTGTTTTTATTTTCACTAGTTAGGCTTAATAGAAAACAAAGAGTTCTTTAGTCTTTTTCCTGAGTTTAGATATGAAGTGTTTGAAGAAAAAATTGAAAAACCTTTGGAGCTTAATTTGCATGCTAATAGTGTTGTTAGTATGAATGCTTTGAACACCGTTATTGCTAATGTTATAGAAAAGTCTAAGCTTGGGGAAGCTGGTTTGTTAAGCATGATATTTTTAGTCCCCCAGCTTTAGTGGAGAAAGTTTGCTCTGATAATATTTTATCTCCCATATGTGATGTTCCTTCTTATGATGATATGTTTGAAGAATATGCTTTGCGAAATAGCTATTCTTTAGCTTGTGATGATACTAAACCTCTAGTTTATGATGGCTATGACGATGAGTATAATATTTTTAGTTTACCTACTTTTGAGGATAAAATTAGTTATGATTACAATATGCCTCCTATTTATGATGATTATAGTGATGAGAATAATTATTCTATTGAATTTGCTCCTACTACTATTGTTCCTGTGGTGAGTATTAATTCTTTTATGCATGTGGCTCATGATAGGGAAGCTTTATGTGATAGTTATATTGTTAATTCTATTCATGATGCTACTGAAAGTTATTATGAGAGAAGAAAACATGGTTTGATGGATCTCAACAATATTGAGTTTCCCCTCTCTATGTTGCAATTCTTGAAGTTGTACTTGTTTTGCCTTCCTATGCTTTTTGCTCTGCGCTTTTATGACTTGTCTCTCTACAAGACTATTTTTCATAGGAAGTGGTTTAGATTAAAATGTGTTCCATACTTGCTTTTTGATGCTCTCTATTGCTTTAAGTTCCTATATGGCGCCTTTGCCTCAAGCTCTTATATGGCGCCCACATGAGCATCTTTGCAAATTACTGCGCCTAGCTCAAAGGCGTTAAAGAAAAGCACTCTTGGGAGATAACCCATTATTTTATTTTCAGTACTTTTCCTTTTATTTGAGTCTTGGAAGTTATTACTACTGTAATAACTGTTCCTTATCCTTTTTATTTCGTTGTTGTGCTAAGAGAAGCCTCTAATTTGAGTGAGGTAAGATTTGGGGATGTTGCTGTTCTGAAACAGTTTTTGGTGCTGCACTGTAAAAATTCATGAAAATTCTCTGTATATCTTTTGGACCTGCGATTTCTTGCGCATATGCCCCAGGTTATATACAAACTTTCATTAGTTGAACACTTTTTGATTTGAGCAACAGAAAACCCCTCAAAAATTCGACCTTTGTCAGCTGTTCTGTTTTGACAGATTTCTGCCAATATTTGTGTTTGCCGCTTTATCGCTTTCTTTTTGAGTTCTTTTGATCACGGAACTTTTGGGTAAGTTGCTACAGTAGTATATTCTTAATATGTGGTGGTTTTAGGTTGAAACCTGAAGCAAAAGAGGTTGATTATATGTTATGCTTACACTAATGTTGCGAATAGATTTGTGTTTAGTTTTGTATGAAGGAAGTTTTCAAGTGTAGGGATTGGAGAATGATGAGATGAGTTAAAGAAAGGACAAAAGCTCAAGATTGGGGATGCCCATGCATCACCCCAAGAAATATCCAAGAATTACAAGCATCAAAGCTTGGGGATGCCCCGAGGCACCCCCTTCTTCATCGGCAAAAATTAGGTCACCTTTCAAGACACTATATTTTTATTGCTTCATGCACTATGCGTTTTTCTTGGAGCGTCAGTTGTTTTCATTTTCAGTATTAGTTTAGTTTAGTTTGCTGCAATAAATGGTTAGATCACATCATGTTTCTTTTGGAGGAGATGAGGTCGCTTTTCATTTGCCAAGAACGCTCTAGTTTTCACTCATATCAAAAACCGAGTGTTCTTCTTTTTCTGCTACTGCTTTTGGTTTTCGTTTTCACCTTGATTTGCATTCAGATCTTCTTATATCTATTTATCAAGGTGTATTTTTTCCTCTGGACCATGTTGGTTTTCCTCAAAAGAGTTGGATTTAAAAAGTTCAAATGGTGTTGGAAAAGAGAAAAAGCTTTATGCAAAAAAGTGGTACAAGAAGGAGCTTGTGTGGACTATGGCTTAGGCTTTTGCATGTCATGCTTGATGTCTTTTTGATAGTATGCTTAGTGGTTTTGCTGTAGCATGACTTGTCTCAAATAACTGAGATTGCTTAATGAGCCTTTGAAAAAATTATGCGTTGTTTTTATCGTTTGGAAGCATTATTTTGGTTTTCTCCTTGATGCTTTATTTGGGTTGACTTGGCGCATGCTCACACATGTTTGACTCATACAAAGTCGCCATAGCCTCTATGATCATTTAGTTTTTGACTTTTGATGCCATCTTATGCTTCTTTTAATGTCGCTTTGTCGCTTTGCATGATTATGGCCATTATTGCTCTCTTAGTTGGTCGCTCCCAGTCTTTTGCTAGCCCTCGCCTTGTACTGAGTATGAGCTCTACTTGTGCATCCAACTCCTAAAAACCAAGTTTGCCAAAGTGTCCACCATACATACCTATTAGCAATTTGCTATTCCAAAGTACATTTGACTTGCTTTTATCTACTCTTCAAATTAAACTCTAACCAGTGTTATGCGAAAATTGGTCAGTAAAGCTCTCACGAACCGGAAGGCACACTTTATTTTTCTTGCTTTTAAAAATTTGACATTGTGGTCTCTTATGTTGAGTTGTTATGCTTGCAAGTTGTAAGTTGGAGACTAGCCCAACCATGCTATCATGGGGCAAGCTTTCAACATTGCACTTCTTATTTGAGTTGATATCGTTGACAAGGGTATAGTTAATAGAGCCCGTTAGTTGAGTACCCCTGAGGCCCGTTGAGCTAGGCCCAATTGTAATGATAGTCGAATACGAGTTCTTACAATATGTCGATATTGTAATCTGTATCATACCCTACCCGATCCTCGAGACCTGGCCACCTATATATAGGGGCCAGGAGGGGACGGAGTAGGGCAGATTGAAAGCAAGCCAGGTTGAACACCCAAGTTTACTTTTGATACACACCTATTTCGACTAACTTTACCTTCGAGTTCATCCGACGCCCTATCTCCCCGATCCTAAGTCCTTCATCTAGGACATTTGTCGAGTTAACCCTCGTCAATTGGCACCGACCGTGGGGACTCAGGGCATTGGAACTATGAATTCGACGGCTTTTTCGCTTTTAGCCAACAGCAGTTCAGAAGTCGACGGAAGTCAAGAGGCAGAACTAACAATTGGAAGTTTGAGCATCCTCATCGGGCCATCGGGTTCATCCCATATCTCAGATTCAACGAAACCAGATCCATCGGCAAGCAAGACCGAAACAGAGGAGACATTGGAGTCATCAGAAGGCTCTTCCGGTGAGGTAAACTCGCCGGTCAGCTTAGAAAAAGCATCAATCGTAAAAAGCGACGAAATTCAGGAAAATTTCGACTCAGAAGAAAAAGCGTGTCAGACGCACAACAACGCAAAAGATTTCGCCGTAGGAAACAGCGGCGTCTCTAAAGTACATCAGTTATGCGTCATTATCACTAAAGCAGAAGAAGGAAACAGCAGCGACCAGAATAAGTACGATGGGTCACAAGAACCTACCTTATGGTTATCAGATTATCTACAGGCAGTACAGATACTAGGAGGAACAAAGGCGACTGCAATGCAAAGTTTGCAGCTACACCTCACCAGCGCCGCACGGTCCTGGTTGAACACCTTACCCGACGAATCCATTGGAAGCTGGGGGGAACTTAAAAGTCAGTTCACAAGAAGTTTTCGTTCTACATACAAGCGCCCATCATCACTGGAAGAAGTTAAAGCATGTGTGCAGAAAAAAGGCGAAACACTACATTCTTATATACAACGTTGGAGTATAATCAAAAACTCAGCAGAAGACGTCTCCGACGAACGAGCAATAGACGCCTTTTCGGAAGGACTTCGTCGCTCAGATCTTGTGGAAGAAATAGGAAGAACAAGACCTACGACAGTAGCGGAGCTAATGGAACAAGCTAACAGATTCGCTGATGGAGAGGACGCGTATAACAACAAAAGAGGACGATCGCCAGAAGTCGACAGAACAAGTCGACAAAGGAGGCGACACCACAGCAGGGATAATCAAGGAAGGCGAAGTCAGGTAGCCACGGGTTATAGGCTAGAAGAAGAGGAAGGATATGAAAGTAGGAAGTTCCAGGCAAAAGGAGTAGAAAAATCAAGATACTCCGGCCCCTCAGCCGAGGATATGCTATACGGACCTTGTCGAATCCACTATGCGTATCTCGATGGAAAAAGGGTGTCAAATCACCAGATGAAGGATTGTAGAACATTCTTAAGGTTACAAAGTGCCATGGGCTCAAGCCAAGAAGGGAGGCAAGGAGAAAGACATAGAAGTCAAGGATATCAAATGCAAAGGCTAGTAAAGCACTTAGAGTCGAAAGTATACATATCAGCCATGATTCAACCGGTGCCCAAGTCGAAGAAAGAGCGAAAAAGCATATCCAGGCAAGTAAACCTAGCAATATCGTCACCGCCAGCTACCACAGAGTACCTACGATGGTCAGAGCAACCAGTCAAGTTCACTAGAGCAGACCACCCAAGGAAAGTTCCTAGGCCGGGCCACTCGCCTATGGTTCTAAAAGCGCAAATAGGAGGGTACGACATCGGAAGAGTGTTCATGGATGCAGGGAGTGGCATAAATTTAATATATGCTAGAACACTAAAGGCAATGTGCATCTCGCTGACGAGTTTGAAGCCAACAGATTGCTCTTTCCACGGAATAGTACCAGAAGCAGCAAATTACCCTTTGGGAAGAATAGAACTCGATGTCTGCTTTGGCAGCAGCGAAAATTATAGAAGAGAGAAACTGGAGTTCAAAGTTATGGATTGGCCGTCACAATATCATGCAATCCTGGGACGCCCAGTATTTGCAAAATTCATGGCAGTACCACACTACGCGTACCTCACGTTAAAAATTCCAGGGCCCAAAGGAACAATTACAGTACAAGGGAGCTTTGAAGTAGCCAACACATGCGACAGAGAATTCAACAAGATGGCACAAACTTTCGGCATGACAGCAGAATATGAGAGGTTAAAAGGAGAAACAGATCATAATGTGCTACCCGACGTTGGACGATCCCTGCCAGATAAGGCTTTCGACACAACGCAGGACTCAAAGAAAATTCAGGTTCACCCTACTGATCCGAGCAAGACAACATCAATTGCGGTGAACTTGGATCCCGCATAGGAAGGCGTGCTCGTCGAGTTCCTCCGTGAGTGCTGGGAAATCTTCGCCTGGTGTCCATCAGACATGCCAGGGGTTCCCAGGGAACTCGTCGAGCACGCACTAAATGTAGATCCCCAGGCAAAACCAGTCAAGCAACCACTGCGACGATTCGATGAACCTAAGAGGAAGGCAATAGCGTCAGAATTACATAGATTAGAAAATGCTGGATTCATCAGAGAAATCAAAACTTCGAGTTGGGTGTCGAACCCAGTAATAGTACCCAAGAAGAACACAGACGTACAAAGAGTATGTGTCGACTACACATCTCTCAATAAGCATTGTCCAAAGGATCCCTTCCCTTTACCCCGCATCGATCAAATAATTGATTCAACAGCGGGATGCGCAAGGCTTTCCTTTTTGGACGCATATTCTGGCTATAATCAGATCAAACTGAAGAAAGAAGATGAAGAAAAAACGGCCTTCATCACGTCGTATGGGGTGTTTTGCTACCAAGTGATGCCGTTCGGCCTAAAAAATGTAGGAGCAACTTATCAAAGGATGATGCAAAGTTGCCTCGGGAACCAAATAGGGTGCAACATACAAGTCTACATTGATGATGTAGTCATCACCACAAGAGAGGAGAAATCTTTAATCAGCGACTTGGCAGAAACATTCGACAACCTGAACAAGTACAAGCTTAAGCTGAACCCGACAAAGTGTTCCTTCGGAGTTTCAGCAGGGCAACTTTTGGGGTTCTTGGTATCAGCACGAGGAATAGAGGCAAATCCAGAGAAGATTTAAGCAATTCTAACAATGGGGAAACCCACGAAACTCCACGACGTACAGAAATTGGCAGGACGAGTCGCGGCATTAAGTCGTTTTGTTGCTCGACTAGGGGAGAAGGCGCTTCCTTTTTATGCACTTATGAAGAAGTCAGACGACAAATTTGAGTGGACAGAAGAAGCAGATGCAGCGTTTGCGCAATTGAAAAAAGTGATTTCCATGCCACCAGTGCTGGTCGCACCTAAAGAAAAAGAGCCACAGCTATTGTACATCGCTGCAACCCATCAGGTGGTGAGTACAGTTCTAGTAGTCGAAAGAAGTGAAGAAGGCAAAGCCCATGGTGTCCAGAGACCGGTATATTTTATCAGTGAAGTGCTATCTCCAACCAAACAGAGGTACCCGCATTATCAGAAGTTGGCATATAGTGTCTTCACTACTGCACGTAAACTACGATAGTATTTTACTGTGCACCCAATTATAGTGGTCAATGAAGCACCACTATCGAACATATTGAACAATCCTTTAGCGACGGGACGTGTCTCTTTGTGGGGAATCGAGTTATCTCCCATGGACATCACGTACGAAAAAAGGAAGGCAATCAAGTCACAAATTTTGCCAGATTTTACAGCAGAGTGGCTCGAGCTGCAAAGCACGGGACCACCAGATTTATCGAGTACTTGGACAATGTACTTTGACGGTTCTAAGCGAGTCCAAGGCGCAGGCGCAGGAGTAGTATTGATATCGCCTCATGGCGACAAATTAAAATATCTCTTAAGGATGAGCTTTCCGCAGGCTTCTAACAATGAAGCGGAGTATGAGGATTTGTTGCACGGAATGAAGATGGCTAAAGCTTGTGGAGCAACTCGCCTAAAAATATTTGGAGACTCTAACCTTGTTGTTCAGCAAGTTGTGAACAGGTGTGACACAATCAATGACAACATGATAGCCTACAAGAATTTGTACCATTATCTAGAAGGAACGTTCGATGGATGCGAAGTCTCTCACGTCAGCAGGAATAGCAATGAAGAAGCCGACACTTTAGCAAATATTGGATCACAGTGCTTACCTGTACCATTTGGAGTATTTTGGGAAGAAATAGCGGAAAGATCAATAAAAAGTGCTAAAAGTTTGACTACCACAGCAGGCTCGGGGGCTACGACAGAACCAGAGGAGGTCATGATGATAGAAGAAACATGGATGCAGCCATATCTTGCATACATGATAAATAAAAAACTAACAGAAGATGCAGTGGAGGCTAAGAGGATAACTCGAAGATCAAAAGCGTTTGTCGTGTTGGAAGGAAAATTATACAAGAGAAGTATTACCGGCGTTTTACAGCGTTGTGTAACACCCCAGGAAGGGCAAGCAATATTAAAAGACATACATGGCGGAGTATGTGGCCATCACGCTAGCAGCAGAGCAATAGCAGCAAAAGCTTTTCGAGCGGGATTCTACTGGCTAATAGCCATCGAGGACGCAAAATATATAGTTCGAAAGTGTGAAGCATGTCAAAGATTTGCATCCAGACCGCATGCACCAGCAGCGGAGCTACAAACAATACCATTATCCTGGCCCTTCGCACAATGGGGACTTGACATGGTGGGAAAGTTGCACAAATCTTGGCCAGGAGGGCATGTCTATATGCTAGTGGCAGTCGATAAATTCACCAAATGGGTGGAAGCGGCCCCAGTAACAACTCAAGATTCTACAGCAGCAATCAGCTTCATCAAGTCGATAGTTTTTCGTTTTGGTGTACCACACAACATCATCACAGACAATGGGACAAATTTTACTTCAAAAGAATTCAAAAGTTACTGCGAAGGATTGGGGATCAAGCTCAAATTCGCATCTGTGGCGCACCCGAAGACGAACGGGCAAGTCGAAAAAGCCAATGGCTTGATATGTAGTGGAATAAAAAAGAGGCTTTTAGCACCTCTCGAGAAAGCCAAGAGCGCTTGGGTAGAAGAATTACCCTCCGTTCTTTGGAGCCTAAGAACTACGCCCAATGCAGCAACTCAAGAAACTCCTTTCTTCTTGGTCCATGGCGCAGAAGCCGTGCTTCCAGTTGAAGTTACACACGAGGCTCCAAGAGTGACAGCATATGACGAGATGATGTCGATAGAAGCATTGCAAGACAACATCGATGCGCTAGATGAAGCAAGAGACAAAACATTAGAAAGGGCTACGCAATATCAACAAAGCTTACGAAACTACCATAGTAGTCAAGTTCGTCCACGATCCTTCGTGGTAGGAGACCTTGTTTTGCGACTCAGGCAAGACAGCCATGGGAAATTGGAGTCCCCTTGGGTGGGACCTTACATCGTCACGGAAGTAATACCAGGAGGAGCATATCGACTACAAGACAAGAAGACTGGGAAGGACGAGAGCAACCCGTGGAATGCAGAACAGCTACGACGTTTTTACGCGTAGACTAAATATAGAGGTATCAATATATTCGAGTTAGCCTTCTGAACCCAGAACATGAGGCCACAGGTCAGGTTCTTTGGGTTGAACTCGACAAAATTGTACGATTCTTTTGTTACTTCTCCGCTCGGGGGCTTAAACCCCTGGGTCGTACGAAAAGAATTATTATGACAAGATGGAGGCTTTTTCTTCATTATAAGGTTGTTTAGACAACCCGATGAATATTGAGAGAACTTAGTTCATAAGAAGAACCCGATATTATTCCTACCTTTTTTGGTTTGCAAAGAACCCGATATATGGAAAACATACCTCAGAACATGACTTGTTCTCATGGTACTAGCAAAAGGCATCGACACCAAGTACGAATATTCATTACAGATAAGCATGGTAGCAAGGACATGATAAAATGAAATTACATAGAAAACAAAACAAGTCCTAATGGAAGAGGACTTCAAGCTTCATACTCCTTCTGGCAAAGAGTGCCATCGTAGATCTTCACGTCAAACTTCGACGTCCCGATATGGAAGTCGAAGGCCATGAAGAAGCCTTGACGGATGTCATGATCTTTAGCAAACTACGACCAGCCGCCCCTGAAGTACTGCTCGCCGTTGCCATCATACCATACCTCCACCTCGTATGGGATGCCACCGCCAGACTGTTCACGGAGAACCGCCTCTCGCAGTTCGCGGCCATCCATAAACTTCATAAAATTCAGCGGCAGGCGCTGAATCTCACGGCACTGCGCCATGGCAATGCAAAGAAAGGAGAAGATTTGAGGAGGAGTAGCGGGAGCGGCAGGAGCAGCAGTAGGAGGAGCAGCAGGACCTGGAGCGGTGCCAGTCACTTTGGGTTTGTTCTTGCTACCAAGGGGGCGGCCGGGACGACGCTTAGCCGGAGCGTCCGAAGAAATTTCTGCGGTGCCAGTCACCTTGGGCTTGTTCTTGCTTCCACGAGGGCGACCCCGACCTCGTGGCGTCACCGGGGAGCCAAGGGTGAGACGAGAACCTTCAGCATCAGCCATGGGCACAACAAAAAAACCTCAGAAAAACCCTAGATGGAGGAAGAAGATGATGCGGCGGAGGAGGAGTCTGATTAGGGTTTTTTACCTTAATCAACAGGAGCTTTATTTATAAGCAAGTACTATTGGGCTTTCAGGCTACAGCAAAGCCCGTGAACATATTTTGCAGCAGAAGTTAAATTCTGCGTACAGCAGACGATAATATCAACGAAGGAAAACAAGAAAAGGAGACTATGATCGCACGATATGGAAACCTCGACTAGGACTCGGGGGCTCGCCAAATAATAAGATATCCACAGAAGAAAGAGGAGCTGAACGTTGAGCCTATGCTTGACTACAAGTCGCCAAACATAGCCTCGGGGGCTACTCCCATTGGGAGCGCTGAGCGTGCACCCGATAGAGATGAGATAATCAATATTAGAGATACGGAAGGATAAGCATACAAATTTCGACTACGTAGTCGACAAAATGAAGAGAGATTACTCCCATCGGGAGCGAAGAAGATTAATTTAAAATCTGACATTCTTTAGTTTTATCAGCTAAAAATTTGGCTGCGAATATGAGATTCTCGAGTTGCGTTATCGCAACGAAACTCGAATGCTGTGATTTATCATGAAGGTAAGACCCCGGGATCCGTCCTGTGTGGCCTGGTATACGCACATGGATGCGCTCTGCTGGTATGTATCCGTGTCTACGACGCGAAGAAAATCCTGGTGGACGCACTGGGTACCCTGAGAACCACTGGGATTCATTCTTTGTAAGTCCTAAATGCGGCAAAAGAATGGATTTGACCGGTATCCCGAATTCAAGTCCAAGGGGATTGAATTTGAAGTAGGTGACAAGTATCTGTTCTGGCAATTAACTGACCTCTTGATCCGTCAGAGTTGTCAGGCTTGCTCATCAAAACCCCTTGCGAAAGAATATCATGAAAATAAGTCGAAAAGACTAAGTCGAAGATTTGAAGATGTGAAGAAGTCGAAGAATTGATCAAGTCGAAGATTTGAAGATTAGAGATTCAACCTGAATCTACAATTCTGGTAGAATCTCAGGGGCTACTGACAAGGGTATAGTTAATAGAGCCCGTTAGTTGAGTACCCCTGAGGCCCGTTGAGCTAGGCCCAATTGTAATAATAGTCGAATACGAGTTCTTACCGTATGTCGATATTGTAATCTGTATCGTACCCTACCTGATCCTCGAGACCTGGCCACCTATATATAGGGGCCAGGAGGGGACGGAGTAGGGCAGATTGAAAGCAAGCCAGGTTGAACACCCAAGTTTACTTTCGATACACACCTATTTCAACTAACTTTACCTTCGAGTTCATCCGACGCCCTATCTCCCCGATCCTAAGTCCTTCATCTAGGACATTTGTCGAGTTAACCCTCGTCAATCATGATCTTTTGTTTATGGATGCCCGCGGTGTAAAATGAATTGGGAATCTTGCGGGGATCATAGAGTTTGTATATGTGTTAGGGAAATGCCTGGGCCGCCAATCTAATCCATGTATAATTCATGGTGGAAATTTGCAGCATACCCATGTGGACATTCGACGACGCATCTCAAATAAAAAGCTAAACAAATGGCAAATAAAGGAGATATCGAGGTGTTCATTGTCTGCTTGTCCTGTCATTTTGATGTGGGCTTGTTCCATGTCATCGGGCACGGAGGTACCCCGTTGGCGGTTCTTGATGATACATATATACTTACAATGACAAGAGCCTTGCTTGGGACTCTAAGTTGAGTAGCATGAGGTTTGGGTACTCGTATTCACGGGGCACGAGGTTTTTGACTTATGATTTGTCAAGCATATGCATCATAATTGTTCTCACGTTAACGCTAACCATTCAAGATGCTTATGATGGGGGCAATGAGAGCTCAAAGCTGGTAAGTACCATAATTTTTAAAGGTTATAAAACTTGCAAACACTGCTTTCCTTCGTGAAGGGCCTTTCTTTTACTTTTTGTTGAGTCACCACCTTCTATCTTTATGCACCATTAAGAGAGCATAGTTGTCATTCTTAGTATAATGTGCATTGTCCCAAAGTTTTCATTGATTGATTCATATTGTTGGTTTCACTTGTTCTCAAATTATTTGTATCTAGTCGCCCTCTTAAACTTGAAGGTGTTCTATGCATTTATGTTTTGCTCTCCATAAAGGACAAGCTGAAAACCATTTGTATGTTTTTTCATATGATTTGAACACATGTTTGACTTTCATTGTTTCATTATTCATGATCTTTTGTTTGTGTTTCTTTTCATGTTATAACATGGTTGCTAAGTTTCTTCTATCAAGATTATGTCTTTCATGCCCATGTTTTAAGTTCTTTTGATCCCAGCTCACAACGCTTACATATATGATCAAGATTATGTAGGTGCATATCACCTCAAAAATTATTTCTTTTGTTATCACTTACCTACTCGAGGACGAGCAGGAGTTAAGCTTGGGGATGCTGATACGTCTCAAACGTATCTATAATTTTTGATGCTCCATGCTTGTTTTTACACCATTTGCCTTGTGTTTTGTTACACTTCGTGGCATTTTTATGCGATTTCCGGAACTAACCTATTGACAAGATGCCACAATGCCAGTTCCCTATTTTCTGCTGTTTTTGTGTTTTAGAAGTGATACAAAGGAAATATTCTCAGAATTGGATGAAACAAGTTCCTGAAGTCTTATTTTACCAGAAAGCTTCCAGAGATCCAAAGGAGAGTAGAAGGGGGGCCACCAGGGGCCCACACGCCAGGCCGGCACAGCCAGCCCCTGGCCTGCGCCAGCCAGGTGTGAGGCCACCTGGCCCCACCTCTGACATCGCCCCTTCGCCTATAAAGACCCCCCGATGGGAAAAACCTAAGTACCCGATCAATTTTCTAGAAACACATCGCGATCCACCGCCGTCGTCGACCCGAGATCGGGAGGGTCTAGAAGCTCTTCCCGGCACCCTGTCGGAGAGGGGAATCGCCACCGAAGGTCTTCTTCATCGCCATGCTTGCCTCCGGAGCGATGAGTGAGTAGTCTACCTTGGACTATGGGTCCATAGCAGTAGCTAGATGGTTGTCTTCTCCACCATCTGCTTCATGTTTAGATCTCATGAGCTGCCCTACATGATTGAGATCACCGTTATGTAATTCTACATGTTTGGTTTGTTGGGATCCAATGAATATTGGTGTTTATGATTGAGTTGTTGTACTGAATATTATCTTTTGTTATCTCTATGTTGTTTATGATCTTGCATGCTCTCCGTTGTTAGTAGCTATCTTGGCCGAGTAGTTGCTAGAGACTCCAAGAGAGGGTATTTATGCTCGATAGTGGGTTCATGCCTCTATTTAACCTGGGGGAGTGACAGAAACATCTAAGGTTATAGATGTGTTGTTGCTGCCAGGGAGAAAACAACATTCATATGCTCAAGGGCATATGCTTTGTTTACATTACACACTTTGCTTAATGCAATTATCTGTTGTTCGCAACTTAATACTTGTAGAGTTCTTGGATTGATTCGACACAAGTGGATTATTAGTCATAGATGCAGTTGGATGGCGGTCTATGTATTTTGTTGTAATGCCCATAGTAAATCTCATAGTGATCTTCTTGACATATCACGTTTATCTTTATTCTATCAATTTCCCAACTATAATTTGTTTACCCAGCATGTGTTATTTATCTTATGGAGAGACACCACTAGTGAACTGTGGACCCCGGTCCTATTTCCATCATATTGCTATCACCTGTTTACTTTACTCGCACTGTTTACTTTACTCGCATACTTCTACTGTTTTCCACTCGATACGCTCATAACCTTTGTTTCAAGCAAACCGGTGAGATTGACAACCTCATCGCAAGTTGGGAGCAAAGTACTTGGTTGTGTGTGTGCAGGTTCCGCGTTGTAGCTAGCAAGCAAAGCTTGGATGAGGCGCCATATATAAATTGTCCGAAGCTATCGCAAACTAGCAAGCATTACCTTCAGTCATCACTGTCTGCGTTTCTCCTGGACGATAAACCTTGGTTTCTTAACTGAGGGAAAACTTGCTGCTATATTCATCAAAACCTTCTCTTGGGGTTTTCCAACTGGCCGGTTATTTTACTTCATCAACTCGGCCCCATCTGTATAGCATGTCATACGACATCTCTATATCCTTATTAAAGAAGAAGTTTTATAAAGTCAACCTTTGTAAAAGCTCTAGGGAAGGGGGAACTCATTTGTTTTTCCAAGATCAATGATGGTCAATCAAACATGACCACCTTCTTTCCTCGGTAGTACCCTCCAAGTACTCCGATCCACCTTCGTGCCACGGCAGTACCCTCCAAGTACTCCGTACGGCACCTTTCTCCTTTTTCTTTCCAAAACACTTTTACAAAACCAAAACTTGACATTGGGCTAAGTAACGGTCGTCCCAACCATCCATGACCGAGGACTCGGCTATTCAAATAGATTTACACTCTACAGAGGTTGTACACTTTACCCACACCAGCCGATAAATCTGTCGGGATACCACCACGGACCGTCATACACAAGTATGCAGGGTTCGGATAATCGATCATAGTCTTCCATTTATCTACCTTAGTACGGGTGCCTGCCCTGTGGAGTTAACCTCCCCGGCAAACCCTGGCAGCCTATCTCCCTTTCCTTGAGTGTAGCTCCAGTGCCACGGCGGGAGAACCCAAGTGTCTTCCGGCCGAATAAAACCCCAAGGATCCCGATTCACTATTGCCCATACTCTTGCGGCAACCTGGATTCAGGGGTCCTACAGACCCTTATATAGTGTGAGGCTCCCCGCACCAAAGCAAATAGACTTCGAACTAAGCCCCATCCCATACGGGGTAATGTGGTTGCACGGATAAATTATTCTGAGCGAACACTTAGTGATCACCAATGTCTTTTGAAAACCCAACAACTCCTTAATCATCCATGAACAACTCCACCTGTCCATAGTCATTTTGAAAACATTTCAATGGAGTAGATAATACTCCAAGGTTTTCGAAGACATTTTTAAGAAATCAGCTGAGTGTTCCCATCCTAGAGTTTTTGGCTCCACTAGAGTTTTTCTAAAGGCATTGTTGCTAACCAACAAGCCACTACTACAAGGGTAGAGAGTAGGTGTTCAAGGGGGTCATCTATAAGGATGATAACAATGGGCTTGTGGAGCTTGAGCCCAAATATAATTGCTACAAGACTATAGCAATAATAAAACATGCAGTTTAATAAATCTTTATGCAACCTACAAAACAAGTGAATAGGATTCAGATATGCAACAAGTTAGATGGCTTGCCTTGAATAGCTATGTCCCTGGGCTCCTTCCTTAAAAGAAGTACTCAAAGTGTTCCACTTCCTTCTTATGCATTCTTGAGGTAGTCCTCTTCCTCTCTGATGGCGTTTGAATCTAGCGTCGCAAATTGAAAGGAAAGCATTCAATCACCACACGAGCATGCAAAGGAGCAAACATTTAACACGCCATCACAAACACACAACCAGAGAGTACCAGAAGCAAACAAGTAAGGAATCTGAACAAGATTCTATAGGAGTCTAATAGCAAGCTAAACTATTAAACAAGGGGTATGTTATTTGTAGCAACAATACACCATTTCAAACCAAGCAAGCATGCAAGTGCTAAAATGGTTAAAAAATCACTCCAGCACATCAATAGGTAGATAACAAGTTTATGAACCCAACAAAGTTGGATTCACCTCAAAACACCTTGTGGTTGATTTTCTATGAATTTCCTAGTAACAGTAAGAGCTAAAACACTAGAATAAACCCCAGATATTCTCTGGACATTAGAAAAATGTGCCAGAGGGTTTCCTGGAAAGCTATTACCAAGCACAAACCATAGAAATTGGTTTCATGCAAAAAAATTCCTATTCTACTTCAAATGACAAAATAAACAAGACTTAATAAACTATTTGCCAAAACAATTACTATGGTAGATATACAGCTCCTAACATATCAAACTCAGTGGGATATGCAAGCTAACATATCAGAGCATCTATGAAAATTGGAAACACAGCATTTCAATTTATATAACTCTATATTTGCAGTTTTGATTGAAGAGATAATTATTCTACAAGATTAATTTCAAATATTTCTACAGGGGCCCAAATGGGATGGGGCAGGTGCCATTGGCTAGATACTTTAACAAGGATTCTACAGAAATTTGAATCGCTCAAAATGCATGTCCAGAGAATATTCTATGGAATTTCTAATCTAGCAGGGATATTTGAAAAATAAAAGCAGATTTCAAGAAAAAAAATAAAGCGCAGGCCGGATCTTAACAGGCCTGGGCGGCACAGATTTGGGCCGGCCCATGCCAGGCCGTGGGCATGTGGGAATGGCGGTTTAAACTGCCCGACAGGCGGGCCAGGGGTGCCAGCGGGCCAGGGCGCCCGAAGGGGTAAGGAGCGATGCCGGCCGTCTGATCAAGTGAGGATCGACGGTCGGCCATCATCGTCCTCCCCGCGATAGATCCAGCAGGTGGAAACCCTAGCCCGCAGATAGAGGGGTTCGAGGGGCTCACCTAGGGCCTCCTCCAGCCAGGACGACGCGAGGGGGTGATGCGGTGCACGACGGTGAGCTCGGAGAGGGGCGACAATGGTGGATTGGTCCCCGAGAAGAAGATCTGCATGTCGATGGTGAAGGAACTCATTCAGGTGCTCTAGAGGGTCATTGCTCTAGCGTTCCTTGGTCAAAACAAGGGCAGGGTTAGGTAGCTACATGTGAGGGGAGTGTATTCAACAAGAAATAGGTGGAGGAGAGGGTCTAGATAAGTAGCATTCATCTCCTCTCCCTCGCAGATCGAAATCATATTTTTCCTTTCTCCTCCTCTGCCATAGACCATGGGACAGTTCCTGGTGCTCTGAGAGGGTAAGGTGGTGTTAAAGGAGTGAAATGGGAAGGTAGGGAGAGGCTGGTGTGGGCTGAGGCCTTATATTTCAGAGAGGGATGTGAGGTAGTATGGTTAGGTCGGTTTGGCATGTGGGGTCCATAGGAGGCCTCTAGTTGGTTGAGGAAGGCGGTGGAGAGGGTGAGAGGGGGACAGGGGTGATGCCTTGTTGGAGAAGGGATGGCTGCTGCAAGTTTTAAACAAGAATGGTAGGATTTTTTGCATATGCAAGTGTGTCTCCCTACTAGTTTCCTTCCAAGCACTAGAGGACAAAGAGAGGGTGCTGCTACAGTACCATTTCGGCCAGAGAGGGGTAAATGTGCTGAAGTGGTCAAGGTGGTTGTTTGGTGAAGTTTCAAATAATTTTGACTTAGATAGGGATAGATATGGTGGTGATTTCATGCATGATGCAATTCTTGGATTATTGGCTAGTCCCATATACACCAAACTATGGCATGCATAGATGGATTATATGGGTGTGATTTGGTGAGATTAATAGCATTGCCAATTTGGAAGATTTTATTTGGCAATAGGCAAGATCACCAAAAATTGGAATGTGAAGATTTGCCCTATACTACTTGAGACAAGATTTTGAAAATTTGAAGATGATCCACTAGGGTTTTGGGTCCATAGGGTCCTATAGGAATAGGATAACATGGTAGGAGATTATAAAATACTTGATGAGAAGATAAAGTGCATGAAATAACATAGTTACCATTCATATGCATTTTGTTAAACAAGAAAGATGAGATAAGGAAAATGATCACTTTTGATGGAGAGGGAAGGATTGCATGCATGAATGATCTTTACAAATGCTAGTAGAGAGGAAATGAATTTATGGAGAAATTTTATGAAGAGTGTTGACAAGTCACCAAGAGGATCAAGGAAAACTAGAGAAGGTGAAATCAGTTTTGACTAGGGTTCAAAACCTAGTCACACAAATAGGTGGCATACCTCAAAATGCACATGCAAGTGTATAGATAGTTAGAGTAGATCAAAAATAAGATGAATAGGTCATAGGATGGCCTTTAAACAATTAATTTCGAAACCTAGTAGTGTGACCAAAACTGCATCTAATAATAGTTAAATGGTCAGTGATTTGATTAGGGTCAGAAATAGGATTAGAACAAGTAGCAGATGACCTCAAATGACTAAGTGGTAATGGAAGGAATGGAAGATTAGATGACAAGGATGAGTTCTAGATAGGTGCATTGCTATGGATAGAACCTATGAGCTTAATACAAACATCTGAAAACTGGATCTGTTGCAAGAGAATAAATTTGAAAATTGAGAGGAGTATTCTTAGGGTTGGATGGGGATGGTTCCAATAGCCTCAAGGGTGTTCTATTGGGCTAAAATTAATTAGTGCCAAAGTCCTCAAGAAGGGATCATAATGTCTTATGGTAAGACATTAAAGTTTGGGTTTTAGGATTGAGAGGAAAACATGAAGATAGGTTCTATTTACAAACAAGAGTTGATTCTAGCCAAGTGGGGTTTTTGAATATTAGAGAGAGGTCTCAAAACATTTATAAACCCTAGGTACTATTCCCATAATTTTCAGAGACAAGAATAATACTAGAGAGGTATTCTGCCCATTTCTCCTATCTTTGTAAAAGAAAAAGTAGTTGGGAAAATACTTTTATAGAATATATTGAGAAATGAAATGAGTGCTCATAAAGAGGGAACCTCATTTCTAATTTTTGATAAAATTGAGTTTTGAAAATAAATACTCCTTCCATAAGGAATAGAGTTGTAGGGTTTTACAAGGAGGGAAAACATCAAAATTAGGTTTTATGCAGAAAATATGTTGAAAGCAATTTATAAGAACATCCCCACTAACCATATTATAATTTGATGTGCTTTAGATAGGTTAGGCCACACGCCTACCTATAGATCATATCAGCACTCAAGCAACTCATCAATATCAAACAAAGTCACATAAAGTCAACTCACCACACAAGGTCAATCATTTGCAGCTAATCTAGCATCACCAGAAACAATCATTGAACAAGTGCTCAAGGATGATCATGCCATGGTCAAGTTTGAAAAGAGTTTCAAATAAAGTAAAGCTTTTGTAGACTTTTCAGAAACTAGTGGAGACATAAACACCTCCTTTAGAAAGTTTTCTTAAAGGTGTTTGAAATCCTTTTATAATATCAACAAAATATAAGTTTGTAAAATAGTGGGACCACTCTATTTTGTAGGTCCCGATAATTTTGTAAATACTAAGTTTTGATAAAAGCTTTGTCTCAAAGATAAACCTTGGCTCTTATTTTGGACAATAAAATAATTTAGAAAAGGAGAGGTTGCCAAGATAATGGTTTTGGAAAAATAGCTAGAAGCATAAATAAAGGCATGATCACAAGGGCACAAAGGTTGTGTTGGTTCACAATATTGTTCAACAAGCAACTCAAACAAACATCAATAACATAACAACCAAGACAAACAAGCAAGAAAGAGTACTTCCGAAGGTTTGCACAAAAAGTTTTTGTTGGCCCTCATTTTTGGCTCACTAAACACTACTTAAACACGGTTGCAGAAAGTGGGGTGTTACATACAACCAGAATGGGAACTATCCGATTGGAAGAAGTATACTAAGGGCATTATGTTAAACTTAAGTCATCCGAAATTGTAGTAGGATGATGTTAAGAGATGAAGTGAAACTATTTGAGGTAGTAGGACCTTAGGTTTAGTCATGAATATAGATACGTAAGAACGCCATATACAAGTAAGAGGTATTGAAAGTATAAACACTTTAATCATGTTAGATTCACCTGAGAATCCTTACATGATGGAGTAGAACTCTATAGCGAACCAACAATTTCAAGCTGAGGAGGAAGATGCTCAAGGCGAATAGTGAATGAAGTGTTCCAAATCATGGTAACTAGGTCAATTGTACCAAAACCATAGTCTTTAGTCCGTGAATATTTAACAAAGCACAATGGAGAAGCCTATAGAGGTCATGGAGTTGTGTGAACCTGGCTTAGTGAACTATGTACGATGTGTAGGAATCCTAGTAGTTTTGAGAGATCATGTGAGATTCGTCTTCAATAGGATGGAAGGTAAGATATAAGTAGTAGTATTAAAGGGATCTCGATCCGTTAGAATGGTTCACAAACCCCTTTGCTCAAATTTATTTGATTGCAATTGGGCAATTGGAGGAAATACTGAGACAAAGAGTAGCAGTCCACCAAAATGTGCTATGTATCACGATATAAACCTGTATTATTTGGTGCTATAAATACACATCTAAGCCTGAATTATAGAGATGTTTTACTCAATTACTATCTCACAGGCTTATGATGATGTATGTTGCCAGCACAAATTTGGATTTTTCTTGGATTTTATTGTGTGACTAGATCTATGCATGAAGTTTGACTTTGATGTGCAAGTGCATGTTGCATCATCGAGTTCTTACTTGATGTTATAGTTCTAGAGTTAAGTGATTCGTGAGAGGGAGAGATGAATTCTGAAGGCAAGCAAGCCAAAAGATGAAGAATCACCAGGTAACGGAAGCCAAAAGAAGGAAGCTTTAGTGATACTTCAAAGGAAGGTTCAATTACAATCAACTTTCCAACCATTATTGAAGTAGTTTAGATTAGGAGAAGTTTGGAGCAAGTAGAATGATGAAAATAGGAATTTAGTAGTACTCTAGTTCTTAAAATACTAGAGGTAACCTTAGATTATTGAATATAACCATCAATTAGGTAACCGTAGTTGAGTATAAGGTACTTGAGCTCGTTGTTATGCAGCCTTAGTTATGCTTAGTACATCATGGGTTGATTGAGGTGTTGTAGTACCGATGATCCATTATGATATTGCCTGCTGCTTTATTCAGCCTTGGAGTGGTAACCCCAGTAACCCTCGTTGATAGCGTGACTAAGACACATAACATCTTTGTATAACTTTGATCCCTAGTTCTGAAATATTGAATTGTAGATTGGTGGTTAAGACTTTAACAATACCTTTCCTTATGTTAGAGTTGTAGTCTTTGACTATGGACTAAGACTTGTGAGGTTTTCGTGTTAACAATGATCCATTGAAGACATTGGTTCATTTATAGCCCTATTAGTTTGTATTTCGTTCAACTTATACAATTGTCTGTCGTGGATGTCCTCTGGTACAAGAGAAACTCTGCCGGATTTCTCTCTGGTTTTGTATCTAACCTACCATCTGGATTAGGATTGCTAACTGATAGGAAAAACCCAATTCTCACCAACCTTTAGAACTTTTGGGTAAAAACATGCATCCAAAATATGAATAGAATACCATACCTAAATACATAATCGAAGAATTCGTACCGGATATCCACAAGTGTGTGGGTACACCATAGATTTCTTTGAGAAACCATTAGAAAGACATAGTAGTAAGACCAACCAAGACTTATAGTCTAACCATGGAGTCTAAATGGTTAAAGGACAATAAGTTCAAAGACCATTATAAAAACTCTAAGGGGGAGAGTTGAGCAATGAGTTGGAAGTAGTAGACTCAATGAGTTATTATAACAGTTAATAAGAGGGTCAATTAATAAGAGGGTCTAAATTGTGATGACAATAGCCTTATTTTTTTATAAGGTTGTCTGAGACACTATTTAATAGTAATCTCAGAAGTCCATCACAACAGAAGTTGAGATTTACCATGGACCATAGTTAGTATGAACCACGGCTGGAGAATATTGATATTAGAGTCAACCCTAGTCTTGAACCCAGAAGATCTATTAAGACTTATAGAGTTAGATTAGAAGCCGTGAGATGGAGACACTTGATGACCCACAAGTATAGGGGGTGTATCATAGTACTTTTGATAAATAAGAGTGCCGAACCCAACGAGGAGCAGATGGTGTTGACTAGCAGTTTTGATCAAGGATTCACTATAAATACTAGCAAAGAGGTTTTTAGGGGTATTTGGTAATGCAAATAAATAAAGTATGAGTAAATAAAAAATAGTAATAATAATTGCAACAAGTGGCCCAATCCTTTCTAGAGTAAAGGACAAGCCGGTTGTGTAACTTATGATGACCAAACGTTCTCAGGGACACACAGGAGTTTCTGTCGAGTGCTTTCGCTTCATGCCGCTAAATAATCTTTATTGGTTTGATAAGTGTTATGGGGGTGAACTTGTGCTAGTGCACTACCCTTACTAGGATTAATACACACTTGTGATTATACCCCTTGCAAGCATCCGCAAATACAAGAAAGTAATTAAGATAAATCTAACCACAGCCTTAAACTCTAAGATCCTATGCTCCCTGGTGCAATGGTTTCCTAACGGAGGTTTAGGTTTCTGTCACTCCAGCAACCCCACAATTAGTAGCCAAATACACAATGCATTCCACTAGGCCCATAAATGGTGAAGTATCATGTAGTCGACGTTCACATGACACCACTAGTGAAATAGCACCACAACATATAAATATCAAACCATTAAATATTACTCAACATAGTTCCACTACTAACATCTCAACTTCTCCCATGTCCTCAAGAACTAAATGAACTACTCACAAGACATCATATGGATCATGATCAGAGGTGAAATAATGGTAAATAGCAATCTGACCATAAACCTTAATTCAACAGTTCCACTCAATGGCATCAACCACAAGAGTAATCAACACCAGGAAAGTTTCCCCTAAGAATTTGACAAGATTCAACCAAAGACGTTACAGCGGGATGGCATGGTGATGGTGGAGATGAAGGTGCTAGTGATGGTGATGATGATGATCCTGATGAAGTCCAGTGTGATGGCGATGATGATGGCGACGATCTCCCCTCTCCGGGAAGGAATTTCCCTGGTAGATTTCTGCCTGCCGGAGAGCTTTTCTCTCTCTGTGTTTTTCCGCCCCACAGAGGCGGCGGAGTCTATCTCTGATCCCCCTCAATTAGGTTTTTTGGGGACGATGATATATGCGAGGAGGCGATGGCAGTAGTGGGCCAGGGTGGCCTCACCACAGGGCGGCGCAGCCAGGGGTGGGCTCGCGCCACCTGGTGGTGAGCCCACCCTACTGCTCGTCTCGTCTCCTCCTTCTGGCTACTTCCATCTTCTGTTAAAATATAATTTTCTGGTATTTTTCTAGAATTTCCTGATCTTCTGAAACATGGTGTCTTGACGGTCCTTTTTCCAGCAGAATCCTGACTCCGGCAGCAAGCCCTCCAAATATCATCAATCATGCAAAAGCAGAGGAAACAACATAAGTATCATCTCTAAATATTAAATATATCAATGAATAATAGTAAATTATGATACAAAATAGTGATGCAAAATGGACGTATCAACCCCCCAAGCTTAGACCTCGCTTGTCCCCAAGCAAAAACTAAACTCGGTAAACATGACCATAGGTTTATGGAGTGAAGTATCGATAAACAAAATATGGACAAGAAGCATCACACTTGCCAAGGCACAAGTCATAATAGTTAGCAACTTCCCTTCATATAATTTGACTTGTAATAAGCAACGGGAATCACAATAAAGATGCACAAGGTAAATCATGATTGGTTATGGCAAACCTTTGTTCTTGGTCAGAGAACAATGAACGAACTGCACTTATATTTTGAACGGAGTCTTTTTATATCAGAGCTTATAAAGCAAAAATCACATACTCAATCATAACAATCTCTTTACAATCATAAAAAGCTTTCAAAGATATATTATTTTAGGTAAAAGCATTGCACTAAACAAAGGAAGACAGTAAACATGATTGAACAAATCAACATATGAGTGAATGAAACATAACAATTCAAATGCTTGCCTGAGATAGAGGGAAATAGGTTGACTCAACATAAAAGTAAAAGATAGGCCCTTCGCAGAGGGAAGTAGGGATTAAACATGTGCTAGAGCTTTTCATTTGTAAAACAGAGGTAAAAGTTGTTTTTGAGAGGTGGTTGTTTCTGTCAATGACTAGCAACAGAGTCCTTGATATCTTCCATACTAAACAAGTGAGAGCAGTTCTGAGATGTTGATTAATTGGTACAATTGTGCTCTTTTATAGCTTGGCACTCCTCCCCACCTTTTTTTCTTTCTCAAACCATGGCTAAGCGATTCCATCGGTGCCCACCAACTTTCACAAACCATGGAGGAGTGCCTTTTTCTTTTCTTTTTCTCTTTTTTTTAGATTACAATGGTCTGACCGGCTCCCTTGCAAAATTAGTGACGAGCAGATGAAGCATGCAAGTTGAAGGGTACTCAATTTAGTATGGAAGATAACAAACCCAACCACTACATCCTCATGAGATAAAAATAGTGGCACAAAACGAGAAGTAGTTGAAGGTTTTTTGAAAGGTAGCACAAGAAAATTTACTTGGAATGGCTTGAAATACCATGCATAGGAATTTATAGTGGACTCTTTGGAAGTAACTTGGTTTTTGGGGATTGGATGCACGAGGAGTATTTCCTCTCAGTACAAGTTTTTGGCTAGCAAGGCTGGGTAGCAAGCATAAGAGTTGCATGAAACAAACAAACATATATGTGATAAAAAACAACTATGCAAACTTCCTTGAAAGCACAAATGATTTTAACTTTGGGAATACTAATGCTTATGAGCCAATCATGAAGTAAAGCTAAAATTATGTATCTACTAGTATTTCCTTCTTTCTATTCAAACTTCAAGGTAATATGCTTGTGGGGACCCCGGATTAGCTATCCGGAATACCCGATATGCATACAATTCATGATCCCATGATCAGTGTGTCGTGAATCTACATATTCAAGTTGATAACAAAATTGCATCATCCTTTATAGTACCGAATAATATACTTACAATTGGTCGCATGACCAAGTATGATAATGCCACACAGGGCAAGTTCACAACCAAGCAGCAGATACCAAGTAGCGTTGATGACCCAAGTCACGCCTACTACCTTACAGGCAACTGACTAGGAGACGTTCCTAGTTTGCACCGGCGTCATCATAACCATCGTCAACTTCCTCGTAGTCTTCTTCATAGTCTAACCAAGTTAATAGCCAGGGATAAAGCCATGAGTACATTTTGGAATTGTACTCGCAAACCATCTAAAGAGAGAGAGTGTGATATGCAGTTTGGCTGTAGCAAGGATAGGCTCTAGACTAGTTTGCTTTCTTTTGGAAAATTCTTTTTTTCTTGTGTCGATATAGCATGTCTAGAACCATGTTCTACCACACCTCTATATCTCTACTAAAAACTTTTATAAAAAAATCTTAGTAAAATCTCTAGGAAGGGAGTAACCCTTTTGTTCCTTAAACCAGGTCAATCAAAGATGACCATCTCCATTCATAAAACCAGGTCGATCACACATGACCATCTCCAATTCCTCGGTTGTACCCTACAAGTACTCCGAACCATACCCGTGCCATGACAGTACCATCCGAGTACTCCGTTCGGCGCCTTCTTCCATTTTTTTGAAAACCACTTTTAAAACCAAAATTGACACAGGTTAAGTATGGCCATCCCAACCGTCCATGACCGAGGACTCGGCTATTCGAATAGATTTACACTTTGCAGAGGTTGTACACTTTACCCACACCATCTAAATACTCATCGTGTGGGCATCATCCCCGCATAGCATCCTATGCCACGACAAGCAACCAATCAGAGCCTTTCGCTTATCTACATTAGTACGGGGACCTACCCTATGGAGTATTTACCTCCCCAGCACACCCTGGCAGTCTACCTCCATGTTTGAGTGTAACTCCAGTGCCACGGTGGGAGACCCATAGTGTCTTCCGGTAGTTCGGGATATGCCGTGATATGTGTTTCCTCCTTCCTGTGGACAACCTAGATTCCGGGGTACCGCGTACCCTTATATAGTTGTGAGGTGCCCCATACCAAAGCAAATAAACTACAAGCTAAGCCCCATCCCATACCAGGGTAATGTGGTTGCACGGGTTAATTGGTTTGGCGAACACTTGTACACAATGCCCTTTTTCATAAATCCACCATCTCCCTTTTCCTCCATTTTTCAAAACCTCATTTCTGAAATCCATAAATGGAATAGTTCCTTATTCCAAGGTTTTCAAAGACATTTTCAAAATCCCAATTTGAGTGTTCCCAACCTAGAGTTTTTTCTCCACTACAAATTTTTCCAAAGACTATGATGCTAACCATCACGCCACTAACTCAGGGGGATAAATAGGTGTCAAAGGGGGTGTCACCCATGAGGATGATAACAATGACTTGTGGAGCTAAGTCGCCAACAATTGCTATGTAAGAGTAATAGCAATATGAAATCATAAATTTGGATAAACAGTAATAAATTGTGCATTGAGTAAAACTAGGATCAGAGATGCAACAAGTTAGATGGCTTGCCTTAATAGATTGTCCCTGGTCACCTTTCTAATACTCAAACACTTCTCCTTCCTGGTACGCTTGGTGTCGTTCGAATCTAGCGCCGGTAAACATCGCAAAATATAAGCATGCAAGCATACACCAAGCACACAGACCACAACAACACACATCCCACACAAAACAAGAATCAGATACAAAAAAGTTTAGATACTAAACAAAACTTCAAGATTTTATTACTATAGCTACTTATATTAATTAAGAGGGCTTCTATTAACAAGTAAACCCTGGTTTGCCCTAAACAACTTGCAGGTACCTAGGTTTGCTCAAAAATTTCAACTAGAATACCAATAGAAAGGTATCAATTTTCTGAGTCCAACAAAGGTGGATTCACTCAAAAAGGATTTGCAGTTATTTTCCTATGATGTTTTTAGTGATGAAAACTACTTTTTGAGAGTTAATTCTACCAGAAAATCATACCAATTCATAAAAATTTATCCTATGGTCAGTATCAAGCATTAACAGTGCATGATCACCCAAAATTGGTTTCATTCAAAAATACTTCACAGAACAAGTTTTATAAATCCCTAAAGTCAGATCTAATAGTATTTTGCAAAAACAACCATTCAATAATTATTGCTTCATTTGCAATAGGGCCAGTGACATGTGAAAGGTACTACAGATGGCTTCTCTATAAAATTGGATACAATCCAATTGTGTCTATGGATCTCAAGATATGGATTTATGATTGAAAAAGGTATGTTGAACTAGATAAAGTGCTAGATAATAAATATGATAGATTTTGGTAGGAAACCAGTGCCACAAGGTACATATTTTTGCAAGGAATCCACAGAAATTTGAACCAATTCATCTACATTCCCCTAGAATTTTCTATGAATTTTATAAGCTGACAGATCTGCTGAAAATTGGTAATAGATTCATAGGAAAAAAAGTGATGGGCTGAGATCTGGTGGTTCTACATCAGGCCGGCCCAACTATGGGTTGTGACTAAACTTGAGTTGAAAAAATGCTTTAAGAATTGTGCTACAGGCACTGGATATGCATGACACCCGGCCCGTAACTCGACGGAGGGAAGGCGAGGGCTCACCGTGGGTCGCCAGAGTTTCACCTCCCGCTGCTGGGGACATCGCCTGGAAGCTCAAAAAGCATGGAGAGCTATGTGATGGTGTCACAGACCTCCTAGAGCACCTCATGGCCGAAGGGGGACGGCCATGGGGTATCATTCATTAGAGAGCTTCGCCGGGTGGACGAAGTCACAGATGTAGTCATCAACTATGCCATCCCTGGAACAAAAATAGATGGGGGTGAGCTACAGAGTGAGGAGGGTAAGCCATAGAAGGTGAAGGAAGGTCGCGGGGTGGTCTGGATCATGCTCGCGGTGCGGCTCCGTCCGTGGCGGTGCTCGGGTCGAGCTCGAGGAAGAAGGGAGTGAAGAGTTGGGGCTAGGTCTTGGTTGGTTCTGAGCATAGGGGAAAGGGGGAAGGGATGAGAATGGGTCTCAAGTAGGCAGGGGCGTGCGTGCACGGCAGTGACCAATGTCTCTTGATGATCACTGGCCTGAATGGGTGGCGCATGAGACAAGGAAAATGTGACAGAAGGAAGGAATGAGGTTGTGCCAGCGGCTTTATGATGTCTAGGCGGGGTCGGTGGCGAGAAATCAAGCATAGAGATGGTCGGTCGGCTTGGGAAGAGGGCATCAAATTAGCACCTACCAGGTGCTCGACACAAAGACGGCCCTCAGAGCATGCTCGATAGAGGTCAATAGCGATAGGACAAATTCTAGTGCGCGTTCTGAGTAGTGTAAGGAGAGGTAGGGGAGGGTACTAGCAAGGTGGCTCTGCAAGAGATGCTTGTTTAGGAAACAGGACAAGCCAATGGCGATTTAGGGCACAATAGAAGGAGAGAGAGAGAGCTGGAGCTAGCTAAGGACGCTGCCAGGTGGGGTAGAGGAGTGGTGTGCGTCTCTGGTACTTGCCCAACCACTCTCTAGAGAGATAGGAGAGATATGGTGGGATTCCACAAGATCACGTCATGATCATGGCATGGTCGGCCTCCCTCCTTGCCAAGCACAAAGTGGCAATAGAATATGCCAAAATAGCAATGATGGTTGACCAATAATTTATGCTGGTGATGGAGATCTATTTTTTTGTGATGGTTGGAAAAAATGTTTGCGAGATGGTGCTAAGAAAAGAGGTTAGTGATCATAATGAACATGTTTGGATCTGCTCTTATTTCATATTGACAAAATAAATTATGCAGGTAGATAGATCAGAGAGGTAAGATGGATGCGGTGAAGAGGGTACCCATTATCTAAAATTCAGTTGATGGATTTTGAGCTCTTTCTATGAGTAGGTCCATTTTTTTATTGAAATTTAGTTGAACTATTTTTTGAAAATTTTAAATATGACAAAAGATGATTTGAGTCTAGCAAGTTCCACTTGCATATTAAAAAAATGCATGGTAGAGTTTTCTTAAAATTTATGGATGGAATAAAGTGCAAGAAATGGCATAGTTGCCATTCCCATGCACTTGGTGTAATAAGAAAATAAGTAAAGAATTAACATCTTTGAAATAATTTTTGAATGGGAAATAGTGTGATATGGAAGTGTATCACATTTACCAATTTTATTTGAGAAGAAACTTCGAAAACAGAAGGGTAACTCTCTGAGGTGATTTTCTAGAAGAAAAAGAAAAAAAGAAAGGGTTTTATGGTTTAAGAAATAAATGGCCATATAGGCAAAGAGTTAGGACTGATAAAATAAAACAAGGATACATACGAGATGGTGTTGTTTGAGGTGTAGGGGCAAAGGTAGAGGTTTCAATTAAACCAAGGTTGGCTAGGTAAGAATATGCGACAAATGGTCACTATTTTGATTAGGGTCAGAAACATGATCAACACAATTAGCAGATGGTCCCAAATGACCAAGCGGTAAAGGGGAGAATGAAAGATTAGATGACAAGAATAAATCCTAGGTAGGTGCATTGTAATAGACATAAGATATGACCTTAAGACAAGTGTATGAAAATTGAATACTTTAACATAAGTGAAGATAGGACCAAGTTTGGAATTTGGATTCTTTGGCATTTTAACTTGCCTCTTTGATACTTCTTGGCTTCACCTAAATGCTATCAAGCATTAATAATGTTTTATGAAAAAAAATGACTAAAGGAAACTATCTAAGCAAGTAGTCATACACACAAGAAGAAGTCACCAAAGTCAATGCAAACAATATTCTAGCATTTCCATAAGAAATTGTGAACCAATGCTCAATGATGATCATGTCATGGATAATCTAAAAAGATTTTAAAATAAGGGAGTAAAGTTGTTCATTTTTTTTAAAGAACTGATGGAGACATAAACATCTCCTTTATCAAGTTTCCTCAAAGGTGTTTGAAAAACACATATCAAAGCTTTATAAAATGGTAGTTTTCAAAATAGTGGGATCATACCACAATATAGATCCTCATAGGTTTTATAAATAAATAATTTTGAAAAACTTTTTGTCAAAGTAAATCTTGGCTCTTTGGTTTTGGAAAAAGTCAAATCCTTTGAAATAGGAGGGTTTGCCAAGATAAAATTTTGTAAAATAGCTAGTTGCATTTTCAGTGGCATGATTACAAACAAACATGGATTGTGTTGGCTCACAATATTGTTCAACAATCAAGGCAAACATGCATAATTAACACAACACACAAGACAATCATCTAGGAAACTTTATTTATTTGGGTTAAGCATAAAAAAGTTTTTGTTGGCCCTGATTTTTGGCTCACCAAACACTACTCAAACATGGTTAGAAAATTTGGGGTGTTACAGCTCTTCCCCCCTTAAAAAGAATCTCGTCCTGAGATTCCTAAGTGTAGTAGTAAAGAGGTGTGGAGACTTGATTAGAGTTAGACTTCAAAAGGTTGCTCTTCCAACTTCTCTTGACACTATGGGTTGTGTAGAAGACTCGCTTTTACCGAAGATGTAGATCGTCTTCATTTGCTAAAGCTGATGGCTGAGGAGTTAATGTTGCTAAAAGTAGCTCGTCAAAACCTTGTCGACGCACTTTTAAGGTTAGTGGGTTAGGCTATCTAGTATGCCCAAAAAGATTCTATGAGAGTTAGAAGGTTTTCAGCTCGTAATTGAAGTCTTGCAGGGTCGAGGCTTCTCAGGTAGTTTTTGTTGTCTTGGGGTCATCGCTTGTTCGTGTAGATTGATGGATTCTTGAAGCTTGATGTTGTTGTAGACCTTTAATCTCGAGCTTGCCATCCTCTAGGGATGGTAGACAAGAGCATTTATGCTTTGATCTTGATAGGCACGCCAAATCTGTCGACTTAGTCCTCTATGCTTCCTAATTACCAAGGCGCAGGTTAGTCCTAGTAGAAACCATTCTTCTGGGTTGTCTTGTGATTGAGCTAAAAATGCTCCAGGTGGCGATGCACCACCAATGGTGTGTCTTCCAGTAGTTAATGATCTGTTCCTTCTTGTCTTCAAGTTGGTGGAGACCATTAAAGATCTTCTTGCGTCTCCATCTTCTTGTAGCCTTGAGGATCTTGAGGTATATTGGGATACCCTGAGTCAACTTCATCTTCCGAGAAATCTTCATGTGAATTTCTACGTGTCATAAGTCATTTTTGGTTTCAAACCCTTCAAAATTTGAGCAAGCGAGCGAGTTAGTTAGAAAAGTCTTCACTTCTTATTGTTGCTACCTCCATTGATATCTCCTAAATTCAAAGTCGAGATTGGCTTGATTTTGGAGAGTCTTCATCCTTCTATTTGCTTAGTGCAGATCAAGCACGTGAGTCTTTGGGCTTCAAGTGACAATAACGGGTTGATCTTCGAAAGTTAGACTTGGCTTTGATACTTGCATGCTCCATGTTAGTTGGCTTGTTAGAAGATTAGCAAGTGTTGGAGTGTTAAGAGAGTATCATCAATGTTAGCGAAACTCTAGATTTAAGGTTAGGCGATCCGAGTTAGTGAAGTCTTTGTCTTCTAGAAGTCCTTTGTAGTCCAGGCGGGTCTATCTTTTGCTTTCCCGACGTTGTAGAGAGGTCTCGACAAAGCTTGACGCACGTAGCAAAAATTGTCGCGTCGGATCTTGGGGAGGTGTTGCGAGAGGAGTTATAATCCACTCAAGGTTGGAGTTAGTGTTTTACTAATAAATTATCTATGCTACTCAAGCTGACATAAATTGATGAGAGGGAAAACACACTCTAGAGGGGCTTCCTATTTAGGGTTTTACACACCCGAGGGTTTTTAAGGCCAGGAGGCCAAAACAAGCACATGCACAAGTTAACAATACACACTCAAGAAAAATACAAAGCAACTGCAAACAATATCCAGAACACGCAATGTACTACGGGTACCAAGGACACCTAACAAACTCGCGATATTTGGGGTTAGCTCAATCAAGCCAATCAAGCTTATCCTATTAATCCTAGGGGTTAGGTTGGTCATAGCCATTGACTCCTTCATTTTCTGGCTTCTGGCTTCAGTTGAGACTTGATAGTGATTGTTGGTGAAGCTGCAGTGTCGTTGAACTGCCAATGTAGAGTTGGGAAGTGCAGATTTACAGGTCTTCTTGTCTCACATCGCATGCATGTGAGGTCTTTGGTAGGGTCATTGAAGTTCTCCATATGTGACACATTCGCAAGACAAACCTAACAAACCCTAGTCAAGCAACTGAGTACTTGGTCCTTGGTAACTTGCAAAAGTGCGAGTCCATGGAGGAACAAGGTCAACTTCTTGACAAAGCCATTGGTGCCAACCAAAGGAAAAAAATTTATCCACACTCTTCTTCCTTTAACATCTGGAGAGGTTTGAAGTCGTCCTTCTGAATACTTGCTCCATCTTGTTTCTCTAAGCTTGTGGTCCAATTGAGGTCATTGTCCAACATGTAGTTTTGAAGGGGATGAGACAAAAGAATAAGAACCTTTAAAAATTCCTTGAGAATTAGAGAGGTAAGGTTAGAAATTTTGAAGAGGTAAGAAAAGCATAAGATATTTCATCGGCTAATAAGGAAAACAACTTTGTAGCTAGGTTTATCAAAAATACTACTTTCCTAACTAACGCCCATGCTAACTAAGGTCTCCTACAGTCAAGATGGCTCTGATACCAACTCTATGGGGACCCCAGATTAGCCATCCGGAATACCTGATTTGCATACAATTCATGATCCCATGATCAGTGTGTCGTGAATCCACATATCTGAGTTGATAACAAAATTACATCATCCTTTACAGTACCGAATAATATACTTACAATTGGTCACATGACCAAGTATGATAATGCCATGCAGGGCAAGTTCACAACCAAGCAGCAGATACCAAGCAGCGTTGATGACCCAAGTCACGCCTACTACCCTACAGGCAACTGACTATGAGACATTCCTAGTTCGCACCGACGTCATCATAACCATCGTCACCTTCCTCGTAGTCTTCTTCATAGTCTGACCAAGTTAATAGCCAGGGACAAAGCCATGAGTATATTTTGGAATTGTACTCGCAAACCATCTAAAGAGAGAGTGTGATATGCAGTTTGGCTGTAGCAAGGATATGCTATAGACTAGTTTGCTTTCTTTTGGAAAATTCTTTTTTTTTCTCGTGTCGATATAGCATGCCTAGAACCATGTTCTATGACACCTCTATATCTCTACTAAAAACTTTTATAAAACAATCTTAGTAAAATCTCTAGGAGGGGAGTAACCCTTTTGTTCCTTAAACCAGGTCAATCAAACATGACCATCTCCATTCATAAAACTAGTTTGATCACACATGACCATCCCCAATTCCTCGGCAGTACCCTACAAGTACTCTGAACCATACCCATGCCATGACAGTACCCTCCGAGTACTCCATTCGGCACCTTCTTCCATTTTTTTGAAAACCACTTCTAAAACCAAAATTGACACAGGTTAAGTATAGCCATCCAAACCATCCATGACCAAGGACTCAGCTATTCGAATAGATTTACACTCTGTATAGGTTGTACACTTTGCCCACACCATCCGAATACTCATCGTGTGGGCATCATCCCTGCATAGCATCCTATGCCACGACAAGCACCCGATCAGAGCCTTTTGCTTATCTACCTTAGTATGGGGACCTACCCTATGGAGTATGTACATCCCGGCACACCCTGGCAGTCTACCTCCACGTTCGAGCATAACTCTAGTGCCACGGCGAGAGACCCATAGTGTCTTCTGGCAGCTCGGGATATGCCATGATATGTGTTTCCTCCTTCCTGAGGACAACCCGGATTCCGGGGTACCGCGTACCCTTATATAGTTATGTGGTGCCCCATACCAAAGCAAATAAACTACGAGCTAAGCCCCATCCCATACCAGGGTAATGTGGTTGCACAGGTTAATTGGTTTGGCGAACACTTATACACAATGCCCTTTTTCATAAATCCACCATCTCCTTTTTCCTCCATTTTTCAAAACGTCATTTTTGAAATCCATCAATGGAATAGTTCCTTATTCCAAGGTTTTCAAAGACATTTTCAAAATCCCAATTTGAGTGTTCCCAACCTAGAGTTTTCGCTCCACTACAAAGTTTTCCAAAGGCTATGATGCTAACCATCACGCCACTAACTCAGGGGGATAAATAGGTGTCAAAGGGGGTGTCACCCATGAGGATTATAACAATGACTTGTGGAGCTAAGTCGCCAACAATTGCGATGTAAGAGTAATAGCAATATGAAATCATGCATTTGGATAAACAGTAATAAATCATGCATTGAGTAAAACTAGGATCAGAGATGCAACAAGTTAGATGGCTTGCCTTAATAGCTTGTCCCTGGTCTTCTTTCTGATACTCAAACACTTCTTCTTCCTGGTACGCTTGGTGTCATTCGAATCTAGCACCGGTAAACATAGCAAAATATAAGCATGCAAGCATACTCCAAGCACACACACCACAACAACACACATCCCACACAAAACAAGTATCAGAAACAAACAAGTTTAGATACTGAACAAAACTTCAAGGTTTTATTACTTTAGCTACTTATATTAATTAAGCGGGTTTCTATTAACAAGTAAACCCTAGTTTGCCCAAAACAACTTGCAGGTGCCTAGGTTTGCTCAGAAATTTCAACCAGAATACCAATAGAAAGGTATCAATTTTCTGAGTCCAACAAAGGTGGATTCACTCAAAAAGGATTTGCAGTTATTTTCCTATGATGTTTCTAGTGATGAAAACTACTTTTTCAGAGCTAATTCTACCAGAAAATCATACCAGTTCATAAAAATTTATCCTATGGTCAGTAGCAAGCATTAACAGTACATGATCACCCAAAATTGGTTTCATTCAGAAATACTTCATAGAACAAGTTTTATAAATCCCTAAAGTCAGATCTAATAGTATTTTTCAAGAACAACCATTCAATAATTATTGCTTCATTTGCAATAGGGCCAGTGACATGTGAAAGGTACTGCAGATGGCTTCTCTATAAAATTGGATTCAATCCAATTGGGTCTATGGATCTCAAGATATGGATTTATGATTAAAAAGGTACATCAAACTAGATAAAGTGCTAGATAATAAATATGATAGATTTTGGTAGGAAACCAGTGCCACAAGGTACATATTTTTGCAAGGAATCCACAGAAATTTGAACCAAGTCATTTGCATTCTCCTAGAAATTTCTATGAATTTTATAAGCTGATAGATCTGCTGAAAATTGGTAATAGATTCATAGGAAAAAAATGTGACAGACTGAGATCTGGCGGTTCTACACTAGGCCGGCCCAACTATGGGCTGTGACTAAACTTGAGTTCAAAAAAAATGCTTTAAAAATTGTGCTACAAGCACTGGATACGCATGATGCCTGGCTCGTAACTCGACAGAGGGAAGGCGAGGGCTCACCGTGGGTCGCTAGAGTTTCACCTCCCGCTGCTGGGGACGTCGCCTGGAAGCTCAAAAAGCATGGAGAGCTTTGTGATGGTGTCATAGAACTCCTGGACCACCTCATGGCTGAAGGGGGACGGCCACGGGGTATCATTCATCGGAGAGCTGCGCCGGGTGGACGAAGTCAGGGATGTAGTCATCAACTCTACCATCCCTGGAACAAAAATAGATGGGGGGAGAGCTACAGAGTGAGGAGGGTAAGCAGTAGAAGGTGAAGGAAGGTCGCGGGGTGGTCTGGATCATGCTCGCGGTGCGGTGCCATCCGCGGCGGTGCTCGGGTCGAGCTCGAGGAAGAAGGGAGTGAAGAGTTGGGGCTAGGTCTCGGTTGGTTCTAAGCATAGAGGAAAGTGGGGGAGGGACAAGAATGGGTCTCAAGTAGGCAGGGGCGTGCATGCACGGCAGTGACCAACGTCTCTTGATGATCACTGGCCCGAATGGGCGGCAAACGAGACAAGGAAAATGCGATAGAAGGAAGGGATGAGGTTGCGCCAGTGGCTTTATGATGGCTAGGCGGGGTCGGTGGCGAGAAATCAAGCACGGAGATGGTCGGTCGGCTTGGGGAGAGGGCATCGAATTAGCACTCGCCAGGTGATATGTCCATTTTTGCATCACTATTTTGTATCATAATTCACTGTTATTCATTGATATATTTCATATTTAGAGATAATACTTATGTTGTTTCCCCTGTTTTTACATGTTTGATGATCGTTGGAGGATTTGCTGCCGGAGTCAGGATTCTGCTGGAAAAGGACCATCAAGACACCATATTTTGGAAGATCAGGAAAATTCCAGAAAAATACCAGAAAATTATATTTTGCCAAAAGACTCCGGAAGCCAGAAGGAGGAAGCGAGAGGAGCCAGGGGCTGGGCTAACACACAGGGGTGCGGCCAGACCCCTGGCCGCGCCGGCCTATTATGTGGTCGCCCTAGCCTACTTCAGGTCTCGCCCCTTCGCATCATCCCTGAAAACCTAAGTCAAGGAGGGGGCGCAGAGAGAGACACCGCCGCCTCTGCGAGGCAGAAAACACCAGAGAGAGAAAAGCTCTCTGACAGGTAGAAATCTGCCAGGGAAATTCCTTCCCAGAGAGGGGAGACCATCGCCATCATCATCGCCATCGCACTAGACTTCATCGGGATAATCATCATCATCATCTCCATCACCAGCACCTTCATCTTCACCGTCACCACTCCATCCCACTGTAACATCTTGAGTTGAATCTTGTTAAATTCATAGGGGAAACTTTCCCGGTGTTGATTACTCTTGTGGTTGATGCTATTGAGTGGAACCGTTGAATTAAGGTTTATGTTCAGATTGTTATTTACCATTATCTCACCTCTGATTGTCGATGGATTTCGTGTCGCAAGAACACGGGGTACCACGCGACGGACCCGAAGATTCGAACGCAGGGGGCTGAACGTGTGAGATCTTGGATCGCAACGAAACACGGTGACGGAAGCCTCGATTGTCGGACGCGCAACGCACTGCAGAGAGGGAGACCGAGCTTTACCCAGGTTCAGGGCCCTCGTGGTGAGGTAAAACCCCTACTTCCTGCCTTCTTGTATTACGACGCGACACCTCGCGAGGAGTACAAGGCCTTGGTTACACTGCTCTAGTTGGCCAGAGGTTGAAGAACCTGCGTGCCCAACTAGCAGCTTGAAGAAGATGAAGATCAGATTAGATTGGATCGGATCCCCTCTAAGGGGTGGCCTCCCCTCCTTTTATAGCGCCAAGGTCCTCCTTCCCCTTATCTTCTTGGGGAAGGGGTTGCCACACACGGCCAAGGAGGGAGGACAGCTGTAGACTAGGTTCTTCCATAGACTTGGTCTTCGTAGAGCAGCGGCGCCGGTCCACAGGAGTGGGTGGAGAAGGCTGACGTCCTCCTCTGGCGCCCTGCACCGTCCATGCCATATTTAGGGGGGTGGCCAACTGCCACTGTGCCGCTTTGGGCAGGCACAGAGAAAGTTGGTCTCCTCCCTGTCGGGGGTAGCGTGGACGATACGCGGCCTTCTGCCCGTTGCCCTTCTTGCTCTGCACGAAAACGTGCTGAGCTGACGTGGGAGTACCTCCTCTCCTCACCAGCATAGGCTCGTGAGGAGGTCTTCTGGTCCTTAGCGGTTTCCATCGTCGTTCTCCTCACGAGGCGCCTCCTCGTGAGGGTCTTCTCCGAGCTGAAGATTGCTGATTATCTCCTGGGCTGACGACGGGCCGATGAAGGGGCCCAGGAGCAGGTGGACCGGGATACCCCGGTATCCATTCCACCGACAGTAGCCCCCGGGAGCCCGGCCCACAACGCGCCCTCTCGAGGAAGCGAAGGGACAGGGGCCCCCGAAGCGACTGGGCCCTCCGACGGCACGCTTCCACTGCGCGGTCAGAGGACCATGTGAAGAAACAGAGTCTCCGAACACGTGGCGCGGCCGCAGCTGGCGAGACGAAACGGCGGATGACGCTACGGTCGCCGAGGCGTCAACCTGCCGTAATGATGTTTCGCTTGACTGCAGAGCGCCGCGCCAACGCTTCGATTCCCGCGCGAGGATTTGACGCATCGACGTTGGATGATCCCCTTAAATAGGTCCTCCTCGAGACCGCCGGCACTTCACCTCCTTCCTCCAGTACCACTTCCACTTCTTCTTCCCTGAGAACATGGACCCCTCCAACTCCGCCGCCGCTGCCGGTTCAAGCTCCGGAGCGAAGCGCCCAGGGAGCCCTCTGGGCGGCGGAAAGAAGGCGAAGGCCGCCGCCCAGTGGACGCCCGGCGCCGGCGGCCCCCTCCGCATTGGCGCGTCGCGGCAGGGCGAGGCAAGCCGTGCCGCTGCGGGGACCTCCGGCGCCCTGACCCTCAGGGGTCCTGCGCGTGGAGGCGCCCCGAACTCGTCGTCGCCGCTGGCGGCGGCGCCTGCTCCCCGCGCCTCGGGGAGCATCGATCGGGCCCTCCGGGAGATGGAGGCCGCCCTGGGACCGCCTCCTCCCGCTGCGGATCTTCCGCTCCCGCCGGTGAATGGAGTGGTTGCCACTCCGCGCCACCTGGCGGCGGCGATGTTGGGACCCCTCGTCGCCCCGGGGTCCCGCTTCCTGGAGCTCCTCGTCGTCGTCGACACTCCGGGCTTCAATTCCCTCCGGCTGCCCGACGCCATCCGGAGGGTGATCCACGCCCACGGGAACGCCGTCGGGGAGATCCTCCTGGGGGAGCAAAGCAGGCCAGGCCTCTATTGGCCTGTGGACATCCTCCTCGGGAACGGCGGCAACGTCGTCCTCGCCGGCCGCTGGAGGGCATTCGCCGTCGGTCTCCGACTCCGCGTCGGCGACCGCATCGTCTTCCGCTTCAAGCTGGGGACGCTGGAGGCCTTGCTGCGGGTCTTCACCGCCGGCGGGGTGCGCCGCACCTACCCGCAGCTCCCGGCGCAGTGAAGAGGAGGTCCTGGGCAGTAGTCTTCTGGGGAGGGGAGCTAGTCTCCTCCCCTTTCCGTTGTGTAGTCCTTGCCGGCGGGGAATGCCCCGCCGTGCTTTGCTCCTTCCCCCTCCGGGGGCGCTTCAATGAAATCCTTTTGCTGAATCTTGATGTCCTTCGCTGTCCTGGCCATTCGCTTGCTCGAGAGCCCCGCTGAGTTGTAGGCATCGACGGGAAGCCTCCCTTCACCTCAGAGCTCGGGATGGGTTCGGCGTCGATGACACAGCGGACGATTCCTGAGACAAGAAGTTTGAAGAAAAGAGTTGGAAAAGAAAAAACCCCAAATCCCCGAAAACGGAAAAACAAATCGATAAAACAAACGAAAAAAGAAGGCGAATAAGATGCCCCTGTGACCGGCACAGGGACCTTCTCCGTCGTGGAGGAGCGCGGCACTATCTGTGCCAGCAGCTAAGAGCAAATGCCGCGCGTGGCGATTCACGGGGCCTTCCTCGTCGTTGAGGGAAGCTGGACCCTCACGGACGTGAAAATGTCGACGCTTAAGAGAGCCCAGAGACCGTCGACACCTCACAAGGGTTGCTCATGAGGTGAAGGGCCTGGCGCGGACCTCCGGATCTGCGTCTCCTTCGCAAGATTTATCGGAGCGGCCTTTGTCTTCAATAATCCTGCCACGTTAGGCCTTCCTCCGGAGAGGGAATCCTCCCGCGGATGCTGGAGCATCGACGCGTCTTTGCTCCCCCGTGAGGGTTGCTCACGAGGGGTAGGTCCTTAGCAGGTGCCATGGGCACACCTTGGACTTTTCCTCGAAGATTTTTTATTTTCTGGAGCACTTCGCGGGGAACTAAGCACCATGGGCATCCAGAGGTGATCGTTAATGGGGCCGTCGCCCCCGACCAGAGCTCGCTCCCTTCGGGTTTTTCGGGCTTGCTGTTTTCCGGGCGAAGGCCCCAGCATAGACACCGTGCCTAGCCCCCTTCCGCGAGGAGTACAACAGAAAATAAATGGACTTCATGCCATTTTGATGTCATGCCGAAGCAGAGGCGCTACCTTGCGCGATATCTTAATATCAGTGCTTAAGAGCAGATTGAGCTGATACAAGCGCCGTGAAAACGGTCTTTTTCTCCTCGTGAGGAACCTAAGGGTAGAACTTTCGCAGGTGAGCTATGTTCCACGGGTTCCCCACTGGCACGCCTTCTGCGGTTTCCAGCCGCGCCGAGCCAGGCCTGGCAATGTGCATCACCTTGAAGGGCCCTTCCCACATTGGAGACAGCTTGTGCAGGCCCTCGCGAGAGAGTATTCTCCTCAGCACCAGGTCGCCGACCTCCAGAGTCCTTGCTCGAACATGGCGGCTATGGTAGCGGCGTAGTCCTTGCTGGTACCTCGCGGCGCGGAGCGCGGCTTGGCACCGAGCTTCCTCGAGCAGGAGGAGGCAATCCTTGATGAGGTCTTCTTGGCGAATTTCGTCGAAGGCGAGCACTCTTGGCGACCCGAACTTGATGTCGGTGGGAAGAACAGCCTCCGCCCCATAGACCAAGAAGAAAGGGGTCTCTCCAGTGGGCTTGGAGGCGGTAGTCCTGATGGACCACAAGATGGATTGGAGGTTGTCTAACCATTTTTTGCCGCAGGCCTTGAGCTTGGCGTTGAAGCTTTTCGTCTTGAGTCCTTTAAGTACCTCAGCGTTGGCACGCTCGGCTTGGCCATTGCTCCGGGGGTAGGCGACGGAGGCGAAGCAGATTTTGATGCCGGTCGATGCGCAGTACTCCCGGAACAAGCCGCTGGTGAACTGGCTGCCGTTGTCGGTGATTATGCGGTTAGGCACACCAAAGCGACAGACCAGCCCACGGATGAACTTGACGGCGGATCTGGCCGGGATTGTGCACACCGGTTCCACCTCCACCCACTTGGTGAACTTGTCGATGGCGACGTAGAGGTAGCGATAGCCCCCTTGCGCTCTGGGGAACGGACCGAGGATGTCCAGCCCCCAAATGGCAAAGGGCCAAGTGAGTGGGATGGTTCGCAGCTCTTGCGCCGGCTGATGTATCTGCTTGGCGTGGAATTGGCACGCCTCGCACCTCCTGACCATCTCCGCCGCGTCTCCGAGCGCCGAAGGCCAGTAGAAGCCACTTCGATATGCCTTTGCGGCTAGAGTTGCCGCAGAGGCATGATGGCCGCACTCGCCGGCATGGATGTCCCTTAGAAGCTCCTGGCCTTGGTGAGTAGATATGCACTTCAGAGCGATGCCACTAGGGCGATGCCGGTACAAGTCACCGTCCTTGATGCAGTAGCCCGAAGCTTGTCGCACGATCCTCTCGGCCTCCTCTCCATCCTCGGGTAGCCTGCTGCTGGTGAGGTAGGCCTTGAGCTCGATGATCCAATCCACTCCCTCCTGCCGAGCCAACGCCAGAAGGACGCGGTCACCCGAAGGAGGTCCGCAATCCGGAGCCCCCTGCTCCGGCGGTGGCGGCAAAGCAGGAAGAGGAGGTGGTTTGGATGTTGGCGGAGAGGCGGACGGCTTGAAGAGACGCTCCTCGAAGACGCCGGCGGGCTGCGCCAGTCGATGAGAGGCGCGCTTGGCGATTTCGTCGGCTTCGACATTTTCTCCCCTCGGGACGTGCTTCAGCTCCAGGCCTTGGAAGCGCTTTTCCATCTTTCGATGCTCCTCGAGATAAGCCGCCATGTGCTCATCCCTTGGAGTGTAGCTCTTGTTCGAGAAGTTCACAACCAGTTGTGAATCCCCCTTGACGATGAGACGCTTGATGCCCAACGCGCTTGCTGCCCTTAGGCCAGCAAGTAGTCCTTCGTACTCCGCGATGTTGTTGGAGACCTTGTCCTCGGGCTTGAAGCAGAGCTGCATAGCATAGAAGAGCTTTTCTCTAGAGGGAGAGGTTAGGACAGCGCCGGCTCCCGCGCCGGGGAGGTTGAAGGCACCGTCGAAGTGCATGACCCAGAGGCCTGGGGCCTCCTCTCCGGGGAGAGTTGACTCTACCTCTTTGTAGTTTCGAAGGAGATCTCGAAGGGCTGAAGCTCCACAGCCCACTCTGCCACCCGCCCGGTGACATTGGGGTTGCGGAGGACGGTTTCCAGGGGCCGATCGGTTACCACCTTAATCGGGTGACCCTGGAAGTAGTGGCGCAGCTTCCGCAAGGCGATGAGCAAGGTGTAGAGCAACTTTTGCTGCATAGTGTAGCGCTCCCACGCATCGCGCAGTACCGTGCTGACGAAGTACACAGGCTTTTGCACCTTGACGACACCCTCGGAAGGCTCCTCCTCAGGAGGCTTTTGAGCGTTGCTCTGAGAGAGCGGCTCGGCCGGTGAAGATCCCTCGGGCGGCTCCTCTCGAGGGGCGGGGGTTGAAGCAGCTTCTTCCTCGCGAGGAGCCCCCGAGCTGGGAGGAGCGACCTCCTCCTCAGCGATTATCCTGGCGTCTCGCTCCGCGACGAGGACGGCGCTCGCAGTCCTTGGAGTTGCCGCGATGTAGAGTAGCAAGGGCTCGCGGGGGGTTGGTGCAACCATGACCGGTGGGCTCGTGAGGTACCTTTTCAACTCGGCGAAGGCCTTGTCGGCCTCCGGAGTCCACTCGAACTTCCCGGTGCGCTTCATAAGCTTGAAGAGGGGTAAAGCCTTTTCCCCACTCCTCGCGATGAAGCGCCTCAGGGCTGCCATGCACCCCGCGAGGCGTTGCATTTCCTTGAGATTGCGCGGAGGACGCATTTCTTCGATGGCCTTGACCTTGTCGGGGTTCGCCTCTATCCCGCGATTGGACACGAGGAACCCCAACAGTTTTCCCGACGGCACGCCGAAGGCGCACTTGGCGGGGTTGAGCTTGATGCTTACCTTTCTCAAGTTGACGAATGTCTCCTCCAGATCCTCGATGAAGGTGCGACCCTCGCGAGTCTTGACGACGATGTCGTCGACGTAGGCTTCCGCATTCCTTCCCATCTGAGCCCCCAGAGCCTTACGCATGAGCCTTTGGAAGGTAGCTCCTGCGTTCTTCAGGCCGAAGGGCATGCAGACGTAGCATTACACACCGCAAGGCGTGATGAAGGCGGTTTTCTCTTCGTCCTCCTTTGCCATCTTGATCTGATGATAACCGGAGAAGGCATCCAAGAAGCAAAGGAGGTCGCAGCCGGCGGTGCAGTCGACGATTTGATCTATCCTCGGGAGGGGATATGGATCCTTGGGACAGGCCTTGTTGAGACTTGTGAAGTCTACGCAGAGGCGCCCACTGCCGTTAGCCTTTGGGACGACCACCGGATTAGCAATCCAGGTGGGGTGAGCCACCTCGCGTATCAACTTGGCCTTCTTCAGCTTCTCTATCTCCTTGACGATGAAGTCTTGCTTTTCTTGCGCTTGCTTCCTAGTCTTCTGCTTCACGGGGTGTGCCTGAGGGCACACGGCTAGGTGATGCTCAATCACCTCCCTGGGAACGCCGGGCATATCTGACGGAGTCCAAGCGAACATGTCAGAATTTGCCCGCAGGAAGGTGACGAGCGCGCTTTCCTATTTGGGGGAAAGCCCTGCCCCGATGGTGACGAAGTTGTCGCAGCCCCCAGCCTGAAGCGGGACCTTCTTGGTTGCTGAGCGCTCCTGGGTAAACTGGGGCCTCCGGCCCGAGGGAACCGCAGCTTCCCCAATGCTCATGTCCATCATTGGATGGTCCAGGTCCTCACTTGGGGTCGGCGATGCAGAGGCGGCGAACTTCTTCCCTGATGAGCCCTGCAGGTGGGGCTCAAGAGAGGCCTTCTTCGCTGCAGCTCGCTCTTGGGACACGAGCTGCTTCTTCCTCACGAGGTCGCCAGAGTGTTCCAGTAAATCTTCGTCGGCGGGGAACATGGTGGCGGCCTCGCGATAGACATGCTCAACTGATCGGAGAGCATCCTTCTCGTTGCAGCGCACGGTGATCGTGCCGTTGGCGCCCGGAATCTTGAGGACATTGAAGCCATGGTGCGTTGCCGCCATGAACCTAGCCAAGGCCGGGTAGCCGAGGATGGCATTGTATGGCAAGGCGATGTAGGCGACGTCGAAGTCGAGGCTTTCCGTCCTGTAGTTGTCCCGGGTGCCGAAGGTGACGGGCAGGCTTACCTGCCCGATTGGCGTCGTAGATCCTTCAGTTACCCCGAAGAACGGCCGAGTTGGCATGAGCCGATGGTACGGCACTTGCATCTTTTCGAAGATCTCGACGGAGATGATGTTGAGGCCCGCCCCTCCGTCGATGAGAGTGCGGTTGACGGCGACGTTGTTGATGGTTGGCGTGCACAAGAGGGGGATTGTGCCCACACCCCTTGTGGAAGCCGGATGATCCTCCTCGTCGAAGCCAATCTTGCACGTCGACCACTTCATTAAGCGATTGCCGATGTTGGGCTGTGCCGCCGCGATTTCTCGCGACAGCTGCTTGAAGTGCCGATTGGACAGAGGAGCCTGAGCTCCACCCAGGAGGCAAGCGACGAAATCTCGCGGCTCTTGATAGCCCCCCTGGTTTTCCTCCCGACGATCGCTTGCTGGTGGGGGCAGCGGCAGCGGCTCGGGATCGTCTCGAGATAGACCCCCACGGCGGCGACCCTCCTCGCGGTCGTCGTCGCGGCGATCGCCCCGGGATCCGCTCTTGCCGTTGCTGCGGCCGCCCCCGCGACGCTTGGCGCCGCCATTTTCCTCGTGAAACTTCCGGACAACCCAACAATCCGCAATATTGTGGGTGTCCTTCTTGTGGATGATGCAGTAGCGGCGACGTCGACCTTTATCGCGATCGGAGCGGTCCTCGCGGCGTTGCTTATAATCGGGCTCCGCCGCGAGGACAGCAGCCTCCTTTCGCTTGGGGTCCTTGGACTTCGGCTTTGGGGGAGGCGCCTCCGGTTGATTGTGCACGAAGAGCCTCCCCTCCTCAGCCTTGGCGCATCGGTCGGCGATCTCGAAGAGCCTGACGACGGAAGTCAGCTCATCATTCACGGAGAGCTTCTCCCGCATCTTGACATCGGAGACGCCCGTGGAGAACGCGGAGATGACCTCCTCGTTGGAGATCCTGGGAATCTTGTTCCTCATCTGACTGAAGCGTTGGATGTATTGACGAAGCGTCTCGCCCTTATACTGACGCACCGCTTTAAGATCGTTCTTAGTCGCGGGGCGCTCGTACGTGGGCATGAAGTTGGCAACGAACTGACGGCATAAATCCTTCCACGAAGTCACGGATTCGTGAGGAAGATTCATGAGCCAAGTCCGCGGAGCGTCCTTGAGGGCCATGGGGAACCAATTAGCCATGGCGCGCTGATCTCCACGCGCAGCCTGGACGGCGACGACGTAGAGTTGGAGGAATTCGAAAGGATTTGTGGTCCCGTCGTAGCGCGTGGCGATGTCCGGCTTGAACTTGTCAGGCCAGACAACGTAGCGCTGCTGGCGAGTGAGGGCAAGACATCCGGGGTTGTAGATCGGGATGCCAGGGGTCCTGACGTTCTTGCCAGCCTCACCGATGTCATCGATGGCGCGATCATGATTTTCGCGGCGACGCTCGAGGGAGACGCGAGCGTCCTCCGGAGCGCGCTGGACGATTTGGCAGCTGGGCTCCCCGCGCGGCGAAGATGCGGCACGGGAAACCACCTTTTTGGCCTTGTTGGCCATCCCATCTCCGGCGCCCGGGGCACGATGCCCCGCCGCTGGATCTAGATGCCCCGCGCCCTGGGCTCCTCCCAAGGCCGGGTCTTCGTTGGCGATGGCGACGAGCTCGGCGATTCGAGCGCGCCACCCCTCACGCCCGTCGTCGGTGGGTTGATAGCGCAGCAGCTCCTGCGCCATGGCGAGTGCCTGCGCAGGAGACAGCTGACTCCCAGAACGAGCGTGAGAAGTGGCGGTGGCGGTGAAGGAGAGCGAAGGCTCTGTCCGCTGAGAAGGGAGATAGGAGGACTCCAGATCTTCCTCCTCCTCCTCCTCCGCCGAAACTTCCCGACGACGGAAGATGGGCTCGGTTTGCCCCCGAGCGGCGTTGCGACGGCGAAGACGCTCGAGCCTCGCGTTGGCGTCGGCCATGTCGAAGCAGATCTAGAAGAGAAAACACCACAGCCCCCTACCTGGCGCGCCAAATGTCGATGGATTTCGTGTCGCAAGAACACGGGGTACCACGCGACGGACCCGAAGATTCGAACGCAGGGGGCTGAACGTGTGAGATCTTGGATCGCAACGAAACACGGTGACGGAAGCCTCGATTGTCGGACGCGCAACGCACTGCAGAGAGGGAGACCGAGCTTTACCCAGGTTCAGGGCCCTCGTGGTGAGGTAAAACCCCTACTTCCTGCCTTCTTGTATTACGACGCGACACCTCGTGAGGAGTACAAGGCCTTGGTTACACTGCTCTAGTTGGCCAGAGGTTGAAGAACCTGCGTGCCCAACTAGCAGCTTGAAGAAGATGAAGATCAGATTAGATTGGATCGGATCCCCTCTAAGGGGTGGCCTCCCCTCCTTTTATAGCGCCAAGGTCCTCCTTCCCCTTATCTTCTTGGGGAAGGGGTTGCCACACACGGCCAAGGAGGGAGGACAGCTGTAGACTAGGTTCTTCCGTAGACTTGGTCTTCGTAGAGCAGCGGCGCCGGTCCACAGGAGTGGGTGGAGAAGGCTGACGTCCTCCTCTGGCGCCCTGCACCGTCCATGCCATATTTAGGGGGGTGGCCAACTGCCACTATGCCGCTTTGGGCAGGCACAGAGAAAGTTGGTCTCCTCCCTGTCGGGGGTAGCGTGGACGATACGCGGCCTTCTGCCCGTTGCCCTTCTTGCTCTGCACGAAAACGTGCTGAGCTGACGTGGGCGTACCTCCTCTCCTCACCAGCATAGGCTCGTGAGGAGGTCTTCTGGTCCTTAGCGGTTTCCATCGTCGTTCTCCTCACGAGGCGCCTCCTCGTGAGGGTCTTCTCCGAGCTAAAGATTGTTGATTATCTCCTGGGCTGACGACGGGCCGATGAAGGGGCCCAGGAGCAGGTGGACCGGGATACCCCGGTATCCATTCCACCGACACTGATCATGATCCATATGATGTCTTGTGAGTAGTTCGTTTTGTTCTTGAGGACATGGGAGAAGTCAAGTTTTAGTAGTGGAATTATGTTGAGTAATATTTGATGGTTTGATATTTATATGTTGTGGTGCTATTTCACTAGTGGTGTCATGTGAATGTCGACTACATGATATGTCACCATTTATGGGCCTAGTGAGATGCATTGTGTATTTGGCTACTAATTATGGGGTTGCTGGAGTGACAGAAACCTAAACCTCCGTTAGGAAACCATTGCACCAGGGAGCGTAGGATCTTAGAGTTTAAGGCTGTGGTTAGATTTATCTTAATTACTTTCTTATATTTGTGGATGCTTGCAAGGGGTATATTCACAAGTGTGTATTAATCCTAATCAGGGTAGTACGCTAGCACAGGTTCACCCCCATAACACTTATCAAACTAGCAAAGATTATTTAGCGGCATGAAGCAAAAGCAGTTGACAGAAACTCCCATGTGTCCTCGAGAACGTTTGGTTATTATAAGTTACACAACCGGCTTGTCCTTTGCTCTAAAAAGGATTGGGCCACTCACTGCAATTATTACTACTGTCTTTTATTTATAGTACTTTATTTACTTGCATTACCAAATACCCTTGAAAACCTGTTTGCTAGTATTTACAGTGAATCCTTGATCAAAACCACTCATCAACACCTTCTGCTACTTGTTGGGTTCGACACCCTTATTTATCAAAAGTAATGATACACCCCTATACTTGTGGGTCATCAAGACTATTTTCTGGTGCCGTTGGCAGGGAGTGTAGCGCTATTGAAGAGTGGAATTGGTAAAGGTAACCATCGCTGTGAGTATTGTTTTTATTTATGTCTTTTATTTTAATTTATTTAGCTATGGAGTGTTCTCCATTTGGTTTCCTATTTGGGAACACTACTACTACTGTTGTGGATGTAGAACAACCACCACCTGCTCAAGTGGATCCTTTTAAAATACCTACGAGAATTATTGAACGTGTTATAGATAACTGCTATTTGGGAGATGGAACTGTCCATCCAGGCGATCATTTACTCTTTATACATGAATTATGCGAGTTATTCAAGTGTGCAGGTATTACACCCAGCCAGGTTAAGAGGAAGCTGTTCTCTATATCACTGAAGGGCAGAGCTGAGGAGTGGTTTAAGCTTCTTAAGGATCGTTCATCTATTACTTGGGAGGAAATTGTGCCTCTCTTTTATTCCAAGTTTTATCCTCCAAGTGAAATTCATAAAGATCACAATCGAATATATAACTTTTGGCCTCATGATGGAGAGAGTATTGCCCAAGCGTGGGGGAGATTGAAGTTATTAATGCTCAAATGTCCCATTCATGAGCTCCCCAACAATATTGTTATTGATAATTTTTATGCGAGGCTTGCTCTTCATGATAAGGACTATTTGGATGCTTCTTGCTTTGGATCATTTACTCATATGAAAGAAGAAGCTAAATGGGATCTTCTCGACCGTATTCAAGAAAATGCTGAAGGATGGGAGAATGACAAAGGTAGAAAGTCAGGTATAAATTATGATTATGAATGCATTAAAACTTTTATAGGAACCGATGACTTTCATAATGTTAGTACTGCTTATGGTATTGATTCTTAAATACTTGCTAACTATTTTAAGGCCTTTGCCTTGTATCTTAATGTTCCAAAGAAAGATTGGAACAAATATCATGCACCTTATAAAGATTCTATTATTCATATTCCTGCTGCAGCTACTGAAGTTTGTACTGTTAATAGCATTGTGCCTGAACCTTATTTTGAGAAGACACCTTTCCCTGCTAAGGTAAAAGAGTATTCTACTTTGGTAAGAGTGTCTAATAAAAGTACTAAGAAAGCTGTAGAACCTGATGAGCAAATTACTATTAAGTCTCCTGTAGCTATATTGAAGGACCTTGTTACTAAAGATGTAGGGGATGAATATATTCTCTTTTGTGAAGATGCTACTAACATTATGTCACATCCTAAAAGGCATAGGAAAACAAGTGTTCCTGTTATTTCTGTCAGGATAGGCGATCATTGCTATTATGGTTTATGTGACATTGGTGCTAGTGCAAGTGCCATTCCCTTAGAGCTTTACAACAAAATTATGCATGAGATCAGCTCTTGCCAACTTGAAGATATTGATGTGGTTGTTCAGCTTGCTAACAGAGAGACTATTTGGCCTCTGGGTATTGTTCGAGATGTGGAAGTTTTATGTAGTAAGACTAAATACCCTAATGTTTTTCTTGTACTTGGTAAGGAGGCTAGTAAAACTTGTCTTATTATTTTTGGTAGACCCTTTTTGAATACTTGTGGTGCTATGATAGATTGTAAGAAGGAGAAAATTTTCACTAAGTTTAATGGAGAATCTTATGAGTCTAATTTTTCCAAGTTTGCTAAGACTTCTTATGAAAATAACATGCCTGATGAAATTTTTTGGGTTGAACAGCTTGCTTCTATTGCTCTTGCTCCTAATAATGCCTTGCAGCAATTCATGGAGGACCATGAAAGTGATGTTTATAGGAAGGAAAGAGAAGAGATTGATGATATTTTCCTTCATCAACAATCGTTGATAAAGCACAATTTACTTGTGGAGGACCTTGGTACCACTTTGCCGCCTAAGGAAGATCCTGTTTTTGAATTAAAACCCTTGCCTGATAATCTTAAGTATGCTTATATAGATGATAAGAAAATATATCCTGTTATTATTAGTTCTAAACTTTCAGGAAAGGAAGAAGAAAGGTTATTGGAGATATTGAGGAAACACCAAGGAGCTATGGGATATACTCTTGATGATTTAAAAGGGATTTGTCCCACTCTATGTCAGCATGCTATTAATATGGAGGAAGACGCAAAGCCAGTTGTTGAACATCAATGCCGCTTAATTCCCAAGATTAAGGATGTGGTAAGAAATGAGGTATTAAAGCTCCTTGATGCTGGTATTATCTATCCTATTGCTAATAGTAGATGGGTTAGTCCTGTTCATTGTGTTCCTAAGAAAGGAGGTATCACTGTTGTGCCTAATGAAAATAATGAGCTTATTCCTCAAAGGGTAGTAGTTGGTTATAGGATGTGCATTTATTGTAGAAAGGTTAACAAAGTTACTAAGAAAGATCATTACCCTTTACCGTTCATAGATCAAATGTTAGAGCGATTATCTAAGAAAACTCAATTTTGTTTTCTGGATGGTTATTCTGGTTTCTCTCAAATTTCCGTTAGAAAGGAAGATCAAGAGAAAACCACTTTTACTTGTCCTTATGGAACTTATGCTTATAGACACATGCCGTTTGGTTTGTGCAATGCTCCTGCTACCTTTCAAAGATGCATGTCTGCTATTTCTCATCGTTTTTGTGAAGAAATTGTGGAGGTTTTCATGGATGATTTTTCCATCTATGGAACTCCTTTCAATAATTGTTTGCACAATCTTGATAAAGTTTTGCAGAGATGTGAAGAAACTAATCTTGTTCTGAATTGGGAGAAATGCCACTTAATGGTGAATGAAGGAATTGTTCTTGGACATAAAATTTCTGAGAGAGGTATTGAAGTTGACCGAGCAAAGGTTGAAGCAATTGAGAAAATGCCCTGTCCAAGGGATGTTAAAGGTATTCATAATATTCTTGGTCATGCTGGTTTCTATAGGAGGTTTATTAAAGATTTCTCTAAGATTTCAAAGCCTCTTACTAATCTTCTTCAAAAAGATGTACCATTTATCTTTGATGATGATTGTAAGGAAGTTTTTGAAACTCTTAAGAAGGCTTTAACTACTGCTCCTATTGTTCAACCACTTGATTGGAATTTACCTTTTGAAATTATGTGTGATGCTAGTGATTTTGCTGTTGGTGCTGTTCTTGGACAGCACGTAGATAATAAGTTGAATGTTATTCATTATGCTAGTAAGACTCTTGATGCTGCTCAAAAGAATTATGCTACTACTAAAAAAGAGTTTCTTGCTATTGTTTTTGCGTGTGATAAGTTTAGATCTTATATTATTGATTCCAAAGTTACTATTCATACTGATCACGCTGCTATTAGATATCTTATGACTAAGAAAGATGCTAAGCCTAGGCTTATTAGATGGGTGTTGCTTTTACAAGAGTTTGATTTGCATATTGTAGATAGGAAAGGTGCTGAAAATCTTGTGGCTGACAATTTGTCTAGATCGGAAAACATTTCTTTTGATCCTATTCCTGTTAATGACAGTTTTCTAAATGAACAGTTGGCTGCAATAAGCGTAACTTCATGAGACCTTCCTTGGTATGTTGATTATGCTAACTTTATTGTTTTCAAGTATTTGCCTCCAACTTTTACAGCTCAGCAAAGAAGGAAATTCTTTTATGATTTGAGGCATTATTTTTGGGATGACCCACACTTATATAAAGAAGGAGTTGATGGTATTATGAGAAGATGTGTTCCATAATATGAGCAACAAGAAATATTGAGAAAGTGCCATGGTAGCGCTTATGGAGGACATCATGCTAGAGATAGGACCGCGCAAAAGGTTCTACAATCAGGTTTTTATTGGCCAACTCTCTTTAAAGATGCCAGAAGGTATGTATTATCTTATGATGAATGTCAAAGAGTTGGTAATATTTCTAGACATAATGAAATGCCTATGAGTTATACTCTTGTTATTGAACCTTTTGATTGTTGGGGATTTGACTTTATGGGTCCTTTTCCTCCTTCAGAAGGTTATACTCATATACTTGTAGCCGTTGATTATGTTACCAAATGAGTAGAAGCCATACCTACAAAGAGTGCCGATGGTGAGACCTCATTAAAAATGCTTAAAGATGTTATTTTTCCTAGGTTTGGTGTGCCTAGATATCTTATGACTGATGGAGGTTCTCATTTTATTCATGGAGGATTTAGAAAAACTCTTGCTAGATATGATGTTAATCATAGAATTGCTTCTACTTTTCATCCTCAAACTAGTGGGCAGGTGTAACATCCCAAATTTTGGATTAAATTTGAAAATTCTAAAACACATGAAATCATAACATTTCCAACAGTGCACATGCATACATCTATCATTTTATGTGCTTTCTTCTTGAATTTTGGTTGACACATTGTTTCAAATGACCCTCTGTAGTTTAACAAACAAAGGCAAAATGAATTGCAAAGTTTTAAAAGTTGTTTAAATCAATTTGGAAACACTTTGCAAATTTTACAAAAGAAAACAGAAAAGAAAAACAAAAAAGAAAAGGAAAATAGCAACGGGGCCTCGGGGAGACGATTCGGCCAGAAGCCAGAACCAGCCCACGGCCCGTTAATTCAAATCCCGAACCGGTACCACTCTTCCCTCCCTTCCCTCGCTGACAGTGGGTACCCGTTGTTAGCTTCTTCTTCCTCTAGAGGAAATCACGCCCGGGGATCTCGCCGCAGTAATGCCCAACCACGGCGTAAATGCCGATGATCCCCTGCCCCTTTTTTGACGCCTCAGTGCCTATAAAACGCGCTCGACCCTCCTCTCGCACCTTCCCCCTCTTTTCCACTCCTCATTGCCACCAGGCTGCGCGCACGGAGGCTTCGGATCTCGCAGTACCCGATCATCTCCGGTGATGATTCTGGTGAGTACACGCCTTCTCTCCTCCTCCTCCCTGCACTGGAAGATCTCTCTCACTCCGGCGCACCTCCCTGACAATTTCTCTTGATTCCCCGTGGCCCAGTTCAATGAGAACCACCTCGACTGGATCTCACCGTGCGCCTCGCAAAACTCCGGTGAGCCATCGCCACGCCGTCCGACCACCGCGACCACGCAAACGTCACCACCTAGATCGCCTCAGCCTCTTGCATCTCCTGGTAAGCTTGGTACCTCCTAAAACCCTCTGGAATCATCGTGTTTGAGCATGCCCGAACCGCCGCTAATCTCCGGTCGCTTCTCACCGCCGTTCTAGGAAGTTTCGAACATCACCACCTTGCCATCGCCTCTGCCTCTTCACGGGGATCCTCGTCTGCTACTTCCCAGACCTCGAAGATCACCAGAATAGGCCACTGTCGAACTCCAGAGCCACAGACCTCACCGCCAGCGTCACTTCCCCGGTGAGCTCATCTCCTCTCCTCTGTGATCCGTTAGATCCAGATCCGACGTTCACTTTTAAGACGTAACCGAATCGGTATCTCTAGATCTGGACCATTCATGATTCTTTAGATCCAACGCACCACATTGCAGATCCAACCGAAACGGTATAGACCAATCACATCACGCCGCGTGTCAGCACCTAATTAAACCGAATCTGTTTTTTGTTTTGTTTTTAATATCAGAAACATGTTAAAACTTCAAATTTTCATATCTTGAGATCTACCAATCCAACTTAAACAAATTTTATGTCTATGGTTTTAGAAAAATGAGGAGAACTTGGATCTAGCCTAAAATTTCACTTTTGCCACTGCTCAAAATATTTTAAATTCAGATTGCTTGTTTAGGCATTTTTGCTAATTAAAATAGTTGCAAATCTTATTTTTCAATAATTCCTTTTGCTTTTGATCAATAAAATGTGCCTCTGTACTGTAGCATGAGTAGAATATTTTTAGTAATTATTTCTTCTACTTTTGTAGATCTATCTTGTATATGTAGATCTATGTGTGTCAAATATTGTTCTAAGTTTTAAAAATAATTCTAAAATTTTGATCATGTCATCATGCATATAGAAACCAACCAGAGAACTTAATAAGTGTCCTTGTGGTGTTTAAAATCCATATTTCATTCATATTTTATCTTCTGAGTGTTTCTATGATTGGATACCATGTGCTCATTTATGTATCATTTTATGTGTGTAGATTGTGCTGAGTGCAACGAGTGCCTTTGTGACGAGTGCACCAACTCCTTTCCTCACCAAGGCAAGTGTCACCATATTCCTTGTCCTATTAGTAGATGTTACTTGTAGCTTTTCTATTAGAAGATGCATGTGTAGGTTTGATAAGTTTATGTCTTAGTGGCTATGATTTTATGCTAAATCCTTGTCTAGTTTTTGGTCTAGATGTTGCATCTCTCCTTAGAATTGCTACTGCTATAGGGCTTGCTATACACATGTTGTGGGAAGGGTTATCACATATTTTGACTAAGTGTTGAGAAAAACTTGTTTTACGAAATTAAGAAAACAACCAAAATTTCAATGAACCACCTGGGTGGAATGTGGCTTGTATGGTTTTTGTCGAGTGGTTCCCTGGGGTCATGTCGTCGAACCTCTGAACCACCAGGTGTATCTCACTTATGGACGGACACCCAGGAGCAAAGAGATTGGAGACGTTCAAGTCATGGAGCTTCCAGTGCAACCACAAGACAATATGGGCTCTGTCTTGACCAACTAAGCTGCAAGAACTCATGCCAGACGGACAGTGGGTGGTAGATGTTGATAGGTTGGAACGTGTCTGGTTTGGTCTGAGGGAATGCTTCTCAAAGGTCTCGTCTTAGTTTTTACTTGGCCATTCGAGGCAAAATGAGTCTCATGGCAAAATGGGTTAACTAAGTCTTGTGGGAAAAGTGCACCACCTCTGTAGAGGGTTAAAACTAAGTACTTAGCTGTGTCCCCGGTCATGGACAACTTGAGTGACATGATGTTGAAATTGTTCAAAGATCTCCTCATCCCAATTTCTTTAAGTTAAAACTTGATGGGTGAACTTGGGTAGTAAAAGTTGTTCTAAACAGAAGTTTTGCTAAGGAAAAGTTTAGTTTTACAATGGTAGCTAGGAAGCTTGCTCTAGCTTAGTCAAACTCCACCTGGCCAAAAGCATATAAGTGTAGGTGCCATTGAGTCCACCAAAGTGACATCTTGCCAATACATTCAAAGTATTGACCCTCTGTGGCTGCAACATATCATGTTGCAGGATACTATTATGAAGATTGAAGATTGCTGCGCCTTGGTCACGAGTCTTCGTCCAACACATCTGCCTGTGGAGCCATGAAGAAAGTAGACTTGTAGTTCAAGTGTTTAGTTTTTCTCATGAAATGTAATAAGTTGTGATTGTGCCAATTGAGTTGTAAGAGAATTATTTTAATTCGTGGATCAAGCGTTGTAACAAAGACCTTTGTACTCTTGATATTCCATCTTGTACTGTGTGTCCTGGTAATTGATCCTGGACTAGCACAAATAAAGCACAGGTATGCTACAGATGGTATCAGAGCAAAGTGTTGCCCTTAGGTTCATGACCCTAGGATTGGACGAAAACCCTTAGGAAAACCTTAGGAGTTGTTTTGCTAACATCTAACAATAGTTTTGAATCATTCTAAGTTAGAAGTCTCTTTTACTTTTGTTCAGCACTTTTGTCAAGTTTTCTTTTGTTTACTAACTTGCCTTGTTCAAACGTAAAGATGTCAACCATCCGCATCACCAAGCCCGCCAGCTTCAAGAATTTCAGCTTCAGGAAATGCCTCATCGACATCGTCACCGCCTTGTCCCTGCCTACTCCATTCATCAAAGGGAGCAAGATGACCAAGTTCCACAAAAAGGGCATCTGGGTCATACACATAAGACAGCCAGGGCGTGACACAGAGCCGAAGAATAACAATATCAAGTTCAAGACCTTCCACACCGACAATAAGGCGGGTGCCCATCTCCTCATGCAAGAAATGATAGCACGCCTCTGCGGACGCCACTACTCCGAGCTCCAGAACCACTACTCCCACCTCTATGGCTGACATGATGAAGATGGCTTGGCTGTCGTATTGCCTGAAGATGAACAAGACCCCATGCGCACCCACCTCACCGAGTTAGAGTATCTCATCAGGGACGTCGACATAGAGAGGTATAATGAGTTGTTCGACAATGACGAGTTACGTGCCCAGCTTGCCGAGAAGGACAAGCAACACCTGGAGCAGGAGGAGAAGCTCAAGGAAATGGAGAAGAAGTTTGAGACTCAAGAGAAGCAACGGAAGAGCCAAGAGAAGAGGATCCAGGCCAAGAACAAAGAAGTTAGAGAGCTGAAGCAGAAGTTAGAGTGCAACGACTTTGAGCTTGAAGCAGACCACGACCTGATCGAGAAGCTACGCGCCAACAAGAGGGAGCTTCAAGAGAAGGTTGACACACTAACTGAAGACCTGCAAGACTACAAGAGGCTACTCAAGGAGAATGGCTTCGATGTTGAGGAAGTGGTCATCATGGAGGAGTAGAGTAGTTGGAAAGACTACCCCGCTTTGTCTATGAGTTTGCGTTTATGCCCATGACCGCTTGTGGTATGGCATTAGTCATTGTATCCCTAAGACCTAAAACGTTTGCATACTTTCAAAATATTTGTGAGTTGTTACTGCATGTTTGGTTAAAGTTTTCTCTCATGCTTGTGAATGTTTGAGTTTGTGTGCTTTAAGGATTATTTATGCATATGGGTAGGAAACATTATTCCTTTAGACTCTATTCTAAGTCTAATCTCACCCTTTCCAAACCCCACAGATGCCTCCTCGTCGCGCTCCTGAGGAACAAATGCAGCAGATGATGGAAGCCCAAGCGCAACTTATGCAAGCCATGACCCAGTTCATTGCAAACATCTAGAACAACAACAACAATAACAACAACCCACCACCACCACCTCCACCACCACCCCCTCAGGTCGACATGCTTGCAAGATTTCTAAGGCTTCGCCCTGCCAAGTTCTCCCATGCTACTGAACCATTGGAGGCTATGGATTGGCTTCGTTCTATTAACAAGGACTTGATAACAACTAGTTGCACTGATGCTGAGAAGGTCAGGTTTGCAGCCCATCTGCTTGAAGGACCAGCAGGAAGCTGGTGGGACACTTACCAGATCACTCACCCCATTGAAGGAGTGACTTGGGATTCCTTCCAGGAAGGATTCAGGGCTACACACATTTCCTCTGGTGTGATGGGCCTGAAGAAGAAAGAGTTTTGTGATCTCAGGCAGAAGTACCGCAGCGTGTCTGAGTACATTGATGAGTTCACTAACCTGTCCTGCTATGCACCGAATGACGTTGACACCGATGCAAAGAGGAAGGAAAAATTCTTAGAGGGCCTGAATGACAAACTATCGATTCCTCTATCTGTTGCTTACACCCTTACCTTTCAGTCCTTACTGGACCAAGCTATAACTCTTGAGAGCAAGGTGAAGCAATCTGAAAATAGGAAGAGAAAGCATCATGCCAGCAAGTACCAAGAGCCTGTGCATAAGAGAAGCTTCCATAGTCGTAGTGGTAGTTCTGGTTACCACAAGAATGGAGGAAACCACCACAACAGTAATGGTGGAAATGGACACCAGCACCACAAGGGGAATGGCCACCACCATAATGGCCATAGAAGTCACAACAATCATAATTCCACTAGAACTAACGGCCATAACAATGGCAACAATAATGGTCGGAACAACAATGTCCCCGAGAAGAAGGACCTTAGTCAGGTGGAATACTATAAGTGTCACAAGACTGGGCATTATGCAATTCATTGCCCACAGAATAAGGATGAAGGAAACAAGCCCAATCCATTCCAGAAAGGGCATGTATCACATCAATGTGGAGGAGATTTATGATGAGCCCGATGCCATGTATGGTATGTATCTGCTTAATAAGTTTCCTACACTTGTTCTTTTCGACACTGGTGCATCTCATTCATTCATCTCAAAAGCATTTGTGGTTAAGAACAAAATAGCCACTGAAACAATAGGTTGTCCTATAAGGGTAAGATCTCCAGGGGGAGAGTTGATAGTAAATGCCAGTTGCAGAGACCTAGTCCTGGAAATTGGAAAACACAAGTTTCTGGCTAACCTCATTGTCCTAGACTCGCAAGGACTAGATGTCATCATAGGCATGGATTGGATGGCCACTTTTGAAGGAATCATAGACTGTGCAAACAAAACCATCACCCTCACAACCCCAGAAAAGAGACACATCCATGTCAAATCAACCTTCGAGCTAAAAGGCCCTAAGATCAATTCTCTTAAGGGGGTTAGCTTGGATGAAGTGCCAGTCATAAAGGAGTATCCCGATGTGTTTCCAGAAGAACTACCCGGAATGCCGCCATATAGGGATGTCGAGTTCATCATTGACTTGCTTCCTGGCATAGGACCTATATAAAAAGGCCATATAAGATGGACATAGAGGAGCTAAAAGAGTTGAAGAAGCAGCTCAAGGAATAACTGGACAAGGGATTCATCCAACAGATTTCATCGTCATGGGGAGCACCTGTGCTGTTTGTAGAAAAGAAAGACTCCATCAAGAGATTGGTTGTAGATTACCGTTCGTTGAATGAAGTGGCAATCAAGAACAAGTACCCTTTGCCCAACATCAACGACCTGTTTGACCAACTGAAAGGGGCAAAGGTATTCTCCAAAATTGATCTCCGCTCAGGATATTTCGAACTGAAGATCCGAGAACAAGACATACCCAAGACAGCTTTTACTACCATATATGGTTTATATGAGTATACCGTCATGTCCTTTGGACTAACAAATGCCCCGACATACTTCATGACCATGATGAACAAAGTGTTCACGGAGTACTTGGATAAATTCATTGTGGTGTTCATTGATGACATCCTGATTTATTCCAAGGACGATAAAGAACATGAGAAGCATTTACGCTTAATCATGGAAAAGCTCAGGGAGCATAAGCTATATGCAAAGTTTAGCAAATGTGAGTTCTGGCTAAACAAGGTAGGATTTCTTGGGCATATAGTATCCGCAGAAGGAGTCGCAGTGGACCCAAGCAAGGTAGCATCCGTTACCGAATGGGAGTCACCCAAGAATGCGGGAGACATCCAAAGTTTCCTAGGCCTTGCAGGATACTACTAGAGGTTCATAGAAAATTTCTCCAAGATTACAAAGCCAATGACTGAACTATTGAAGAAAGATAAGAAGTTCGAGTGGACCGACTCATGTGAAACAAGCTTCCAAGAACTAAAGAAAAGATTAGCAAATGCACCTGTCCTATGCCTACCAAATATACAGCAAGATTTCCAAGTTTATTGCGACGCTTCTTGTCAAGGACTTGGTAGCATTCTGATGCAAAATGGGAAGGTGGTAAGTTATGCTTCACGCCAGCTCAAAAATCATGAGAGAAATTACCCCACCCATGACTTGGAGCTAGCGTCTATTGTACATGCTCTAAAAGTGTGGAGACACTATCTGATGGGAAAGCATTATGATGTGTTCACCGATCACAAGAGCTTGAAGTATATATTCACTCAGAAGGAGCTAAATATGAGGCAAAGGAGATGGTTGGAACTCATAAAAGATTATGACATGAGTCTACAATACCATCCGGGAAAGGCAAATGTTGTAGCTGACGCCCTTAGTCATAAAAGCTACGTAAATGGGCTTACAGCGGGGGAGTTGCCTGAAGATTTGTGTGAGCAGTTCAAAAGGCTCAGACTAGAAATTGTGCCCGAAGGATTCTTGGCATCACTTGAAGTCCAATCCACACTAATGGACAAGATCAAGGAAGCTCAGAAAATAGACCTAGAGATAGGAGAAATAAAAAGTAAAATGCTTGAAGGAAGGGCAAAGGGATTTCACGAAGATGAGCAAGAAATTGTACGATTTGAGAAGCGTGTTTGTGTACGACAGGACCCTGAGCTTAGAAAGTTGATCTTACAAGAAGCTCACGATTCTCCATACTCCATTCATCCCAGAAACACCAAAATATATATGGATTTGAAGGGTAGATTCTGGTGGAGCAATATGGAAAGAGATATCGCCGAATACATAGCATTGTGTGACGTATGTAATAGAGTCAAGGTAGAACACCAGAAGCCAGCAGGATTATTACAGCCATTGCCTATACCCGAGTGGAAGTGTGATAATGTCGATACGGACTTTATCATAGGGCTACCTAGGACTAAGTCTAGTTATGACTCCATCTGGGTGGTAGTTGACCGTTTAACAAAAGTGGCTCATTTCATTCATGTGAAGACCACTTATACCAGTGCCAAGCTAGCCAAGATATACATGAACCGAATAGTGTGCCTACATGGTGTGCCCAAGAGTATTGTATCTGACAGAGGTACTCAATTCACCTCTCACTTTTGGCGTCAACTCCATGAATCCTTGGGCACTAGACTAGAGTTCAGCACATCATTTCACCCTCAGACTGATGGGCAGATAGAAAGAGTGAACCAAGTTCTAGAAGACATGTTAAGAGCTTGTGCCTTGGACTATGGGTCTAGCTGGGATGACAATCTACCTTATGCAGAGTTCTCTTACAACAATAGCCACCAATCTAGCATTGAGGTGGCACCATTTGAGGCTCTCTATGGAAGAAAATGTACTACACCATTGCTATGGAGTGGTGTTGGTGAACGAAGTCTTTTCGGGCCAGACATAATAAACGATGCCAAAGAGAAGGTTCGGTTAATTAGGGATAGACTCAAGATAGCTCAGTCCAGGCAAAAGAGCTATCAGATTCAAAGTGTAGAGAAGTGACCTATGAGGTGGGCGACAGAGCATACCTCCGAGTATCGCCACTTCGTGGAGTGAAAAGATTCGAAGTCAAAGGAAAGCTAGCACCTCGCTTCGTAGGACCATTCAAAGTTTTGGCTCGCAAAGGAGAAGTTGCATATGAACTAGAACTGCCAGAACCATTGTCTGTAGTACACAATGTGTTTCATGTGAGCCAATTGAAGAAGTGTCATCCAGAAATGGGAGACACCCCACTAAGAGACACAATACTGTTGGAAGAGGTGCAGTTAGAAAGTGACCTCACATATGAGGAGAAACCCATCAAAATTTTGGAGACATCAGAAAGAGTCACTCATACCAAGGCAATCAAGTTTTGCAAAGTTCAGTGGAGTCACCATACTGAAGAAGAGGCAACTTGGGAACGAGAAGATGAACTCCAAGAAGACCATTCGCACCTATTTGCTAGCCAACCCGAATCTCAAGGGCGAGATTCATCTTAAGGGGGTTAGACTTGTAACATCCCAAATTTTGGATTAAATTTGAAAATTCTAAAACACATGAAATCATAACATTTCCAACATTGCACATGCATACATCTATCATTTTATGTGCTTTCTTCTTGAATTTTGGTTGACACATTGTTTCAAATGACCCTCTGTAGTTTAACAAAAAGAGGCAAAATGAATTGCAAAGTTTTAAAAGTTGTTTAAATCAATTTGGAAATTTTACAAACGAAAACAGAAAAGAAAAACAAAAAAGAAAAGGAAAATAGCAACAGGGCCTCGGGGAGACGATTCGGCCTAAAGCCAGAACCGGCCCATGGCCCGTTAATTCAAATCCCAAACCGGTACCACTCTTCCCTCCCTTCCCTCGCTTACAGTGGGTCCTCGTTGTCAGCTTCTTCTTCCTCCAGAGGAAATCATGCCTGGGGATCTCGCCACAGTAACGCCCGGCCACGGCGTAAATGCCAATGATCCCCTGCCCCTTTTTCGATGCCTCAGCACCTATAAAATGCGCCCGACCCTCCTCTCGCACCTTTCCCCTCTTTTCCACTCCTCGCCACCAGGCTACGCGCATGGAGGCTTCAGATCTCGCAGTACCCGATCATCTCCGGTGACGATTCTAGTGAGTACACGCCTTCTCTCCTCCTCCTCCCTGCACTGGAAGATCTCTCTCACTCCGGCGCACCTCCCTGACAAGTTCTCTTGATTCCCCGTGTCCCAGGTCAATGAGAACCACCTCGACTGGATCTCAACGTGCGCCTTGCAAAACTTTGGCGAGCCATCGTCACGCCGTCCGACCACCACGACCACGCAAACGTCGCCACCTAGATCGCCTAGGCCTCCTGCATCTCCTGGTAAGCTTGGTACCTCCTAAAACCCTCTGGAATCATCGCGTTTGAGCATGCCCGAACCGCCGCTAATCTCCGGTCGGTTCTCACCGCCGTTCTAGGAAGTTTCAGACATCACCACCTCGCCATCGCCTCTGCCTCTTCATGGGGATCCTCGTCTGCTACTTCCCAGACCTCGAAGATCACTGGAATAGGCCATCGTCAAACTCCAGAGCCGTAGACCTCGCCGCCTGTGTCACTTCCCCAGTGAGCTCATCTCCTCTCCTCTGTGATCCGTTAGATCCAGATCCGACATTCACTTTTAAGACTTAACCGAATCGGTATCTCTAGATCTGGACCGTTCATGATTCTTTAGATCCGATGCACCACATTGCAGATCCAACCGAAATGGTATAGACCAATCACATCACGCCGTGTGTCAGCACCTAATTAAACCAAATCTGTTTTTCTTTTTTAAATATCAGGAAAGTTAAAACTTCAAAATTTCATATCTTGAGATCTACAAATCCAAATTCAACAAATTTTATGTCTATGGTTTCAGAAAAATGAGGAGAACCTGGATCTAGCCTAAAATTTCACTTTTGCCACTGCTCAAAATATTTTAAATTCAGATTGCTTGTTTAGGCATTTTTGCTAATTAAAATAGTTGCAAATCTTATTTTTCAATAATTCTTTTTGCTTTTGATCAATAAAATGTGTCTCTGTACTGTAGCATGAGTAGAATATTTTTAGTAATTATTTCTTCTACTTTTGTAGATCTAACTTGTATATGTAGATCTATGTGTGTCAAATATTGTTCTAATTTTTAAAAATAATTCTAAAATTTTGATCATGTCATCATGCATATAGAAACCAACCAGAGAACTTAATAAGTGTCCTTGTGGTGTTTAAAATCCATATTGCATTCATATTTTATCTTCTGAGTGTTTCTATGATTGGATGCCATGTGCTCATGTATGTATCATTTTATGTGTGTAGATTGTGCTGAGTGCAACGAGTGCCTTTGTGACGAGTGCACCAACTCCTCTCCTCACCAAGGCAAGTGTCACCATATTCCTTGTCCTATTAGTAGATGTTACTTGTAGCTTTTCTATTAGAAGATGCATGTGTAGGTTTTATAAGTTTATGTCTTAGTGGCTATGATTTTATGCTAAATCCTTGTCTAGTTTTTGGTCTAGATGTTGCATCTCTCCTTAGAATTGCTGCTGCTATAGGGCTTGCTATACACTTGTTGTGGGAAGGGTTATCATATATTTTGACTAAGTGTTGAGAAAAACTTGTTTTACAAAATTAAGAAAACAACCAAAATTTCAATGAACCACCTGGGTGGAATGTGGCTTGTATGGTTTTTGTTGAGTGGTTCCCTGGGGTCATGTCATCGAACCTCTGAACCACCAGGTGTATCTCACTTGTGGATGGCCACCCAGGAGCAAAGAGATTGGAGATGTTCAAGTCCTGTAGCTTCTAGTGCAACCACAAGACAATATGGGCTCTGTCTTGACCAACTAAGCTACAAGAACTCAAGCCAGACGGACAGTGGGTGGTAGATGTTGATAGGTTGGAATGCGTCTAGTTTGGTCTGAGGGAATGCTTCTGAAAGGTCTCGTCTTAGTTTTCACTTGGCCATTCGAGGCAAAATGAGTCTCATGGCAAAATGGGTTAACTAAGTCTTGTGGGAAAAGTGCACCACCTCTGCAGAGGGTTAAAACTAAGTACTTAGCCGTGTCCCCAGTCATGGACAACTTGAGTGACATGATGTTGAAATTGTTCAAAGATCTCCTCATCCCAATTTCTTTAAGTTAAAACTTGATGGGTGAACTTGGGTAGTAAAAATTGTTCTAAACAGAAGTTTTGCTAAGGAAAAGTTTAGTTTTACAATGGTAGCTAGGAAGCTTGCTCTAGCTTAGTCAAACTCCACCTAGCCAAAAGCATATAAGTGTAGGTTCCATTGAGTCCACCAAAGTGACATCTTGCCAATACATTCAAAGTATTGACCCTCTGTAGCTGCAACATATCATGTTGCAGGATACTATTATGAAGATTGAAGATTGCTGTGCCTTGGTCACAAGTCTTCGTCCAACACATCTGCCTGTGGAACCATGAAGAAAGAAGACTTGTAGTTCAATTGTTTAGTTTTTCTCATGAAATGTAATAAGTTGTGGCTTGTGCCAATTGAGTTGTAAGAGAATTATTTTAATTTCTAGATCAAGCATTGTAATAAAGACCTTTGTACTCTTGATATTCCATCTTGTACTGTGTGTGTGGGTAATTGATCCTGGACTAGCACAAATAAAGCATAGGTACGCTACAGCAGGTAGAGCTTTCTAATAGAGAGATCAAGTCTATCTTGCAGAAGATTGTTAATAGATCTAGAAAAAACTGGGCTAGTAAGTTAAACGATGCTTTATGGGCTTATAGAACTGCTTATAAGAACCCCATGGGCATGTCTCCTTATAAGATGGTTTACAGAAAAGCATGTCACTTGCCCTTAGAATTAGAACACAAAGCTTTTTGGGCAGTGAAAGAACTTAATAGGGAATTTAAACTAGCCAGTAAGAAAAGGTTACTTGATTTGAGTTCCCTAGATGAGTGGAGAAATGAAGCTTATGAGAATGCCAGACTTTTCAAAGAGAAAGTCAAGCAATGGCATGATAATAGAATTCTTAAGAGAGAGTTTCATATTGGTGAGAAAGTTTTATTGTATAGATCTTGTCTAAGATTTTTTGCAGGAAAATTACTATCAAAGTGGGAAGGACCATTTGTTATTGTAGAGGTGTATTGCTCAGGTGCGATAAAGATTGCTTCATTGAAAGATGACACTACACAAGTGGTTAATGGACAAAGACTCAAGCATTACATTGCTGGAGATTCTTATAATGAAGATGTTGATGTTATTCAAACAGTGAGTCCGAAAAAATTTATCCAGGACAATATACAGGAACCTGCAGAATTCGTTTTCGAATAGGTAACAGTTCTAGTCAGAAAAGTTCCCCATTGAACTCTTCCTTTAATATTTTTGCTATTTTTACTAAATATGAAAAATCACGAGATGAAAATGGGGAGGAAAAGGAGTCTGTGGGCTACTCACACACAGGGGGCGCGGGCCCACCCCTGGCCGTGCTGCCCTGGTGTGAGGACACGTCGGAACTCATTTCCATCCCGGTTTCCTCCTGTGAGTCCTTTTCGATGTTTTATTTTCGCCTATATAACCCCCCAGATTTTCCAAGGTTTGTATATCGTGTTTTCGTCGTGTTTTTGTTTTGAGCTATTTCTGTCAGGAGTTGATCTCAGTTTTAGGAGCACCATGGCCTCTTCAAGCAATGAGAAGGATAAGATGCCTTCAGATGATGATCACCAAAACCATGAGTTGGAGGAGGAGGTCGAGATTGAAGCCGAGGAAGAGGAGATAGAAGAAGGGCAACGCTCGTGCAACCGCTCTGTCATTGCAAGTATCAGAGTTGTGAAGGACCCTAGCAAGTTTAAGAGAGGCTCATGGATGAGCATTGGAGGGGGTGTGCCCCGCCACACCTTAGCACCACGGACATCTCAGCGAGGCAACAATCCCTTCCATACTCGAATACATGAACATCAATTTCAAAAGGTGCCTAGATCATGATTGCCCTCTAGTTGGGATATAGATCATTCTAACAGTGCAGGGAAAGAGAGATCCAAGTGTGAAGAAGGATGGGGAAATAATTCCAAGAGCTGGGATTCTCAGACCGACAGGTTCATGAGCCTTATTGAGCACAACTCAGAGATGATTCGTAACCTCAGCTACAAGATTGATGACTTGAGGGATTTGATTGAGAAGCTTATTAAAGACTCACCACTACCGCCAAAGGATTAATTCGTCATCGGTATTGGCATCCCCTTGGCTTGTTCCAAGCTTGGGGGAGTGTCGTGGTAACACATCATTATCTTTCGCTCATTTACTCATCAAGTAGAGTCATATCATGAATAGAGAAATTATCCTATAGAATAGTTTGCAGTTTGGAAGTATCATCCCTAGTTGGTTATCTATGTATCCCTTGGTGTGAGTTGCGGTAATGGAATATTAATGAGAAGTTTTATCGTTTACCTTCTTCACACCTTATTTTAGTTTGCAATATCTTTCATATATGATTAGTTTTGTTGATTAGTATTGGTATCACTTTGGGAGCATAAGTAAATTTAGTTGGTTTTGGCAAACTTAGCTTGATCAAGTAGCAACATTATCTTGAAGTTTGAAAAAGAATTAAGTACTAGTAGATGCAGCATGGTAGTTCTCCTCCATGATTGGCTTATAAGCATTAGTATTCTCAAAGTTAAAATCATTGTACTTTCAAAGAAGGTTGCATGATTATTCCTATTATATATATGTGTGTTTGTTTCATGCAACTCTTATGCTTGCTACCCAGCCTTGCTAGCCAAAAACCTGTACTGAGAGGGAATACTTCTTGTGCATCCAATCCCCAAAAACCAAAGTTACTTCCAAAGAGTCCACTATAAATTCCTATGCATGGTATTTCAAGCCATTCTAAGTAAATTTTCATGTGCTACCTTTTAAAAACCTTCAAATACTTCTCATTTTGTGCCACTGTTTTTAGCTCATGAGGACGTAGTGGATGGGTTTGTTATCTTCCATACTAAATTAAGTACCCTTCGACTAGGCAGGTTCATCTGCTCGTCATTAATTTGCAAGGGAGCTGGTCAGACCATTATAATCTAAAAAGAAAGAAAGAGCACTCCTCCAAGGTATGTGAAAGTTGGTGGGCACTCGATGGAATCGGTTAGCCATGGTTTGAGAAAGGAAAAAAGGTAGGGAGGAGTGCAAAGCAATAAATAAAGCACAAATGTGCCAATTAATCAAACATCTTGGAACCGCTCTCACTTGTTTAGTATGGAAGATATCAAGAACTCCATTGCTAGTCGTTGACAAAAGCAACCACCTCTCAAAACAATTTTTACCTCTCTTTTACAAATGAAAAGCTCTAGCACATGTTTAATCCCTGCTTCCCTCTGCGAAGGGCCTATCTTTTACTTTTATGTTGAGTCAACCTATTTCCTTCTATCTCAAGCAAGCATCTGAGTTGTTATGTTTCACTCATCCATATGTTGATTCGTTTAATCATGTTTATTATCTTCCTTGTTTAGCATAACGCTTTTATCTGAAAGAATATACCTTTGAAAAGTTTTCTATGATCACAAAGAGTTTGTTTCAGTGAGCATATGATTTTTGCTTTATAAGCTCTGTTATAAAAGGCTCCATTTAAAAGAAAGAGTATTTTGCTCTATGTTCTCTAACCAAGAACTAAGGTTTGCCATCATCAATTATAATTTACTTTGTGCATCTTTATATTGATTCCCTTTTATTGATTGCAAGTCTATATCATATATAGGAAAGTTGATGTCTATTATATTGTGTGCCTTAGTAAATGTGATGCTTCTTGTCCGTATTCTTTATTATCGACACTTCACTCCATAAACCTGTGGTCATGTTTACCGAGTTTAGTTTTCGCTTGGGGACAAGCGAGGTCTAAGCTTGGGGGGAGTTGAGACGGCCATTTTTGCATCACTATTTTGTATCATAATTTACTGTTATTCATTGATATATTTCATATTTAGAGATGATACTTATGTTGTTTCCTCTGTTTTTACATGTTTGATGATCATGGGAGGATTTGCTGCTGGAGTCAGGATTCTACTGGAAAAGGATCGTCGAGACACTATATTTCGGAAGATCAGGAAAATTCCAGAAAATTATATTTTTCTGAAAGACTCTGGAAGCTAGAAGGAGGAAGCGAGAGGAGCCAAGGGCTGGGCTAACACACAGGGGGCGCGGCCAGACCCCTGGCCGTGTTGGCCTGTTGTGTGGTCGCCCTGGCCCACTTCAGGTCTCGCCCCTTCACGTACTTCATCGTCCCCAAAAACCTAAGTGAAGGAGGGGGCGTAGAGAGAGACACATCCGCCTCTGCGAGGCAGAAAACACCAGAGAGAGAAAACCTCTCCGGCAGGAAGAATTCTGTCGGGGAAATTCCTTCCCAGAGAGGGGAGATCATCACCATCATCATCGCCATCACACTAGACTTCATCGGGATCATCATCATCATCATCTCCATCACCAGCGGCTTCATCTTCACCGTCACCACTCCATCCCGCTGTAACATCTTGAGTTGAATCTTGTTAAATCCATAGGGGAAACTTTCCTGGTGTTGATTAATCATGTGGTTGATGCTATTGAGTGGAACCGTTGAATTAAGGTTTATGTTCAGATTTTTATTTACCATTATTTCACCTTTGATCATGATCCATATGATGTCTTGTGAGTAGTTCGTTTAGTTCTTGAGGACATGGGAGAAGTTAAGTTTTTTTTGACACCTTTACCGTAGGGGAAGCCCCTACGGTGTCATTTTTCATATATAAAAAGAAAGAGAGTTCACAAGGGATTTACATAAAGGGGGAGAGAGAAGAGAGAGGGGGGTATCAACACAGAGCTTAAAAACTATAAAGAAAAATTAGGCAAAAACTTGCAGTAACCAGTCAACTAGAGGTTGAACCAAGGTTGTTCTGACCCTGTATTTATGCAGAAAAAGGTCACTCCAAAATCCCACTTTCCATCTGTTGAAAAAGCATGGCCTCCCCTCAAAGATTAGTTCATTGCGAACTTTCCAAATATTCCAGCAAGCACAGGCCATTATTTCCAAGAAGCAAGGTCCTAGGAATGCATTCTGAGCTGTGATAAACCTTGAAGTGAAGTCATCAGCCGCCAACCAAAGAATACCAATTGATTCCCAACATGTAGCTGCAAATTCACACTGAAAAAACAAATGATCTCTGGTTTCTAACTGCAAGACAGAACAAAGGCAGCAGTTTGGGCCGGAGTCAAGTTCCAATGTTTTCGTAACATGATGTCTCTTGTATTGAGTCTATCAAGCATGAGAGTCCAGAGGAACACTTTCAATTTTGGCATGGCCTTAGATGCCCAGATGGCATTAAGAGCCGCATCTTGGGGGACTTGAGCAAACAAGAAATTATAAAATTTCGATGGAGTATATTTGTCTCCCCAAACAAAAGTCCTTGCATCATTTTGCACACTAACGATTTTGGTGGAATTCATTAATTCAGATACCACGTGAAATTCCTGATATACTTCCACTGAGAGGGGTAAGGCAAAAGTTCCAGCAGCATCTTGTGTAGAAGCAAAAGTAGCCACCGAGATATCTTCATTTAGAGAATAAGAAAATAGTCTCAGATATTTGTCACATAACAACTCACCATTAACCCAGAAATCTTTCCAGAAAAGAACTGACTGCCCGTTGCCAATTTTACAGCGAGACACACTTCTATATTCCTCCACCAGGCTAAAAATGTCCTGCCACCAGAATGAACCACGCTTAGATGAGGCATGTGGAACATTATCTCCGTAAAGAGCCCAGACGAGATGTACCCAGGCTATGTCAGCTTTAGAATAAAATTTATGCAGCTGTTTCATCAAGAGGGCCTTATTTTGAATTTCTAAATTAAGCACACCAAGACCACCATGCTTCTTTGGCCTGCATACTCTGGACCATGCCACCAAGGCATTAGTCGAGCTAGAATCTTCCTCTTTGTCCCACAAGCAATGCCTTTGTGCTCTGTTGCATATATTCAGAATGGTTTTCAGCACCTTAAGCGAGCACATGAAGAACGATGGTAAAGAGGACAAAACCGATCTAACAAATTCCAGACAACCTCCATAGCCCAAGAATCTAGCACTTGCATTAAGACAACATTCAACCAGACTGACCAACGGTGCCATGTCTTGCACTGTTGGTTTCGTGATGCCCAAGGGAAGACCCAAGTAAGTGAATGGAAGAAATCCCATAGAACAACCAAAAGTTTGAGCAAGATTCTGTAAAGTGGCTTCAGGAGTATTGATAGAGACTAAGAAAGATTTTGCATAATTGACTCTCAGGCCAGTAGCTGTCACAAAATCTTCAAGGGTAGTCTTGAGAGCAGCAAGTTGAATCGGACAAGCTTGTAAGATCAGCAGAGTGTCGTCAGCATATTGTATGATTGGAAAGTCATTATTTGGGATATTTAATGGTGCATGCAAGACACCAGAGTTGAACAGCTGGTTCACCATTCCTTGCAATAGGTCAAACACTCCTACAAAAAGCAGAGCGGAAAGTGGATCACCTTGCCGAACCCCCCTGTGGCAGAAGAATTTTTTGCCCGGGACTCCATTAAGTAGCACCTCTGAAGTGCCAGTGCTGCTCATTAACATATGCAGCCAAGATAGCCATCTCTCATCACAGCCAAAATAGCAAAAAACTTTAATGATAGCCTCATGTTCTACTGTATCAAAAGCTTTTGCAAAATCCAGCTTGAGTATGACCATTTCCACATCTCCTTGTTTGCATTGGTGAATATATTCATAAGCCCATCCAACATAGTCTTGTATATTTCTTGATTTCAAGAAACCATATTGATTGGTATGCACCAGTTTAAGGATTTTTTCCTGTAGTCTGTTAGCAAGGATTTTGGTGATCAATTTGAGACACAGATTCAGCAGCGAAATAGGTCTGAAATCATTCGGGCATTCTGGGGCTTGAGTTTTTGGAATCAACGTAATAAAAGAGTTGTTGATACTTTGAAGATTAATAGAACAATCCCAAAACATCTGACACAATCTATAAAAATCATATTTGATGATGGGCCAACAAATCTTAAGAAATAAACCGGAGAAACCATCCAGTCCAGGTGAACGATCATTTGGCATATGAGCCACAACTAGATCAATTTCCTCATTCATGAAGGGTCTAGACAGCACTTCAAGATCTTCTAGACGATTGAGATATGGACTGAAATCAAAAGTGGAGGAAATAGGAGTACCCACACCAAGTCTTTGTTTGAAAGAATGCCAGAGAAGACCAGCTTTTTCATGATGCTCCGTGGCAACTGACCCATCTTCTCTAGATAGAGTAGAGATGGTATTTTTTTCAAAACCTGATTGTCGCCATAGAGTGAAAAAAGGAGGTGTTTTCATCACCAAGTTTTGCCCATCTAGCTGTGCAGCATTTCTTCCAATATTCCTGCTTGCACAGTAACAGATGTTGAAGCTTTCTTTTAACAATATTCCAAAAATTCCATTCAGAAATGTGCAGCCTTCTTTGCTCTTCAATATCATCCATCATCATGATGACTGAGTTACAATTTGTAATAAGACCATTAAGCACTTGAAAAGAGGAGCTCCAGTTTTTTAAGCCTTTACGTAAAAGCTTTAATTTACTTGAGAGGCATTTAGCAGCATCGCCCTCATTGAAAATGCCTGCAAGTGATGGCAGGTTCCAAAGGGTCAAGTGGGCTGGGGAATTTGCAACTCATGGGTCAAACAGCCACTTGGATTTTGGTGTTGAGGGGTGCATCTCTAGGTGGTAGGTCCTATGCTAATGTGGGCAGATGAAAAACTACGATCGGGTGCTTGTCATGGCATATGTTGTTATGTGGGGAGGATGCCCACGCGATAAGTATCCGGATGTTGTGGGTAAAGTGTACAACCTCTGCAGAGTGTAAATCTATTCGAATAGCCAAGTCCTCGGTCATGGACGGTTGAAATGGTTGCTGCTTAGCCCAATGTCAGTTTTGGTTTACAAAATGATTTCTAAAAAAATAGAGAATGGTTCCAGACGGAGTACTCGGAGGGTACTTCCGTGGCACGGGTATGGTTCGGAGTACTTGTAGGGTACTGCCAAGGAACTGGAGATGGTCATGTGTGATTGACCTGGTTTTATAAATGGAGATGGTCATGTTTGATTGACCTGGTTTATGAAATAGAAAGGGTTTCCCCCTTCCTAGAGATTTTTACTAAAACTATTTTTATAAAAGATTTTTGTAGCATATAGAGATGCCGTAGAACATGTTTCTGGACATCCTATATCAACACAATAAGGAGGTTTTCAAAGAAAATAAACTAGACTAGAGACTTTCCTTGCTACAGCCAAATTGCATATCAGTTCACTCTCTTTAGATGGTTTGCGAGTACAATTCAAAATGTACTCACGGCTTTGTCCCTGGCTATTAACTTGGTCAGACCTGGAGGATGACTTTAATGAAGATGGTGATGGATATGATGACGCCGGTGTGAACTAGAACGTCTTCCAATCAGTTGCCTCTAGGGTAGTCGGCATGACATGGGTCGTCAATGCTGCTTGGTATCCGCTGCTTAGTTGTAAACTTGCCCTGCGTGGCAATATCAGTCGTGGTCATGTGACCAGTTGTAAGACTATTATATTCGGTACTATAATGGATGATGTAACTTTGATATCAGCTCGGTTATGTGGACTCACGACATACTGATCATGGGATCATGAGTTGTATGCATAACAGGAATCCCGGAGTGGTAAACCGGGGTCGTCATAGAGTTGGTATCAGAGCCATCCTGACTGTAGGAGACCTTAGTTAGCATGGGCGTTAGATAGGAAAAGTAGTATTTTGCTATGACTAATTGCAAAGTTTATTCTCCTAAGTAGCCAATAGTATGGCTTATACCTTACTTAACCTTTCAAAACTTCTAATCTTACCTCTCTAATTTTGAAATGATTTTTAAAGATTTCACTCTTTTGACTCCTCCACTTCAAATTAAATTAATGGACAATGCACCCCAATTAGACCTGAAGTTTAGCAACACAAGATGGAGCAAATCGTCAGAAGGACGTCTTCAACCCTCTCTAGCCGCAAAGAAAGAAGAATATTGATAAATATTTTGCTCTTGGTTGGCACCAATGGCTCTGTCGAGAAGTTGACCTTGTTCCACCCTAGACTTGCACTTTTGCAGTCGCCAAGGACCAAGTCCTCAGTTGCTTGACTAGAAATTTTAGGCCTGTCATGAGACATTGTCGCATATGAAGAACTTCAACAGCCTTTCTGAAGACCTCACATCTGCATGATGTGAGCAAGAGGACCTACAAATATGCACTTCTAAATCAGCATTGATAACTCATTAGCTTCACTCTCGCTTCATCGACAACTATCGTCAAGATTTCAACAGAAGCATGTGCCAAGAAGAAGCAAGACATCAACCACTATGACCAACCATGGCCCTAGGATGAATAGGATAAGCTCACATATTTTGTTGGAGCTACCCATAAATACCGTGAGTATTAGGCATCTTTAGGTACTTGATGTACCCCATATGTTCTTGTGATTGTTTATAGATTGCCTTGTGTGTTCTTGAGTGTATGTTCTTGAGTGGGTGTTATTGCCTTGTGCTTATGCTTGTGCTTGTGCTTGTGCTTGTTTTTGGCATCTCAGCCTCAAAACCCATCTGGCAAATAAAACCCTGAATAAGAAACCTCTCTAGGATGTGTTTCCCCCTCATCTATTTATGTCAGCACGAGTGGCATAGATAAGTTAGTAGTAAAACTCTAACTCTAACCTTGAAATTAGTGGATTATAACTTTTCTCGCAACACCTACCCAAGATCTGTCGCGACAATTTTTGTTGCGTGCTTCAAGCTTCGTCAAGACCCCTTGATACGTCCAATTTGCATCACTATTTTGTATCATAATTTACTGTTATTCATTGATATATTTCATATTTAGATATGATACTTATGTTATTTCCTTTGTTTTCACATGTTTGGTGATCATCGGAGGAGTTGCTGCCGGAGTCAGGATTCTGCTGGAAAAAGGACCATCAAGGGACCATGTTTGGAAGATCAGGAAAATTCCAGAAAAATACCCAGAAATTATATTTTCCCAAAAGACTCAGGAAGCCAGAAGGAGGAGTCGAGAGGAGCCAGAGGGGCCCCACATGCTAGGGTGGCGCGTCCAGCCCCTGGCCGCGCTAGCCCTGTGTGAGGTGGCCCTGGCCCACGTCTGGTCTCGCCCCTTCGCGTACATCATCATCCCCAAAAAACCTAAGTGAGGGGGCTCAGAGTTAGACACAGCCGCCTCTGCGGGGCGGAGAACACCAGAGAGAGAAAAGCTCTCTGGCAGGGAGAAATCTGCCGGGGAAATTCCTTCCCGGAGAGGGGAAATCATCGCCATCATCATCACCACCACACTGGACTTCATCGGGATCATCATTGTCATTATCTCCATCACCAGCACCTTCATCTCCACCATCACCATGCCATCCCGCTGTAACATCTTGAGTTGGATCTTGTTATATTCATAGGGGAAACTTTCCCGGTGTTGATTACTCTTGTAGTTGATGCTATTGAGTGGAACCGTTGAGTTAAGGTTTATGTTCAGATTGTTATTTACTATTATTTCACCTCTGATCATGATCCATATGATGTCTTGTGAGTAGTTCGTTTAGTTCTTGAGGACATGGGAGAAGTCAAGATGTTAGTAGTGAATTATTGTTGAGAAATATTTAATGGTTTGATATTGTTGTGGTGCTATTTCACTAGTGGTGTCATGTGAACGTCGACTACATGATACTTCACCATTTATGGGCCTAGTGAGATGCATTGTGTATTTGGCTACCGATTGTGGGGTTGCTGGAGTGACAGAAACCTAAACCCCCGTTGGGAAACCATTGCACCAGGGAGCGTAGGATCCTAGAGTTTAAGGCTGTGGTTAGATTTATCTTAATTACTTTCTTGTATTTGCGGATGCTTGCAAGGGGTATAATCACAAGTGTGTATTTATCCTAGTAAGGGTAGTGCGCTAGCACAGGTTCACCCCCATAACACCTATCAAACCAATAAATACTATTGGCTTTATGAAGCGAAAGCTCTTGACAGAAACTCCCGTGTGTCCTCGAGAACATTTGGTTATTATAAGTACACAATCGGCTTGTCCTTTGCTGAAAAAAGGATTGGGCCACTTGCTGCAATTGTTACTACTGTCTTTTATTTACTTGCACTTTATTTACTTGTATTACCAAATACTCCTGAAAACCTGTTTGCTAGTATTTACAGTGATTCCTTGATCAAAACTGCTCATCAACACCTTCTGCTCCTCGTTGGGTTCGACACTCTTATTTATCGAAAGTACTACGATACACCCCCTATACTTGTGGGTCATCAAGACTATTTTCTGGCGCCATTGCCGGGGAGTGTAGCGCTATTAAAGAGTGGAATTGGTAAAGGTAACCATCGCTGTGAGTATTGCTTTTATTTTGTCTTTTATTTTTGCTTTACTCTGCTATGGAGAACTCTCCATTTGGTTTCCTATTTGGAAACACATCTACTACTACTGCTGCACATGCGGAGGAACCACCACCACCACCGCCTGCTGAAATTGATTCTTTTAAAATACCTATGAAAATTGTTGGGCGTATTATGGATAACTGCTATTCAGGAGATGGAACTGTCCATCCGGGTGATCACTTATTATTTATACATGAATTATGCGAGTTGTTCAGATGTGCATGTATTTCACCAAGCCAGGTCAAGAAGAAATTATTCTCTTTATCATTAAAAGGCAGAGCTGAAGAGTGGTATCGACTACTCCAAGATGGTCCATCTATGGAATGGGAAGATATTGTGCCTCTCTTTTATTCCAAGTTTTATCCTCCAAGTGAAATTCATAAAGACCATAACCGGATATATAATTTTTGGCCTCATGATGGAGAGAGTATTGCCCAAGCGTGGGGGAGATTGAAGTTACTAATGCTCAAATGCCCCATTCATGAGCTCCCCAATAATATTGTTATTGATATTTATGCGCGGCTTACTCTTCCTGATAAGGATTATTTGGATACTTCTTGCTTTGGATCATTTACTCATATGAAAGAAGATGCTAAGTGGAAACTCCTTGACCGTATACAAGAGAATGCTAAAGGTTGGGAAAACAACAAAGGTAGGAAGTCAGGTATAAACTATGATTATGAATGCATTAAATCTTTTATATGAACCGATGACTTTCATAGTGTTAGCGCTGCTTATGGTCTTGATTCACAAATAATTGCTAATTGTCTTAAGGCTTTTGCCTCTTATATTGATGTTCCAAAGAAAGATTTGAACAAATATCATGCGATTTATAAAGACTCTATTAGTCATATACCTGCTGCAGCTACTAAAGTTTGTACTGTTGATAGCATTGTGCCTGAACCTTATTTTGAGAAGACACCCTTCCCTGCGAAGGTAAAGAAGTATTCTACTTTGGTAAGTGTGTCTAATAAAAGTACTAAGAAAGCTGCAGAGCCTGATGAGCAAATTACTATTAAGTCTCCTATCGCTATATTGAAGGATCTTGTTACTAAAGATGTAGGAGATGAATATATTCTTTTTTGTGAAGATGCTTCTAACATTCTCTCACATCCTAAAAAGCATAGGAAAACAAGTGTTCCTGTTATTTCTGTCAGGATTGGAGATCATTGCTATTATGGTTTATGTGATGTTGGTGCTAGTGCAAGTGCTATTCCTTTGGAGCTTTACAAAGAAATCATGCACGAGATTGGCGCTTGTGAACTTGAAGATATTGATGTGGTTGTTCAGCTTGCTAACAGAGAGATTGTTTGGCCTCTTGGTATTGTTTGAGATGTGGAGGTTTTATGTGGTAAGACTAAATACCCTACTGATTTTCTAGTACTTGGTAAGGAGGCTAGTAAAACTTGCCCTATTATTTTTGGTAGACCATTTTTGAACACTTGTGGCGCCGTAATAGATTGTAAGAAGGAGAATTTTTTTACTAAGTTTAACGGAGAGTCTTATGAGTTTAATTTTTCCAAGTTTGCTAAGACTTCTTATGAGAATGAAACGCCTAATGAAAATTTTCGAGTTTAGCAGCTTGCTTCTATTGCTCTTGCTCCTAATAATGCCTTGCAGCAATTCATGGAAGATCACAAAAGTGATGTTTTTAGCAAGGAAAGAGAAGAGATTGACGACATTCTTCTTTGTCAACCACCATTACTCAAGCATAATCTACCTGTGGAGGATCTTGGTACCACTTTGCCACCTAAGGAAGATCCTATTTTTGAATTAAAGCCTTTGCCTGATAATCTTAAATATGCTTATATAGATGATAAGAAAATATATCCTGTTATTATTAGCTCTAAACTTTCAGGAAAGGAAGAAGAAAGATTATTGGAGATATTGAGGAAACACCGAGGAGCTATGGGATATACTCTTGATGGTTTAAAAGGGATTTCTCCTACTTTATGTTAGCATGCAATTAATATGGAGAAAGACGCAAAGCCAGTCGTGGAGCATCAACGCCGCCTAATTCCCAAGATGAAGGATGTGGTAAGAAATGAGGTATTAAAACTCCTTGATGCTGGTATTATTTATCCTATTGCTGATAGTAGATGGGTTAGTCCTATTCATTGTGTTCCTAAGAAAGGAGGTATGACTGTTGTACCTAATGAGAATAACGAGCTTATTCCTCAAAGGGTAGTTGTTGGTTATAGGATGTGCATTGATTATAGGAAGGTAAACAAAGTTACTAAGAAGGATCACTATCCTTTACCGTTTATAGATCAGATGTTAGAAAGGTTGTCTAAGAAGACTCAGTTTTGTTTCCTTGATGGTTATTCTAGTTTTTCTCAAATTGCTGTTAAGAAGGATGATCAAGAGAAAACCACTTTTACTTGTCCTTATGGAACTTATGCTTATAGACGTATGTCATTTGGTTTATGCAATGCTCCTGCTACTTTTCAAAGATGCATGTCTGCTATTTTTCATGGCTTTTGTGAAGAAATTGTGGAGGTTTTCATGGACGATTTTTCCGTCTATGGAACTTCTTTTGATAATTGTTTGCACAACCTTGATAAAGTTTTGCAGAGATGTGAAGAAACTAACCTTGTTCTTAATTGGGAGAAATGCCACTTTATGGTAAATGAAGGAATTGTCCTTGGACATAAAATTTCTGAAAGAGGTATTGAAGTTGACAGAGCAAAAGTGGAGGCAATTGAGAAAATGCCCTATCCCAGAGATGTTAAAGGTATTCGTAGTATTCTTGGTCATGCTGGTTTCTATAGGAGGTTTATTAAAGATTTCTCTAAGATTTCAAAGCCTCTTACTAATCTTCTTCAAAAAGATGTACCATTTGTCTTTGATGATGATTGTAAGGAAGCTTTTGAAACTCTTAAGAAGGCTTTAACTACTGCTCCTATTGTTCAACCACCTGATTGGAATTTACCTTTTGAAATTATGTGTGATGCTAGTGATTTCGCTGTTGGTGCTGTTCTTGGACAGCACATAGATAATAAGTTGAATGTTATTCATTATGCTAGTAAGACTCTTGATGCTGCTCAGAAGAATTATGCCACTACTGAGAAAGAGTTTCTTGCTATTGTTTTTGCATGTGATAAGTTTAGATCTTATATTGTTGATTCTAAAGTTACTATTCATACTGATCACGCTGCTATTAGATATCTTATGACTAAGAAGGATGCTAAGCCTAGGCTTATTAGATGGGTGTTGCTTTTACAAGAGTTTGATTTGCATATCGTAGATAGGAAAGGTGCTAAAAATCCTGTGGCTGACAACTTGTCTAGATTGGAAAACATTTCTTTTGATCCTGTTCCTGTTAATGATAGTTTTCCAAATGAACAGTTGGCTACGATAAATGTAACTTCGTGAGACCTTCCTTGGTATGCTAATTATGCTAACTTTATTGTTTCCAAGTATTTGCCTCCAACCTTTACTGCTCAGCAAAGAAGAAAATTCTTCTATGATTTGAGGCATTATTGTTAGGATGACCCACACTTATATAAAGAAGGAGTTGATGGTATTATGCGAAGATGCGTACCAGAATATGAGCAAAATGAGATATTAAGAAAATGCCATGGCAGTGCTTATGGAGGGCATCATGCTGGAGATAGAACCGCACAAAAGGTTCTACAATCAGGTTTTTATTAGCCAACCCTCTTTAAAGATGCCAGAAGGTATGTTTTATCTTGCGATGAATGTCAAAGAGTTGGTAATATTTCTAGACGCAATGAAATGCCTATGAATTACACTCCTGTTATTGAACCATTTGATTGTTGGGGATTTGACTTTATGGGTCCTTTTCCTCCTTCAAAAGGCTATACCCATATACTTGTTGCTGTTGATTATGTTACTAAATGGGTAGAAGCCATACCTACAAAGAGTGCCAATGGTAAGACCTCATTGAAAATGCTTAAGGATGTTATTTTTCCTAGGTTCGGAGTGCCTAGATATCTTATGACTGACGGAGGTTCTCATTTTATTCATGGTAGTTTTAGAAAAACTCTTGCTAAGTATGATGTCAATCATAGGATTGCTTCTGCTTATCATCCCCAAACTAGTGGGCAGGTAGAGCTTTCAAATAGGGAGATCAAGTCTATCTTGCAGAAGACTGTCAATAGATCTAGGAAAAACTGGGCTAGTAAGTTAAACGATGCTTTATGGGCTTATAGAACTGCCTATAAGAACCCCATGGGTATGTCTCCTTATAAGATGGTTTACGGAAAAGCGTGTCACTTGCCCTTAGAATTAGAACACAAAGCTTTTTGGGCAGTGAGAGAGCTTAACAAAGATTTTAAACTAGCCGGTAAGAAAAGGTTGTTAGATTTGAGTTCTCTAGATGAGTGGAGAAACGAAGCGTATGAGAATGCCAGACTTTTCAAAGAGAAAGTCAAGCAATGGCATGATAAGAGAATTCTTAAGAGAGAGTTTCATGTTGGTGAGAAAGTTCTATTGTATAGGTCTCATCTCAGATTTTTTGCAGGTAAATTACTTTCTAAATGGGAAGGCCCATAAGTTATTGTGGAAGTGTACCGCTCAGGTGCTATTAAGATTGCTTCATTGAAAGATGATTCTACACAAGTGGTGAATGGGCAAAGACTCAAACATTATATTTCTGGAGATTCTTATAATGAAGATGTTGATGTTATTGAAACGGTTTCTCTAGAAGAATTTATCCAAGACAAACTACAGAACCTGCAGAGTTCATTTTCAAATAGGTAACTGTTCTAGTCAGAAAAGTTTCGCGAAAAGCTCTTCCTTTAATATTTTTGCTATTTTTAATAAATATGAAAAATCACGAGACGAAAAAGGGAAGGAAAAAGAGTCCGTGTGTGTCTCACACATAGGTGGCGTGGGCCCACCCCTGGCCGCGCCACCTAGGTGTGAGAACACCCTGAAACTCGTTTCTGTCCCGGTTTCCTCCTGTGGTTTCATTTCGATGTATAATTTTTGCTTATTTAACCCCCCGGAGTCCCCGAGGTCTGTATATCATTTTCTCATCGTGTTTTGTTTTGAGCTATTTCTGTCAGGAGTTGATCTTAAGCTTGGGGAAGCCATGGCCTCTTCAAGTGGGGACAAGGAGAAGACACCTCCGGAAGATGACACCAAAGACTTCTAGCTGAAAGAAGAGGTTGAAAGCGAAGACGAGGAGGAAGATCGAAGCCCAAGGCCAAACACCGTGATTGCCAGCATAGGGGTGGTGACAGATCATGACAAGTTCAAGAAGAGTGCTCGCATAAGGACCAGAGGAGGTGTGCCGCATCACACCTTAGCTCCACGGACATCTCCACCAAGCCAAAATCCCTTCCATACTCTAATTCATGAACATCAGTTCCAAAAGGTGCCCAAATCATGATTACCCTCTGGCTGGGATATAGATCGTTCTAACAATGCAGGGACAGGAAGCTCCAAGAGTGAAGAAGGATGGGGAAATAATTCCAAGAGCTGGGATTCTCTTGCTAACAGGTTCATGAACCGTATTGAGCATAATTCTGAGATGATTCGTAACCTCGAGTACAAGATTGATGATCTAAAGGATTTGATTGAGAAGCTTATTAGAGATTATCCACCACCACTGCCAAAGGAGTAATTCATCATCGGTATTGGCATCCCCTTGGCTTGTTCCAAGCTTGGGGGAGTGCCGCGGTATCACATTATTACCTTTCGCTCATTTACTTTTCAAGTAGTGTCATATCATGAATAGAGAAGTTATCTTATAGAATAGTTTGCAGTTTGGAAGTATCCTCCTTAATTGGTTATCTATGTATCCCTTGGTGTGAGTTGCGGTAATGAAATATTAATGAGAAGTTCTATCGTTTACTTTCCGCACACTTTATGTTAGTTTGCAATATCTCTTGTATGACTAGTCTTGTTGATTGGTATTGGTATCACTTTGGGAGCATGAGTAAATTTAGTTGGTTTTGGCAAACCTAGCTTGGTTAGTAGCAATTTTACCTTGAAGTTTGAGTAGAAAAGAATAAAGAAGTGCTTGTAGTCACATCACTTCAGTTTTCCTTATGTTTGGCTTATAAGCATTGTTATTCTCAAAGTTAAAATCATTGTACCTTCAAGGGGGTTTGCATGATTGTTCTTATTATATATATGTTTGTTTGTTTCATGCAACTCTTATGCTTGCCATCCAGCCTTGCTAGCCAAAAACCTGTACTGAGTATGAGCTCTACTCGTGCATCCAAATCCCAAAGCCAAGTTACTTCCAAAGAGTCCACTATAAATTCCTATGCATGGCATTTTAAGCCATTCCAAGTAAATTTTCATGTGCTACCTTTCAAAAACCTTCAAACACTTCTCATTTTGTGCCACTGTTTTTAGCTCATGAGGACGTAGTGGATGGGTTTGTTATCTTCCATACTAAATTGAGTACCCCTCGACTAGGCAGCTTCATCTACTCGTCATTAATTTTGCAAGGGAGCTGGTCAGACCATTATAATCTGAAAAAGAAAAAGAAAGAAAAAAGGCACTCCTCCAATGGAATGTGAAAGTTGGTCAGCACCCGATGGAATCGGTTAGCCATGGTTTGAGAAAGGAAAAAGGTGGGGAGGAGTGCAAAGCTATAAAAGAGCACCAAAGTGCCAACTAATCAAACATCTCGGAACCGCTCTCACTTGTTTAGTATGGAAGATATCAAGAACTCCATTGCTAGTCGTTGACAAAAGCAACCACCTCTCAAAAAACAATTTTTACCTCTGTTTTACAAATGAAAAGCTCTAGCACATGTTTAATCCCTGCTTCCCTCTGCGAAGGGCCTATCTTTTACTTTTATGTTGAGTCAACCTATTTCCCTCTATCTCAAGCAAGCATTTGAGTTGTTATGTTTCACTCATCCATATGTTGATCCGTTTAATCATGTTTACTATCTTCCTTATTTTGTATAATGCTTTTGTCTGAAGGAATATACCTTTGAAAGCTCTCTATGAATGCAAAAGTTTGTTGTGTTGAGCATATAGTCTTTGCTATATTAGCTCTATTTTAAAAGGCTCCGTTCAAAAGAAAGATTAGCTTGTTCTTCATTCTTTGACCAAGAACTAAGGTTTGCCATTGCCAATTATAGTTTACCTTGTGCATCTTTACATGTGATTCTCTTTACTTATTGCAAGTCTATATTATGTAAAGGGAAGTTGTTGTCTATTATAACTTGTGCCTTTGGTGAATGTGATGCTTCTTGTCCGTATTTTGATTATCGACACTTCACTCCATAAACCTGTGGTCATGTTTACCGAGTTCAGTTTTCGCTTGGGGACAAGCGAGGTCTAAGCTTGAGGGGGTTGATACGTCCAATTTGCATCACTATTTTGTATCATAAGTTACTGTTATTCATTGATATATTTCATATTTAGATATGATACTTATGTTATTTCCTTTGTTTTCACATGTTTGGTGATCATCGGAGGAGTTGCTGCCGGAGTCAGGATTCTGCTGGAAAAAGGACCATCAAGGGACCATGTTTGGAAGATCAGGAAAATTCCATAAAAATACCCAGAAATTATATTTTCCCAGAAGACACAGGAAGCCAGAAGGAGGAGTCGAGAGGAGCCAGGGGGCCCCACACGCCAGGGTGGCGCGGCCAGCCCCCTGGCCGCACCAGCCCTATGTTAGGTGGCCCTGGCCCACGTCTGATCTCGCCCCTTTGCGTACATCATCATTCCCGAAAAACCTAAGTGAGGGGGGGCTCAGAGTTAGACACAGCTGCCTCTGCGGGGCGGAGAACACCAGAGAGAGAAAAGCTCTCCAGCAGGGAGAAATCTGCCGGAGAAATTCCTTCCCGGAGAGGGGAAATCATCGCCATCGTCATCACCACCGCACTGGACTTAATCGGGATCATCATCGTCATCATCTCCATCACCAGCACCTTCATCTCCACCATCACCACGCCATCCCGCTGTAACATCTTGAGTTGGATCTTGTTATATTCATAGGGGAAACTTTCCCGGTGTTGATTACTCTTGTAGTTGATGCTATTGAATGGAACCGTTGAGTTAAGGTTTATGTTCAGATTGTTATTTACTATTATTTCACCTTTGATCATGATCCATATGATGTCTTGTGAGTAGTTTGTTTAGTTCTTGAGGACATGGGAGAAGTCAAGATATTAGTAGTGAATTATTGTTGAGAAATATTTAATGGTTTGATATTGTTGTGGTGCTATTTCACTAGTGGTGTCATGTGAACGTCGACTACATGATACTTCACCATTTATGGGCCTAGTGAGATGCATTGTGTATTTGGCTACCGATTGTGGGGTTGCTGGAGTGACAGAAAGCTAAACCTCCGTTGGAAAACCATTGCACCAGGGAGCGTAGGATCCTAGAGTTTAAGGCTATGGTTAGATTTATCTTAATTACTTTCTTGTATTTGCAGATGCTTGTAAGGGGTATAATCACAAGTGTGTATTTATCCTAGTAAGGGTAGTGCGCTAGCACAGGTTCACCCCCATAACACCTATCAAACCAATAAATACTATTGGCTTTATGAAGCGAAAGCTCTTGACAGAAACTCCCGTGTGTCCTCGAGAATGTTTGGTTATTATAAGTACACAACCGGCTTGTCCTTTGCTGAAGAAAGGATTGGGCCACTTGCTGCAATTGTTACTACTGTCTTTTATTTACTCGCACTTTATTTACTTGTATTACCAAATACTCCGGAAAACCTGTTTGCTAGTATTTACAGTGATTCCTTGATCAAAACTGCTCATCAACACCTTCTGCTCCTCATTGGGTTCGACACTCTTATTTATCGAAAGTACTACAATACACCCCCTATACTTGTGGGTCATCACCCCTCTACAACGTCAAGGATGTAACACCCCACTTTTGGTTCCAGAAATTTAAATCTTGTTTAAGTGCTTTGGTTGGGGTGAAATAAAACTTTTGCTAAGTAATGTGCTTGTGTCCTATGATGCATGATTTCATGTGAGTACATAAGCATGATTTTATGTGTGCATGTGTGTGTTTTATTTCATGCCTTTAATTCTTGATTTTTCCAATACTTAAGCTTTATGAACTAGAGATAGTTCTATGATTTCTTGCATGAAATATTAGACCTAGACTAGCTTGTGCTCACAATAAAACCTAGCATGGGATTCTTTGCTTGATTTCAATTCTTTCTATTTTAAATCTTTTTCTTTTGCTTCTTTATCTGAAAATAGGAACTTCTCTAAAACCCTAGTGTAACTATTCTAAAAATCATCAAACCTTGGCTATGACTTTTTGCTTATATTTGAAACCCTTGAAACCAATTTGGAGGGTTTTCAAAAACTTCTTCAATAGAATTCAAATTTGAATTTGAATTTAGGCCGAATTAGCCTAACCATTGCCCTATCTCTCTCTCTCCTATTTTTCTTTTGCAAAACCGACCAAGAGGGGGAAAGGGACCTGCTAGGATCTCTCTCTGGATTTCAGAAGATCTTCAAAGCCCCCTTCTCCTTGTCGTCTTCGGTTTGGAGTCGAGGAAGAAAGGGAGCCTGAGGCAAACCCTCCCTGCTAAACTCCTTTACCTCTAATCCTCGACCAGCTCGCTGCCCTCGACCCCCAGTAGATGATCGCCACCCTCCAGAAACCCTAGCGCCAGCCCCACCTTGTAGTGACACGGTGCCAGCACCCCACGCTGCACTGGCCATCGCCATGGCCACCGTGGGCATCCCTGCATGGTCGGCACGCCACCATCCATCTCCTGCCCTGTCACCTTGCCACCAGGCTTGCCATGACCTGATGAATCAATTCCCCAAGCTAACCCAGCCCGAGACCTAACGTACACACCACCCCGACCATGCCGTTTCGACACATCAGAGCCGCCCAGAGCGCACAGCACGTGCATCGCATTCCAGTGCACCCGCACCTCATCCAGCCCCTCGCTCCGCGCACACTGGCACGGCACCGAGACGCACGCACGATGCCACCCTCGCCCTGCCCCGCATTGCACTGACAAGCCCCCGTGGAGCACCGTTTTGATCGCACCTTCTTTGAATCCACTCGTGCCACAGCCGAGCTAGCCCACCACTGACACAACACACATGTTCCCTGGACTCAGCACACCATGCCACCCCGCACAGCCGCCCACAGCACCCTATGGTGTCCATCGCTGGTGCACCATGGACCAAAACCATCTGACAGTATAAAACTCAGGAACCCTCTCTGGAAGCCACCCCTCTCTCCCATTTGCCCCCTCTTCGCTTCACTCTCACCTCCCGGACACCTAGCCGAGGAGAAGAAGCCACCAGAGAGCTCGAGATCATCGGGTAGATCGACAACAGCGAGGGAGAAGGTTGCCGTTGACCCGGCCGTTTCTCTCCGCTCTCTCTCTGGTTCCCTAGCTTGCAGACATCACCTAGATCTCACATCTCCTTTACTTGATCCAAGCTATGCTGTAGATCATCGATGACGTTGGCCATCACCAGAGCTCACCGAGAAGTCTTTGACACCCTCACGAGCACCAACTCCCCTGCATGCACGTCCCCTGGCCGAGAACCCCCTCCTGGACCGCTCCGCCATCGATCTAGCCGCCGTCGACTGCCACAGCCCCCTCGGTAAGCTCGCAGGCGCTCGAAACCCTAGCCCTCCCGCATCGCCGCGCCTGCATGCGCTATCCCGCGAGGAAGAAGGTCCGCGCGCTGTCCGATCTGAATCGGACAGCGGCGTACCGATTCGGCCGCGCTAGGCCCGGGCTGGCCGCGGATCTGGGCCGGCCTGGCTAGCGTCCGCCGCCCCGGCCCATTCTTTCTTTTTTCAGCAAATTGATTTTTCTCTTTTTACAAATCACTACAAGATTAAAAAATGGATAGAAAATATTCTGTGCAACCAAAAATTGTGGTTTAAATTTCTATGAAGTTCCTATGTTGCATGTTAACCTATTCTACTGCATGTGTGATTTTTAGGATCATAAATATTATCTGAGGATTTAATAGCGTAGATCTATAGTTTTACACATATTTATGTAAATTTGATGTTCTGTATAATGAAAATTGGTAATTCCAATTTTCCCTGATGCCTTGTTGTATCGTTGATTTATAGAAACTGGTTTCACTATTTTAGGAAGTGTGCATTGTCTGTGGTAATTATTTTGGTGATGTTAATGTTCTGCATTGATTGATTTATTGTGCACAATATATTGAGTATTTTTGAATGATTCCACTTCTGGTGTGTTGGCCATTTCATCATCTTTCCATAATAGTCTCTGATAGAATTTTAGGACTTACAGATTATTTTAGGGAATTCTCTTACTATTCTAGTGATCCCTTGAATTAGTGAATTCATATTAAATCACCTTTATATTATTTAAGTTTGATTCCAATTGTGATGTTTTTGAAGTGATGTTAGCTACCTGTAGGTATGCTGGTGTCATGTCTTGATTTATCTTGATGCATGCAAGTGTTTGGTTGTGAATAAGTATTACCATGCATCTAGAAATTGCTTGCTATTATGGTAGTGAGTATTTTCTTTTATAAAATAGTTATATGTTCTGATATCTAAACTTGTTTGCTTCTAATACTCAATGCTTGAGTTGTGTGATGTTGCTTGAATGTAATTCATGTGTGCATGAATGCTTATTGTGGGTGTTTTCGTTTCTTTTCCGACGATAGAATCGAACGACGACTGTGCGGAGGAAGGGGAAGTGTTTGAATATCATGAGGAAGGTGATCAGGGACAAGCCACCCAAGGCAAGCTATCTATTTGTTGCATATCTGAATCCTATCAAGTCATTATGCATTGTTCTACTCTTGCTCTTGTTACTATGCATTGTTTTTCTTATATTGCTATAAATCCCTAAATAGCAATAGTTGGCGACTTAGCTCCACAAGTCATATTGTTATCATCCATGAAGGACGACACCTTTAACACCTACTCATTACCCCTGGAGTAGAGACTCGATGATTAGCATCGAAGTCTTTGGGAAACACTTGTAGTGGAGCCAAAAACTCTAGGATGGGAAAACTCTCAGAAAAGTTTTGAAAATGGTTTTGAAAACCTTGGAGTAGTATCTACTCCACTGAAGTGTTTTCTTAATGATTTTTGGGACAAATGGAAACTTGGGATATGGAGGAAAGGAGTTGGTGGATTTGGAAAAAGGCATTGGTGTTTCTTTGTAGTCGCTCGAAGCAATTAACCCGTGCAACCACATTACCCCGGTATGGGACGGGGCCTAGTTTGAAGTCTGTCTGCTTTAGTGTGGGGAGCCTCACCACTATATAAGGGTCTGCAGGACCCCAGAATCCGGGTTGACGCCAAATGAGGTCAACACATATCACGGCACATCCCGAGCTACCGGAAGACACTTGGGTTCTCCCGCCATGGCGCCGGAGTTACGCTCTGGAGGAGGTACTGCCGGGACATGCCGGGGAGGTAAACTCCATAGGGTAGGCACCCATACTAAGGAAGATAGATGGAGGGCTTTGATCGATTATCTGAACCCCGCATACTAGGTATGACGGTCTGTGGTGGCATCCCAGTGGATTTATCGAATGGTGTGGGTAAAGTGTACAACCTCTGTAGAGTATAAACCTATTTGAATAGCCGAGTCCTCAGTCATGGACGGTTGTGAAGATCACTACATTGCCCAATGTCAGGTTTTGGTTTTACAAATGGTTTTTCTAGAAAGTTGGAGTTTTGTGCCGGACGGAGTACTTGGAGGGTACGGCCGTGGCATGGGAAGTCGTTCGGAGTACTCGGAGGGTACTGCCAATGACTTGAGGTGGTCATGTTTGATTGACCATCGATCTTACCTTTCAAAGGAGTTTCCCCCTTTCCTAGAGATTTTACTAAATACTTATACAAGTCTTCTTTAATAAGGATATAGAAATGTCGTGGGACATGCTATATCAACACGAGAGACTTACTAATAGTCTTCTTTAATAAGGATATAGAAATGTCGTGGGACATGCTATATCGACACGAGAGACTTACTAATAGTCTTCTTTAATAAGAATATAGAAATGTCGTGGGACATGCTATATCGACATGAGAAGTTAGTAGCACATAGTCACTTGAAACCAAGCCAACCATTGCTACAGCCATATAGCATGTGATTGTTCTCTCTTAGATGGTTTGTGAGTACAATTCCAAAATGTACTCACGGCTTTGTCGCTAGCTATTAACTTGGCCAGACTTTGGAGATGACTATGAGGAGGATGATGAGGAGTATGACGATGCCGGTGCGAATTAGGACTTGTTTCCCGGTCAGTCACCTATAGGGTAGTAGGCCTGACTTGGGTCACTACGCTGCATGTATCCGCTGCTACTTATGTCTAAGTGTGTCTGTTGAACTTGCCCTGCGTGGCATTTATATTCAGCCAAGAGGCTTATGTAAGACTCTAAGACTCGTTATGTAATGGTTGTTGTAATTTGAAATGCGAACTCTATTATGTGGATTCGTGACGGTCTCCTGGGATTGTGAATTGTATGCATAACGGGAATCCCGGGTGGTAAGCCGGGGTCCCCACAGAGTTGGTATCAGAGCCATCCTGACCTTAGGAAACCCTAGTTCAGCATGGGCGTTAGACCGGACCAAAAACTATTTTCTTAAAATAAAAGAGATGGCTTTATATATCAAAGGTAAATATATATTGCTCTCATCTCTTCCCTTATTCTTTAAGACATTTAATTTCAAGTTTTTACTTATATATAAATTTTGCATACTTGGGTAAGTCATTAATAAACTCTACTCTAAAATTTGTGTAGATGGATGCTCCTACCGCGCACCATCAGGTCGGCACCCACGAGGACATGCTGGTCTTCGAGAGAGACCTGGTTGAGTTGGCCGCGCGCCTTGGACGTCCGCGTCCCGAGGTGCAAGGCTATCGCCTGTTTGAGGAGGGTACCCGCGAGCTGGCTATCCGTGTGGTTTGCCAGGTCTGCGGGAAGGAGGTCCCGCCCACCTCACCAGAGTTCACGTTTGAGGTGATCGAGCGCAACTGGGGCGATGGCCTGATGCGCGTTCTGCGTCATGCCATCTCGCGCCTCGTCTACCTCCACTACGACAAGCTACTTGGGACTCGCTACGAGCACTACGGGAGAGTCGACGCCGACGGCCTTCCCTACCAGGCAGCCGCATACACTCCTTTCGGCCGCCACTTCTGCCACACCGAGGCTCTCCTGCACCACACGTAGGAGCATCTGGACCATGTCCGGATGGTCACCGATGAGAGAGGTCTTGAGCTCGCCATTCTCTGTGAGGACCTCTAGGAGTCTATCTTCTCATGTCACCGTCTCCTCTCTACCAAGAGGAAGATCGTGAAGAAGAACAAGGCTCTTAGGAGGTGCGTCTGCGAGTTGGAGGACCACTTGGCATCTCTTGAGAGCCATGTGTCCGAGATAGAGGAGGAGACCACCGAGCTCCGCAAGGAGAATGAGGCGGTACTCGGCCGCGATGATGACCACCAGGAGGCCTTCGACGAGGAGCCCGCTAGCACCGATGACGATGACTGTGGTAACGAGAGCGGTGATGACCGCAATGCTACCCTCGACTTCTACGCTCCTGAGACTCCTAGTGAGGAGGATCCCGAGGAGTTAGTCCCCCATGTTAGCGGCGACGAGTAGATTGCACCACTCTACCACTCACGTAGGCTGCCGCGTAGTTGTTAGATTTCTCCCTTTTGCGTATCGGTGTTGTATGGTCTACCTAGAACCATTTGCTATGTTTCATGTATAAGACTATGTGTGGTATGTGCGTGTGCCTGGACATGTGTGGCACCCTTTTGCTTGTATATATTATGTATGCCTAGACTTGTTATGTATGGTTGTTGGAGCATGTTATGTATGGATTGCCATGTATGTTATGTTTATGCTTGAGTTTAGTCTTTTATTTGAAGCATGCATAAGTTTCCTTGTTATGTGTCTCACCAAACCACTTCTCTCCAGAATGGCTCCGGAAACGCGAGGCCAAGCTGGAGGCAATCCACCACCACCCCCTGAACCAAGCATGGAGCAGGTGCTGCGGCTCATGCTTGAAGAACGCGAAGCCACACGCGCCAAGCGCCAGGCTAACCTTGCAACCCTTCAGCACCTCGCACAGATTGCCACCAACCACAATAATCATGGTGGCAATGATGAAGAAGAACCCCGCAACAAGCTTAGGGATTTCCAAAACTCCAACCCTCCAACCTTCACACCTTCACCAAGTCCACCGAACCCCTGGACACCGACGATTGGCTCCGCACCATCGATAACAAGCTCAAATATGTGGGAGTCAGAGCGAACGAGAAGGTGATCTATGCCACCCATTTCCTAGCTGGAGCAGCGGGCGCATGGTGGGAGAATGTCCGTGCCATGCAGCCCGAGGGCCAAGTGATGACTTGGGAAGCCTTCAAGACCAACTTCCGCAAGGCCCACATTCCCTTCGGACTTATCAAGATCATACGCGACAAGTTTCTCAACCTCAAGCAAGGTAGTATACCTCGACAAATTTACCACTTGGGGGAGGTATGCTCCCAACGACATCGACACCGATGAGAAGAAGAGGGAGCGCTTCATGAATGGACTTCAGGAAGACCTGCAGCCCTACCTGGTCGCGGTGCCTTACCATGATCTGGAATCTCTGGTAGATGCTGCTATCATGGTTGAGGACAAGAACAAGGCTGCCCGTGAAAGCTGAAAGAGGAGAATGATGAGTCAGGGTGGACCGAGCAGTCAAAGGTCCCGCAGCATGCCCCCATCCAGATCTGCGCCACCCCCTTAGAGGTTCGCCTCTCAAGCTCCCAGGCCCAATAACCCCAACCGCCAGTACTCAAGCAATCACCCCACCAGCGGGAATCCTTCTAGAGGAAACCGCAACATCTTCAACCCTACCAACCGCAGCCAAGGAAGTGGTTGCTATACCTGTGGACAGCCAGGGCATTTCTCTAAGGAGTGCCCCCTAAAGAAACCCTCTGCGCCGAGCCTCAGCGCACCTAAACCCAATCAGGGTCAAGGCCATGGACCCCCTGGACGGAACCTGAAAAGTCAAGCCAATGTTGCTCGTGGCCGCCTGAATCACATCAATGCAGCTGAAGCGGAGGAGGCACCCGATGTTGTGCTTGGTACGTTTCTCGTCAACTCCCTGCCTGCAAAGATTCTATTTGATTCTGGCGCGTCACACTCGTTTGTCACAGAGAACTTCGTGGATAAGGGTAGATTGAAACCTAGTCGCAGGGATAGACTCATGATAGTACAAATCCCTAGGTCATCGGTCAAGACCCAGCTGTCCTACAGAGACGTCCCAGTAGAGCTCTACAGTGAGAAGTTCCAAGCAGACTTGATTGTTCTAGGTACCAAAGGATTGGATGTGGTACTTGGAATGGACTGGATGTCCAAGTACTAGGGGCACATTGATTGTGCACGAATGGCCATAACCGTGACCAGCAGTAGTGGAGTTCAGATTGAGCACGTAGCCACCATGCCATCCCGCAAAGCCTACTACAAGAAGTTTGTCTCTGGGCCGACCCTTGATCAAGTTTCGGTGGTATGTGAGTACCCTGATTCCTTCCCTGAGGAGTTGCTAGGTATGCCCCCTGACCGGGATATCGAGTTCGTAATTGAGTTGATTCCCAGAACAGCTCCCAGTGCCCAACGACCCTATCATATGAACCCCCAAGAACTTAAGGAGTTAAAGAAGCAACTAGCTGATATGCTTAGCAAAGGCCTTATCCGACCCAGTGCTTCACCATGGGGATCGCCTGTTCTGTTTGTGGACAAGCGAGACGGTACCATACGACTGTGTGTGGATTACAATAAACTCAATGAGGTAACCATCAAGAATAAATACACACTCCCAAAGATTGAAGACCTGTTTGATTAGCTGAATGGAGCCAAAGTGTTCTCCAAGATTGATCTCCGCACTGGATATCATCAGCTGAAGGTCCGAGAGTCCGATATTCCCAAGACCGCCTTCACTACTCGCTATGGCCTATTCGAGTACACCGTCATGTCATTTGGCCTAACCAATGCCCCCACCTATTTCATGAATCACATGAATAAGGTATTCATGAAGTTCCTCGATAAGTTTGTGGTGGTCTTCATCGATGATATCTTGGTCTACTCGAAGACTGAGGAAGAGCACGCGGAGAATCTGCAACTAGTATTGGGAACCCTGCGCGAACATCAACTTTACGCCAAGTTCAGCAAATGTGAGTTTTGGCTGAAAGAAGTTGGATTCCTAGGCCATGTACTTTCAGCTAGTGGAGTATCCGTTGACCCCTCAAAAATCACCTCCATCATGGAAAGAAAAGCCCCAACCAACCCCACCGAAGTCCGAGCATTCCTTGGATTAGCCGGATACTACTGAAAGTTTGTAGAAGGATTTTCCAGCATTGCCCGCCCATTGACTCAGCTACTCAAGAAGGACAAGAAGTTTGAGTGGACTGAGAAGTGCGAGCAAAGTTTCCAAGAACTCAAGAAGAGACTAGTGACAGCCCCTATTCTCACCATGCCCGACATTACCAAGAGCTTCGATGTCTACTGCGATGCATCCAAGCTTGGTCTTGGAAGTGTCTTAATGCAAGATGGAAAGGTCATCGCCTACCTATCCCGCCAACTGCGCCCTCATGAGCTGAACTACCCTACCCATGATCTTGAGCTTGCCGCTATTGTCCATGCCCTCAAAACATGGTGACACTATCTTATGGGAAATCGCTGCGAGATCTACACCGATCACAAGAGCCTTAAGTATATCTTCTCCCAGAAAGAGTTGAACATGAGGCAAAGGAGATGGATAGAGCTTATCAAAGACTTTGACCTAGGCATTCATTACCATCCAGGTAAAGCGAATGTGGTCGCTGATGCCCTCAGCCGATAGCCCTGTTCCTTAAATGCCATGCTAAAGACCAGCCAACCAACCCTATGCGAGGAGTTCGAGAAGTTCAGACTTGAGCTAGTAAGCCATGGTTTCTTGGCAAACCTTGAAGTCTGACCCACTCTCTTTGACCAAATCAAGGAAGCTCAGAAGGGTCACGAGAGTATCGAGGGTATTAAACGTAGGATGGGACGAGAGGAAGTACCTGGATTTTCAATTGACCAGGAAGGTGTGCTATGGTATAATGGCTGCCTATGCGTCCCTAGCATCGAGGAGGTCAAGCAAATTATTCTGGCGGAGGCCCACGATACCCCTTACTCTATTCATCCTGGAGGCACCAAAATGTACCAAGACTTGAAGGAACGTTTTTGGTGGCATGGTATGAAGCAAGAAATAGCTTTCTATATCGCATGATGCGATGTCTGCCAGCATGTCAAGGCTGAACACCAAAGACCTGCGGGTTTACTACAGCCTTTGAAGGTGCCAATGTGGAAGTGGGAGGAAGTCAGAATGGATTTCATCACTGGACTGCCTAGATCAAGCCGAGGTCATGACTCCATCTGGGTTATCATTGATCGCTTGACCAAGGTCGCCCACTTTCTGCCTATCAAGACCACCCATAAAGGCCGAGACCTAGCCGACCTATATATGTCTAGGATTGTTAGCCTTCATGGAGTACCCAAGGTGATTGTTACTGATCGGGGCACTCAATTCACTTCAAGATTCTAGAGCAAACTTCATGAAGCCCTGGGGACAAAACTCTCCTTCAGCACAGCCTATCACCCACAGACTGGAGGTCAAACAGAGCGAGTAAACCAGATCCTCAAAGATATGTTGTGAGCTTGTGTTCTGTCTTATGGAACCAAGTGGGAAGACTGCCTGCCATTTGCGGAGTTTTCCTACAATAATAGCTACCAAGCTAGCTTGCAAATGGCCACTTTTGAAGCTCTCTACAGATGCAAGTGCCGTACCCCTCTCAACTGGTCCGAGACTGGGGAGAGCCAAATATTTGGGCCCGATGTTATCAAGGAGGCCAAAGAGCAAGTCCAGCTCATCCACAACCATTTGAAAGCAGCCCAGTCCCGACAAAAGAGTTACGTTGACCCAAAAAGGAGGCCTGTCACCTTTAATGTGGGAGACTTTGTCTACCTACAAGTCACACCACTCAAGGGTATGCAACGCTTCCATGTCAAAGGTAAACTTGCACCCCGGTACATCAGACCATTCAAGATCTTGGACCGTAAAGGCGCCATGTCCTACAAGCTAGAGTTACCCCCAAAGCTATCCGAGTTCCATGATGTCTTCCACGTGTCACAACTCCGCAAATACCTTCAAGTCCCCAACAAGCCTGAGACCTTCACCGAGATCGACCATAACTCCATCGACCTAAACTCCGACCTCACTTACCGGGAGAGACCAATCCGCATTCTTGAAGAAGACGTCTGTCTTACCCGTAGATGCAAGATCAAGATGTATAAGGTGCAATGGAGTAACCATACTGAAGACGAAGCCACTTGGGAACATGAGGATTATCTTTGATGAGAATTTCCTGGCCTACTTCACGCTTAGCTACCGAATCTCGGGACGAGATTCTTTTAAGGGGGGAAGGTCTGTAACACCCTACTTTTGGTGTCCAGAAATTTTAATCTTGTTTAAGTGCTTTGGTTGGGGTGAATTAAAACTTTTGCTAAGTAATGTGCTTGTGTCCTATGATGCATGATTTCATGTGAGTACATAAGCATGATTTTATGTGTGCATGTGTGTGTTTTATTTCATGCCTTTAATTCTAGATTTTTCCAATACTTAAGCTTTATGAACTAGAGATAGTTCTATGATTTCATGCATGAAATATTAGACCTAGACTAGCTTGTGCTCACAATAAAACCTAGCATGGGATTCTTTGCTTGATTTCAATTCTTTCTATTTTAAATCTTTTTCTTTTGCTTCTTTATCTGAAAATAGGAACTTCTCTAAAACCCTAGTGTAACTATTCTAAAAATCATCAAACCTTGGCTATGACTTGTTGCTTATATTTGAAACCCTTGAAACCAATTTGGAGGGTTTTCAAAAGCTTCTTCAATAGAATTCAAATTTGAATTTGAATTTAGGCCAAATTAGCCTAACCATTGCCCTATCTCTCTCTCTCTCTCCTATTTTTCTTTTGCAAAACCGACCAAGAGGAGGAAAGGGACCTGCTAGGATCTCACTCTGGATTTCAAAAGATCTTCAAAGCCCCCTTCCCCTTGTCGTTTTTGGTTTGGAGTCGAGGGAGAAAGGGAGCCCGAGGCAAACCCTCCCTGCTAAACCCCTCTCCCTCTAATCCTCGACCAGCCCGCCGCCATCGACCCCCAGTAGATGATCGCCACCCTATAGAAACCCTAGCGCCAGCCCCACCTCGCAGCGACACGGTGCCAGCACCCCACGCCGCCCTGGCCGTCGCCATGACCACCGTGGGCATCCCCGCATGGTCGGCATGCCACCGTCGATCTCCTACCCTGTCACCTCGCTGCCAGGCTTGCCACGACCCGATGAATCAATTCCCCAAGCTAACCCAGCCCGAGACCTACCGTACACACCACCCCGACCATGCCATTTCGACGCATCAGAGCCGCCCAGAGCACGCAGCATGTGCATCCCATTCCAGTGCACTCGCACCTCATCCAGCCCCTCTCTCCATGCACACCGACACGGCACCGAGATGCACGCACGATGCCACCCTCGCACTGCCCCGCGTTGCACTGACAAGCCCCCGCGGAGCACCGTTTCGATCACACCCTCTCTGAATCCACTCATGCCACAGCTGAGCCAGCCCACCACCAACACAGCACACACGTTCCCTGGACTCAGCACACCATGCCGCCCCGCACAGCTGCCCACGGCACCCAATGGTGTCCATCGCTGGTGTACCATGGACCGAAACCATCTGATAGTATAAAACTCGGGAACCCTCTCTGGAAGCCACCCCTCTCTCCCATTTGCCCCCTCTCTGCTTCACTCTCACCTCCCGGAGCTCACCGACACCTAGCCAAGGAGAAGAAGCCACCAGAGAGCTCGAGATCGCCAGGTATATCGACGACGGCGAGGGAGAAGGTTGTCGTCGACCCGGCCATTTCTCTCCGCTCTCTCTGGTTCCCTAGCTTGCAGACATCACCTAGATCTCACCTCTCCTTTGCTTGATCCAGGCAATGCTGTAGATCATCGACGATGTTGGCCATCACCGGTGCTCACCGGGAAGTCTTCGACACCCTCGCGAGCACCAACTCCCCTGCATGCATGTCCCCTAGCCGAGAACCCCCTCCTGGACTACTCCGCCATCGATCTAGCCACCGTTGACCGCCGCAGCCCCCTCGGTAAGCTTGCAGGCGCCCAAAACCCTAGCCCTCCCACGACGCCGCGCCTGCATGCGCTATCCCGCGAGGAAGAAGGTCCGCGTGCCGTTCGATCTGAATCGGATGGCCGCATACCGATTCGGCCGTGCCAGGCTCGGGCAGGCCGCAGATCTGGGCCAGCCTGGCTAGCGTCCGCCGCCCCGGCCCATTCTTTCTTTTTTTCAGCAAATTGATTTTTCTCTTTTTACAAATCACTGCAAGATTCAAAAATGGATAGAAAATATTTTGTGCCACCAAAAATTGTGGTTTAAATTTCTATGAAGTTCTTATGTTGCATGTTAACCTATTGTACTACATGTGTGATTTTTAGGATCATAAATATTATCTGAGGATTTAATAGTGTAGATCTATAGTTTTACACATATTTATGCAAATCTTATGTTCTGTATAATGAAAATTGGTAATTCCAATTTTCACTGATGCCTTGCTGTATTTTTGATTGATAGAAACTAGTTTCACTATTTTAGGAAGTGTGCATTGTCTGTGGTAATTATTTTGGTGATGTTAATATTCTGCATTGATTGATTTATTGTGCAAAATATATTGAGTATTTTTGAATGATTCCACTTCTGGTGTGTTGGCCATTTCATCATCTTTCCAGAATAGTCTCTAATAGAATTTTAGGACTTACAGATTATTTTAGGGAATTATCTTACTATTCTAGTGATCCCTTGAATTAGTGAATTCATATTAAATCACCTTTATATTATTTAAGTTTGATTCCAATTGTGATGTTTCTGAAGTGATGTTAGCTACCTGTAGGTATGCTGGTGCCATGTCTTGATTTATCTTGATGCATGCAAGTGTTTGGTTGTGAATAAGTATTACCATGCATCTAGAAATTGCTTGCTATTATGGCAGTGAGTATTTTCTTTTATAAAATAGTTATATGTTCTGATATCTAAACTTGTTTGCTTCTGATACTCAATGCTTGAGTTGTGTGATGTTGCTTGAATGTAATTCATGTGTGCATGAATGCTTATTGTGGGTGTTTTCGTTTCTTTTTCGGCGATAGAATCGAACGACGACTGTGCGGAGGAAGGGGAAGTGTTTGAATATCAAGAGGAAGGTGATCAAGGACAAGCCACCCAAGGCAAGCAATCTATTTGTTGCATATCTGAATCCTATCAAGTCACTATGCATTGTTCTACTCTTGCTATTGTTACTATGCATTGTTTTTCTTATATTGCTATGAATCCCTAAATAGCAATAGTTGGCGACTTAGCTCCACAAGTCATATTGTTATCATCCATGAAGGATGACACCTTTAACACCTACTCATTACCCCTGGAAGTAGAGACTCGATGATTAGCATCGAAGTCTTTGGGAAACACTTGTAGTGGAGCCAAAAACTCTAGGATGGGAAAACTCTCGGAAAAGTTTCAAAAATGGTTTTAAAAACCTTGGAGTAGTATCTACTCCACTGAAGTGTTTTCTAAATGATTTTTGGGACAAATGGAAACTTGGGATATGGAGGAAAGGAGTTGGTGGATTTGGAAAAAGGCATTGGTGTTTCTTTATAGTCGCTCGAAGCAATTAACCCGTGCAACCACATTACCCCGGTATGGGATGGGGCCTAGTTTGAAGTCTGTCTGCTTTAGTGCGGGGAGCCTCACCACTATATAAGGGTCTGCAGGACCCCAGAATCCGGGTTGACACCAAATGGGGTCAACACATATCACGGCACATCCCGAGCCGCCGGAAGACACTTGGGTTCTCCCGTCGTGGCGCCGGAGTTACGCTCTGGAGGAGGTACTGCTGGGACGTGCCGGGGAGGTAAACTCCACAGGGTAGGCACCCATACTAAGGAAGATAGATGGAGGGCTTTGATCGATTATCTCAACCCCGCGTACTTAGGTATGACGGTCCATGGTGGCATCCCGGCGGATTTATCGAATGATGTGGGTAAAGTGCACAACCTCTGTAGAGTATAAACCTATTCAAATAGCCGAGTCCTCATTCATGGACGGTTGTGAAGATCACTACATTGCCCAATGCCAGGTTTTGGTTTTACAAATGGTTTTTCTAGAAAGTTGGAGTTTTGTGCCGGACGGAGTACTTGGAGGGTACGGCCGTGGCACGGGAAGTGGTTCGGAGTACTCGGAGGGTACTGCCGACGACTTGAGGTGGTCATGTTTGATTGACCACCGATCTTACCTTTCAAAGGAGTTTCCCCCTTTCCTAGAGATTTTACTAAATACTTATACAAGTCTTCTTTAATAAGGATATAAAAATGTCGTGGGACATGCTATATCGACTCGAGAGACTTACTAATAGTCTTTTTTAATAAGGATATAGAAATGTCGTGGGACATGCTATATCGACACGAGAGACTTACTAATAGTCTTCTTTAATAAGGATATAGAAATGTCGTGGGACATGCTATATCGACACGAGAAGTTAGTAGCACATAGTCACTTGAAACCAAGCCAACCATTGCTACAGCCATATAGGATGTGATTGTTCTCTCTTAGATGGTTTTTTGAAGCTTCTCTCTTAGATGGTTTGCGAGTACAATTCCAAAATGTACTCACGGCTTTATCCCTGGCTATTAACTTGGCTAGACTTTGGAGATGACTATGAGGAGGATGATGAGGAGTATGATGACGCCGGTGTGAATTAGGACTCGTTTCTCGGTTAGTCGCCTGTAGGGTAGTAGGCCTGACTTGGGTCACTACGCTGCATGTATCCACTGCTACTTATGTCTAAGTGTGTCTGTTGAACTTGCCCTGCGTGGCATTTATATTCAGCCAAGAGGCTTATGTAAGACTCTAAGACTCGTTATGTAATGGATGTTGTAATCTGAAATGCCAACTCTGTTATGTGGATTCACGACGGTCTCCTGGGATCGTGAATTGTATTTATAACGGGAATCCAGGGTGGTAAGCCGGGGTCCCCACAAAGGAGGCAGAAGATAGACCCGCCTGGACTACAAGAAGACAAAGAAGCAAGAAGATTTTCCCTGGTCTCCACCAATGCGAACACAAGAAGAAATAGATCATTGACTACTGGAAGACACACCCTTGGTAGTGCGCCGCCACCTGAAGCGTTTTCAGCTCAAGCACAAGACGACCCAAAAGAATGGTTTCAATTAGGACTAACCTACGCCTGGGTAGTTAGGAAGCATAGGGGACTAAGTTGACAAATTTGACGTACCTATCAAGACCGAAGCATAAATGCTCTTGTCTACTATCTTCAGAGGACTGCAAGCTCGAAATTAAAGGTCTACGCCAACATCAAGCATCAAGGTGCGACACCAAGGTATGAAGGTTCCATCAAGCTACATGAAGGAAGCGACGACCCCACGCCAACAAGAGCTACCCGAGAAGCCTCGACTTTTCAGGACCTCGTTTGCAAGCTGAAAACCTTCTAACTCTCATAGAATCTTTTTGGGCATACTAGATAGCCTAACCCTGCTACCCTTAAAAATGTCCCAACGAGGTTTCGACAAGATACTTCTGGCAACATCAACTCTTCAGCCATCAACTTCAGCAAATGAAGACGATCTACACCTCCGGCAAAAGCAAGTCTTTGATGCAACTTAGAGTATCACTGGTGAGTTGGAAGAGCAACCGTTGAGGCCTAACTCTAACTTAGTCTTAGCACCTCTTAATACTACGCTTAGGAATCTCGGGACGAGATTCTGTTTAAGGGGGGAAGACCTGTAACACCCCAACTTTTCTAACCATGTTTAAGAAGTGTTCAGTGAGCCAAAAATGAGGGCCAACAAAAACTTTTTGTGCTTAATCAGATTTATTGAAGATTCTTGCGTGTTTTCCTTGTTTCTTGTGATTGTTACTTGTAAGTTGCTTGTTGGACAAGACTGTGAACCGACACTACCCTTGTGCCCTTGTGAACATGTCCTTAGCAATGCTACTAATTATTTTGCAAAACCATTATCTTGGCAACCCCTCCTATTTCAAAGGATTTGACCCCCCCCCCTTTCAAAAAAACAAGGAGCCAAGATATATATTTGGACACAAAGGTTTTCCAAACTATTTATTTATAAAATCTATGGGATCTAAATCTTAGTGTGATCCCACTATTTTACAAATACCTATTTACAGAACAATTGTAATTTGGATTTCAAACACCTTTGAGAAAACTATAAAAAAAGGAGATGTTTATGTCTCCAAGTTTCTAAAATTATCTATAGAAGATTTACTTCCTTATTTACAACTCTTTTCATCAATCTCAAAGGCATGATCCCCATGGAGCTTTTGCTCAGACCATTGCTCGTATGTTGTGTGTTGCATGAGATTGACTGTGTTGACTATATTTGACTTCCTCTTGTGTGTATGATTGCCCTGTGTGGAAAAAATCTCAAATCTCCTTTTGTCCTAATTATTACTCATAAAACCTTATTAATGCATGATAGCATCCAAGAGAAGCCAATAGGTAATCAAGAAGCATCCTAAATGCCAATTCATCCAAATTTTGAACTTGGTCCTATCTTCATTTCTGATACAGGGTTCAATTTTTAGAGGCTTGTATAAACCTCATATCTTCTTCCCATGGCAATGCACCTTCCTAGAACTCATATTATCATTTGATCTTCCATTCTCTCCATTACCACTTAGTCATTTGAAACCATCTACTAATTTTTCTAATCATGTTTCTGACCCTACTCAAATTAGTGACCATGTGACATGCAGCAGATCCCCTTTTCTCTATACTTTTAAATTTTGATATAAATTTAAAAGAAACCATCCTATGCCCTATTTCTCTTCCTATTGACCTACTCTCCATATAATTGCTGGTATATTTTGGAACCTTTAATTTATTAATGTGAGATGGTTTAGAACTCTAGTAAAAAAATTCCAATCCCTTTTATTCCCTATTCTTACTACAAATTATTCTGATTTTATCAAATGTTTTCAATAGCTCTTCTCAAATATTTTTTTTGGAGATGTGGTAAATACCTTATATCCTTGCTTTTCCTCAAAATATTTTTTTTACTTCATTCTTTTATTAAAACAAGCTCTTTAATGGCAACAATGCCATTTCTCTTTTTTCTAGAATATTTGAATTCAAGAAAAACCTACTATGCATTATTATGCAAGTAGAGATTTGAGACCTCAAAATATTATCTTGATATTTCTGAAAATTTCAAAAAAACTAGTTCAAGTGATTTCAATTCAAATTTTGAGCATACTCTCATAAGGTGCTCAAAAACTTTATTAGATAAATCTCAAATCTGAATATCATCTTATCCACATCTATCCCATCTCCCTGATCCATTTGCACTCATCTTTGCCTTGGTGAAACGAAAGAGATCAAATGCTGATTTGTTCATCTTGACCATTAACCTCCATTTTCATCTCTCTCATCCTCTAATATTTTTGTTCAAACACCATTGACACTCTCACTTTGACCACCCAGCTCATCGCCTCTCTCTGGTCTAGCACCACCGTAGCTATGTCATGCCCTTGGATGCTAGTATTTGGAGAGAAAAGGAAAAGGAGACCAAAGAAAATCTTGGCAAGATTTGAACCACAATCCTACACTGCCTGTGAGCCCTAGCGGCTAGCCCGACCTCCTTACCTTTCTCCTTTGCACTAGAACGTCTTGGCATGGCCGTTTTTTTTAACTTGCTCCTTTGGCTGAGCCATCTCGCCAATAGCCTTCCCGAAGCTTGCTTAAGCCTTCCCAAACAAGCCTCCAACTTTGTCTTGTTTATCTCAGCCTCTTCCGATCGTGCTCTGTGAGCCAACCCTCCGTCGAACACCTGGCGTGCGCTGAATTGACCCCCTCCCTTCGAGCCGACCAGCCTTCTCCTGACCTTCCCTCTCGCCAGTGACCATGACTCGACCCTCTTAACCCACTGGCGCAGACTCGTCTCTTCTCTTCGTCGTTTTCCCCATGTCCTTTGCACCGCCCGTGCTGGCCAGTGAGCGTCGAGAAGACGTGCTCACTGTCGTGCACGCTCGCCACCTCCCTGCCTTCTTAAACACGCCCCCCAGGCCTTCTCTTGCCCTCTCACTCACACTCGCATCTACTCAATATCAACCGACAAGTACACCGAGCTCCGGCCTCTGTGGCCTTTTCCAACCTCATCTCCGGCCGGATATTGCCGCGGTCACCGCCTCCTTGCAAGCTCGATGCAGACCGCCTCCGCCCCTATCTCTCTGTCGTTCTTCTCCTATGAGGTCTGCTAACCCTAACCATCCGTCATTTTCCCCTGCAGCTCGTCGTGAGGTCACCGCTGTCGAGTTCATCTGTGCCACTCCGCTCCGGTGTGGAGTCCGCTTGCGACCCTCTTCGACGCCTGGCGCCTGGGAGCTCGTCTTTGCATCCCCGCCAGCCAAATAGGGCCGCCGCACCCTCTGCACCATCTTCCTCATCGCCTCCGTCTTCCGCAGCCACCACGGTGAGCCCCCGCCGCCCCTCCGTCTTCCCTATCGCGGCACTGTCGCCGGTCCCTGGTCGTCACGGGCGGGAGCGCATTGGACCGCTGGATCGCAATCCAGCGGCTGCATGCTGCATATGCTTTTTTTTAGGGTGTGCTCTGCGTATGCATGGCCTGGGCAGCCCCAACTGGGCCGGCCCGACGACAATCTGCCCAGATCTTCTAGATCTGGCCCGTTTGTGTTTTTTTATAGAGATTCAGTTAACAAAATTTTGGAATCAATGAACTTCTAAAATTTGTAGAATAATCTCTGAACATGCAAATTGAGTGATTCAAAATCTCATGGAATCCTTGATTTATTATCTATCCAATGGTATTGCATGCATGTCATTTGAAGACACGTAGAATGACTTGTATTTAAGTTAGTTAATCTAGCCACTTTGCCTACAATTTTTCAAATTTGAAGTTCTGTAGATTCAAATGAGGTGAATACAATTTTTAGAGTTAGTATTGAGTGATTCCTTCCATGTGTTACCAAGATGAACTCTCTCTGATGTTTGTACCTAGAATATTAACTAAAATGCTATGGGAGCTTGTTTAGTTTGTCTATTTTATAAATCTTCATATTTGAGTGATTTTGGCATGATTCCAATTTTCATGGATCATGTACTATAAAATCATGCAAACCATCTATTTGTAGATTTTTCTAGTAGCCATATAATATCTTAGAATTTAAATGCCCTTTCAGCCATTGCTTGCATTAGGAAATTCATAGAAAAATAACTACAAATCCTATTGAGTTGAATCCACTTTTGCTGGATTCAGAAAATTATTATTATTTTATTGGTATGCCGTTTGCATGTTTTGAATGGCTATAGCTACCTGAGCATTATTTATGACTCATTAGGGTTTAGTTCATAGATAAATCCTCATTTTATTCTTATGAATAGTTATTGGTATGAAAATATCTAAAAATGTTCTGTGAGATAACTTGTTTGCTTCTGATACTTGCTTGGTGTGGTTTGTTTGTTATGGTCATGTGCATGGATTGTTTATTATTGCATACTTATGTCACTATTATTCATCGGCACTTAATTCGAATGACACCGAGAGTACCGAGGAGGGAGAAGTCTTTTAGTTCTAGGAAGAAGACCAGGGACAAGCTGACCAAGGCAAGCCATCTAAACTTGTTGCATCTCTGGTCCTAGTTTTTTACTTATGCATGATTTATTACTGTTTATGAAAATGCATGGTTTTATATATTGCTATTTGTCTCTAAATAGCAATTGTTGGCGACTTGGCTCCGCAAGTCAATTGTTATCATCCATGTGGATGACACCATTCTTGACACCTACTTATCCCCTGGGTAGTGGCTTGATGAATAGCATCAGGACCCTTGGAAAACTTTGTAGTGGAGCAAAAACTCTAGGTTGGGAACACTTAAATGAGATTTTTGAAAATGATTACGAAAACCTTGGAATAGGCAACTACTCCATTGATGGATTTCAAAAATGAATTCTAAAAAACAAGGTGGGGATGATTATCCTGGAGTTGGAGGCAGAAGGATTTTATAAAGGACATTGGTGATCACTAGGTATCCACCGGAACAATTAACCCGTGCAACCACAATTACCCTGGTATGGGACGGGGCGTAGCGGAGTAGTTTGTTCACTTTGATATGGGGCCTCCAAATGTAATGGCAGTCCAACTATGGACACCTCTTCCGTGGCACCCTGGGTAGCACCGGTTACTCAGGCTTGCATTGTCACCTTTTTAGGGGGCAGGGGTACAACCTAGGGGCCTGATATGTCTCAAACGTATCCATAATTTTTGATGCTCCATGCTTGTTTTTACACCATTTGCCTTGTGTTTTGTTACACTTCGTGGCGTTTTTATGCGATTTCCAGAACTAACCTATTGACAAGATGCCACAGTGCCAGTTTCCTGTTTTTTGCTATTTTTGTGTTTTAGAAAAGCTACCCAAGAAATATTCTTGGAATTGGACGAAACAAGTTCCAGAAGTTTTATTTTTCCCGGAAGCTTCCCGAAGACCGAAAGAGAGCCGGAGGAGGGCCAGATGCCGCCCTCACACATAGGTGGCGCGGCCCAGGCCCTGGCCGCACCACCCTGGTGTGAGGAGCCCCTGGCTGCCCCCTGATGACGCCCTTTCGCCTATATAAAGCCTCGGGACGGAAAACCCTAAGGGAGTCGGCAATTTTTCAGAAACAGTTCCGCAGCTCCGTCGCCACCGTCGATGAATTTTGGGGGACAGAAGTCTCTGTTCCGGCACCCTGCCGGGATGGGGAAGTGCCCCCGGAGCCATCTCCATCGGTCTCCATCGCCATTTCCGTCATCTCCATCTACCTCACCGCCATCTCCATCAACCTTGCTGTCTCCTATGGTGAGGAGGGAGTAGTTCATCCCTGGGGCTGAGGGCTCTACCGGTAGCTATGTGGTTCACCTCTCTCTCTCCCATGATGTGATCTTTATGTGATCGTGAGCTTTGTATCATATTGAACAAGTAGATGTTATTATTCAGATATTATGTGTACTCTAGTGGTGTTATTAAAGTAATCTATTCCTCCTGCCATGGTGTAATGGTGACAGTGCGTGCATCATGGTGGTACTTGGTCTAGGCTATGATTGTGATCTCTTATGGATTATGAGAAGAATTATTGCTATGATAGTATTGAAGTGATATATTCCTTCTTTCATGGTGTAATGTTGACAGTGTGTGCACCGTGTTAGTACTTGGTCTAAGTTGCAATAATATCTATCTTGAGTTGTGCTTTGATTTGGATATCTCTATGAGTGGTGTTTGTCAAGTACTTGATGAACTTTAAGGGGTGCTTCTGTAGCCACTACACAATGATTAGTGTTATTCAATAGGAGAGTAATTCAGAGTACCATAGTGGAGAGAAGTTGTTTATTTGTTCAATCATGTTATATTTGTTGGGAGTGTGTCCACTAGTGAAAGTATGATACCTAGGCCTTGTTTCCAAGCTTTGCACACCATTTACTTGCTGTTTTGTTACATGTTTGCTCACAGCGATATTTATTCTAGATCACATTTGCTACTTATAATCATCCATACTGCTTGTATTTCACTATCTCTTCACCGAACTAGTGCACCTATACATTTGACAAGTGTATTGGGTGTGTTGGGGACACAAGAGACTTTCTGTATCGTAATTGCAGGGTTGTTTGAGAGGGATAGCTTTGACCTCTTCCTCCCTCAGTTTGATAAACCTTGGGGTGATCCACTTAAGGGAAACTTGCTGCTGCTCTACAAACCTCTGCACTTGGAGGCCCAACACTGTCTACAAGAACAGAAGCGTGTGTAGACATCAAGCTCTTTTCTGGCGCCGTTGCTAGGGAGGTAAGGTAAAAGGTACTCGCATCCTCCTGTGTGAGTGCTCGGATTTATTTTCTTTAGATTCTGCAATTACATCTTTTTGTTTCTTGTTTCTATTTTCACTAGTTAGGCTTAATGGAAAACAAAGAGTTATATAGTCTTTTTCCTAAGTTTAGATATGAAGTGTTTGAAGAGAAAATTGAAAAACCTTTGGAGCTTAATTTGCATGCTAATAGTGTTGTTAGTATGAATGCTTTGAACACCATTGTTGCTAATGTTATAGAAAAGTCTAAGCTTGGGGAAGCTGGTTTTGTTAAGCATGATATTTTTAGTTCCCCAGCTTTAGTGGAGAAAGTTTGTTCTGATAATATTTTATCTCCCATATGTGATGTTCCTTCTTATGATGATATGTTTGAAGAATATGCTTTGCGAAACAATTGTTCTCTAGCTTGTGATGATACTAAACCTCTAGTTTATGATGGTTATGATGATGAGTATAATATTTTCAGTTCACCTACTATTGAGAATAAAATTAGTTATGATTACAATATGCCTCCTATTTTTGATGATTATGGTGATGAGAATAATTATTCTGTTGAATCTGCTCCTACTACTATTATTCCTGTGGTGAGTATTAATTCTTTTATGCATGTGGCTCATGATAGGGAAGCTTTATGTGATAGTTATATTGTTAATTTTATTCATGATACTACTAAAAGTTATTATGAGAGAGGGAAACATGGTTTAAAGGATCTCAACAATATTATGTTTCCCCTCTTTATGTTGCAATTCTTGAAGTTGTACTTGTTTTGCCTTCCTATGCTTTTTGCTTTGCGCTTTTATGACTTGTCACTTTACAAGACTATTTTTCATAGGAAGTGGTTTAGATTGAAATGTATTTCATATATGCTTTTTGATGCTCTCTGCTTTAAGTTCCTATATGGCGCCTTTGCCTCAAGCTCCTATATGGCGCCCCCATGAGCATCTTTGCAAATTACTGCGCCTAGCTCAAAGGCATTAAAGAAAAGCACTCTTGGGAGATAACCCATTGTTTTATTTTTAGTACCTTTTCTTTTATTTGAGTCTTGGAAGTTATTACTACTATAATAACCGCTCCTTATCCTTTTTAGTTCGTTGTTGTGCCAAGAGAAGCCTCTAATTTGAGTGAGGTAAGATTTGGGGATGTTGCTGTCCTGAAACAGTTTTCGGTGCTGCACCGTAAAAATTTGTGAAAATTCTCTGTATATCTTTTGGACCTGAGATTTCTTGTGCATATGCCCCAGGTTATATCCAAACTTTCGTTAGTTGAACACTTTTTGATTTGAGAAACAGAAAACACCTCAAAAATTCGGTCTTTGTCAGCTGTTCTGTTTTGATAGATTTCTGCCAATATTTATGTTTGCCACTTTATTGCTTTCTTTTGAGTTCTTTTGATCATGGAACTTTTGGGGAAGTTGCTACAGTAGTATTTGCTATATATGTGGTGGTTTTGAGTTGAAACCTGAAGCAAAAAGTGTTGATTATATGTTATGCTTACACTAATGTTGCTAATAGATTTGTGTTTAGTTTTGTCTGAAGGAAGTTTTCAAGCGTAGGGATTGGAGAATGATGAGATGAATTGAAGAATGGACAAAAGCTCAAGCTTGGGGATGCCCATGCATCACCCCAAGAAATATCCAAGAAGTACAAGCGTCAAAGCTTGGGGATGCCCCCGAGGCACCCCTTCTTCATCGGCAAAAATCAGGTCACCTTTCAAAACACTATATTTTTATTGCTTCATGCACTATGTGTTTCTCTTGGAGCGTCAGTTGTTTTAGTTTTCTTAGTTAGTTTTGTTTTTTTGCTGTAATAAATGGTTAGATCACATCATGTTTCTTTTGGAGGATTTGAACTCGCTTTTCATTTGCCAAGAACACTTTGTTTTTTACTCTTATCGTTCAACGAGTGTTCTCTTTTTCTGCTACTGCGTTTAGCTTGCATTTTTCACCTTGATTTGCATTCAGATCTTGTTATATCTTTTCATTAAGGTGTATTTTTGCCTCTGGTCTTTATTGGTTTTCTTCAAAAGAGGTGTCTTTAAAAATTTCAAATGGTGTTGGAAAAGAGAAAAAGCTTTATGCAAAAAAGTGGTACAAGAAGGAGCTTGTGTAGACTGCGGCTTAGGCTTTTGCATGTCGTGCTTGATGTCTTTTTGATAGTATGCTTAGTGGTTTTGCTGTAGCATGATTTGTCTCAAATAACTGAGATTGCTTAATGAGCCTTTGAAAAAATCATGCGTTGTTTTTATCGTTTGGAAGCATTATTTTGGTTTTCTCCTTTGATGCTTTATTTGGGTTGACTTGGCGCATGCTTACACCATGTTGACTACAAAAATAAGTTGCCTATAGCCTCTATGATCATTTAGTTTTTGACTTTTGATGCCATCTTATGCTTCTTTTAATGTCGCTTTGTCGCTATGCATGATTATGGCCGTTATTGCTCTCTTAGTTGGTCACTCCCAGTCTTTTGCTAGCCCTCATTTTGTACTGAGTATGAGCTCTACTCGTGCATCCAACTCCCAAAAACCAAGTTTGCCATTGTGTCCACAATAAATTCCCATGCATGGTATTTGTAAGCCATTCCAAGTAAATTTTCATGTGCTACCTTTCAAAAAACCTTCAAAACACTTCTCGTTTTGTGACACTGTTTTCAGCTCATGGGGATGTAGTGGTTGGATTTGCTATCTTCCATATTGCTTATTCCAAAAAGAAAAAAAAGGGAAAAAAGAAAAGTAAAAAGGCACTCCTCCATGGAATGTGAATGTTGGTGGGCACCCGATGGAATCGGTTAGCCATGGTTTGAGAAAGGAAAAAAGGTGGGGAGGAGTGTCAAGCTTTATAAAAGAGCACAAAAGTGCCAATCTCTCTCTCAAAAACTTGCTTCATTTTTATATGGAAGATAGTAAGAACCCCATTGCCAGTCGTTGACAAAGACAACCACCTCTCAAAACCCAGTTTTTATCTCTCTGTTTTACAAATGAAAAGCTCTAGCACATGTTAAATCACTGCTTCCCTCCGCGAAGGGCCTTTCTTTTACTTTTATGTTGAGTCACCACCTTCTATCTTTATGCACCATTAAGAGAGCATAGTTGTCATTCTTAGTATAATGTGCATTGTCCCAAAGTTTTCATTGATTGATTCATGATCATGGTTTCACTTGTTCTTAAATTATTTGTATCTAGTCGCCCTCTTAAACTTGAAGGTGTCCTATGCATTTATGTTTTGCTCTCCATGAAGGACAAGTTGAAAACCATTTGTATGTTTTTCCTTATGATTTGAACACACGTTTGACTTTCATTGTTTCATTTTCATGATCTTTTGTTTGTGTTCATTTGCATGTTTACAACATGGTTGCTAAGTTTTTATTGTCAAGATTATATCTTTCATGCCCATGTTTTAAGTTCTTATGATCCCAGCTCACAATGCTTATATATATGATCAAGATTGTGATGGTGCATGTCACCTCAAAAATTATTTCTTTTGTTATCACTTACCTACTCAAGGACGAGCAGGAGTTAAGCTTGGGGATGCTGATACGTCTCAAACGTATTTGGGGGACGATCAAGAATGTGATGGTGCATGCCACCACCATCGATGAATTTCGGGGGACAGAAGTCTCTGTTCCGGCACCCTGCCGAGACGGGGAAGTGCCCCCGGAGCCATCTCCATCAGTCTCCATCACCATCTCCGCCGTCTCCATTGACCTCACCGCCATCTCCATCAACCTTGATGTCTCCTATGATGAGGAGGGAGTAGTTCATCCCCGGGGTTGAGGGCTCTACCAGTAGCTATGTAGTTCACCTCTCTCTCCCATGATGTGATCTTTATGTGATCGTGAGCTTTGTATCATGTTGAACAAGTAGATGTTATTATTCAGATATTATGTGTACTCTAGTGGTGTTATTAAAGTAATCTATTCCTCCTGCCATGGTGTAACGGTGATAGTGCATGCATCATGGTGGTACTTGGTCTAGGCTATGATTGTGATCTCTTATGGATTATGAGAATAATTATTGCTATGATAGTATTGAAGTGATCTATTCCTCCTTTCATGGTGTAATGTTGATAGTGTGTGCACCGTGTTAGTACTTGGTCTAAGTTGCAATAATATCTATCTTGAGTTGTGCTTTGATTTGGATATCTCTATGAGTGGTGTTTGTCAAGTACTTGATGAACTTTAAGGGGTGCTTCTGTAGCCACTACACAATGATTAGTGTTATTCAATAGGAGAGTAATTTAGAGTACCATAGTGGAGAGAAGTTGTTTATTTGTTCAATCATGTTATATTTGTTGGGAGTGTGTCCACTAGTGAAAGTATGATCCCTAGGCCTTGTTTCCAAGCTTTGCACACCATTTACTTAATGTTTTATTACATGTTTGCTCGCAGCGATATTTATTCTAGATCACATTTGCTACTTATAATCATCACTACTACTTGTATTTCACTATCTCTTCGCCGAACTAGTGCACCTATACATCTGACAAGTGTATTGGGTGTGTTGGGGACACAAGAGACTTTCTGTATCGTAAATGCAAGGTTGTTTGTGAGGGATAGCTTTGACCTCTTCCTCCCTGAGTTTGATAAACCTTGGGTGATCCACTTATGGGAAACTTGCTGCTGCTCTACAAACCTCTGCACTTGGAGGCCCAACACTGTCTACAAGAACAGAAGCGTGTGTAGACATCAGGGCCCTCATTGAAAATGCCTGCAAGTGATGGCAGGGTTTGAAAGGGTCAAGTGGGCTGGGGAATTTGCAACTCCTGGGTCAAACAACCACTTGGACTTTGGTGTTGACGGGTGCATCTCTAGGTGGTAGGTCCTATGCTAAGGTGGGCAGATGAAAAACTATGATCGGGTGCTTGTCGTGGCATATGTTGTTATGCGGGGAGGATGCCCACGCGATAAGTATCTAGATGTTGTGGGTAAAGTGTACAACCTATGCAGAGTGTAAATCTATTCGAATAGCCGAGTCCTCAGTGATGGACGGTTGGAATGGTCGCTGCTTAGCCCAATGTCAGTTTTGGTTTACAAAATGATTTCTAAAAAAACGGAGAATGGTGCTAGACTGAGTACTCAGAGGGTACTGCCATGGCATGGGTATGGTTCAGAGTACTTGTAGGGTACTACCGAGGAACTAGAGATGGTCATTTGTGATTGACCTGGTTTTATAAATGGAGATGGTCATGTTTGATTGACCTGGTTTATGAAATAAAAAGGGTTTCCCCCTTCCTGGAGATTTTTACTAAAAATATTTTTATAAAAGATTTTTGTAGGATATAGAGATGCCATAGAACATGTTTCTGGACATCCTATATCAACACAAGAAGGAGGTTTTCAAAGAAAATAAAAAAGACTAGAGCCTTTCCTTGCTCTAGCCAAATTGCATATCAGTTCACTCTCTTTAGATGGTTTGCGAGTACAATTCAAAATGTACTCACGGCTTTGTCCCTTGCTATTGATACGTCCAAAACATATATATAATTTTTCATGCTCCATGCTTGTTTTTACACCATTTGCTTAGTGTTTCGTTACACTTCGTGGCACTTTTATGCATTTTCCAGAACTAACCTATTAACAAGTCGCCATAGTGCCAGTTCCCTGTTTTCTGCTGTTTTTGTGTTTCAGAAAAGTTACACAAGAAATATTCTCGGAATGGGACGAAACAAAAGCCAAACATCCAGAAATTCACCAAAGCTTCCAGAGATCTGAAGAGGAGACGGAGTGAGGCCACGAGGGCCCCACACAATAGGGTGGCGCGGCCTAGGGCTAGGCCGCGCCCCCTATGTGTGAGGTCGCCTCGGCCCACTTCTGATGATGCCCCTTCAACTATAAAGACCCCTCGATGGGAAAAACCTAAATACCCGATCAGAATTCCAGAAAGATATCACGATATGCCGCCGTCGTTGACCCAAGATCGGGAGGGTCTAGAAGCTCTTCTCGGCACCCTACCGGAGAGGGGAATCACCACTGGAGGTCTTCTTCATCGCCATGCTTACCTCTGGAGTGATGAGTAAGTAGTCTACCTTAGACTATGGGTCCATAGCAGTAGCTAGATGGTTGTTCTCTCCACCATGTTCTTCATGTTTAGATCTCATGAGCTGCCTTACATGATTGAGATCACCGTTATGTAATTCTACATATTGTGTTTGTTGGGATCCGATGAATATTGGTGTTATGATTAAGCTGCTATTCTGAAATTTATCTTATATTATCTCTATGTTGTTTATGATCTTGCATGCTCTCCGTTGTTAGTAGCTATCTTGGCCGAGTAGTTGCTAGTAACTCCAAGGGGGGGTATTTATGCTCGATAGTTGGGTTCATGCCTCTATTGAATCTGGGGGATCGATAGAAACCTCTAAGGTTATAGATGTGCTGTTGCCACTAGGGAGAAAACAACATTCATATGCTCGAGGGCAAATGCTTTGTTTACATTACACACTTTGCTTAATGCAATTATCTGTTGCTCGCAACTTAATACTTGTGGAGTTCTCAGATTGATTCGCCACAAGTGGATTATTAGTCATAGATGCAGTTGGATGGCAGTCTATGTATCTTCTTGTAATGCCCAGAGTAAATCTCATAGTGATCTTCTTGACATATGCACGTTATCTTTATTCTATCAATTGCCCAACTGTAATTTATTTACCCAACATGTGTTATTTTATCTTATAGAGAGACACCACTAGTGAACTGTGGACCCCGGTCCAATTTCCTTTATATTGCTATCACCTGTTTACTTTACTCGCACTATTTACTTTCTCGCATATTACTATTGTTTTCCACTCGATACGCTCATTCCTTTGTTTACAGCAAACCGCTGAGATTGACAACCTCATCGTAAGTTGGGAGCAAAGTATTTGTTGTGTTGTGTGCAGGTTTCACGTTGCTGCTAGGTGAAGACACACCAACAAGTTGTCTGGTGCCATTGGAGTGTCACTAAGCTAGTAAGCATCACCTTCTTAAGTTTGGCTTTCTCCTACTGGATTGATAACCTTGGTTTCAAAACTGAGGGAAAACTTGCTGCTATATTCATCACACCTTCTCTTGGGGTTCCCAACTGGTCGGTCATTTACATCATCAACACCACACCATCAAAAGCAATCAAGTTTTCTGGCGCCATTGCCGGGGAACAAAGAAGAAGAAGAAGCTCCCACGTCAACTACGCGCCAGCAAAACATCAACAAGTTTTCTGGCGCCGTTGCCGGGGAGGAAGAAGACTTCTGCAAGGGGAGTTTCACACGCACATCCTTTACTTTGTTTTAAGTTTTGCTTTACTTTATTTTTACTTGCATCGTTTTATCAAAAACCCAAAAAATTAGTTTCCTTTATAGTTGCTTTTATTTTACTTGCTCTTAGTTTTGCTAAAATGGCTACTCTTGAAAACACCAAGTTGTGTGATTTTACTAGCACTAATAATAGTGATTTTATCTGCACTCCTATTGTGCCACCTGCTCCTGCTGCAAACTTTTATGAGATTAAGCCTGCTTTATTGAACCTTGTTATGAAAGAGCAATTTTCTGGTGCTAGTACTGAAGATGCTGCAGCTTATCTCAACAATTTTGTTGAGCTATGTGAGATGCAGAAATATAAGGATGTAGAAAGTGATATTATTAAGCTTAAGTTGTTTCCTTTTTCTTTGAGAGGAAAAGCTAAAGATTGGTTGCTATCTTTGACTAAAAATAGTATTGATTCATGGGCTAAGTGTAAGGATGCTTTTATTGGTAGATACTATCCTCCTGCTAAAATTATATCTCTGCATAGCAATATTATGAAGTTTAGTCAGTTTGATAATGAATATGTTGCTCAAGCTTCGAAAAGAATGAAATCTATGATAAAGAATTGCCACACTCATGGACTTACTACTTGGATGATTGTCCAAACTTTTTATGCAGGACTGAATTTTTCTTCAAGAAACCTATTGGATTCAGCTACTGGAGGCACTTTTATGTCCCTCACCTTGGGCGCCGCAACAAAGCTACTTGACAACATGATGGTAAATTATTCTGAATGGCACACCGAGAGAGCTCCACAAGGTAAGAAGGTAAATTCTGTTGAGGAAACCTCTTCCTTGAGTGATAAGATTGATGCTATAATGCTTATGCTTGCTAATGATAGAGCTCATGTTGATCCTAATCATGTTCCTTTAGCCTCTTTGGTTGCTCAAGAAGATCATGTTAATGTGAACTTTATTAGAAATAATAATTTTAACAACAATGCTTATAGGAACAATTTTGCTAGTAACAATTATAGGTCATATCCTTCTACCAATGGTAATGGTTATGGTAATTCTTATGGTAATTCTTCCAACAACACTAGGGGTGCGCCCTCTGAACTTGAAGTCATGCTCAAAGTCTTCATGGTTAAACAAACTGCTTTTAATAGAACTATTGAGGAAAAGTTAGGCAAAATTGATATTCTTGCTTCTAAAGTTGATAGCCTTGCTCATGATGTTGAACTTCTGAAATTAAAAGTGTTTCCTAATGATGTGAAGGAGCACAACACTTTTTCCACTGCTAATGCTATCCAAGTTAGAATTGATGAAAATGTTAGATTGTTAGCAAAATTGCATGCCAGGTGGGAAAGAGAAGATGAGATGGCTAGAGAGATGAAGGTATGTACCATTACTACCTCTAATGATGTTGTTCCAAATGCTAGCAATCCTCTTACTTTGATTGGTGTAGAGAAAACTCCCACTCCTTGTGTTAAAAAGCCTAAAACTGCTAAAACTTTTTCTCAAAAGAGTGCTAAAATTTTTTGGAGTGTGGGAGATGATTGCTCTATTTCCTTTAATGATTTTGATGTTGATGGTTGCAATATATCTGAAGTTATTTTGTTCTTGCAAAAGCTTGCCTTGAGTCCCAATGCTAGTTTTATAAATGTTGCTTTTACTAAGCATATTACCAATGCTCTCATGAAAATTAGGGATGAAAAGTTGTAACAAAAAGCTTCTATTCCCAAGAAGTTAGAAGATGGTTGGGAACCCATCATTGATATGCATATTAATGGTTTTGATTGCCATGCTTTATGTGATCTAGGTGCTAGTATTTCTATCATGCCTAGAAAAATTTATGACATGCTTGATTTGCCACCGCTTGAAAAATGTTATTATGATGTTCCTATTGCTGATGTTGCTAAGAAGAAACCTTTGGGAAGGATTAATGATTTTCTTATTATGGTTAACAATAACCTTGTTCCTGTTGATTTTCTTGTTATGGATGTTGAATGCAATGCTTCATGTCCTATTATTTTGGGAAGACCCTTTCTTCGAACTGTAGGTGCCATCATTGATATGAGGGAAGGCACCATCAAATATCAATTCCCACTTGAGAAAGGTATGGAACATTTCCCTAGGAAAAGAAAGAAATTTCTTTTTGACTCTATTCATAGAGCAAATTATGAGCTTGATGCTTCATCACTTGATGTTACTTGATTTGCACTTTCTGCGCCTAGCTCAAAGGCGTTAAAGAAAAGCACTTTTGAGAGATAACCCAATGTTTTCTTTTCAGTTATTTTTCTTTTATTTGAGTCTTGGAAGTTATTACTACTGTAATGACCTCTCCTTATCATTTTTATTTCGTTGTTGTGCCAAGAGAAACCTCTAATTCGAGTGAGGTAAGATTTGGGGATGTTGCTGTCCTGAAACAGGTTTTCGTACTGTACTGTAAAAATTCGTGAAAAATCTCTGTATATCTTTTGGACCTGAGAATTCTTGTGCTTATTCCTCAGGTTATATCCAAACTTTCGTTAGTTGAACACTTTTTGATTTGAGCAACAGAAAACCCCTTAAAAAATCGGCCTTTGTCAGCTGTTCTGTTTTGACAGATTTCTGCCACTATTCGTGTTTGCCTTTCGAACGCTTTCTTTTTGAGTTCTTTTTATCACGGAACTTTTGGGGAAGTTGCTAAAGTAGTATATACTTTATATGTGGTGGTTTTGGGTTGAAACCTGAAGCAAAAGAGGTTGATTTATTGTTATGCTTACACTAATGTTGCTAATAGAATTGTGTTGAGTTTTGTATGAAGGAAGTTTTCAAGTGCAGGGATTGGAGAATGATGAGATGAGTTAAAGAATGGACAAAAGCTCAAGCTTGGTGATGCCCATGCATTACCCCAAAAAATATCCAAGAAGTACAAGCATCAAAGCTTGGGGATGCCCCCGAGGCACCCCTTCTTCATCGGCAAAAATTAGGTCACCTTTCAAGACACTATATTTTTATTGCTTCATGCACTATGCATTTTTCTTGGAGCGTCAGTTGCTTTAGTTTTCAGTTTAGTTTAGTTTTGTTTGCTGCAATAAATGGTTGGATCCCAACAAATTTCTTTTGGAGAAGTTTCCTTGCTTTTCATTTGCCAAGAACACTCGTTGAACGATAAGAGTGAAAAACGGACTTGATCGAATGTTCTTCTTTTTCTGCTACTGCGTTTAATTTTCAGTTTTCGCTTTGACTTTTGTTCAGATCTTCTTATATCTTTTTATCAAGGTGTATTTTTGCCTCTGGACCATATTGGTTTTCATCAAAAGAGTTGGATTAAAAAAGTTCGAATGGTGTTGGAAAAGAGAAAAAGATTTATGCAAAAAAGTGGTACAAAAAGAAGCTTATTTAGACTGCGGCTTAGACTTTTTCATGTCATGCTTGATGTATTTTTGATAGTATGCTTAGTGGTTTTGTTGTAGCATGACTTGTCTCAAATGACTGAGATTGCTTAATGAGCCTTTGAAAAAATCATGCGTTGTTTTTATTGTTTGGAAGCATTATTTTGGTTTTCTCCTTGATGCTTTATTTGGGTTGACTTCGCGTATGCTCACACATGTTAGACTCATACAAAGTCGCCATAAGCCTCTATGATCATTTAGTTTTTGACTTTTGATGCCATCTTATGCTTCTTTTAATGTTTCTTTATCGCTTTGCATGATTATGGCCGTTATTGCTCTCTTAGTTGGTCGCTCCCAGTCTTTTACTAGCCCTCGTTTTGTACTGAGTATGAGCTCTACTCATGCATCCAACTCCTAAAAACCAAGTTATGCTAATGTGTCCACCATACATACCTATTAGCAATTTGCTATTCCAAAGTACATTTGTCTTGCTTTTATCTACTCTTCAAATTAAACTCTTATCAGTGTTATGCGAAAATTGGTCAGTAAAGCTCTCACGAACCTGATGGCACACTTTATTTTTCTCTTTCTTAAAAATTTGACATTGTGGCTCTCTTATGTTGAGTTGTTATGCTTGCAAGTTGTAAGTTGGAAATTAGCCCAGCCATGCTGTCATGGGGCAAGCTTTCGACATTGCACTTCATCTTATTTGAGTTGATATCGTGATCTTTTGTTTATGGATACTCGCGGTGTGAAATAGATTGGAATCTTGTGGAGTTCATGGAGTTTGTATATGTGTTAGAGAAACGCCTGGGCCGCCAATCTAAGCCATGCATAATTCATGGTGGAAATTTGCAGCATGCCCATAGTGGACATTCGACGACGCATCTCAAAATAAAAAGCTATACAAATGATAAATAAAAGAGATACCGAGGTGTTCATTGTCTGCTTGTCCTATCATTTTGATGTGGGCTTGTTCCATGTCATCGGGCATGGAGGTACCCCGTTGGCGGTTCTTGATGATACGTGTATACTTACAATGACAAGAACTTGCTTGGGACCTAAGCAAAGTAGCATGAGGTTTGGGTATTTGTACTACACGGGACACGAGGTTTTCAACTTATGATTTGTCAAGCATATGCTTCATAATTATACTCGCATTAACTTTAACCATTCAAGATGCTTATGATGGGGGCAATGAGAGCTTAAAGCTAGTAAGTACCATAATTTTTGAAGGTTTATAAAACTTGCAATCACTACTTCCCTCTGCGAAGGGCCTTTCTTTTACTTTTTTGTTGAGTCACCACCTTCTACCTTTATGCACCGTCTAAGAGAGCATAGTTGTCATTCTGAGTATAATGTGCATTGTCCCAAAGTTTTCATTGATTGACTCATGATCATGGTTTCACTTGTTCTTAAATTATTTGTATCTAGTCGCCCTCTTAAACTTGAAGGTAACCTATGCATTTATGTTTTGCTATTCCATGAGGGACAAGCTGAAACCCATTTGCTATGTTTTTCCTTTTGATTTGAACACACGTTTGACTTTCATTGTTTCATTATTCATGATCTTTTGTTTGTGTTCTATTTCATGTTATAACATGGTTGCTAAGTTTCTTCTATCAAGATTATGTCTTTCATGCCCATGTTTTAAGTTCTTTTGATCCAGCACTCAATGCTTACATCGATGATCAAGATTGTGTAGGAGCATGTCACCTCAAAAATTATTTCTTTTGTTATCACTTACCTACTCGAGGACGAGCAGGAGTTAAGCTTGAGGATGCTTGATACGTCCAAAATGTATCTATAATTTTTGATGCTCCATGCTTGTTTTTACACCATTTACTTAGTGTTTCATTACACTTCGTGACACTTTTATGCATTTTAAGTCGCCACAGTGCCAGTTCCCTATTTTCTGCTGTTTTTGTGTTTCAGAAAAGTTACACAGGAAATATTCTTGAAATTGGATGAAACAAAAGCCGAACGTCCAGAAATTCACCGAAGCTTCTAGAGATCCGAAGAGGAGACAGAGTGGGGCCACGAGGGCCCCACACAACAGGGCGGTGCGGCCCAGGGCTAGGCCACGCCCCCTATGTGTGAGGTCGCCTATAAAGACCCCTCGACGGAAAAACCTAAATACCCGATCAGAATTCCAGAAAGATATCGCGAACCACCGCCGTCGTTGACCCAAGATCAGGAGGGTCCAAAAGCTCTTCCCGGCACCCTGCCGGAGAGGGGAATCGCCACCGGAGGTCTTCTTCATTGCCATGCTTGCCTTCGGAGAAATGAGTGAGTAGTCTACCTTGGACTATGGGTCCATAGCAGTAGCTAGATGGTTGTTCTCTCCACCATGTGCTTCATGTTTAGATCTCATGTTGGGACCTCAGATTAACCATCCGGAATACCCGATATGCATATAATTCACGATCCCATGATCAGTGTGTCATGAATCCACATATCCGAGTTGATAACAGAATTACATCATCCTTTCTAGTACCGAATAATATACTTACAATTGGTCACATGACCAAGTATGATATTGCCACGCAGGGCAAGTTTACAATTAAGCAGCGGATACCAAGCAGCATTGATGACCCACGTCATGCCTACTACCCTACAGGCAACTGACTGGGAGACGTTCCTAGTTCGCACCGGCATCATCATAACCACCTTCTCCTTCCGTATTGTCTTCTCCATAGTCTGACCAAGTTAATAGCCAGGGACAAAGCCATGAGTACATTTTGGAATTGTACTCGCAAACCATCTAAAAGGAGGTGTTGACATGCAGTTTGGCTGTAGCAAGGTGAAAGGCTCTAATCTAGTTTTCTCTTCACTAACATAGTTTCTCTTGTCGATATAGCATGTCATACGACATCTCTATATCTTTGTTGAAAAACAATTTTTAGAAAACAGATTTTGTAAACTCTCTAGGGAAGGGGGAAACTCATTTATTTCTCAAGAGAGGGAGCCGGTGGTCAATCAAACATGACCACCTCCCTTTATAAATCCAGGTCAATCACACATGACCATCCCATTTCCTTCGGCAATACCCTGGAAGTACTCCGAACCATAGCCGTGCCATGGCAGTACCCTCCGAGTACTCTGATACGTCTCAAACGTATCTATAATTTTTGATGCTCCATCCTTGTTTTTACATCATCTGCCTTGTGTTTCGTTACACTTTGTGGCGTTTTTATGCATTTTCTGGAACTAACCTATTAACAAGATGCCACAGTGCCAGTTTCCTGTTTTCTGCTATTTTTGTGTTTCAGAAAAGCTACACAGGAAATATTCTTGGAATTGGACGAAACAAGTTCCAGAAGTCTTATTTTTCCCGGAAGCTTCCCAAAGACCGAAAGAGAGCCAGAGGGGGGCCAGAGGCCGCCCTCACACATAGGTGGCATGGCCCAGGCCCTGGCCACGCCAACCTGGCGTGAGGAGCCCCTGGCTGCCCCCTCACGATGCCCCTTCGCCTATAAGAAGCCTCGGGACGGAAAACCCTAGGGGAGTCAGCAAAATTTCCAGAACAGTTCCGTAGCTCCGCCGCCGCCATCGACGAATTTCAGGGGACAGAAGTCTCTGTTCCGGCACCCTGTCGGGATGGGGAAGTGCCCCCGGAGCCATCTCCATCGGTCTCCATCGCCGTCTCCGCCGTCTCCATCGACCTCACCGCCATCTCCATCAACCTTCTGTCTCCTATGATGAGGAGGGAGTAGTTCACCCCCGGGGCTGAGGGCTCTACCGGTAGCTATGTGGTTCACCTCTCTCTCCCATGATGTGATATTTATGTGATCGTGAGCTTTGTATCATGTTGAACAAGTAGATGTTATTATTCAGATATTATGTGTACTCTAGTGGTGATTGTTAAAGTAATCTATTCCTCCTGCCATGGTGTAACGGTGACAGTGCGTGCATCATGGTGGTACTTGGTTTAGGCTATGATTGTGATCTCTTGTGGATTATGAGAATAATTATTGCTATGATAGTATTGAAGTGATCTATTCCTCCTTTCATGGTGTAATGTTGACAGTGTGTGCACCGTGTTAGTACTTGGTCTAAGTTGCAATAATATCTATCTTGAGTTGTGCTTTGATTTGGATATCTCTATGAGTGGTGTTTGTCAAGTACTTGATGAACTTTAAGGGGTGCTTCTGTAGCCACTACACAATGATTAGTGTTATTCAATAGGAGAGTAATTCAGAGTACCATAGTGAAGAGAAGTTATTTATTTGTTCAATCATGTTATATTGTTGGGAGTGTGTCCACTAGTGAAAGTATGATCCCTAGGCCTTGTTTCCAAGCTTTGCACACCGTTTACTCGCTGTTTTGTTACTTGTTTGCTTGCTGCCATTTTTATTCTAGATTGCATTTACTATTTATAATCATCCATACCACTTGTATTTCACTATCTCTTCGCCGAACTAGTGCACCTATACATCTGACAAGTGTATTGGGTGTGTTGGGGACACAAGAGACTTTCTGTATCGTAATTGCAGGGTTGTTTGAGAGGGATAGCTTTGACCCCTTCCTCCCTGAGTTTGATAAACCTTGGGTGATCCACTTAAGAGAAACTTGCTGCTGCTCTACAAACCTCTGCACTTGGAGGCCCAACACTGTCTACAAGAATAGAAGCGTGTGTAGACATCAAGCTCTTTTCTGGCGCCGTTGCCGGGGAGGTAAGGTAAAAGGTACTCGCATCCTCCTGTGTGAGTGCTCAAAGTTATTTCCTTTAGATTCTGCAATTACATCTTTTTGTTTCTTGTTTTTATTTTCACTAGTTAGGCTTAATGGAAAACAAAGAGTTCTGTAGTCTTTTTCCTGAGTTTATATATGAAGTGTTTGAAGAGAAAATTGAAAAACCTTTGGACCTTAATTTGCATACTAATAGTGTTGTTAGTATGAATGTTTCGAACACTGTTATTACTAATGCTATAGAAAAGTCTAAGCTTGGGGAAGCTGGTTTTGTTAAGTATGATATTTTTAGTTCCCCTGCTTTAGTGGAGAAAATTTGTTCTGATAATATTTTATCTCCCATATGTGATGTTCCTTCTTATGATGATATGTTTGAAGAATATGCTTTGCGAAATAGTTGCTCTCTAGCTTGTGATGATACTAAACCTCTAGTTTATGATGGCTATGATGATGAGTATAATATTTTCAGTTCACCTACTTTTGAGGAGAAAATTAATTATGATTACAATATGCCTCCTATTTATGATGATTATGGTGATGAGAATAATTATTCTGTTAAATCTGCTCCTACTACTATTGTTCCTGTGGTGAGTATTAATTCTTTTATGCATGTGGCTCATGATAGAAATACTTTATGTGATAGTTATATTGTTAGTTCTATTCATGATGCTACTGAAAGTTATTATGAGAGAGGGAAACATGGTTCGATGGATCTCAACAATATTAAGTTTCCCCTCTTTATGTTGCAAATCTTGAAGTGGCACTTGTTTTATCTATCCATGCTTGCTACTATGTGTCTCGTTGATTTATTTTCTTACAAGATTCCTATGCATAGGAAGTGGTTCAGATATAAATGTCTTTCACATTTGCTTTTTGATGCTCTCTATTGCTTTAAGTTCCTATATGGCGCCTTTGCCTCAAGCTCTCATATGGCGTCCACATGAGCATCTTTGTAAATTACTGCGCCTAGCTCAAAGGCGTTATAGAAAAGCACTCTTGGGAGATAACCTATTGTTTTATTTTCAGTATTTTTCTTTTATTTGAGTCTTGGAAGTTATTACTACTGTAATGACTGCTCCTTATCCTTTTTATTTTGTTTTTGTGCCAAGAGAAGCCTCTAATTTGAGTGAGGTAAAGATTTGGGGATGTTGCTGTGCTGAAACTATTTTCGGTGCTGCACCGTAAAAATTCGTGAAAATTCTCTGTATATCTTTTGGACCTGCGATTTCTTGTGCATATGCCCCAGGTTATATCCAAACTTTCGTTAGTTGAACAATTTTTGATTTGATCAACAGAAAACCCCTCAAAAATTCGACCTTTGTCAGCTGTTCTATTTTGACAGATTTCTGCCAATATTTGTGTTTGCCGCTTTATCGCTTTCTTTTGAGTTCTTTTGATCATGGAACTTTTGGGGAAGTTGCTACAGTAGTATATACTTTATATGTGGTGGTTTTGGGTTGAAACCTGAAGCAAAAAGAGGTTGATTATATGTTATGCCTACACTAATGTTGCTAATAGATTTGTGTTTAGTTTTGTATGAAGGAAGTTTTCAAGTGTAGGGATTGGAGAATGATGAGATGAGTTGAAGAATGGACAAAAGCTCAAGCTTGGGGATGCCCATGCATTACCCCAAGAAATATCCAAGAAGTACAAGCGTCAAAGCTTGGGGATGCCCCCGAGGCACCCCTTCTTCATCGGCAAAAATCAGGTCACCTTTCAAGACACTATATTTTTATTGCTTCATGCACTATGTGTTTTCCTTGGAGCGTCAGTTGTTTTAGTTTTCATTATTAGTTTTGTTTTGTTTGCTGCAATAAATGGTTAGATCACATCATGTTTCTTTTGGAGGAGATGAACTCGCTTTTCAATTGCCAAGAACACTCTAGTTTTCACTCCTATCGTTTCAACGAGTGTTCTCTTTTTCTGCTACTGTGTTTAGCTTGCATTTTTCGCCTTGATTTTTGCTCAGATCTTGCTTTATCTTTTCATCAAGGTGTATTTTTGCCTCTGGTCTTTATTGGTTTTCATCAAAAGAGGTGTTTATAAAAAGTTTGAATGGTGTTGGAAAAGAGAAAAAGTTTTATGCAAAAAAGTGGTACAAGAAGGAGCTTGTGTAGACTGCGGCTTAGGCTTTTTCATGTCATGCTTGATGTCTTTTTGATAGTATGCTTAGTGGTTTTGCTATAGCATGACTTGTCTCAAATAACTGAGATTGCTTAATGAGCCTTTGAAAAAATCATGCGTTGTTTTTATTGTTTGGAAGCATTATTTTGGTTTTCTCCTTGATGCTTTATTTGGGTTGAATTGGCACATGCTCACACATGTTAGACTCTTACAAAGTCGCCAATAGCCTCTATGATCATTTAGTTTTTGACTTTTGATGCCATCTTATGCTTCTTTTAATGTCGCTTTATCGCTTTGCATGATTATGGCCGTTATTGCTCTCTTAGTTGGTCGCTCCCAGTCTTTTGCTAGCCCTCATTTTGTACTGTGTATGAGCTCTACTCGTGCATCCAACTCCTAAAACCAAGTTTTGCCATTGTGTCCACTATAAATTCCTATGCATGGTATTTGCAAGCCATTCCAAGTAAATTTTCATGTGCTACCTTTGAAAAAAAACCTTTAAAATACTTCTCATTTTGTGACACTGTTTTTAGCTCATGGGGACATAGTGGTCGGATTTGCTATCTTCCATATTGCTTATTCCAAAAAGAAAAAAAAGAAAAAAGAAAGAAAAAAAAGCACTCCTCCATGGAATGTGAATGTTGGTGGGCACCCGATGGAATCGGTTAGCCATGGTTTGTGAAAGAAAAAAAGGTGGGGAGGAGTGCCAAGTTTTATAAAAAGAGCACAAAAAGTGCCAATCTCTCTCTCAAAAACTTGCTTCATTTTTATATGGAAGATAGTAAGAACCCCATTGCCAGTCGTTGACAAAGAAAACCACCTCTCAAAACCAATTTTTATCTCTCTGTTTTACAAATGAAAAGTTCTAGCACATGTTTAATCACTGCTTCCCTCTGCGAAGGGCCTTTCTTTTACTTTTATGTTGAGTCACCACCTTCTATCTTTATGCACCATTAAGAGAGCATAGTTGTCATTCTTAGTATAATGTGCATTGTCCCAAAGTTTATCATTGATTGATTCATATTGTTGGTTTCACTTGTTCTCAAATTATTTGTATCTAGTCGCCCTCTTAAACTTGAAGGTGTCCTATGCATTTATGTTTTGCTCTCCATGAAGGACAAGCTGAAAACCATTTGTATGTTTTTCCTTATGACTTGAACACACGTTTGAATTTCATTGTTTCATTTTCATGATCTTTTGTTTGTGTTCATTTTCATGTTTATAACATGGTTGCTAAGTTTCTTCTATCAAGATTATGTCTTTCATGCCCATGTTTTAAGTTCTTATGATCCCAGCTCACAAATGCTTACATATATGATCAAGATTGTGTAGGTGCATGTCACCTCAAAAATTATTCTTTTATTATCACTTACCTACTCGAGGACGAGCAGGAGTTAAGCTTGGGGATGCTGATACATCTCAAACGTATTTATAATTTTTGATGCTCCATGCTTGTTTTTACACCATTTGACTTGTGTTTCGTTACACTTCGTGGCGTTTTTATGCATTTTCTGGAACTAACCTATTAACAAGATGCCACAGTGCCAGTTTCCTATTTTCTGCTATTTTTGTGTTTCAGAAAAGCTACACAGGAAATATTCTCGGAATTGGACGAAACAAGTTCCAGAAGTCTTATTTTTCTCGGAAGCTTCCCAAAGACCGAAAGAGAGCCGGAGGAGGGCCAGAGGCCGCCCTCACACATAGGTTGCGCGGCCCAGGCCCTGGCCATGCCACCTTGGCGTGAGGAGCCCCTGGCTGCCCCCTCACGATGCCCCTTCGCCTATGAGAAGCCTTGGGACGAAAAACCCTAGGAGAGTCAGCAAAATTTCCAGAACAGTTTCGTAGCTCCGCCGCCGCCGTCGATGAATTTCTGGGGATAGAAGTCTCTGTTCCGGCACCCTGCTGGGACAGGGAAGTGCCCCCAAAGCCATCTCCATCGGTCTCCATCGCCGTCTCCGCCGTCTCCATCGACCTCACCGCCATCTCCATCAACCTTGCTGTCTCCTATGATGAGGAGGGAGTAGTTCACCCCCGGGGCTGAGGGCTCTACCGGTAGCTATGTGGTTCACCTCTCTCTCCCATGATGTGATCTTTATGTGATCGTGAGCTTTGTATCATGTTGAACAAGTAGATGTTATTATTCAGATATTATGTGTACTCTAGTGGTGATTGTTAAAGTAATCTATTCCTCCTGCTATGGTGTAACGGTGACAGTGCGTGCATCATGGTGGTACTTGGTTTAGGCTATGATTGTGACCTCTTGTGGATTATGAGAATAATTATTGCTATAATAGTATTGAAGTGATCTATTCCTCCTTTCATGGTGTAATGTTGACAGTGTGTGCACCATGTTAGTACTTGGTCTAAGTTGCAATAATATCTATCTTGAGTTGTGCTTTGATTTGGATATCTCTATGAGTGGTGTTTGTCAAGTACTTGATAAACTTTAAGGGGTGCTTCTGTAGCCACTACACAATGATTAGTGTTATTCAATAGGAGAGTAATTCAGAGTACCATAGTGGAGAGAAGTTATTTATTTGTTCAATCATGTTATATTGTTGGGAGTGTGTCCACTAGTGAAAGTATGATCCCTAGGCCTTGTTTCCAAGCTTTGCACACTGTTTACTCGCTGTTTTGTTACTTGTTTGCTTGCTGTCATTTTTATTCCAGATTGCATTTACTATTTATAATCATCCATACCACTTGTATTTCACTATCTCTTCGCCGAACTAGTGCACCTATACATCTGACAAGTATATCGGGTGTGTTGGGGACACAAGAGACTTTCTGTATCGTAATTGCAGGGTTGTTTGAGAGGGATAGCTTTGACCTCTTTCTCCCTGAGTTCGATAAACCTTGGGTGATCCACTTAAGGGAAACTTGCTGCTGCTCTACAAACCTCTGCACTTGGAGGCCCAACACTGTCTACAAGAACAGAAGCGTGTGTAGACATCATACTCCGCCCGACACCTTTCTCCATTTCTTTCTGAAAACACTTATATAAAACCGAAACTTGACATTGGGCAATGTAGTGATCTTTACAACTATCCATGACCAAGGACTCGGCTATTTGAATAGGTTTACACTCTGCAGAGGTTGCACATTTTACCCACAGGATTCGATAAATCCGCCAGGATGCCACCACGGTCCGTCATACACTAGTATGCGGGGTTTGGATAATCAAACAAAGTCTTCCATATACCTACCTTAGTACGGGTGCCTGCCCTGTGGATTTAACCTCCCCGGCAAACCCTGGCAGCCTACCTCCATCATCTCGAGTGTAGCTCCAGTGCCACGGTGGGAGAACCCAAGTGTCTTCCGGCCAGATAAATCCCGAAGGATCCCGATTTACTATTGCCCATACTCTTGCGGCAACCCGGATTACGGGGTCCTACAAACCCTTATATAGTGTGAGGCTCCCCGCACTAAAGCAAATAAGCTTCAAACTAAGCCCCGTCCCATACAGGGGTAATATGGTTGCACGGGTTAATTGTTCCGAGCGACTACAAAGAAACACGAATGCCTTTTGACAAAACCACCAACTCCTTCCTTCATGTCCCACTTTGTTCCAAAACCACTTTTAAAACATTTTAGTGGAGTAAATACTACTCCAGGGTTTTCAAAAACATTTTTGAAACTTATCCGAGAGTTTTCCCATCCTAGAGTTTTTGGCTCCACTAAAAGTTTTCCAAAGACTTTGACGCTAACCATCAAGTCTCTAATATAGGGGTGTTGAGTAGGTGTCAAGGGTGTCATCATTATAGATGATAACGAGTCAACTTGTGGAGCTAAGTCATCAACTATTGCTATATAGAGAATAATAGCAATATAGAAAACAATGCATATTAAGAAAACAGTAGTAAAACAATGCAAAGTGAATTACTAGGATTCAGGTATGCAACAAGTAGACGGCTTGCCTTGGTCAGCTATGTCCCTGAGCTTCTTATCTTTATCTCAAGGTGCTCATCTTCTTCTTCTGCACTTTCGAGATACCTCTTCCTCTCCGGTGGCGTTCGAATCTAACGTTGCAAAATAAATCAAATGCATTCAATCACCACACACACATACAAAGGACAAGCATATGACAAGTAATTCCAAACATACAAGCAGATAGGGAAGTTGAATACATTCTAACCTTCAGGGATGCAATTCATCAAAATCAAGTTTATAACTTTCCCCCTAATTATAATTAGGGTCTTCACACTAGTACTTTGCACAGAAAGATAAAATACCAAATATAACCAAACAAGGGTTAAACCTTACAACTACAGGTACTGGGGAACTATGAGACACTAGAACAAGTGACTTTTTGTCCAGAACATTTTTCTGCAATTAATAACAATTCCTGAAAGCAATAAAGCCATACAAGCACACTAATCCACAAATATAGTTACAGAAACATCTAGCAAGCAAATAAGGTACCTATAGATAGATATCATCAATACAAACCCAACAAAAGTGGATTTGCAATTTTTTTGATTAACAGATAATATTCTATGCACTTTCTAGTTAGAAAAACTCTACCACAAAATCATATAGTTTCAGAAAAATTCTCTCTCTAGTAACAAGCAAGGATTTTCAGTACATGACCAAGTAAAATTGGTCTCACCAAAAAAATACTTCACAAAATAGGTTTTATAATTTTCCAAACTCAGATCTGGTAGAATTTTGCGTAAACAACTATTCAATAAATAAAGGTTCATTTGCATGCAAGCCAGTGGTTTTCGAATGATATTTCAGATATCTGTCCAACAAAACAAAATTGGACCCAAACCATTTGGTTTTATGGATCTCAAGACATGGATATATTAGTGAAAATGACACATTTCGGTGGATTAAATCTCAGAAATGATATAAAAATTATTTTGCCAAGGGACTTGATCTGAATAATAGATAAATAGATTAGGAGCATGTATAAAACTATATATAGTCATTTTCATGTTCATAGAATAAATGGTGATTTAAATTCGAACTATGATCTAGCAGTTCTAAATAGGATTCTCTGAAAAGAAACAAAACAAAAATTGCAATGGGTCGAATCTGAGAGGATCTGGGTAGATCCATAGCAGACTGGCCCCAGCTATGACTAGGCATTTGCTAAAAAAAATAACAAGACTGAAGCTTTAAAATTCGTGCAGCACATTAGCTATATGCACGATCGGTGCCTTTGCTATCTGTACTCGACGGATCATCTAGAAACAAGAAGCTGTACTCGAGGGAGGCGACTGGTGCTCACCGTGGGGCTCTCAGGGACGATGGAGAAGGGTCAAGGAGGATGCGGCGGATCAGGGATCTGCATGCGCACTCGCAGGATCTGGAATGGTGCTCCCAGGTGATGACACGCTCGAGTTCGTTGGGGACGGACACGACCGAAACAGGACGATGGCGACGCCGATACTGCTCCCTAAGGTGCAAGAAAAGGCGCGTTAGGGTGAGAACTAAGTGGCAAGCTCAAGGATACCGAGACGGAAAGGAATGGTGGCGCAGGCCGACGACAATCTTCCATGGCCTGGGACGATGGCGAGGAAGAATACGAGCACCAGAGAGGGATATCGTCTTCCCCCAGTAAAGAGAGGTCTAAGAGCATCTCTAATGGATCCTCTATATGGAGGTGTATAACAAATATACACGATGGACACCGAAAAATTGCTTCCAGTGGCTCGTGTAAAAGGGCGTGTAAATATCCACGCCCAATCCACGACAGTAGGAGGCGTGGAAGTAAACACGACCCAGCCACGCTCGTACTCGCCCTGGAGAACGGATCGGAGGAGCTCGCCCTGGAAATCGTCCTCCCGCAGCCCGCCCGGAGCAAGCATCGGAGAAGCTCGGCCGACGGAAATCTTCTCTCCGCCCACCGCCCAACAGGTAATCTTCTTTTCGCGTCGCGAGCTCGAGCAGGGGAGCAGAGGGGCGGCGGCCGCACACTGTGCATGGAGATTTGGCGGCGGCAGCGGCGCTCGCTGGAATGGGGGCGGCGGACTGGGATGGGGGCGGCGGATTGGGATGGGGGCGGCGGACTGGGATGGGGCAGCGGACTGGGATGTTTGGCTAGCGATTGGTTGCGTGAAGGAAGCAAAAGCAAAGCAAACTCACGCGCCCGGAGCTCCCGAGAACAACGGACGGCGAAACAACCTCTGGAGCCCAGGGACCTCCTGCTCGTGTACAGCAGCCGCAGGATAAAATGAGTGATGCTGGCTAGCGATTGGTTGCGTACAAGACTGAATCTTGCCCAATTTGGTGGCGATAATTTGGCGGCGCTCGCTGGGATGGGGGTGGCGGCGGTGCTGGCGGACGGGGACAGGGAGAACGGGTGGGGGGCGATTCAGGGATGGGGACGGGGAGAACGGGCGGCAGTGCTGGGATGGCGGATGGGGCTGTGCTAGGACGGGGACGGGGAGAACGGGTGAGAAATTTCGGTGCACACCTGATTGTTTGCAGATTGTGCTTATTTCCTGTGTACACCTGTGCTTATTTCCGGCATCTCTTCCTCGATCGATTGACTGACGTCCATGCTTGGAACCACCATGGCATCGAGTGTTCTTCCTCTCTTCCTCCTCGCGCTCGGCGAATGCTACAAGTATGAGTTCATCGTCGCCAGATGAAGATGACGAAGAACTCATGTCCCAAGTGGATGTGTTCATTGTGTTGCGTGAAAGACGATAGAGAAATCTAGGTGAGAAGAGAAGTCACAGCTAGAAGTGTGCTGGAAGAGAAGTGGTAGGGGTGGTTTATATAGATCACAAATATGGCCGTTGGAAATATAGCCGTTGGAAATATAGCCGTTTGAAAATATAGCCGTTGGAAATATAGCCGTTTGAAAATATAGCCGTTGAAATATACACGTCCTAATTTACACGTTCCACTGAAAAACTGGAAGGTGTATAATTTAGCAAGGTCTATGTGGATGTGTATATGAAGATATACACGTCCAAATTTACACCATCCACTAGAGATGCTGGGAAGTTGTGAGAGCTGAGTGGTGAAATGGCAGAGCCAGAGGGGCTCCGTGGGCTTATAACGAGTGAGACGCGCTCTCGGTGGCCACAGCGTGTGCACGAGGAAAAAGGGAAGGGGCGGATAGGCTATTGGCTGAGAGGGACGGTGCTTCTGTCTGGCAGTGCGAGGCGACCGTTTTGGAGTGGAGTGAGTGTCCAGGGGCGCTGGGAATCGGCTGACCATAGGGCAGTTGCGGCGCTCATCAAGTGCTCGACAGAAGAACCGAGAAACGGCGCAGTCGTTTGCGTGCAGGCCAGCATGCGGCTTGGTCTCTCCGCGCGTGGAAGACGCGGTGGTACACGACTCGGCCACTGCCCGGCGTCAAATGTCACCGAGAGAGAGCGTGGGGTGTGGTATGTGCTCGTGTCTGAGGCGGCGTGCTGGTCATCTATTGGGGGTCGATGGGGAGCAGTAGTGCACAAGAGTGAGTAAGAGGATGTCTGGGGAAGGCAGGGGGTGCAGAGCATCGTTGCTAGCCACTGTTGGACGGGTAAAGGAGGGTTGCTGCAAGGTATTCCTTCACGTCTAAGCCAGGACATGCACGAGTCTTCTTTTCTCCCTTCTCCAAAACCGATCAGCAAAAAGAAGCACTGTAGAGGTACAGTGGCAGTCGGCCATAGAGAGGTGAAAGTGCTCGAGATGTGAGGAGATGGAGTGATGGTGATCCAATTAAAATAAAGAGAGAGGGAGTGAGGGATGTAGCCATGCGCGCATGCCATTCCAGACATAGCTGGCTCCCAGTTTTGCCAAGCACACGTGGATGAGGGTAAATGCTCAAATGACAATGCTTTGCAGATCAAGGAATGCTGCTAGAAATTTAGGTTCAGTTTTGTGAGCTGGTTGAAGATTTGAATTTAACTAGGAAGATATGGGTGAAGATAAGGATTAATGTCTATAGGGATCATCTTTTTTTTGTATGCTGATCGCACTATGGGGTTTGCCAGAATAATGATGGAGCTACATGGTTCATATAGGTGAGAGTGATGAATAGTTGATCCCTTTAATTTTTGAAAGAAAATCATTTGTAGTAGCCTTTGAAAACCTTTAAAATACAAAGCAGGTTTTTTTGAAGTTCAAAACCTCCTACTTGCATAATATAGCATAGTAGGGTTTTCTTAGGACTAATATGTGATTAAAGTGCAAGGAATGACATAGCTACCAATCCCATGCATTTTCTTTTTTTTAAAAAAAAACTAAGAAGATCAAAACAAAGAAATAATTTTATAGAAATAATTCTTAATGGGGAAATGAGAGTGGTATGATAAATAGAACACATTTCTCAGATATTTTTGGTAAGAGAAGTCTTTGAAAAATATTTTCTAAACTTTGAAATATTTTGTAGAAGAGAATAGCGAATAAAAGGGTTTATGGTTTTAGAAATAAATGGGAGGAAAAACTCTAGTTGCATATCTATGTTGATCCCCTTTGACTTGCATCCGACTTTTAGGGCCGGTGGTTTTCTTTAATTCACACAAGTGAGAATTTTATTTGCTACGGATCAAGCACACACACACCAGTTATGAGGTAATTAATTGAATAGTGAGATTGTGTTGGAACCATTTTGAGAAAAGAAGATATGAATTTGTACTCTGAGTATGATCTTGGAAAGATGGTAGATGGGATGGCAAGATCTAGATAATGCCTAGAGGCCTACTCGGATTTATTTGAGAAGTTCTTGATAATTTTTGGGATGAGACATAGGCCCACATGTAGATCTTGGCTACTCACAATAATTGACACAATAGCCAAACTAATCAACCAGTCATACAATTGCAATTATTCAAGCATCCCAAGATGAGGTGTTACACAAGTTTTCCAGATGATCATGACTTGGAAATTGTTGAAAAGAGTTTTTTTTAATAAGGAGGTAAAGCTTTTGTAAACTCTTCAAAACCTAGTGGAGATATAAAAATCTCCTTTATCAAGTTTTTCTCAAAGATGCTTGAAATTCACTTATCAAATAATAGTTTGGAAAATAGTGGGTTCATACCAACCTATAGATCCCCGTAGGTTTTATAAATACTCAGTTTGGAAAACTTTTGTGCCAAAGTAAATCTTGGCTCCTTGTTTTGGAAAAAGGTCAAATCATTTAAAATACGAGGTGTTGCCAAGATAATGATTTTAATAAAATAGCCAGTAGCCTTTTTTAATGACATGATCACAAGAGTACAATTATTGTGTTGGTTCACAATCTTGTTCAATAGTCAACTCTATCAGACATAAACACCACACAAAAATCAAGGCAAAAATGCACGAGACTTCATTAAACTTTATTAAGCACAAAAAGTTTTTGTTGGCCCTCATTTTTGCCTCACTAAACACTGCTTAAACTTAGTTGCAAAAGTTGGGGTGTTACAGATCTTCCCTCCTTATAAGAGTCTCATCCCGAGATTCCTATGCGTGGAACTAGAGAGGTGTAGAGGCTCGGTTAGAGTTAGACTTCAAAAAGGTTTCTCTTCCAAATTTTCGGTAACATTCTGAGCTTCATTGAAGACTTGCTTTTCCAAAGATGTGGATCTTCTTATTTTTCTGAAGTTAATGGCTGGAGAGTTGATGTTGTCGAACGTATCTTGACAAAAACCTTGTCGAGACGCCTTTGAGGTTAATGCGGCTAGGCTATCTAGGGTGCCCGGAAAGATTCTACTAAAGTTGGAAGGTTATCATCTCGTAGCTAAGGTCTTAAACAGTTGAGGCTTCTCGGGTAGCTCTTGTTGATTGGGGTCGTCGCTTCCATCATTTAGATTGATGGAGTCTTCAAATCTTTGTGTCGCGTATTGAAGCTTGAGGCTAGTGTAGACCTTTTGTCCTGAGCCTGCAGTGCTCGGGCGTTTGTAGAGAATGATGCTTAAGCTTCGGTCTTGCTAGGCACGTTGGATCTATAGACTTAATTCTCTACCCTTCCTAACTATCAGGGCACATGTTAGTCCTATCAGGAAACATCCTTCTAAGTCATCTCGGGCTTGAGCTGAAAATGCTTCATGTGTCTGTACATCACCGCTGGTGTGTCTTCAAGTAGTCGATTACCCAATTCTTCTTGTCTTCGGGTTGGTGGATGGCATCAAAGATCTTCTTGCTTCTTCATCTTCTTGTAGCCTTGGTGATCTTGAGGTAGGTTGGGGTATGTCGACCTGACTTTGTCTTCATGTGCCAAGAACTTGTTGAACTTCACAACTTAGGCTTGGCCTTTGATACTACTATGCTCAATGTTAGTTGGCTTGTTAGAAGTTAAGCCATTGCTGAAGGGGTTAAAAAAAATGACCAAAGTTAGCGAGACTCCACTTCAAAATGGAACCCATGTTAGTGAAGCCATTGTCTTCTAGAAGACTTGGGTAGCCCGAGAGAGTCTATCTTCTCCTTCTTGATGTCGTAGGAAGATCTTGACGGAGCTTGAAACAATAAGCATGATTTGTTGTGCCAGATCTTGGGTATGTTTTGTAAGAAGAAAAGTAACACTCTACTAACAAGGTTAGAGTTAGTGTTTTACTTTTAACTTGTCTATGCTACTCGAGCTGACATAAGTAGATAAGAGGAAAACACATTTTAGAGAGGTCACCTATTCAGGGTTATACCAGCTAGAGGGTTTTTAAGGCCGAAAACAAGCACAAGCACTAGGTAGCAACATACACTCAAGAAACACACACAAGCAACCTTCAAACAATCATATCCAACATAGGAGGTACTTCAGGTACCAGGAACGCCTAATACTCGCGGTATTTGGGGATAGCTCAACCAAAACAATTGAGCTTATCCTATTCATCCTAGGGTCGTGGTTGGTCATAGATGTTGATGCCTTCATTTTGTTGACGCTGGCTTTCGTTGAACTTGATGGTAGTCGCGAGGTAGATGCAGTGTTGTTGAGCCATTGACGTTGAGTTGGGGAGTGCAGACTCATAGACCTTCTTGTCTAACCTCACTTGAATGTGAGGTCTTCAGAAGGGTCGTTGAATTTCCCAGATATGATAAGACCTTGTTATAGGCCTAGAAATTTCTAGTCAAGAAACTGAGTATTTGATCCTTGGCAACTGCAAAAGTGCGAGTCTAGGGAGGAACAAAGTCAGTTCCTTGACAGAGCCATTGGTGTCAACCAAAGGCAAAATATTTATCGCCACTCTTCTTTCTTTGTGGTTGGCAAGGTTTGAAGAGGTCCTTCTGAATATTTGCTCCACCTTGCATCGCTAAGCTTCAGGTCTAATTAGGGTATAACGTCCATTAATTAAATTTGAAGAAGATGAGATAAAATAGTAAAAATTGTGAAAACTTTGGCAATCAGATAGATAAGATTAGAAGTTTTGAAGAGGTGAGAATAGTACAAGCCATTCTATTGGCTTCATAAGAAAATAAGTGTTGCAAATAGGTTTACTCAAAAAGTATTTTCCTAACTAACGCCCATGCTAAACTAGGGTCTCCTAAAGTCAGGATGGCTCTGATACCAACTCTGTGGGGACCCCAGATTAACCATCCGAAATACCCGATATGCATATAATTCACGATCCCATGATCAGTGTGTCATGAATCCACATATTCGAGTTGATAACAGAATTACATCATCCTTTATAGTATCGAATAATATACTTACAATTGGTCACATGACCAAGTATGATATTGCCACGCAGGGCAAGTTTACAATTAAGCAGCAGATACCAAGCAGCATTGATGACCCACGTCATGCCTACTACCCTACAGGCAACTGACTGGAAGACATTCCTAGTTCGCACCGGCGTCATCATAACAACCTTCTCCTTCCGTATTGTCTTGTCCATAGTCTGACCAAGTTAATAGCCAGAGACAAAGCCGTGAGTACATTTTGGAATTGTACTCGCAAACCATCTAAAAGGAGGTGTTGACATGTAGTTTGGCTGTAGCAAGGTGAAAGGCTCTAATCTAGTTTTCTCTTCACTAACATAGTTTCTCTTATCGATATAGCATGTCATATGACATCTCTATATCTTTGTTGAAAAACAATTTTTAGAAAACAGATTTTGTAAACTCTCTAGGGAAGGGGGAAACTCATTTATTTCTCAAGAGAGGGAGCCAGTGGTCAATCAAACATGACCACCTCCCTTTATAAATCCAAGTCAATCACACATGACCATCCCATTTCCTTCGGCAGTACCCTGCAAGTACTCCAAACCATAGCCGTGCCATGGCAGTACCCTCCGAGTACTCCGCCCGACACCTTTCTCCATTTCTTTCTAAAAACACTTATATAAAACCAAAACTTGACATTGGGCAATGTAGTGATCTTTACAACCATCCATGACCGAGGACTCGGCTATTCGAATAGGTTTACACTTTGCAGAGGTTGTACACTTTACCCACAGGATTCGATAAATCCGCCGGGATGCCACCACGGCCCGTCATACACTAGTATGCGGGGTTTGGATAATCGAACGAAGTCTTCCATATACCTACCTTAGTATGGGTGCCTGCCCTGTGGATTTAACCTCCCCGGCAAACCCTGGCAGCCTACCTCCATCATCTTGAGTGTAGCTCCAGTGCCATGGCGGGAGAACCCAAGTGTCTTCCGGCCGGATAAATCCCGAAGGATCCCGATTTACTATTGCCCATACTCTTGCGGCAACCCGGATTCTGGGTTCCTACAAACCCTTATATAGTGTGAGGCTCCCCGCACTAAAGAAAATAAACTTCAAACTAAGCCCCGTCTCATACCGGGGTAATGTAGTTGCACGGGTTAATTGTTCCGAGCGACTACAAAGAAACACCAATGCCTTTTTACAAAACCACCAACTCCTTCCTTCATGTCCCACTTTGTTCCAAAATGTTAAAACATTTCAGTGGAGTAAATACTACTCCAGGGTTTTCAAAAATATTTTTGAAACTTTTCCGAGAGTTTTCCCGTCCTAGAGTTTTTGGCTCCACTAAAAGTTTTCCAAAGACTTTGATGCTAACCATCAAGTCTCTAATATAGGGGTGTTGAGTAGGTGTCAAGGGTGTCATCATTATAGATGATAACGAGTCGACTTGTGGAGCTAAGTCGTCAACTATTGCTATATAGAGAATAATAGGAATATAGAAAACAATGCATATTAAGAAAACAGTAGTAAAACAATGCAAAGTGAATTAGTAGGATTCAGGTATGCAACAAGTAGATGGCTTGCCTTGGTCAGCTATGTCCCTGAGCTTCTTATCTTTATCTCAAGGTGCTCATCTTCTTCTTCGGCACTTTTGAGATACCTCTTCCTCTCTGGTGGCGTTTGAATCTAACGTCGCAAAATAAATCAAACGCATTCAATCACCACACACACATACAAAGACAAGCATATGACAAGTAATTCCAAACACACAAGCAGAGGGAAGGTGAATACATTCTAATCTTCAGGGATGCAATTCATCAAAATCAAGTTTATAATTTTCCCCCTAATTATAATTAGGGTCTTCACACTAGTACTTTGCACAGAAAGATAAAATACCAAATATAACCAAACAAGGGTTAAACCTTACAACTATAGGTACTGGGGAACTGTGAGACACTAGAACAAGTGACTTTTTGTCCAGAACATTTTTCTGCAATTAATAACAATTCCTGAAATCAATAAAGCCATACAAGCACACTAATCCACAAATATAGTTACAGAAACATCTAGCAAGCAAATAAGGTACCTACAGATAGATATCATCAATACAAACCCAACAAAAGTGGATTTGCAATTTTTTGATTAACAGATAATATTCTATGCACTTTCTAGTCAAAAAAACTCTACCACAAAATCATATAGTTTCAGAAAAATTCTCTCTCTAGTAACAAGCAAGGATTTTCAGTACATGACCAAGTAAAATTGGTCTCACCAAAAAAAAAACTTCACAAAATAGGTTTTATAATTTTCCAAACTCAGATCTGGTAGAATTTTGCGTAAACAACTATTCAATAAATAAAGGTTCATTTGCATGCAAGCCAGTGGCTTTTGAAAGATATTTCAGATATCTGTCCAACAAAATTGGACCCAAACCATTTGGTTTTATGGATCTCAAGACATGGATATATTAGTGAAAATGACACATGTCGGTGGATTAAATCTCAGAAATGATATAAAAATTATTTTGCCAAGGGACTTGATCTGAATAATAGATAAATAGATTAGGAACATGTATAAATCTATATATAGTCGTTTTCATGTTCATAGAATAAATGGTGATTTAAATTCGAACTTAGATCTAGCAGTTCTAAATAGGATTCTCTGAAAAGAAACAAAACAAAAATTGCAATGGGTCGAATCTGAGAGGATCTGGGTAGATCCATAGCAGACCGGCCCAAGCTATGACTAGACATTTGCAAAAAAAAAATAACAAGACTGAAGCTTTAAAATTCGTGCAGCACATTAGCTACATGCACGATCGGTGCCTTTGCTATCTGTACTCGGGATCATCTAGAAACAAGAAGCTGTACTCGAGGGAGGCGACTGGTGCTCACCGTGGGGCTCTCAGGGACGATGGAGAAGGGTCGAGGAGGATGCGGAGGATCAGGGATCTGCATGCGCACTCGCAGGATCTGGAATGGTGCTCCCAGGCGACGACATGCTCGAGTTCGTTGGGGATAGACGCGACCGAAACAGGACGATGGCGACGCCGATACTGCTCCCTAAGGTGCAAGAAAAGGCGCATTAGGGTGAGAACTAAGTGGCAAGCTCAAGGATACCGAGACGGGAAGGAATGGTGGCGCAGGCCGACGACAATCTTCCATGGCCTGGGACGATGGCGAGGAAGAATACGAGCAGCAGAGAGGGATATAGTCTCCCTCCAGTAAAGAGAGGTCTAAGGGAAGTTGTGAGAGCTGAGTGGTGAAATGGCAGAGCCAGAGGGGCTCCGTGGGCTTATAACGAGTGAGACGCGCTCTCGGTGGCCACAGCGTGTGCATGAGGAAAAAGGGAAGGGGGCGGACAGGCTATTGGCTGAGAGGGGCGGTGCTTCTGTCTGGCAGTGCGAGGCGACCGTTTTGGAGTGGAGTGAGTGTCCAGGGGCGCTGGGAATCGGCTGACCATAGGGCAGTCGCGGCGCTCATCAAGTGCTCGACAGAAGAACCGAGAAACGGCGCAGTCGTTTGCGTGCAGGCCAGCATGCGGCTTGGTCTCTCCGCGCGTGGAAGACGCGGTGGTACACGACTCGGCCACTGCCCGGCGTCAAATGTCACCTAGAGAGAGCGTGGGGTGTGGTATGTGCTCGTGTCTGAGGCGGCGTGCTGGTCGTCTATTGGGGGTCGATGGGGAGCAGTAGTGCACAAGAGTGAGTAAGAGGATGTCTGGGGAAGGCAGGGGGTGCAGAGCATCGTTGCTAGCCACTGTTGGACGGGTAAAGGAGGGTTGCTGCAAGGTATTCCTTCACGTCTAAGCCAGGACATGCACGAGTCTTCTTTTCTCCCTTCTCCAAAACCGATCAGCAAAAAGAAGCACTGTAGAGGTACAGTGGCAGTCGGCCATAGAGAGGTGAAAGTGCTCGAGATGTGAGGAGATGGAGTGATGATGATCCAATTAAAATAAAGAGAGAGGGAGTGAGGGATGTAGCCATGCGCGCATGCCATTCCAGACATAGCCGGCTCCCAGTTTTGCCAAGCACACGTGGATGAGGGTAAATGCTCAAATGACAATGCTTTGCAGATCAAGGAATGTTGCTAGAAATTTAGGTTCAGTTTTGTGAGCTGGTTGAAGATTTGAATTTAACTAGGAAGATATGGGTGAAGATACGGATTAATGTCTATAGGGATCATCTTTTTTTTGTATGCTGATCGCACTATGGGGTTTGCCAGAATAATGATGGAGCTACATGGTTCATATAGGTGAGAGTGATGAATAGTTGATCCCTTTAATTTTTGAAAGAAAATCATTTGTAGTAGCCTTTGAAAACCTTTAAAACTAGATAATACCCCGCGCATTGCGGCGGAACTGTATGATACAAAATAAAGTTATCGAGCAGACCAAAATAAAGAAGATAGAAAAAGGTAAGTTTGTCTGATAAATTACAAATCGTGACCTGGGACCATAACCAAAAACCCACGAGTCATGTATACATCAGGAAAATACACTCTTATATGGTACACACAAAAGGATACTTAATACCCCTATCAAACAACATGGAAAATTTATGATATCAACGAATGGGTATATTGTATATAAATAGAAAAATAAATGTTATATGCACATAACAAAAACTATGACAAATATTTCATATCTTTAAACTGAATGGAAAACTGTTCATATTTTATAGCAAAGGCAGGTCCGCCCGAGTTGAGCACACTCATATATCGTTTATCAGGTCAACAATTAATGTCTGCCTTTCAAGGAAGAACATGAACACCGTGGATTCACTTCAAACAGTGATTGGAGGAGAGAAAATAAATATATTGGAGAACTTATTCTTGGCCATCCATAAAACATAGTATAAACAAAGATATTTTAAAAGTATCGTTTAATGATATTGTACAAGCAAACTGCAAACTGAAGATATTTTCTTTTGTTGCAGTTACTCATCCGTCCAACTACTTTAACATAAGAATTATTTTTCATTACTTTGGTCCTGTTTTCTCTAATCATCAAACTGAAAAGAAAAGCTAGTATTTTGTAGTGTATAAAGGCGCACAATGTGTCTGGCGAAGAAGCTGCTACCAATTATTGGCAGTAAGTGCAGAAACTCAGAATGGCATCATTTTAACTCGTGATTCCTCTTTCCCTGCACATCAGATTAAAAAAAGAACAATAATATGTCAGAATGAGAATATTTACCCACATTTCAATATCTTGCTAACCTGAACATACCAAATGATGAGAAGTACAAATTCCTAATTCCTTCATATACGAAATTCACTCTTGGTCTTTACCTAAATGAAACAAAACAAAACAAATAATTATAATCAAGTTCAAATGTCGTAATGGAATCAAAAGCTTGTAGTGGTCTGCTGAAGGCAAGAAACAAAATAGCAAGATGCACTTGCCGTGAACACGTGATCCTTTGCTAGCTTTTTTTGGATAAAAGGCACAATGTGTCCGACTTTAAATTAATAAAGCCCACACATGCTAGCTGCTTTCAGAACCCTTTGAGGGAGAGAATAATAAAGTACTGGTAGCTGGAGCCTGTTTACCTTGGACAATTGATCAATAGCTGTACGAACCCACCAGAATCGGCTTGCAACGGCCCGGGAGAGATTCATGAGTAGCAGGGGCTAGCTCGAGCTGCTCCACATCTGTCATGGTCCAATGGCGGGGCGGCTGCTTCTGGAATCGCCAAGATGAACTGATCGACCTGCTCCAGAAAGGAAGACAGAAAATTGTAAAACAAAGGGAATAACTTACAGATTATTCGGCGAGTAAGCGCATGCAGCGAGTGAGCGCTAAAGGTGGATTGTTCGTCGTGCAAGGCGTTTGGTACCTGAGGAAGTAAAAATGTACTGACATGAAAGCCATGAAGGAAAAAAAGGAAATTAGCAGGAAATAAGGAATGTAAAAGTTTTTTTTCTGTAGGTTTGTATGTAAATGTGAAGGTCTAAATATAATAGCTTTTCCATAGACGGTTGCTTAATTATGATGTCCCGAGGGTAGCTATTTCATGTTTAAAAAGGGATTTGTAGATCTGCCTACGAGGCTAATATTTGGACTGGAGGGAGCTGTTTCATGTAAATAAATCAATTCTGTCTCAGATCTTGTAATCATGGACAACACAAAAAGATGAGGTAAACCTAGAGTTGCAAACAACAGCGGCAGACAGCTTGCGTAAGTTGGCAGTACTAATCTAACTTCTAAATAAAGATTGATTCGTGGTGTGCATGTACGGAAGATCTTACCAGTAGCTCCCGTGAGGTGAAATCAGCGGGAAGACACAGCGCCGGCGTACTGATCGAGAACCCACATATGCCTGCGGATTATTACAGGGAATTAAAAAGTAGCCAAGAGAGCTCGGGATTGGGAACGAAATAGGAAGCCAAGAGAGATCGGAAGGGATTTGCTCACCAGCGTAGCGCAGCGATGGGATGAGGCCTTTGGAAGTGGAGCGCAGATTTTGAAGGGGGGGAAATTTGCAGAAACTCGTGGCATTCCTCCATCAGTTTCCGATTGTAATGGAGATTGTGGGGAGATGAAATCTTAGTGCGGTCTCGGGGTTGATTGGGAAGGGGAATGGAACTCTTCAATGCTTCCACTCGATGAAACCGGTACCGTGGAGAAGATAAACAGGTTTTTTGTGTGTGTGATTTTCTGGAACTGGGCTGCCCATGTAACTGGGCCTCGTCCCAGGCCTTGTACGTATTGGTTTTCCTGAGTCACAGCGCTGTCGCCTCAGATGACGTAAACGGCTATGAAACATATTTAACTGGTGTAGTCGTTTGACTTGCATGGAAAACGGCCGGAAAAAAAGGAAATTGTGACGTGGCATGCTTGTATGTTTAGGAAATTCACTTAGTGGGTTGCTCCCATATAGGTATTATAGATTATAGATACAAAGCAGGTTTTTTTGAAGTTCAAAACCTCCTACTTGCATAATATAGCATAGTAGGGTTTTCTTAGGACTAATATGTGATTAAAGTGCAAGGAATGGCATAGCTACCAATCCCATGCATTTTCTTTTTTTCCTTTTCTTTTTTTTTAAAAAAACTAAGAAGATCAAAATAAAGAAATAATTTTATAGAAATAATTATTAATGGGGAAATAAGAGTGGTATGATAAATAGAACACATTTCTCAGATATTTTTGGTAAGAGAAGTCTTTGAAAAATATTTTCTAAACTTTGAAATATTTTGTAGAAGAGAATAGAGAATAAAAGGGTTTATGGTTTTAGAAATAAATGGGAGGAAAAACTCTAGTTGCATATCTATGTTGATCCCCTTTGACTTGCATCCGACTTTTAGGGCCGGTGGTTTTCTTTAATTCACACAAGCGAGAATTTTATTTGCTACGGATCAAGCACACACACACACACACCAGTTATGAGGTAATTAATTGAATAGTGAGATTGCGTTGGAACCATTTTGAGAAAAGAAGATATGAATTTGTACTCTGAGTATGATCTTGGAAAGATGGTAGCTGGGATGGCAAGATCTAGATAATGCCTAGAGGCCTACTCAGATTTATTTGAGAAGTTCTTGATAATTTTTGGGATGAGACATAGGCCCACATGTAGATCTTGGCTACTCACAATAATTGACACAATAGCCAAACTAATCAACCAGTCATACAATTGCAATTATTCAAGCATCCCAAGATGAGGTGTTACACAAGTTCTCTAGATGATCATGACTTGGAAATTGTTGAAAAGAGTTTTTTTAATAAGGAGGTAAAGCTTTTGTAAACTCTTCAAAAACTAGTGGAGATATAAAAATCTCCTTTATCAAGTTTTTCTCAAAGATGCTTGAAATTCAGTTATCAAATAATAGTTTGGAAAATAGTGGGATCATACCAACCTATAGATCCCCGTAGGTTTTATAAATACTCAGGTTGGAAAACCTTTGTGCCAAAGTAAATCTTGGCTCCTTGTTTTGGAAAAAGGTCAAATCATTTAAAATAGGAGGTGTTGCCAAGATAATGATTTTAATAAAATAGCTAGTAGCCTTTTTTAATGACATGATCACAAGAGTACAATTATTGTGTTGGTTCACAATCTTGTTCAACAGTCAACTCTATCAGATGTAAACACCACACAAAAATCAAGGCAAAAATGCATGAGACTTCATTAAACTTGATTAAGCACAAAAAGTTTTTGTTGGCCCTCATTTTTGCCTCACTAAACACTGCTTAAACTTAGTTGCAAAAGTTGGGGTGTTACAGGTCTTCCCCCCTTATAAGAATCTCGTCCCGAGATTCCTATGCGTGGAACTAGAGAGGTGTAGAGGCTCGGTCAGAGTTAGACTTCAAAAAGGTTTCTCTTCCAAATTTTCGGTAACATTCTGAGCTTCATTGAAGACTTGCTTTTCCAAAGATGTGGATCTTCTTATTTTTCTAATGTTAATGGCTAGAGAGTTGATGTTGCCAAACGTATCTTGACAAAAACCTTGTCGAGACGCCTTTGAGGTCAATGCGGCTAGGCTATCTAGGGTGCCCGTAAAGATTCTACAAAAGTTGGAAGGTTATCATCTGGTAGCTGAGGTCTTGAACAGTTGAGGCTTCTCGGGTAGCTCTTGTTGATTGGGTTCGTCACTTCCATCGTTTAGCTTGATGGAGTCTCCAAATCTTTGTGTCGCGTATTGAAGCTTGAGGCTGGTGTAGACCTTTTGTCCTGAGCCTGCAGTGCTCGGGCGTTTGTAGAGAATGATACTTAAGCTTCGGTCTTGCTGGGCACGTAGGATCTGTAGACTTAATTCTCTACCCTTCCTAACTATCAGGGCACATGTTAGTCCTATCAGGCAACATCCTTCTAAGTCGTCTCGGGCTTGAGCTGAAAATGCTTCATGTGTCTGTACATCACCGCTGGTGTGTCTTCAAGTAGTCAATTACCCAATTCTTCTTGTCTTCAGGTTGGTGGATGGCATCAAAGATCTTCTTGCTTCTTCATCTTCTTGTAGCCTTGGTGATCTTGAGGTAGGTTGGGGTATGTCAATCAGACTTTGTCTTCATGTGCCAAGAACTTGTTGAACTTCACAAGTTAGGCTTGGCCTTCGATACTAATATGCTCAATGTTAGTTGGCTTGTTAGAAGTTAAGCCATTGCTGAAGGGGTTAAGAAAAAAAATGACCAAAGTTAGCGAGACTCCACTTCAAAATGGAACCCATGTTAGTGAAGCCATTGTCTTTTAGAAAACTTGGGTAGCCCGGGAGAGTCTATCTTCTGCTTCTTGATGTCGTAGGAGGATCTTGATAGAGCTTGAAATAATAAGCACGATTTGTTGTGCCAGATCTTGGGTATGTTTTGTAAGAAGAAAAGTAATACTCTACTAACAAGGTTAGAGTTAGTGTTTTACTTTTAACTTGTCTATGCTACTCGAGCTGACATAAATATATAAGAGGAAAACACATTTTAGAGAGGTCACCTATTCAGGGTTATACCAGCTAGAGGGTTTTTAAGGCCGATAGGCCGAAAACAAGCACAAGCACTAGGTAGCAACACACACTCAAGAAACACACACAAGCAACCTTCAAACAATCATATCCAACATAGGAGGTACTTCAGGTACCAAGAACGCCTAATACTCGCGGTATTTGGGGATAGCTCAACCAAAACAATTGAGCTTATCCTATTCATCCTAGGGTCGTGGTTGGTCATAGATGTTGATGCCTTCTTTTGTTGATGCTGCCTTTCATTGAACTTGATGGTAGTCGCGAGGTAGATGCAGTGTTGTTGAGCCGTTGATGTTGAGTTGGGGAGTGCAGACTCATAGACCTTCTTGTCTCACCTCACTTGAATGTGAGGTCTTCGGAAGGGTCGTTGAATTTCCTAGATATGATAACACCTCATTATAGGCCTAGAAATTTCTAGTCAAGAAACTGAGTATTTGATCCTTGGCAACTGCAAAAGTGCGAGTCCAGGGAGGAACAAAGTCAGTTCCTTGACAGAGCCATTGGTGTCAACCAAAGGCAAAATATTTATCGCCACTCTTCTTTCTTTGTGGTTGGCGAGGTTTGAAGAGGTCCTTCTGAATATTTGCTCCACCTTGCATCGCTAAGCTTCAGGTCTAATTAGGGTATAACGTCCATTAATTAAATTTGAAGAAGATGAGATAAAATAGTAAAAATTGTGAAAACTTTGGCAATCAGATAGATAAGATTAGAAGTTTTGAAGAGGTGAAAATAGTACAAGCCATTCTATTGGCTTCATAAGAAAATAAGTGTTGCAAATAGGTTTACTCAAAAAGTATTTCCTAACTAATGCCCATGCTAAACTAGGGTCTCCTAAAGTCAGGATGGCTCTGATACCAACTCTGTGGGGACCCCGGACTAACCATCCGAAATACCCGATATGCATATAATTCACGACCCCATGATCAGTGTGTCATGAATCCACATATCCGAGTTGATAACAGAATTACATCATCCTTTATAGTACCGAATAATATACTTACAATTGGTCACATGACCAAGTATGATATTGCCATGCAGGGCAAGTTTACAATTAAGCCGCGGATACCAAGCAGCGTTGATGACCCACGTCATACCTACTACCCTACACGCAACTGACTGGGAGACGTTCCTAGTTTGCACCGGCGTCATCATAACCACCTTCTCCTTCTGTATTGTCTTCTCCATAGTCTGACCAAGTTAATAGCCAGGGACAAAGCCATGAGTACATTTTGGAATTATACTCGCAAACCATCTAAAAGGAGGTGTTGACATGCAGTTTGGCTGTAGCAAGGTGAAAGGCTCTAATCTAGTTTTCTCTTCACTAACATAGTTTCTCTTGTCGATATAGCATGTCATACAACATCTCTATATCTTTGTTGAAAAACAATTTTTAGAAAACAGATTTTGTAAACTCTCTAGGGAAGGGGAAAACTCATTTATTTCTCAAGAGAGGGAGCCAGTGGTCAATCAAACATGACCACCTCCCTTTATAAATCTAGGTCAATCACACATGACCATCCCATTTCCTTTGGCAGTACCCTGCAAGTACTCTGAACCATGGCCGTGCCATGGCAGTACCCTCTGAGTACTCCTCCCAGCACCTTTCTCCATTTCTTTCTGAAAACACTTATATAAAACCAAAACTTGACATTGGGTAATGTAGTGATCTTTACAACCGTCCATGACCGAGGACTCGGCTATTCGAATAGGTTTACACTCTGCAGAGGTTGTACACTTTACCCATAGGATTTGATAAATCCGTCGGGATGCCACCACGGTCCGTCATACACTAGTATGCGGGGTTTGGATAATCGAACGAAGTCTTCCATATACCTACCTTAGTACGGGTGCCTGCCCTGTGGATTTAACCTCCCCGGCAAACCCTGGCAGCCTACCTCCATCATCTCGAGTGTAGCTCCAGTGCCACGGTGGGAGAACCCAAGTGTCTTCCGGCCGGATAAATCCCGAAGGATCCCAATTTACTATTGCCCATACTCTTGCAGCAACCCGGATTCCGGGGTCCTACAAACCCTTATATAGTGTGAGGCTCCCCGCACTAAAGCAAATAAACTTCAAACTAAGCACCGTCCCATACCGGGGTAATGTGGTTGCACAGGTTAATTATTCCGAGCGACTACAAAGAAACACCAATGCCTTTTTACAAAACCACCAACTCCTTCCTTCATGTCCCACTTTGTTCCAAAACCACTTTTAAAACATTTCAGTGGAGTAAATACTATTCCAGGGTTTTCAAAAACATTTTTGAAACTTTTCCGAGAGTTTTCCCATCCTAGAGTTTTTGGCTCCACTAAAAGTTTTCCAAAGACTTTGATGCTAACCATCAAGTCTCTAATATAGGGGTGTTGAGTAGGTGTCAAGGGTGTCATCATTATAGATGATAATGAGTTGACTTGTGGAGCTAAGTCATCAACTATTGCTATATAGAGAATAATAGCAATATAGAAAACAATGCATATTAAGAAAACAGTAGTAAAACAATGCAAAGTGAATTAGTAGGATTCAGGTATGCAACAAGTAGATGGCTTGCCTTGGTCAGCTATGTCCCTGAGCTTCTTATCTTTATCTCAAGGTGCTCATCTTCTTCTTCTGCACTTTCGAGATACCTCTTCCTCTCCGGTGGCATTCGATTCTAACATCGCAAAATAAATCAAACGCATTCAATCAGCACACACACATACAAAGGACAAGCATATGACAAGTAATTCCAAACACACAAGCAGAGAGGGAAGGTGAATACATTCTAACCTTCAGGGATGCAATTCATCAAAATCAAGTTTATAATTTCCCCCCTAATTGTAATTAGGGTCTTCACACTAGTACTTTGCACAGAAAGATAAAATACCAAATAACCAAACAAGGGTTAAACCTTACAACTACAGGTACTGGGGAACTATGAGACACTAGAACAAGTGACTTTTTGTCCAGAACATTTTTCTGCAATTAATAACAATTCCTGAAAGCAATAAAGCCATACAAGCACACTAATCCACAAATATAGTTACTGAAACATCTAGCAAGCAAATAAGGTACCTACAGATAGATATCATCAATACAAACCCAACAAAAGTGGATTTGCAATTTTTTGATTAACAGATAATATTCTATGCACTTTCTAGTCAAAAAAACTCTACCACAAAATCATATGGTTTCAGAAAAATTCTCTCTCTAGTAACAAGCAAGGATTTTCAGTACATGCCAAGTAAAATTGGTCTCACCAAAAAAAAAACTTCACAAAATAGGTTTTATAATTTTCCAAACTCAGATCTGGTAGAATTTTGCGTAAACAACTATTCAATAAATAAAGGTTCATTTGCATGCAAGCTAGTGGCTTTTGAAAGATATTTTAGATATCTGTCCAACAAAATTGGACCCAAACCATTTAGTTTTATGGATCTCAAGACATGGATATATTAGTGAAAATGACACATTTCGGTGGATTAAATCTCAGAAATGATATAAAAATTATTTTGCCAAGGGACTTGATCTGAATAATAGATAAATAGATTAGGAACATGTATAAAACTATATATAGTCATTTTCATGTTCATAGAATAAATGGTGATTTAAGTTCGAACTTAGATCTAGCAGTTCTAAATAGGATTCTTTGAAAAGAAACAAAACAAAAATTGCAATGGGTCGATTCTGAGAGGATCTGGGTAGATCCATAGCAGACCAGCCCAAGCTATGACTAGACATTTGCTAAAAAAAATAACAAGACTCAAGCTTTAAAATTCATGTAGCACATTAGCTACATGCACGATCGGTGCCTTTGCTATCTGTACTCGACGGATCATCTAGAAAAAAGAAGCTGTACTTGAGGGAGGCAACTGGTGCTCACCGTGGGGCTCTCAGGGACGATGGAGAAGGGTCGAGGAGGATGCGTGATACGTCTCAAACGTATCTTTAATTTTTGATGCTCCATGCTTTGTTTTACACCATTTGCCTACTGTTTCGTTACACTTAGTGGCATTTTTATACGCTTTCCGGAACTAACCTATTAACGAAGTGCCACAGTGCCAGTTCCCTGTTTTCTGCTGTTTTTGGTTTCAGAAGTGATACACAGGAAATATTCTCGGAATTGGATGAAACAAGTTCCAGAAGTCATATTTCATCGGGAAGCACCCAAAGATCAGAAGACCTGTCGGAGGGGGGCCATGAGGCCCCCACACACAGGGGCGGCGCGGCCTGGCCCCTGGCCGCGCCACCCCCGTGTGAGGGCCCCTGGCTCCACCTCTGACAGCCCCCCTTCGCCTACATATACCCCCTGACGAGAAAAACCTAAGGGCCCGATCAGATTTCCAGAACACATCGCGATCCGCCGCCGCCGTCGACCCGAAGATCGGGAGGGTCCAGAAGCTCTTCCCGGCACCCTGCCGGAGAGGGGAATCGCCACCGGAGGTCTTCTTCATCGCCATGCTTGCCTCCGGAGCGATGAGTGAGTAGTCTACCTTGGACTATGGGTCCATAGCAGTAGCTAGATGGTTGTCTTCTCCACCATGTGCTTCATGTTTAGATCTCATGAGCTGCCCTACATGATTGAGATCACCGTTATGTAATACTATGATGTTGGTTTGTTGGGATCCGATGAATATTGGTGTTTATGATTAAGTTGCTATACTGAATTTTATCTTATGTTATCTCTATGATGTTTATGATCTTGCATGCTCTCCGTTGTTAGTAGCTATCTTGGCCGAGTAGTTGCTAGTGACTCCAAGAGGGGGTATTTATGCTCGATAGTGGGTTCATGCCTCTATTTCACCTGGGGGAGTGACAGAAACCTCTAAGGTGGTAGATGTGCTGTTGCTACTAGGGAGAAAACAACATTCATATGCTCGAGGGCATATGCTTTGTTTACATTACACACTTTGCTTAATGCAATTATCTGTTGTTCGCAACTTAATACTTCTAGGGTGTTCGGATGATATCCCCGGGGGTGGATTATTAGTCATAGATGCAGTTGGATGGAGGTCTATGTATTTTGTTGTAATGCCCAGAGTGAATCTCATAGTGATCTTCTTGACATATCACGTTAGCTCTATTCTATCAATTGCCCAACTGTAATTTGTTTACCCAGCATGTTATTTATCTATGGAGAGACACCACTAGTGAACTGTGGACCCCGGTCCTATTTTAATCATATTGCAATCACCTGTTTACTTTTCCCGCACTGTTTACTTTACTAGCATTTTACTACTGTTTTCCACTCGATACGCTCATAACCTTTGTTTCAAGCGAACCGGTGAGATTGACAACCTCATCGCAAGTTGGGAACAAAGTATTTGTTTGTGTGTGTGCAGGTTCCACGTTGCAGCTAGCAAGCAAAGCTTGGACGAGGCGCCACATATAAATTGTCCGCTGCTGTCGCAAGCTAGCAAGCATCACCTTCAGTCGTCACCGTCTCTCCTTCTCCTGATCGACATTAAACCTTGGTTTCTTAATTGAGGGAAAACTAGCCGCTACACTCATCATACCTTCCTCTTGGGGTTCCCAACGGGCTGGTCAAGCACCACGCACAAGGAAGTCTGCTTCCACATCATCACCAAGTAGCAGCTGATTTTCTGGCGCCGTTGCCGGGGAGTGAGAAGAAGCTTCCTCGTCAACTTGGCAGCAGCTGATTTTCTGGCGCCGTTGCCGGGGAAGGAAGAGAAGACTTCTGCGAGGGGAGTTCTTCGCACGCACATTCTTTACTTTGTTATTTGTTTGCTTTACTTTACTTTATTTTACCTGCATTGTTTTTATATCAAAAACCCAAAAAAATTAGAATCCTTGGTAGCTGTTTTTACCTATTTACTTTCGTTTTGCTAAAATGGCCAATCCTGAAAACACCAAGTTGTGTGACTTTGCTAGCACAAACAATAGTGATTTTATCTGCACTCCTATTGCACCACCTGTTCCTGCTACTACTTTTTATGAGATCAAGCCTGCTTTATTGAACCTTGTTATGAAAGAGCAATTTTCTGGTGCTAGTATTTCTATCATGCCTAGAAAGATTTATGACATGCTTGGTTTACCACCGCTTGAAAAGTGTTATTTTGATGTTCCTATTGCTGATGTTGCTAAGAAGAAACCTTTGGGAAGGATTAATGATGTTCTTATTGTGGTTAACAATAACCTTGTTCCCGTTGATTTTCTTGTTATGGACGTTGAATGCCATGCTTCATGTCCTATTATTTTGGAAAGACCTTTTCTTCGAACTGTAGGTGCTATCATTGATATGAGGGAAGGCACTATCAAGTATCAATTCCCACTAAAGAAAGGTATGGAACACTTCCCTAGGAAAAGAAAGAAATTACTTTTTGACTCTATTCTTAGAGCAAATTATGAGCTTGATGCTTCATCGCTTGATATTACTTGATTCGCATTTTTCTGCGCCTAGCTCAAAGGCGCTAAAGAAAAGCACTCTTGGGAGATAACCCATTGTTTTATTTTCAGTACTTTTTCTTTTATTTGAGTCTCAGAAGTCATTACTACTGTAATGACCGCTCTTTATCTTGTTTATTTCGTTTTTGTGCCAAGAGAAGCCTCTAATTTGAGTGAGGTAAAGATTTGGGGTTATTGCTGTCCTGAAACTGTTTTCGGTGCTGCACCGTAAAAATTCGTATAAAATCACTGTATATCTTTTGGACCTGAAATTTCTTGTGCTTATGCCCCAGGTTATATCCAAACTTTCGTTAGTTGAACACTTTTTGATTTGAGCAACGGAAAATCCCTCAAAAATTCGTCCTTTGTCAGCTGTCCAGTTTTGACAGATTTCTGCCAATATTCGTTTTTGCCACTTTATCGCTTTCTTTTGAGTTCTTTTTGATCATGGAACTCTTGTGGAAGTTGCTACAGTAGTATATACTTTATATGTGGTGGTTTTGGGTTGAAACCTGAAGCTAAAAGAGGTTGAATATATTTTATGCTTGCACTAATGTTGCTAATAGAATTGTGTTTAGTTTTGTATGAAGGAAGTTTTCAAGTGTAGGGATTGGAGAATGATGAGATGAGTTGAAGAATGGACAAAAGCTCAAGCTTGGGGATGCCCAGCACCCCAAGAAATATCCAAGAAGTACAAGCGTCAAAGCTTAGGGATGCCCCCGAGGCACCCCTTCTTCATCGGCAAAAATCAGGTCACCTTTCAAAACACTATATTTTTATTGCTTCATGCACTATGTGTTTTTCTTGGAGCGTCAGTTGTTTTAGTTTTCTTAGTTTGTTTAGTTTGTTTGTTTGCTGCAATAAATGGTTGGACCCCAACAAATTTCCTTTGGAGGAGATATACTCGTTTTCATTTGCAAAGAATGCTCTAGTTTTCACTCTTATCGTTCATCGAGCATTCTAGTTTTTCTGCTACTGCTTTTGGTTTTCGTTTTCGCCTTGATTTGCGTTCAGATCTTGTCATATCTTTTCATCAAGGTGTATTTTTGCCTCTGGTCTTTATTGGTTTTCATCAAAAGAGGTATCTTTAAAAATTTCAAATGGTGTTGGAAAAGAGAAAAAGCTTTGTGCAAAATAGTGGTACAAGAAGGAGCTTGTGTAGACTGCGGCTTAGGCTTTTTCATGTCATGCTAGATGTCTTTTTGATAGTATGCTTAGTGGTTTTGCTGTAGCATGACTTGTCTCAAATAACTGAGATTGCTTAATGAGCCTTTGAAAAAATCATGCGTTGTTTTTATTGTATGGAAGCATTATTTTGGTTTTCTCCTTGATGCTTTATTTGGGTTGACTTGGCGCATGCTCACACATGTTAGACTCTTCCAAAGTCGCCATTAGCCTTCATGATCATTTAGTTTTTGACTTTTGATGCCATCGTATGCTTCTTTTAATGTCGCTTTGTCGCTTTGCATGATTATGGCCATTATTGCTCTCTTAGTCGGTCGCTCCCAGTCTTTTGCTAGCCCTCGCCTTGTACTGAGTATGAGCTCTACTCGTGCATCCAACTCATAAAAGCCAAGTTTTCCAAAGTGTCCACTATAAATTCCTATGCATTGTATTTTTTAAGCCATTCCAAAGTAAAATTTTCGTGTGCTACCTTTCAAAAAACCTTCAAAATACTTCTCGTTTTGTGACACTGTTTTCAGCTCATGGGGACGTAGTGGTCGGATTTGCTATCTTCCATATTGCTTATTCCAAAAAAGAAAAAAAAAGTGAAAAATAGAAAAAAAGGCACTCCTCCAAGAATGTGAATGTTGGTGGGCACCCGATGGAATCGGTTAGCCATGGTATGTGAAAGGAAAAGGTGGGGAGGAGTGCCAAGTTTTATAAAAAGAGCACCAAAGTGCCAATCTCTCTCTCAAAAACTTGCTTCATTTTTGTATGGAAGATAGTAAGAACCCCATTGCCAGTCGTTGACAAAGACAACCACCTCTCAAAATCAAGTTTTATCTCTGTTTTACAAAATGAAAAGCTCTAGCACATGCTAAATCACTGCTTCCCTCTGCGAAGGGCCTATCTTTTACTTTTATGTTGAGTCACCACCTTCTTTCTTTATGCACCATTAAGAGAGCATAGTTGTCATTCTTAGTGTGATATGCATTGTCCCAAGGTTCATTGATTGACTCATATTGTCGGTTTCACTTGTTCTTAAATTATTTGTATCTAGTCGCAATCTTAAACTTTGAGGTGTCCTATGCATTTATGTTTTGCTCTCTTTGAAGGACAAGCTGAAAACCACTTGTATGTTTTTCCTTATGATTCGAACACACGTTTGACTTTCATTGTTTCATTACCATGATCTTTTGTTTGTGTTCATTTGCATGTTTACAACATGGTTGCTAAGTTCTTATTGTCATGATTATATCTTCATGCCCATGTTTTAAGTTCTATTGATCCCAGCTCATCAATGCTTACATATATGATCAAGATTGTGTAGGTGCATGTCACCTCAAAAATTATTCTTTTGTTATCACTTACCTACTCGAGGACGAGCAGGAGTTAAGCTTGGGGATGCTTGATACGTCTCAAACGTATCTATAATTTTTGATGCTCCATGCTTTGTTTTACACCATTTGCCTACTGTTTCGTTACACTTAGTGGCATTTTTATACGCTTTCCGGAACTAACCTATTAACGAAGTGCCACAGTGCCAGTTCCCTGTTTTCTGCTGTTTTTGGTTTCAGAAGTGATACACAGGAAATATTCTCGGAATTGGATGAAACAAGTTCCAGAAGTCATATTTCATCGGGAAGCACCCAAAGATCAGAAGACCTGACGGAGGGGGGCCACGAGGCCCCCACACACAGGGGCGGCGCGGCCTGGCCCCTGGCCGCGCCACCCCCGTGTGAGGGCCCCTGGCTCCACCTCTGACAGCCCCCCTTCGCCTACATATACCCCCTGACGAGAAAAACCTAAGGGCCCGATCAGATTTCCAGAACACATCGCGATCCGCCGCCGCCGTCGACCCGAAGATCGGGAGGGTCCAGAAGCTCTTCCCGGCACCCTGCCGGAGAGGGGAATCGCCACCGGAGGTCTTCTTCATCGCCATGCTTGCCTCCGGAGCGATGAGTGAGTAGTCTACCTTGGACTATGGGTCCATAGCAGTAGCTAGATGGTTGTCTTCTCCACCATGTGCTTCATGTTTAGATCTCATGAGCTGCCCTACATGATTGAGATCACCGTTATGTAATACTATGATGTTGGTTTGTTGGGATCCGATGAATATTGGTGTTTATGATTAAGTTGCTGTACTGAATTTTATCTTATGTTATCTCTATGATGTTTATGATCTTGCATGCTCTCCGTTGTTAGTAGCTATCTTGGCCGAGTAGTTGCCAGTGACTCCAAGAGGGGGTATTTATGCTCGATAGTGGGTTCATGCCTCTATTTCACCTGGGGGAGTGACAGAAACCTCTAAGGTGGTAGATGTGCTGTTGCTACTAGGGAGAAAACAACATTCATATGCTCGAGGGCATATGCTTTGTTTACATTACACACTTTGCTTAATGCAATTATCTGTTGTTCGCAACTTAATACTTCTAGGGTGTTCGGATGATATCCCCGGGGGTGGATTATTAGTCATAGATGCAGTTGGATGGCGGTCTATGTATTTTGTTGTAATGCCCAGAGTGAATCTCATAGTGATCTTCTTGACATATCACGTTAGCTCTATTCTATCAATTGCCCAACTGTAATTTGTTTACCCAGCATGTTATTTATCTATGGAGAGACACCACTAGTGAACTGTGGACCCCGGTCCTATTTTAATCATATTGCAATCACCTGTTTACTTTTCCCGCACTGTTTACTTTACTAGCATTTTACTACTGTTTTCCACTCGATACGCTCATAACCTTTGTTTCAAGCGAACCGGTGAGATTGACAACCTCATCGCAAGTTGGGAACAAAGTATTTGTTTGTGTGTGTGCAGGTTCCACGTTGCAGCTAGCAAGCAAAGCTTGGACGAGGCGCCACATATAAATTGTCCGCTGCTGTCGCAAGCTAGCAAGCATCACCTTCAGTCGTCACCGTCTCTCCTTCTCCTGATCGACATTAAACCTTGATTTCTTAATTGAGGGAAAACTAGCCGCTACACTCATCATACCTTCCTCTTGGGGTTCCCAACGGGCTGGTCAAGCACCACGCACAAGGAAGTCTGCTTCCACATCATCACCAAGTAGCAATGCGCAGGATCAGGGATCTGCATGTGCACTCGCAGGATCTAGAATGGTGCTCCCAGGCGACGACACGCTCGAGTTCGTTGGGGACGAACGCGACCAAAACAGGACGATGGCGACGCCGATACTGCTCCCTAAGGTGCAAGAAAAGGCACGTTAGGGTGAGAACTAAGTGGGAAGCTCAAGGATACTATCGGGAGGATGAACCCCGGTAGGGTCAAGAGACTAGAAAGATACAAGAAATATGGTTGACTTTTATGTTGATTGACTAAGGTTGGGTCTGGCCAGAATATAAGAGCGTCGGTCAGATTGGCATATAAGTGTATCCCGGCTAGTGTTCAGATATGCCGGTATAACCGAGATACTTATTTGATACGTTGTGCAGGAGCAGGGGAGGCCGGATTACCCAACCTTCATAGGTCGTTGGTCTGGCACATAGGTCCAGGGTATGGCTAACGGCTATATCCAGGACATGGAAGTCAACCAAGGTGTCATATCCCAACAATCAAAGAGAGATTCTGCCAAGCATGGAGGGAGATCATGATGACAGGGTGCACAGTGGTGGTTTACCAACCCACACTGTGCATAAGTACAGTCCTTACCTCACAGTGGTAAGGTCACAATCCAAGAAGTACAAGGTACAAGGATGTTGAGTCCCATCGAGAGCAATCAGGGGCAAAGTCAAGGGTCTCAGCCATCGTCAGCACGTCCTGTTTGGAGTGTAGTTGATGTCTCCTGGTCTCATGTGACCGTTGTAACCCTGGCCACCACTATATAAGGTGGCACAGGGAGCCCTAGTAAGGGGTTGGTGATTCAGTGTTCTTACACTTAGCAGTTTATCTTCCTCCTCTAGTAGAGAGCTTGGAAGCACCATTGTTGTGCACTCCATCGATCCAAATATATAACCAGTAGAGCAGGAGTAGGGGTGTTATCTCTTTACGAGAGCCCTGAACCTGGGTAGATCTGTGTCCCTTTCTGTCGTGCTTCTTAGCTCGTTCCCCTCCCGAATACTCCAGCATCTAGTTTGGCCCCCATTTAAGCCATCCCATGGCATATGTTGTTTCACCATGATGACATTTGGCGCCCACCATGGGGCAGATCGATATGCTGGGCGGAGTTTTCATTCGGACGGGGTCCGTGATAGCAGCTTCGGGAGTGCGCGTGGTCTCTGGCCTCGTCCAGAGGCTAGGCTCGCTCAGCTTCATAAGCAACAACGCCGGATGTCTCGGCGGCCGACCGTTCCCCAGGGATGGCCAGATCATGTCTTTCGGTTCCCATGAGGTGTACGTGGGGACTGAGAGTGTTTGCAGGGAAAAGGTGCTGGTGGCGGCAGATCCTCCGTCACATCGGCTGGTGATACGTCTCAAACGTATCTATAATTTTTGATGCTCCATGCTTGTTTTTACACCATTTGCCTATTGTTTCGTTACACTTAGTGGCACTTTTATGCGATTTCCGGAACTAACCTATTAACAAAGTGCCACAGTGCCAGTTTCCTGTTTTCTGCTATTTTTGTGTTTCAGAAGTGATACACAGGAAATATTCTCGGAATTGGACGAAACAAGTTCCTGAAGTCTTATATCACGGGGAAGCCTCCAGAGATCAGAAGAAGTGAAGGAGGGGGGCCACGTGGCCCCCACACACAGGGGTGGCGCGGCCAGACCCCTGGCCGTGCCGGGCCCGTGTGAGGGGCCGTGGTCCCCCCTCTGACAGCTCCCTTTCGCCTATATTTACCCCCTGACGAGGAAAACCTAAGGGCCCGATCAGATTTCCAGAAAGAGTTCCGTAGCTCCGCCGCCGCCACCGACGAATTTCGGGGGACAGAAGTCTCTGTTTCGACACCCTGCCGGGACGGGGAAGTGCCCCCGGAGCCATCTCCATCGGTCTCCATCGCCATCTCCGCCGTCTCCATCGACCTCACCGCCATCTCCATCAACCTTGCTGTCTCCTATGATGAGGAGGGAGTAGTTCATCCCCGGGGCTGAGGGCTCTACCGGTAGCTATGTGGTTCACCTCTCTCTCCCATGATGTGATCTTTATGTGATCGTGAGCTTTGTATCATGTTGAACAAGTACATGTTATTATTCAGATATTTTGTGTACTCTAGCAATGTTATTAAAGTAATCTATTCCTCCTGCTATGATGTAACGGTGACAGTGCGTGCATCATGGTGGTACTTGGTTTAGGCTATGATTGTGATCTCTTGTGGATTATGAGAATAATTATTGCTATGATAGTATTGAGTGATCTATTCCTCCTTTCATGGTGTAAAGTTGACAGTGTGTGCACCGTGTTAGTACTTGGTTTAAGTTGCAATGATTTCTATCTTGAGTTGTGATCTGATTTGTTTATCTCTATGAGTGGTGTTTGTCAAGTACTTGATGAACTTTAAGGGGTGCTTCTGTAGCCACTACGCGATGATTAGTGTTATTCAATAGGAGAGTAATTCAGAGTACCTTAGCAAGAGAAGTTACTTATTCATTCATGTTATATTGTTGGGAGTGTGTCCACTAGTGAAAGTATGATCCCTAGGCCTTGTTTCCAAGCTTTGCATATCGTTTACTTGCTGTTTTGTTACTTGTTTGCTCGCAGCGATTTTTATTCCAAGTTACATTTGCTACTTATAATCATCACTACTACTTGTATTTCACTATCTCTTCGCCGAACTAGTGCACCTATACATTTGACAAGTGTATTGGGTGTGTTGGGGACACAAGAGACTTTCTGTATCGTAATTGCAGGGTTGCTTGAGAGGGATAGCTTTGACCTCTAACCTCCCTGAGTTCGATAAACCTTGGGTGATCCACTTAAGGGAAACTTGCTGCTGTTCTACAAACCTCTGCACTTGGAGGCCCAACAAGTGTCTACAAGAATAGAAGTGCGTAGACATCAAGCTCTTTTCTGGCGCCGTTGCCGGGGAGGTAAGGTAAAAGGTACTCGCATCCTCCTGTGTGAGTGCTCGAAGTTATTTCCTTTAGATTCTGCAATTACATCTTTTTATTTCTTGTTTTTATTTTCACTAGTTATGCTTAATGGAAAACAATGAGTTCTGTAGTCTTTTTCCTGAGTTTAGATATGAAGTGTTTGAAGAGAAAATTGAAAAACCTTTGGAGCTTAGTTTGCATGCTAATAGTGTTGTTAGTATGAATGCTTTGAACACCGTTGTTGATAATGCTATAGAAAAGTCTAAGCTTGGGGAAGCTGGTTTTGTTAAGCATGATATTTTTAGTTCCCCAGCTTTAGTGGAGAAAATTTGCTCTGATGATATTTTATCTCCCCTATGTGATGTTCCTTCTTATGATGATATGTTTAAAGAATATGCTTTGCGAAATAGTTGCTCTCTAGCTTGTGATGATACTAAACCTCTAGTTTATGATGGCTATGATGATGAGTATAATATTTTCAGTTCACCTACTATTGAGGATAAAATTAGTTATGATTACAATATGCCTCCTATTTATGATGATTATGGTGATGAGAATAATTATTCTGCTGAATCTGCTCCTACTACTATTGTTCCTGTGGTGAGTATTAATTCTTTTATGCATGTGGCTCATGATAGGGATGCTTTATGTGATAGTTATATTGTTAGTTCTATTCATGATGCTACTGAAAGTTATTATGAGAGAGGAAACCATGGTTTGATGGACCTCAATAATATTAAGTTTCCCCTCTTTATGTTGCAAATCTTGAAGTGGCACTTGTTTTATCTATCCATGCTTGCTACTATGTGCCTCGTTGATTTATTTTCTTACAAGATTCCTATGCATAGGAAGTGGTTCAGATATAAATGTATTTCACATTTGCTTTTTGATGCTCTCTATTGCTTTAAGTTCCTATATGGCGCCTTTGCCTCAAGCTCTTATATGGCGCCCACATGAGCATCTTTGCAAATTATTGCGCCTAGCTCAAAGGCGTTAAAGAAAAGCACTCTTGAGAGATAACCCAATATTTTATTTTCAGTACTTTTTCTTTTATTTGAGTCTTGGAAGTTATTACTACTGTAATAACCGCTCCTTATCCTTTTTATTTCGTTGTTGTGCCAAGAGAAGCCTCTAATTTGAGTGAGGTAAGATTTGGGGATGTTGCTGTCCTGAAACAGTTTTCGGTGCTGCACCGTAAAAATTCGTGAAAATTCTCTGTATATCTTTTGGACCTGCAATTTCTTGTGCATATGCCCCAGGTTATTTCCAAACTTTTCTTAGTTGAACACTTTTTGATTTGAGCAACAGAAAACCCCTCAAAAATTCGACCTTTTTCAGCTGTTCAATTTTGACAGATTTCTGCCAATATTTGTGTTTGCCACTTTATCGCTTTCTTTTGAGTTCTTTTGATTATGGAACTTTTAGGGAAGTTGCTACAGTAGTATATGCTATATATGTGGTGGTTTTAGGTTGAAACCTGAAGCAAAAAGAGGTTGAATATATTTTATGCTTACACTAATGTTGCTAATAGAATTGTGTTTAGTTTTGTATGAAGGAAGTTTTCAAGTGTAGGGATTGGAGAATGATGAGATGAGATGAAGAATGGACAAAAGCTCAAGCTTGGGGATGCCCATGCATCACCCCAAGAAATATCCAAGAAGTACAAGCGTCAAAGCTTGGGGATGCCCCCGAGGCACCCCTTCTTCATCGGCAAAAATCAGGTCACCTTTCAAAACACTATATTTTTATTGCTTCATGCACTATGTGTTTTTCTTGGAGCGTCAGTTGTTTTAGTTTTCTTAGTTGGTTTAGTTTGTTTGTTTGCTGCAATAAATGGTTAGATCACATCATGTTTCTTTTGGAGGAGATGAACTCGCTTTTCATTTGCCAAGAACACTCTAGTTTTCACTCTTATCGTTCACCGAGTGTTCTTCTTTTTCTGCTACTGCTTTCGGTTTTTGTTTTCGCCTTGATTTGCATTCAGATCTTTTCATATCTTTTCATCAAGGTGTATTTTTGCCTCTGATCTTTATTGGTTTTCATCAAAAGAGTTGGATTAAAAATTTCAAATGGTGTTGGAAAAGAGAAAAAGCTTTGTGCAAAATAGTGGTACAAGAAGGAGCTTGTGTAGACTGCGGCTTAGCCTTTTTCATGTCATGCTTGATGTATTTTTGATAGTATGCTTAGTGGTTTTGCTGTAGCATGACTTGTCTCAAATAACTGAGATTGCTTAATGAGCCTTTGAAAAAATCATGCGTTGTTTTTATTGTATGGAAGCATTATTTTGGTTTTCTCCTTGATGCTTTATTTGGGTTGACTTGGCGCATGCTCACGCATGTTAGACTCTTACAAAGTCGCCTATAGCCTTCATGATCATTTAGTTTTTGACTTTTGATGCCATCTTATGCTTTTTTTAATGTCGCTTTGTCGCTTTGCATGATTATGGCCATTATTGCTCTCTTAGTTGGTCGCTCCCAGTCTTTTGCTAGCCCTCACCTTGTACTGAGTATGAGCTCTACTCGTGCATCCAACTCCTAAAAACCAAGTTTTCCAAAGTGTCCACTATAAACTCCTATGCATGGTATTTGTAAGCCATTCCAAAGTAAAATTTTCATGTGCTACCTTCCAAAAACCTTCAAAATACTTCTCGTTTTGTGACACTATTTTCAGCTCATGGGGACGTAGTGGTCGGATTTGCCATCTTCCATATTGCTTATTTCAAAAAGAAAAAAAAGGAGAAAAAAAGAAAAAAGGCACTCCTCCAAGAATGTGAATGTTGGTGGGCACCCGATGGAATCGGTTAGCCATGGTATGTGAAAGGAAAAGGTGGGGAGGAGTGCCAAGTTTTATAAAAAGAGCACCAAAGTGCCAATCTATCTCTCAAAAACTTGCTTCATTTTTGTATGGAAGATAGTAAGAACCCCATTGCCAGTCGTTGACAAAGACAACCACCTCTCAAAATCAAGTTTTTATCTCTGTTTTACAAAATGAAAAGCTCTAGCACATGCTAAATCACTGCTTCCCTCTGCGAAGGGCCTTTCTTTTACTTTTATGTTGAGTCACCACCTTCTTTCTTTATGCACCATTAAGAGAGCATAGTTGTCATTCTTAGTGTGATATGCATTGTCCCAAAGTTCATTGATTGATTCATATTGTTGGTTTCACTTGTTCTTAAATTATTTGTATCTAGTCGCCCTCTTAAACTTTGAGGTGTCCTATGCATTTATGTTTTGCTCTCTTTGAAGGACAAGCTGAAAACCACTTGTATGTTTTTCCTTATGATTTGAACACACGTTTGACTTTCATTGTTTCATTACCATGATCTTTTGTTTGTGTTCATTTGCATGTTTACAACATGGTTGCTAAGTTCTTATTGTCATGATTATATCTTTCATGCCCATGTTTTAAGTTCTATTGATCCCAGCTCACAAATGCTTACATATATGATCAAGTTTGTGATGGTGCATGTCACCTCAAAAATTATTCTTTTGTTATCACTTACCTACTCGAGGACGAGCAGGAGTTAAGCTTGGGGATGCTTGATACGTCTCAAACGTATCTATAATTTTTGATGCTCCATGCTTGTTTTTACACCATTTGCCTATTGTTTCGTTACACTTAGTGGCACTTTTATGCGATTTCCGGAACTAACCTATTAACAAAGTGCCACAGTGCCAGTTTCCTATTTTCTGCTATTTTTGTGTTTCAGAAGTGATACACAGGAAATATTCTCGGAATTGGACGAAACAAGTTCCTGAAGTCTTATATCACGGGGAAGCCTCCAGAGATCAGAAGAAGTGAAGGAGGGGGGCCATGTGGCCCCCACACACAGGGGTGGCGCGGCCAGACCCCTGGCCGCGCCGGGCCCGTGTGATGGGCCATGGTCCCCCCTCTGACAGCTCCCTTTCGCCTATATTTACCCCCTGACGAGGAAAACCTAAGGGCCCGATCAGATTTCCAGAAAGAGTTCCGTAGCTCTGCCGCCGCCACCGACGAATTTCGGGGGACAGAAGTCTCTATTCCGGCACCCTGCCGGGACGGGGAAGTGCCCCCGGAGCCATCTCCATCGGTCTCCATCGCCGTCTCCGCCGTCTCCATCGACCTCACCGCCATCTCCATCAACCTTGCTGTCTCCTATGATGAGGAGGGAGTAGTTCATCCCCGGGGCTGAGGGCTCTACCGGTAGCTATGTGGTTCACCTCTCTCTCCCATGATGTGATCTTTATGTGATCGTGAGCTTTGTATCATGTTGAACAAGTACATGTTATTATTCAGATATTTTGTGTACTCTAGCAATATTATTAAAGTAATCTATTCCTCCTGCTATGATGTAACGGTGACAGTGCGTGCATCATGGTGGTACTTGGTTTAGGCTATGATTGTGATCTCTTGTGGATTATGAGAATAATTATTGCTATGATAGTATTGAGTGATCTATTCCTCCTTTCATGGTGTAAAGTTGACAGTGTGTGCACCGTGTTAGTACTTGGTTTAAGTTGCAATGATTTCTATCTTGAGTTGTGATCTGATTTGTTTATCTCTATGAGTGGTGTTTGTCAAGTACTTGATGAACTTTAAGGGGTGCTTCTGTAGCCACTACGCGATGATTAGTGTTATTCAATAGGAGAGTAATTCAGAGTACCTTAGCAAGAGAAGTTACTTGTTCATTCATGTTATATTGTTGGGAGTGTGTCCACTAGTGAAAGTATGATCCCTAGGCCTTGTTTCCAAGCTTTGCATATCGTTTACTTGCTGTTTTGTTACTTGTTTGCTCGCAGCGATTTTTATTCCAAGTTACATTTGCTACTTATAATCATCACTACTACTTGTATTTCACTATCTCTTCGCCGAACTAGTGCACCTATACATTTGACAAGTGTATTGGGTGTGTTGGGGACACAAGAGACTTTCTGTATCGTAATTGCAGGGTTGCTTGAGAGGGATAGCTTTGACCTCTAACCTCCCTGAGTTCGATAAACCTTGGGTGATCCACTTAAGGGAAACTTGCTGCTGTTCTACAAACCTCTGCACTTGGAGGCCCAACAAGTGTCTACAAGAATAGAAGTGCGTAGACATCAAGCTCTTTTCTGGCGCCGTTGCCGGGGAGGTAAGGTAAAAGGTACTCGCATCCTCCTGTGTGAGTGCTCGAAGTTATTTCCTTTAGATTCTGCAATTACATCTTTTTGTTTCTTGTTTTTATTTTCACTAGTTATGCTTAATGGAAAACAATGAGTTCTGTAGTCTTTTTCCTGAGTTTAGATATGATGTGTTTGAAGAGAAAATTGAAAAACCTTTGGAGCTTAATTTGCATGCTAATAGTGTTGTTAGTATGAATGCTTTGAACACCGTTGTTGATAATGCTATAGAAAAGTCTAAGCTTGGGGAAGCTGGTTTTGTTAAGCATGATATTTTTAGTTCCCCAGCTTTAGTGGAGAAAATTTGCCCTGATGATATTTTATCTCCCCTATGTGATGTTCCTTCTTATGATGATATGTTTAAAGAATATGCTTTGCGAAATAGTTGCTCTCTAGCTTGTGATGATACTAAACCTCTAGTTTATGATGGCTATGATGATGAGTATAATATTTTCAGTTCACCTACTATTGAGGATAAAATTAGTTATGATTACAATATGCCTCCTATTTATGATGATTATGGTGATGAGAATAATTATTCTGCTGAATCTGCTCCTACTACTATTGTTCCTGTGGTGAGTATTAATTCTTTTATGCATGTGGCTCATGATAGGGATGCTTTATGTGATAGTTATATTGTTAGTTCTATTCATGATGCTACTGAAAGTTATTATGAGAGAGGAAAACATGGTTTGATGGACCTCAATAATATTAAGTTTCCCCTCTTTATGTTGCAAATCTTGAAGTGGCACTTGTTTTATCTATCCATGCTTGCTACTATGTGCCTCGTTGATTTATTTTCTTACAAGATTCCTATGCATAGGAAGTGGTTCAGATATAAATGTCTTTCACATTTGCTTTTTGATGCTCTCTATTGCTTTAAGTTCCTATATGGCGCCTTTGCCTCAAGCTCTTATATGGCGCCCACATGAGCATCTTTGCAAATTATTGCGCCTAGCTCAAAGGCGTTAAAGAAAAGCACTCTTGGGAGATAACCCAATGTTTTATTTTCAGTACTTTTTCTTTTATTTGAGTCTTGGAAGTTATTACTACTGTAATAACCGCTCCTTATCCTTTTTATTTCGTTGTTGTGCCAAGAGAAGCCTCTAATTTGAGTGAGGTAAGATTTGGGGATGTTGCTGTCCTGAAACAGTTTTCGGTGCTGCACCGTAAAAATTCGTGAAAATTCTCTGTATATCTTTTGGACCTGCGATTTCTTGTGCATATGCCCCAGGTTATTTCCAAACTTTTATTAGTTGAACACTTTCTGATTTGAGCAACATAAAACCCCTAAAAAATTCGACCTTTTTCAGCTGTTCAGTTTTGACAGATTTCTGCCAATATTTGTGTTTGCCACTTTATCGCTTTCTTTTGAGTTCTTTTGATTATGGAACTTTTAGGGAAGTTGCTACAGTAGTATATGCTATATATGTGGTGGTTTTCGGTTGAAACCTGAAGCAAAAAGAGGTTGAATATATTTTATGCTTACACTAATGTTGCTAATAGAATTGTGTTTAGTTTTGTATGAAGGAAGTTTTCAAGTGTAGGGATTGGAGAATGATGAGATGAGATGAAGAATGGAAAAAAGCTCAAGCTTGGGGATGCCCATGCATCACCCCAAGAAATATCCAAGAAGTACAAGCGTTAAAGCTTGGGGATGCCCCCGAGGCACCCCTTCTTCATCGGCAAAAATCAGGTCACCTTTCAAAACACTATATTTTTATTGCTTCATGCACTATGTGTTTTTCTTGGAGCGTCAGTTGTTTTAGTTTTCTTAGTTGGTTTAGTTTGTTTGTTTGCTGCAATAAATGGTTAGATCACATCATGTTTCTTTTGGAGGAGATGAACTCGCTTTTCATTTGCCAAGAACACTCTAGTTTTCACTCTTATCGTTCACCGAGTGTTCTTCTTTTTCTGCTACTGCTTTCGGTTTTTGTTTTCGCCTTGATTTGCATTCAGATCTTTTCATATCTTTTCATCAAGGTGTATTTTTGCCTCTGATCTTTATTGGTTTTCATCAAAAGAGTTGGATTAAAAATTTCAAATGGTGTTGGAAAAGAGAAAAAGCTTTGTGCAAAATAGTGGTACAAGAAGGAGCTTGTGTAGACTGCGGCTTAGGCTTTTTCATGTCATGCTTGATATATTTTTGATAGTATGCTTAGTGGTTTTGCTGTAGCATGACTTGTCTCAAATAACTGAGATTGCTTAATGAGCCTTTGAAAAAATCATGCGTTGTTTTTATTGTATGGAAGCATTATTTTGGTTTTCTCCTTGATGCTTTATTTGGGTTGACTTGGCGCATGCTCACGCATGTTAGACTCTTACAAAGTCGCCTATAGCCTTCATGATCATTTAGTTTTTGACTTTTGATGCCATCTTATGCTTTTTTTTAATGTCGCTTTGTCGCTTTGCATGATTATGGCCATTATTGCTCTCTTAGTTGGTCGCTCCCAGTCTTTTGCTAGCCCTCACCTTGTACTGAGTATGAGCTCTACTCGTGCATTCAACTCCTAAAAACCAAGTTTTCCAAAGTGTCCACTATAAACTCCTATGCATGGTATTTTTAAGCCATTCCAAAGTAAAATTTTCATGTGCTACCTTCCAAAAACCTTCAAAATACTTCTCGTTTTGTGACACTGTTTTTAGCTCATGGGGACGTAGTGGTCGGATTTGCCATCTTCCATATTGCTTATTTCAAAAAGAAAAAAAAGGAGAAAAAAAGAAAAAAAAGGCACTCCTCCAAGAATGTGAATGTTGGTGGGCACCCGATGGAATCGGTTAGCCATGGTATGTGAAAGGAAAAGGTGGGGAGGAGTGCCAAGTTTTATAAAAAGAGCACCAAAGTGCCAATCTCTCTCTCAAAAACTTGCTTCATTTTTGTATGGAAGATAGTAAGAACCCCATTGCCAGTCGTTGACAAAGACAACCACCTCTCAAAATCAAGTTTTTATCTCTGTTTTACAAAATGAAAAGCTCTAGCACATGCTAAATCACTGCTTCCCTCTGCGAAGGGCCTTTCTTTTACTTTTATGTTGAGTCACCACCTTCTTTCTTTATGCACCATTAAGAGAGCATAGTTGTCATTCTTAGTGTGATATGCATTGTCCCAAAGTTCATTGATTGATTCATATTGTTGGTTTCACTTGTTCTTAAATTATTTGTATCTAGTCGCCCTCTTAAACTTTGAGGTGTCCTATGCATTTATGTTTTGCTCTCTTTGAAGGACAAGCTGAAAACCACTTGTATGTTTTTCCTTATGATTTGAACACACGTTTGACTTTCATTGTTTCATTACCATGATCTTTTGTTTGTGTTCATTTGCATGTTTACAACATGGTTGCTAAGTTCTTATTGTCATGATTATATCTTTCATGCCCATGTTTTAAGTTCTATTGATCCCAGCTCACAAATGCTTACATATATGATCAAGTTTGTGATGGTGCATGTCACCTCAAAAATTATTCTTTTGTTATCACTTACCTACTCGAGGACGAGCAGGAGTTAAGCTTGGGGATGCTTGATACGTCTCAAACGTATCTATAATTTTTGATGCTCCATGCTTGTTTTTACACCATTTGCCTATTGTTTCGTTACACTTAGTGGCACTTTTATGCAATTTCCGGAACTAACCTATTAACAAAGTGCCACAGTGCCAGTTTCCTGTTTTCTGCTATTTTTGTGTTTCAGAAGTGATACACAGGAAATATTCTCGGAATTGGACGAAACAAGTTCCTGAAGTCTTATATCATGGGGAAGCCTCCAGAGATCAGAAGAAGTGAAGGAGGGGGGCCACGTGGCCCCCACACACAGGGGTGGCGCGGCCAGACCCCTGGCCGCGCCGGGCCCGTGTGAGAGGCCGTGGTCCCCCCTCTGACAGCTCCCTTTCGCCTATATTTACCCCCTGACGAGGAAAACCTAAGGGCCCGATCAGATTTCCAGAAAGAGTTCCGTAGCTCCGCCGCCGCCACCGACGAATTTCGGGGGACAGAAGTCTCTGTTCCGGCACCCTGCCGGGACGGGGAAGTGCCCCCGGAGCCATCTCCATCGGTCTCCATCGCCGTCTCCGCCATCTCCATCGACCTCACCGCCATCTCCATCAACCTTGCTGTCTCCTATGATGAGGAGGGAGTAGTTCATCCCCGGGGCTGAGGGCTCTACCGGTAGCTATGTGGTTCACCTCTCTCTCCCATGATGTGATCTTTATGTGATCGTGAGCTTTGTATCATGTTGAACAAGTACATGTTATTATTCAGATATTTTGTGTACTCTAGCAATGTTATTAAAGTAATCTATTCCTCCTGCTATGATGTAACGGTGACAGTGCGTGCATCATGGTGGTACTTGGTTTAGGCTATGATTGTGATCTCTTGTGGATTATGAGAATAATTATTGCTATGATAGTATTGAGTGATCTATTCCTCCTTTCATGGTGTAAAGTTGACAGTGTGTGCATCGTGTTAGTACTTGGTTTAAGTTGCAATGATTTCTATCTTGAGTTGTGATCTGATTTGTTTATCTCTATGAGTGGTGTTTGTCAAGTACTTGATGAACTTTAAGGGGTGCTTCTGTAGCCACTACGCGATGATTAGTGTTATTCAATAGGAGAGTAATTCAGAGTACCTTAGCAAGAGAAGTTACTTGTTCATTCATGTTATATTGTTGGGAGTGTGTCCACTAGTGAAAGTATGATCCCTAGGCCTTGTTTCCAAGCTTTGCATATCGTTTACTTGCTGTTTTGTTACTTGTTTGCTCGCAGCGATTTTTATTCCAAGTTACATTTGCTACTTATAATCATCACTACTACTTGTATTTCATTATCTCTTCGCCGAACTAGTGCACCTATACATTTGACAAGTGTATTGGGTGTGTTGGGGACACAAGAGACTTTCTGTATCGTAATTGCAGGGTTGCTTGAGAGGGATAGCTTTGACCTCTAACCTCCCTGAGTTCGATAAACCTTGGGTGATCCACTTAAGGGAAACTTGCTGCTGTTCTACAAACCTCTGCACTTGGAGGCCCAACAAGTGTCTACAAGAATAGAAGTGCGTAGACATCAGCTGGCTCACGCTGGGCGTAGCGCTCGCTCAGTAGAGTCGACCGAGGTGATGATGGCTGGCACATCTGTGCCGTCGGCGGACGATGCCAGCAAAGCAGCGGCAGCAGCAGATACTCCCCCGGAGCCGCCGAAGGCCAAGAGGTCAGCGCGTCCTCCGTTGGAGCATGTTGAGAACCTGGCCGGCACTTCCGGTGTGCCGGCTAGGGGCCAGGTGCTTCTCCCCATCATCGATTGGCTTCTTGAGCCGGTGCGATCTGGCGATGATCCGGAGCAGACAAGGGAGGTCCTGGAGGGATCTCGTCAGGCCCTCATCGACGAGGCCCTGGCCATGCATCAGGAGCGCAAACGGTTTAACCGGCAACTCTATGAGTATGAGGCAGCCCATGGTTTTACTCCTATGGTAACCCGGCCTAGCCGGATAGAGGAAGTTAGAACTAGAGGTAGAGATATTAACACTGAGCTAGGTAAAGATGCTAGAGCTAAGAGTCATACTGCAACTAGCACTATACCTAAGGTAATCTACAGCTCACCAGTGAAGAACCTTAGAGCAGCAGCAGAGGTAGCTAAGGACTTATCTAGTTTATCTGGCAAAGCACTGCGTGAGCAGCAAGCCCGGCTTAACCATCTTTTGTCTGAAGCTACCAAGCAGCAGGAGGCCTTTAAGAAGGCAAACCTAGGTACCGGGGCATCCCAGTATGTTGCGTCGGTGGGAGGTGCCGGCACGAGGTTGAGGGGGGAAGCTTCGTCCCCGCATCCAAGCGCCCGTCGTGCCGGAAGTGTGACCTCTGGCCGCCAGGACAAGCAGATCCAGGTGTATGATCCGGCAATCGCCGAAAAGCAAGCATGAGTTTAGAAGAGTGCCGGCCAAGCTGACAAGAATGTCAGCAGCAAGAAGGCTGGCCAGAATGTGCTGGCTGGGCAAGGAGCAGGCACGGCCGGTGGTGGCCGGAGTAATAGTGCAGCCCAGTGTCAGCAGCAGGGCACCAGAGGTGCGGCGCAGTAGCAAGGTGCAGGTCAGCCGAGACATCGGGAAGATGATGGGAATTCTGCCCTTGCCAGGACGGGATATCAGCAGCAACAGCAGTATCAGCAAGGCTAGCAGAACGAGCAGTGCCAGCTAGAGCAGTAGCAGCAAAAGATGATCGCGGGTCCAATTGCGTCCCGGCTCAGACCTCGGTCCTTGGCAGCAAATGATGTGCGCTTCAATTTGGATAGAATTCACCAATCAGAGTTGGTGGAGAGACAAGGAGCTCTGGGTCCTATGTGCTTTGGACCCCGGATTATGGGTGAGCCGGTACCTTACTATTTCTAGCTTGCGCATGGCGTGAGGACATATAACGGCAGTACAAAGCCAGAAGATTGGTTGGAGGACTACTCCACTGCAGTAAACATCACTGGAGGAAACCTCAGATGGGCGGTGCGATATGTACCACAAATACTTGAAGGACCAGCCAGGATATGGCTGAATAATCTGCCAGCCAGAAGTATCAACGGCTGGGTTGATTTCGAAGAGCAGTTTGTGTCAAACTTCACCAGTACATACAAGAGGCCCAACCGTCCGTAGCAGCTAGCTAACTGCCGGCAAGGAGTGTATGAGACAGACCGTGACTACCTGACCAGGTGGTGCATGTTGCGCAATTCCTGCAAAAGAGTTGTGGAGCAGCAGGCCATCATGTGGTTCGCTCATGGGTGCCGTAATGGGACCATGTTGTGGCAAAAGCTTCAGAGGGAAATGCTGGCCACGTTGGCCGAGACAATCAAGATTGCTGACAGTTATGCACTGGGGGATCCCATGTAGCCCACCCTTGATTCACAAGGACAGGGGCAGACCCAGCGGAACAACAATAACGCCGGGAGATCGGGGCAATTCTACCGCTCTAATAACCGGAACAAGAGGAGAGATGATAGGCCGGATTATCGGTATGGATCGGCACAAGTAGCAACCATGGAGGAAGAGCAAGGGGGCGCCAGCAGTAGCCAGTGTCCGAGATATGAGGGTTATCAGCAGCCTCAGCAGTAGCAGCAACAGCCGCAGCAGCAAGCTCAGCCCTTCCAGAAAAAGAATGTCTGGATCAACAAGAATGCCGGCGGCGGCGCCGGTCAGAAGAAGCAATGGCCGAAGTATACGGTGGGTTTGGCCATGGACAAGCCTTGTGTGTTTCACACATTTCAGCCGGGTAAGCCGGCGAATCATTTGACCAGAAACTGTTCATGGCTAGACGACATATTGGCCGGTCGTGCAGGTCCTTTTGGGCCGGCTAGGCCACCTATCCCGGCAGCTCCATCGCCGTTGACAGGTGCAAATACAATTGCAGTCCCGCCCAGGCCGGTTAATCCCGGGAATCAGAGCAATGCCGGAAATGCCGGCGTGAATCAAGTCGACCAGAGCTACAATCCAGAGTACTATGCTGGTGGCCCAGCAGTGGGCTAGAATGAGTACAAGGAGCATGATCAGAGCTACATGGTCTTTGAGACCAAAAGGACAAACAAGCAGAGCTTGTACCGGTGGAGTTTGGAGGTGAATGCCGTTATGTCGGCAGTTCTGAAGCTGATGTACTGGTCTGACTAGGCCATTGGCTGGGACAGGGCAGATCATCCCAAGATCATGCCAAACCCTGGCGGGTATGCTCTGGTGATGGATCCGACATTTGTCGGGCTAGCTAATAATGTGAGGTTCAGCAAGGTCCTCATTGACAATAGGAGCAGCATTAATATCATGTATCGGGATACGATGCAGAAGCTGGGCATCAAGGAGAATATGCTAGAGCCAAGCAAGACCATGTTCCACGGCATTGTGCCAGGACTTTCATGTGCGCCGATGGGCAAGATCCGGATAGATGTCATGTTTGGCAACCGGGATAACTGCAGGGTGGAGAACCTCATGTTTGAGGTGGTGGATCTGGATACCCCCTACCATGCTTTGCTGGGTAGGCCGGCACTGGAAAAATTAATGGCCTCTACACATGTTGCGTATCTAAAGATGAAGATGCCGGGCCCAGAGGAGTGATCACCATCACTGGTGATTACAAGTGCTCGATGGCATGTGCCAGTGCCGGATCTAATCTGGCTGAGACTCTGATCATTGCAGAGGAAAAGAAGAGGCTCAAGCGAGCAGTGGAGATTGCTAAAACAGTCGTGGCTGGCAAACCTTTGCCGGGCATGACAAGCCCAAGTGGCGGCACTTCTTTTCAAGTGGCCAAGGAAGTCAAGAAGGTGACCCTGGATGAGGTTTTCCTAGAGCAACATGCCCTCATCGGCGCAGGTTTGGATCCCAAATAGGAAAGCGAGCTCATCAGCTTCCTTCGTGAGAATCGGGATATCTTTGCATGGTCTACTTCAGACCTGCAAGGTGTGCTGAGGGAGCTGGCTGAGCATGCACTGCATGTAAGACCGGATGCTAAGCCAGTAAAGCAGCCGCTCCGGTGGAATACAGATGATAGAAGGAAAGCAATTTGGGAGGAAGTGGCCAGGCTCCTAGCCTCCGGCTTTATCAAGGAAGTACTGCATCTGGATTGGGTGTCTAATCCGGTTTTGGTGGAAAAGAAGAAGGATGAGCCTGCCATAGTAAAAGTATGGCGGATGTGTGTTGATTACACCAACCTGAACAAGGCATGCCCTAAAGATCCATTCCTGCTCCCTCGGATCGATCAAGTGATTGATTCTACAGCTGGATGTGAACTGTTATCATTCGTAGATGCTTATTCTGGTTTCCACCAGATCCCTTTGTATGAGCTGGATCAAATAAAGACATCCTTTATTACCCCGTACGGGGCTTATTGCTATCTCACCATGCCGTTCGGCTTAAGAAATGCCGGCGCCACTTACCAGAGGTGTATGCAAAAGTGTCTGCATGACCAAATAGATAAAAATGTGCAGGTATATATCGATGATGTTGTCATAAAGACCAAGGAGAGCAAGACTCTCATAGATGACCTCTGAGAAACCTTCGCAAATCTAAAGAGATTTCGGATGAAGTTGAATCTGGCTAAATGCACCTTCGGTGTGCCAGCCGGCAAGTTGCTCGGTTTCCTGGTTTCCAGCTGGGGTATTGAGGTGAATCCCAGCAAGATTCATGCCATAGAAAGAGTGAATCCGCCGACAGATTTGAAGGAAGTACAGAAGTTCACTGGGTGCCTTGCATCCCTGAGCCGTTTCATAAGCCGGCTGGGAGAGAAAGCTTTGCTGTTATATCAGTTGATGAAGAAGTCTGACACATTTGTCTGGACAATGCAAGCAGATGCAGCTTTCAAGGAATTAAAACAGATGTTGTCAACAGTGCCGGTGACGAGGGTTAACTCGACAAATGTCCTAGATGAAGGACTTAGGATCGGGGGAATAGGGCATCGGATGAACTCGAAGGTAAAGATTAGTCGAAATAAGTGTATATCGAAAGTAAACTTGGGTGTTCAACTGGCTTGCTTTCAATCTGGCCTACACCGTCCCCTCCTAGCCCCTATATATAGGTGGCCAGGTCTCGAGGATCGGGTAGGGTCCGATACAGATTACAATATCGACATACGGTAAGAACTCATATTCGACTATCATTACAATTAGGCTTAGCTTAACGGGCCTCAGGGGTACTCAACTAACGGGATCTATTAACTATACCCTTGTCAGTAGCCCCTGAGATTCTACCAGAATTGCAGATTTGGGTTGAATCTCTAATCTTCAAATCTTTGACTTGATCAATTCTTTGATTTCTTCATATCTTCAAATCTTCGACTTGGTCTTTTGACTTACTTTCATGATATTTTTTCGCAAGGGGTTTTGATGAACAAGCCTAACAACTCTGACGGATCAAGAGGTCAGTTAACTGCCAGAACAGATACTTGTCACCTACTTCAAATTCAATCCCCTTGGATTTGAATTCGGGATACCGGTCAAACCCATTCTTTTGCCACATTTAGGACTTACAAAGAATGAATCCCAGTGATTCTCAGGGTACCCAGTGTGTCCACCAGGATTTTCTTCGCATCATAGACACGGATACATACTGGTAGAGCGCATCCATGTGCGTATACCAGGCCACACAGGACGGATCCCGGGGTCTTACCTTCATGATAAATCATGGCATTCGAGTTTCGTTGCGATAACTCAACTCAAGAATCTTATATCGCAGCCAAGTTTTGACTGATAAAATCAAAGAATTTTGATTTTAACTTAATCTCCTCCAATTCCCTCCCGATGGGAGTAGTCTCTTTGCATTTTGTTGAATATATAGCCAAAGTTTGTATGATATACTTTCTTCATCCTCGATATTGATTATCTCATCCTCTATCGGGTGCGCGCTCAGCGCTCCCGATGGGAGTAGCCCCCGAGGCTATGTTTGAATACTTGTAGTCAAGAATAGGCTCAAAATTCACTTCGTCTTCTTTCTTGTAATATCTCCTGTTTATAAGCCCCCGAGCCCAAGGCGAGGTCTTTTATATCGTGCAATCACAATCTCCCTTTCTTATTTTTTCTCCTTTGATATTTATCGTCTGCTACGTGCAGAAGTTAACTCTTTTGTAGAATATGTTTATGGGCTTTGCTTATCACGGGGGCTCGATAATATGTGCTTATAAATAAAGCACCTTCTGGCAAGGGTAAAAACCCTAATCAGATTCCTCCTCTGCCGCATCATCTTCTCTCTCCATCTAGGGTTTTCTAGCCTTTTCCCTTGTCCGCATGGCTGGCGCGGATGGTTCTTGTCTGAACCTTGGCTCTCCGGTGGCGACACGAGGTCGGGGTCGCCCTCGTGGAAGCAAGAACAAGAACAACACAACTCCGACTGCCGTAGGATCATCATCGGCCGCTCCGGTTAAGCGTCGTCCCGACCGCCCACCTGGTAGCAAAAACAAGCCCAAGGTGACTGGCACTGCCCCAGGTCCAAGCGCTCCTCCTCCTGCTGCTCCTGCTGCTCTTCCCAGAATGTTTTCTTTCTTCTGCATTGCCATGGCGCAGTGCCGCGAGATTCAGCGTCTGCCACTGAATTTCACAAAGTTCATGGATGGGCGAGAAATACGAGAAGCGGTTCTCCGTGAACAATCTGGCAGTGGGACTCCATACGAAGTGGAGGTTTGGTATGATGGCAACGGTGAGCAGTATTTTAAGGGTGGCTAGTCACAGTTTGCAGAAGACCACGACATCCACCAAGGCTTCTTCATGACCTTCGACTTCCACATCGGCACGTCAAAGTTTGACATGAAGATCTATGACGGCACTCAGTGCCAGAAGGAGTATGAAGCTGAAGTCCACTTTCATTAGGATATGCTTTACATGTAATTTCTTTTGATAATATCCTTGCTGCCGTGCTATATGTAATAAATACTCATACTTTGTTTTGATGTTTCTATTAGTACAATGAAAACAAATCATTGTTCTGAGGCATGCTTTCTATATATCGGGTTCTTTGCGAACCAACTGGTATGAAGAATATCGGGTTCTTTTGTGAACCAAGTTGTTTAAATATTATCGGGTTGTCTGCACAACCTTATAGTGAAAAAAGATCTCCATGTCGCGATAAAAATTTCTTTCGTACGACCCAAGGGTTGAAGCCCCAGAGCGGAGAAGTAGAAATACTTGTACAATTTTGTCGAGTTCAACCCAAAGAACCCGACCTATGGCCTCATGTTCTAGGTTCAGAAGGTTAACTCGAGCTTAATGGTACCACTAGATTTACTCTACGCATAAAAACATCGTAGCTGCTCTGCATTCCATGGGTTGCCCTCATCTTTTCCCGTCTTCTTATCTTGTAGTCGATAAGCTCCTCCTGGTATTACTTCGGTAACGATGTAAGGTCCCACCCAAGGGGACTCTAATTTCCCATGGCTGTCTTGCCTGAGTCACAGAACTAGATCTCCCACCACAAAGGATCGTGGACGAACTCGACTACTGTGGTAGTTTCATAGACTCTGTTGATACTGCGTGGCCCTTTCTAATGCTTTATCTCTTGCTTCATCTAGTGCATCGACATCGTCTTGCAATGCTTATGTTGATGTTGTTTTGTTGTATGCCGTCACCCTTGGAGTCTCGTGTGTAACTTCGACTGGAAGCACGGCTTTTGCGCCATGGACCAGGAAGAAAGGAGTTTCTTGAGTTGCTGCATTAGGCGTGGTTCTTAGACTCCAAAGAATGGAGGGCAATTCATCAACCCAAGCGCTCTTGGCTTTCTTGAGAGGTGCTAAGAGCCTCTTTTTTATCCCACTACATATCAGGCCATTGGCTTTTTTGACTTGTCCATTTGTCTTCGGGTGTGCCACAGATGCAAATTTAAGTTTGATTCCTAGTCCTTCGCAGTAACTCTTGAATTCCTTTGAAGTGAAGTTTGTCCCATTGTCCGTGATGATGCTATATGGTACGCCGAAATGAAACACTATTGACTTGATGAAGTTGATCGCTGCTGTTGAATCTTGAGTTGTTACCGGGGCTGCTTCCACCCACTTGGTAAATTTATCGACTGTCACTAACATGTAAACATGTCCTCCTGGCCAGGACTTATGCAACTTTCCTACCATATCAAGGCCCCATTGTGCAAAGGGCTAGGACAATGGTATTGGCTGTAGCTCTACTGCTAGTGCATGTGGTCAAGATGCGAATCTTTGACATGCTTCACACTTCCGGACTATATCTTTTGCGTCTTCAATGGCTGTTAACCAATAGAATCCTGCATGGAACGCTTTTGTAGCTATTGCCCTGCTGCTTGCATGATGGCCGCACACTCCTCCATGTATATCTTTTAGTATTACTTGTCCTTCCTGAGGCATTACACAACGCTATAAAACGCCGGTAATACTCTTCTTGTATAATTTCCCCTACAACACGACAAACGCTTTCGATCGTCGAGTTATCCTCTTGGCTTCCACTGCATCTTTTGGTAATTGTTTATTTATCATGTATGCTAGATAAGGCTGCATCCAAGTTTCTTCTATCATCATGACCTCCTCTGGTTCCGACATAGCCCCCGAGACTGCTACAGTAGTTGAACTTTTGACACTTTTTATTGACCTTTCCACTATTTCCTCCCAGAATACTCTAGATGGCACGGGTAAACACTGGGACCTGATATTTGCTAAGTTGTCGGCTTCTTTATTGCTGTTTCTACTGATGTGCGAGACTTCGCATCCATCAAATGTTCCTTCGAGATAGTGATATAAGTTCTTGTAGGCCATCATGTTGTCATTGATTGTGTCACATCTATTCATAACTTGCTGGACAACAAGGTTTGAATCCCCAAATATTTTTAGTCGAGTTGCTCCACATGCTTTGGCCATCTTCATTCCATGTAGCAGAGCCTCGTATTCTGCTTCATTGTTAGAAGCCTGCGGAAAACTCATCCTTAAGACTTACTTTAGTTTGTCGCCATGCGGCGATATCAAGACTACTCCCACACCTGCGCCTTGTACTCTCTTGGAGCCATCGAAGTACATTATCTAGACACTCGATAGATCTGGCGGTCCCGTGCTCTACAGCTCCAACCATTCTGTTGTGAAATCTGGCAAAATTTGCAACTTGATTGCCTTCCTTTTTTCATACGTGATGTCCATGGGAGATAATTCGATTCCCCACAAAGAGACATGTCCTGTTGCTGAAGGATTGTTTAATATATTTGATAGTGGCGCCTCATTGACCACTATAATTGGGTGCACCGCAAAGTACTGTCGCAATTTTTGTGCAGTTGTGAAAACACTATATGCGAGCTTTTGATAATGCGGGTACCTCTGTTTTGTCGGGGATAGCACTTCACTGATGAAATATATTGGCCTCTGGACGCCGTGGGCTTTTCCTTCTTCGCTTCTTTCGACTACCAGTACTATGCTCACCACCTGATGAGTTGCGGCGATGTAGAGTAGTAGTGGTTCTTTTTCTTTTGGTGTGACCAGCACTGGTGGCGTGGAAAGCACTTTTTTCAGCTGTGCAAAAGTCGCGTCTGCTTCTTCTGTCCATTCAAATTTATCATCTGATTTCTTCATAAGTGCATAGAAAGGAAGCGCCTTGTCTCCCAATCGAGCAACGAAATGACTTAGTGCCGCGACGCGTCCTGCCAGCTTCTGGACATCATGTAGTTTCATGGGTTTTCCCATTGTTAAAATTGCTTGAATCTTCTCTGGGTTCACCTCTATTCCTCGTGCTGATACCAGGAATCCTAAAAGTTGTCCTGCTGATACACCGAAGGAACATTTTGTTTGGTTAAGCTTAAGCTTGTACCTGCTCAGGTTGTCGAAAGTTTCTGCCAAGTCGCTGATTAAAGATTACTCCTCTCTTGTAGTGATGACCACATCATCGATGTAAACTTGGATGTTGCATCCTATTTGGCTCCCGAGGCAGTTTTGCATCATCCATTGATAAGTTGCTCCTGCATTTTTAAGGCCGAACGACATTACTTGGTAGCAAAACACTCCATACGGTATGATGAAGGCCGTCTTTTCTTCATCTTCTTTCTTCAATTTGATCTGATTATAACCAGAATATGCATCCAGAAAAGAAAGCCTTGCGCATCTCGCTGTTGAATCAATTATCTGATCGATGCGGTGTAGAGGGAAGGGATCCTTTGGACAGTGCTTATTGAGAGATGTGTAGTCGACACATACTCTTTGTACATCTGTGTTCTTCTTGGGTACGATAACTGGGTTCGATACCCAACTCGAAGTTTTAATTTCTCTGATAAATTTGGCATTTTCTAGCCTATGCAATTCTGATGCTATCGCCTTTCTTTTAGGTTCATCAAATTATCGTAATGGTTGCTTGACTGGCTTTGCCTTGGGATCTACATTTAATGCGTGCTCGACGAGTTCCCTGGGAACCCCTGGCATGTCCGATGGACACCACGCGAAGATTTCCCAGCGCTCACGGAGGAACTCGACGAGCGCACTTTCCAATGCAGGATCCAAGTTCACCGCAATTGATGTCGTCTTGTTTGGATCTGTAGGGTGGACCTGGATCTTCTTCGAGTCCTGAGTTGTGTCGAAAGCCTGATCTGGCAGGGATCGTCCAACGTCGGGTAGCACATTATGATCTGTTTCTCCTTTTAGCCTCTCATATTCTGCTGTCATGCCAAAGGTTTGTGCCATCCTATTGAATTCTCTATCATATGTGTTGGCTACTTCAAAGCTCCCTTGCACTGTAATTGTTCCTTTGGGTCCTGGGATTTTTAGCATAAGATACGCGTAATGAGGCACTGCCATGAATTTCGCAAATGCTGGGCGCCCCAGGATTGCATGGTATTGTGATGGCCAGTCCATAACTTCAAATTCCAGCTTCTCTCTATGGTAGTTGCTGCTACTGCCAAAGCAGACGCCGAGTTCTATTCTTCCCAAAGGGTGGTTTGCGACTCCTGGTACTATTCCATGAAAGGAGTAGTCTGTTGGCTTTAAACTTGACAGCGAGATGCACATTGCCTTCAGTGTTCTAGCATATATCAGGTTGATGCCACTCCCTGTGTCCATAAATACTCTTCCGATGTCGTACCCTCCTATTTGTGCCTTTAAAACCATAGGCGAGTGGCCTGGCCTAGGAACTTTCCTTGGGTTGTCTGCTCTACTGAACTTAATTGGTTGATCTAACCACCGCAGGTACTCTGTAGTAGCTGGTGGTGATGATATTGCTAGGTTTACTTGCCTGGATATGCTCTTCCGCTCTTTCTTCGACTTAGGCACCAGTTGAATCATAGCTGATATGTAAACTTGTGACTCTAGGTGCCTTGCTAGCCTTTGCATTTGATATCCTTAAGTTGTGTGCTTCTCTTCTCGCCTTCCTCCTTGGTTTGAACCCATGGCGCTTTGTAGCCATAGGAACATTCTACAATCCTTCATCTGGTGATTGGAGACTCTTTTCCCATCAAGATATGCATAGTGGATTCGACAAGGTCCGTATAGCATATCCTCAGCCAAAGGACCGGAGTATCTCGATTTGTCTACTCCTTTTGCCTGAAACCTCCTATTTAAATATCCTTCCTCTTCTTCTGCTGCGTAGCCCGCAGCTACCTGATTTCGCCTTCCTTGGTTATCCCTGCTGCGGTGTCGTCTCCTCTGTCTGCTTATTCTGTCGACTTCCGGTGAACGTCCTCTTTTGTTATTATATGCATCCTCTCCATCAGCAAATTTGTTGGCTTCTTCCATTAGCTCAGCTACTATCGTAGGTCTTGTTCTTCCTATTTCTTCCACGAGATCTGCGCGATGAAGCCCGGCCAAAAAAGCGTCTATTGCTCATTCGTCGGAGACGTCCTCTGCTGAGTTTTTGATTACACTCCATCGTTGTATATAAGAACGTAGGGTTTCGTCTTTCCTTTGTACACACGCCTTGACTTCCTCCAGTGATGCTGGGCGCTTGTATGTTGAACAAAAATTTCTGGTGAATTGGTTTTTGAGTTCCCCCCAACTTCCAATGGATTCGTTGGGTAGGGTATTCAACCAGGACCATGCTGCGCCGATGAGGTGTAGCTGCAAACTTTGCATTGCAGTCGCTTTTGTTCCCCCTAATATCTGCACTGCCTGCAAATAGTCCGATAACCACAGGGTAGGCTCTTGCGACCCGTCATATTTATGTTGATCGTGTGGTAGTTTGAACCCTTTGGGTACTCGTGTTTTGCGAACCCTGCGGGTAAAACATAACGTGCCCATCTCTTTATCATCGTTTTCATAATTTTCTTCCCTCCAGGCGTGGCGTGCTTTATTTACTTGAGCTTGTGCTATTATATTCCTTGCGTCCTCCTTCCTCTTTTGTCGCCTTTCCTCTTCTGATGACTTGCTATACTCGTTATCTGCGAAGTTGTATCTGAGCTTCTCTTTTTGCTTTTCCTTGTAAATTGTCGACTTTGTGTTGAGACTTTTTTCCCTGATTTTGCTCTCCACTATTCCGAGGCTTCGTATCACAGCTCGGTGCATATCTTCTCGCGGATCCCTAGGTTCTGGCCTGGTGGTTAGTAAATACACCTGTGCTGCTATCAACGCTGCTTCCAGCGTTTCTTGCATGAAGTCATCTTTCTCCTCTTCTAGCTGTGTGGTAGGGCTCCTTGAGTACCTTTCCTCTCTGCTGCGTACTATTGCCCCCCGTTGTGTTTTGGGTCTCCGTGCCTTTCTCTGCTGTACTCGGAATCCTCGCTATAGTCATCCCAGTATTCCTTCCTTGATATACTGTTATTATTTTGAAGGACCGTGTCTCTTTCCTCCCTTAGTTTCTTCCTATGTTGGTATAATGCATACTGATATCCCATTAGAAGTTCTCTTCTCGATCCTTCGGGTACTTCTGTACCATGATTAATAGCTGACTTGATCATTCTCCATTCGCCAGCCGAGACATGGACTTTCACCTTATCCGTTTTGTTGTGTTCTTTTATTTTGTTGACTTGCCTGTTGACCTTTTTACTTCCTTCGTTATTGTTCTCTTCTTCTGCCTTAGTGATAATGACGCATAGCTGATGTACCTTGGAGACGCCACTACTTCCAATGGCAAAGTCCCTTGCGCTATTGTGTGTTTGATGCGCTCTTTCTTCTGAGTCAAAATTTTCCCGAATTTTGTCGCCTTCTGCGATTGGTGCCTTTCCCAAGCTGACCGGCGAGTTTACCTCGCTGGAAGAACCTTCTGATGATTCCAACATTACCTCTGTTTTGGGCTTGCTCGCCAACGGACCTGGTTTCGTCCAATCCGAGAGGCGAGATGAACCCGATGGCCCGATGAAGATGCTCAAACTTCCAATTGTTAACTCCATCTCTTGACTTCCGTCGAGTTCTGAACTGCTGTTGGCTAAAAGCGAAAAAGCCATCAAATTCATGACTCCAACACCCAAGGTCCCCATGGTCGGCGCCAATTGACGAGGGTTAACTCGACAAATGTCCTAGATGAAGGACTTAGGATCGGGGGAATAGAGCGTCGGATGAACTCGAAGGTAAAGATTAGTCGAAATAACTGTATATCAAAAGTAAACTTGGGTGTTCAACCTGGCTTGCTTTCAATCTGGCCTACACCGTCCCCTCCTGGCCCCTATATATAGGTGGCCAGGTCTCGAGGATCGGGTAGGTCCGATACAGATTACAATATCGACATACGGTAAGAACTCGTATTCGACTATCATTACAATTGGGCTTAGCTTAACGGGCCTCAGGGGTACTCAACTAACGGGATCTATTAACTATACCCTTGTCAGCCGGTGTTGGCATCTTCGATGCCCAGGGAGCCGATGTTGCTCTATATAGCGGCGACCAATAGAGTTGTCAGTGCAGTGGTGGTAGTAGAGCGAGAGGAAGGAGGCAAAACCATGCAGCGGCCGGTATATTATTTGAGTGAAGTCCTGTCCACCTCAAAGCAAAACTATCCCCATTATCAGAAGATGACATATGGTGTCTATATGGTGGCCAAGAAGCTCAAGCATTACTTCCAGGAGTATCCAATCCGGGTGGTGGCCGAGGCCCCTATCTCAGAAAACATAAGCAACAAAGATGCCAGCGGCCAGATAGCCAAGTGGGCAATAGAGCTTTCACCATATACACCTCGGTATGATAAGAGGGATACAATCAAGTCCCAGGTGTTGGCCAATTTCTTCACTGATTGGGCTGAGATACGATATGAGCCACCATTGCCAGATGCAAACTATTGGAGGATGCATTTCGATGGGTCCAAGACAATACATGGCTTGGGTGCCAGCATAGTTCTCAGTTCACCCAAGAATGACCAATTGAGATATGTTCTGCAGATTCATTTTGCAGCATCAAATAATATGGCAGAATATGAGGCACTTGTGCATGGCCTGAAGGTGTCTAAGGACATAGGCATTCATCAGATTATGTGTTTCGGTGATTCTGACTTAGTAATTCAGCAGTGTTTTGGCATATGGGATGTGCATGATGCAAACATGGGGTCTTATCGTTTCCTGGTGCAGCAGTTGAGTGGTTACTTCGAAGGTTGTGAGTTCCGGCATGTCCCCCGGGCTTAGAAGGAAGCGGCCGATACATTGTCCAAGCTGGGATCTTCCAGAGATTCAATCCCGCCCGGCATTTTGCTGGAGCATTTAAGGAAGCCATCAATCAAGCCCTCGCCAGAGTCGTCATCCATATATGTTCCGCCAAGCCCAGAGGATGCAGTTCCAATGGAGATAGATGCCGGAGCGAGTTCAGATAACCCGGGGACTACTCTCTCAGTCCCAGGGACTGGGCCGACATATGCAGTGAGTGCAGTATTCCAGAGCAGAAATAAAGGCAAGGGTAAGATGTACCAAGAAGTTGTGCCGGTATACCCGAGGACTGCTCTGGCATACCCGGGGACTGATCCCTCAGTCCCAGGGACTTCGCAGCCCATGGAGATCGATTATGTGTCGATCGAGATGATGGAAATAGATCAAGCAGTGTTCACAATCAGGGAAGTGCCCTCATGGGCACGTCCTATCATGGATTTCTTGGTGGATGGTCATGTGCCGGCGGATGAAACTGAGGCACGCCGGGTTACAAGGAGATCCAAAGGATACACCGTCATAAACAAGGAAATATACAAGAGAAGTGCCACTGGAGTGTTGCAGAGATGTGTTGAATCTACTAAAGGCCTGGAGATGCTCCGGGAAATTCATCAGGGTGAGTGTGGTCACCACGCTTCATCCAGAGCATTAGTGGCAAAAGTATTCCGGCATGGGTTTTACTGGCCGACGGCACTGCAAGAAGCCGAAGACTTGGTCCGGAAATGCAATGGGTGTCAAAGATATGCCCACCAAATTCATCAGCCGGCATCAGCATTGAAGACTATCCCAATAACTTGGCCCTTTACTGTTTGGGGCCTGGACATGGTCGGACCATTTAAGCCGGCACGAGGGAAGATGACTCATATTCTGGTCATGGTGGACAAGTTCACCAAGTGGATTGAAGTGAAGCCTATAAGCAAGTGTGATGGCCACACAGTAGTGAAATTCTTGAAAGATATAATCTTGAGGTATGGTGTTCCTCATGGCATCATCACTGACAATGGGTCGAACTTTGCCCAAGGGCCATTTGCCAGATTTTGTGAGGAGGTGGGAATCCGGCTAGACATTGCGTCGGTCGCTCACCCTTGTACCAATGGCCAAGTAGAGAGGTTAAATGGACTAGTGTTAGCCGGCATAAAACCCCAGTTGATAGAGCCACTGGAGAAAACTCAAGGATGTTGGCTAGATGGATTCCCAGCAGTACTTTGGAGTTTGAGGACAACTCCGAATAGGTCAACAGGCTATACGCCATTTTTCCTTGTGTATGGAGCAGAAGCTGTGCTTCCAACAGATGTAATACATGATGCACCAAGAGTGGTGCTATATACTGAGGAAGAGGCTAAAGAAGCCAGGGAAAATGATGTTGATCTGCTAGAAGAAGTAAGAGAAATAACACTATCAAGAACAGCAGTATATCAGCAGAACCTCAGACGCTATCATGCGCAGAAGGTGAATCCAAGGAGATTCCAAGAGGGAGATCTAGTGCTCCGCTAAAACAGGTCACAACGGGCCGGCATAAGCTAACTCCTCCGTGGGAGGGGCCATTCATTGTGAGCAGAGCTCTGCACAATGATGCCTATTATCTTATAGATGCACAGGCCCCCAAGAAGGACAAGGTGGACAGGTCCGGAGAAGAAACCAAGTGACCATGGAACATAGCTCTACTCCGTCCCTTTTACTCCTGAGCAGCATAATGTATGTATTTCCATTTTGCTTTGTGTGACGGCGCTTTATGCCAGCATAAGACTAATGAATGAAATGTCGGCATCCCGAAGAGATCGGGCACTGCCTCCGAGATATATTGTTGTTTATTTTCAGTTTTTGTTTATGTGCCGGCTGGCTTGATTTGAATGTTTTCTATGTCGGCCTAGTAATGTGTCGGCACCAAAGGCCACTCTTCGACTTAGCTGCTATCCGGAATCCAGCTTCATGGCTAGCAAGAGTAGATGCCAGAGATTGTCTACACATGGAAAATGGCTAAGGAACGATAAAGCAAGCGAATCGACATTTACTTTGCCGCACAAGTTAAAACTGGGTATGTCAAATGATTTGAAGTCTAAGTTTCAAAGTTTAAGTACTGTATGTTTAATAAAGCAACCTTGAGACTCATACGTCAAAAGCCGAATAAGGTAGATAAGTAGCCAAGGTTGCGGAGTTAAGTAAACAGGAAAACAAACTCGGTGACTTAGCCAAAAGATGATCCGGCATTCATAAGCAAGCAAACCAACTTAAAACTTATTCAGGTAGCAAACCAAAGGGAAATAGAGTATATATTACATCTGCACCCGGCATACCGGGGATCTAATAAAGATTAAAGTTTTTTATGCTGCAAAGTTCAAGACGCCGAAGTGGAAGCAGAGCCGCCGGTGGGTGGAGCTGTGGCAGTAGAGGCGTCGGCTTCAGGTGTGCCGGATCCAGCAGATGGAATGGAGCCATCACCTCCGGCTGGGATAGATCCCTATTCCAAAACTTCAGTGTCGGCTTCTTCAGCTTCTTCTTTGTCTTGTCTGGAGTCAGAGCCCTCAGCGTCGGCAGCATCCTTGGCGTTGTCCTCCTTCTTCTCCGGCTCGCGGATGTCCCAGACAAAGGCTTCAGTGTCAGCATAATCCACATAGCTGTGGCCATTTCCTGCCGATGCCGGATATGTTCCGGATCCGTGGTCCAGATAGATCCTTTGTGCACAGTGCGTAGAGTCTCCAAGTCAGCCTTTTCATACCAGGAGAGGAAGTAAGTGAGAGCTTCATCAGCTCCCACCCTTGCACCGAAATCCCGCCATTCTCTGAGGTGAACCTTGGAGAGCTGCAGATCATTGCCAAGATCTACAGGGTCAGTGGGCATCCTTTGTCCTGGCCAGAGGGCAGAGTATGCTTCCTGGGCACCAAGGAAGAGATCTTCAGTATAGGATGTCATGGCGTTCTTCCGGGCTTCAAGGGCGAGCAGCTGCTTCGACATAGTCCAGTTGGGAGAGTCAACTCGGTTACCCCGGTTCACTTGGTCCACCTGTAGAGCCTTTTCAACGTCTTCAACGGAAGCAGGAAACAGGTCTGAAAGATGGCAAACAGGTTAGTAAAAGGAATATGTGTCAGACAAGATGTGTGGGGAAAGATATATCAGACAAGATGTGTCGGGCAGAAGAGAATTTGAAGCTTACTGGCGAGATCAACGTTGAGCCGGGCAATATCAACTTCCCATTTGGTGGCCTGCTCCTTCAAGCCATCCAGTTATGTGTGGGCATTGGATGCATCAGTTTCGAAAGTGACAAGCAGCTCCTGGGCTTTCTTAAGTTGGCCCTCCCTCTGTTCCTTCTCCTCCAGAAGCTCAGCAACCCGGCCCTTCAACTGCTCCACCTCAGCTTTGTGGGCGGCATCCCGATCGTCCAACTGCTTGGCCACATCCACTGAGGGTGTACAGTCCTGGTGGCGTGCTTCCAGGGCAGCCTTTTCATCTGCAAGGATTCAAAGTCAAAAGGATTTGAAGTTAGAGGAATAACAAAGAATGTGAAGGATTTGAAGTACAAAGTGTTTATTTGGATAATAGCAGGATTCAGCATACCTGTGAGCTCCTTCACCCTTTTAAGAAGCTCGGTGACTTGTTCTTCAGCAGCAGCTGCAAAATATCGGTAAAAGGTTATGTGTCGGCATATTAAGGTATGCCGGCAAGAGCTGTATTGAGAAGTAAAGGAGAGGAGAATAATCCGGCATATAATAGTATGTTGGCTGAGTTTACCTTTCTGGGACAGTTCCAGCCGAAGCTTGCTATGCGCGTCGGATAACTTCCGATGCTCGCACACCAAGTCATGGTACATATCAGCGCGGGCGTTGTTCATGCGCTGCAAAAATGTTAGGATTTGAAAGGTTATGAGAGAAATCTAATATATCAGTTAAGTTGAAGATTATATCAAGTGTTCATTCTTTTGAAGACCCGGCATAGGTGCTGCGCACCTATCCCGGCCCTCGGTGACTAGGATTTGAAGCTCGAATCGAGCTTATATGTTGGTCAAGAGGATTTGAAAGTTACAACAGACTCTAGTTTTCTTTTGAAGACCCAGCACAGGTGCTGCGCACTTATCCTGGCCCTCAGTGACTAGGATTTGAAGCTCGGATCGAGCTTGTATGTCGGCCAGTTGATTTGAAAACAGCTAAGTGCAAAATGTATTGGAAAATCCTGGATGTCCGTATCCCGGACAGCCGACATTTTTGGGGACTGGGGATATATATATAGAAAAGACTTACGTTGGTGGCATCGGCCAAAAGGTGAAGCCTCTGTTGGATGCTGAGGAGCTCGCTGGCAATAGCAATGGGCTTCGCGGCCAGTATATCAGCAGGATTGCCAGTAGCCAAAGCTTCGGCCAACTTCTTCTTCTTGGAATTGGCAGTGTCCATGTAGTCGGTGTCATTCCACTTCACGCAATACTCCTTATGTCGTCGTGGTGAAACAACATATGCCATAGGATGGCTTAAATGGGGACCGAACTAGATGCTGGAGGATTCGGGAGAGGGGAACGAGCTGAAAAGCACGACAGAAAGGAACATAGATCTACCCAGGTTCGGGGCTCTCGTAAGGAGATAACACCCCCACTCCTGCTCTACTGGTTATATATTTGGATCGATGGAGTATACAACAATGGTGCTTCCAAGCTCTCTGCTAGAGGAGGAAGACAAACTGCTAAGTGTAGGAACACTGAGTGACCAACCCCTTACTAGGGCTCCCTGTGCCACCTTATATAGTGGTGTCCAGGGTTACAACGGTCATAAGAGACCAGAAGACACCAACTACACTCCAAATAGGACCTGCTGACGAAGGCAGAGACCCTTGACTTTCTCCCTGATTGCTCTCGATGGGACTCCACATCCCTGTACCTTGTACCTCTTGGACTGTGACCTTACCTCTGTGAGGTAAGGGCTGTACTTGTGCACAGAGTGGGTAGGTAGACCACCACTGTGCACCCTGTCAACATGATCCCTCTCCATACTGTAGAATCTCTCCTTGATTGTAGGGACATGACACCTTAGTTGACTTCTGTATCCCGGATATGACCGTTGGCCATATCCTGGACCTATATGCCGGACCAACGACCTATGAAGGTCAGGTAATCCGGCCTCCCCTACCCTTGCACAATATATTAGACAAGTTAGGCTGGCATATCTAAGCATATGCCGGCACTCCTCAATAAGTATCCCGGTTATACCGGTGTATCCGAACATTAGCCGGGATATACATATAACCCAGCCTAGCCGATGCTCTTATATTTCGGGCATGCCCTTCCTTGGTCAACCGGCATAAAGTCAACCATAGTCCTTGTATCTTTCTAGTCTCTTGACCCTACCAGGGGTCATCCCCCCGACACTAGTCCCCGAAGCTGCCGAGGTTCCCCAGTCTCAACTGTGGAGCCTTGACAGGTTCAATCAGATCATCTTTTCGTTATACCCCGGCTCTCCGTTATATCCCGATGACCAGATTATATGCCGGGACATCCGGGCATATACTGGCCACTGTTCCTTCTCCAAAAGTTAATCCGGCCGGCCCTGAGGGTATTCCGAACGGAACTTATTCTCCGGGCAGTTATGCCGGCATATAGATGAGACTTCCTTGAGAAGCCATGCCTGACAGTTTACATCGAAACTTGCAACTGCCCTGCCACCTCGAACGGTCACACGACGTGACGGTTCACAGTGCATTTACTCCCTGCCATCATTGCCTAGTGGCACGGTTACAGTAGCCGCCGCCCCACTCCGTGCCGCCACGTGGCGACTTACCGCAGAAACGGTTGGGGTAGTGGAGCACTACCACCCCCACGACCCTTACCCGGAGATATATAAATAGGGCGGCGGGGGTAAACTCCTCCTTTTTACCCCACACCATTGTCTTCTTCCCCTGTCCCTCTGCCTCCTGCGCTTCACCGCCGGACCAAGGAACAAAGAACCTGCTCCGCTGTCGATCTGCTCCACGCCCACGCCGACGCTCGACGACGCCCGACATCTTCGTCAACGACGCCGCTGCCTCTTTCCTCTGCGACATTGCTGGGAGATTGGACCTTCTTCTGCATGTTCGCCGCCGCTGTTCCACCGCCGTCGGCCAAGCTCTGGTAGGTTCTTCTTCCGTCTTTGTTATTCATCTTTTCTACTTCTCTGTAGCTTTGCAATGGTAACCATACTTGCATAGATCTGTGGCAGTTCCTCTGCTTGATATCTCTTTGATTCAATTAGCATTGCTAGCAACATTCCTTAGCAGTTCGCAGGTGTTCTTCCTTAGAACTTTTAGCCATGTTTGTTTCCGATTTTAACTGCGATGGTAGATCCTCTTTTCCTGCTAACTTCTGCGAGAGTGGTATGCCGGAGAGACTAACCTCTCTCTTTTCTCTGGCCTTGATAGGAATAACATCACGGGACTTTGGCTCTCACGCCCTGTCCTGGCCACTGAGATGGCATCATCAAGTATGATGGCCACCTCGGCCTCTGAGGAAGATAACTCGGCCCAGCTCCAAGGACGCTCCGGCTGGGAGGGGTCGGAGGTTACCCCGGCCGACATATCCTGGATCACATCCACCAGGAGAGTCCCGGAGGGTGTTGCATGCCGGCTACCGGCGGGAGAGACTATGCCGGCACCTGAACCCAGCGAACGAGTCGTGTTCATCGCACACTTCGAACGGGGCTTCGGTCTGCCGGCGTCAGACTTCTTCTGGGACTTCCTCGACACCTACGACCTGCAGCCTCACCACATCCCGGCGAACGCGGTGATGATCCTCTCCACCTTTGCTGCATTCTGTGAAGGCTTCGCCGGCATAGAGGCCTTCACCCAAGGTTGGGCGAAGTACTTCCAACTGCGGAAGCAAGTCATCCAAGAACTGCCCCAGAGCAAGGATGACCCGCCGGAGACGGCCCAGGAGAAGAAGGACCGCCCCATGACCCTTTGTGGCGCGGCCACCATCATGTCCCGGAAGGGCTCGAACTTCCCCAAGGTGGAACTCCTCGAGTCTTGCAAGAAGTGGCAGAAAAGCTTCTTCTACGTCAAGAACACCACCGACGTGGATCTGCTCAACCTGCCGCCATTCATGGATGAGCCACCCTTGGCTATGAAGAATTGGACCTACAATCCAAAGAACTCAGTGGTCCTGGTTAACGCCCTCCACCAGGTTAAGGGCGAGTTACGGGATGCCGGCCTCACCCCACAAGACTTAGTGGCATGCTTTATCAGCCGGCGCGTCTCTCCTCTGCAGCGCCGGTCACATAAAATTTGCTAGATGAGCGGGCCCATGGACCCCACCCGGCATTCTACACATGAGCTGACTCTGGCCGACATTCTGCGGTGGATTAAGGACATCTGCAAGTCCTCCCAGGCCACCTTTGCCTGGGGACTAGAACCATACAGCCAGGATTGGCCCGCCCCAACGGTAAATCCTTTGGCCGATACATACTTTCTTGTCCGGCATATAGATACTTGGGCCGACATACTTCTATTTTCCGATACTTATCATGCTTGATCTGGCATACTTATTGCACTGGCATAATTCTTGCTTCTGACCCATTGTCTTTGCCTTATGCAGAAGTTCAGCTTCCAGAGTATGGAGAACTCCCGGATCAAGATCGCGGCAGATCGCACAGCTGCAGACCCTGAAGACCTGGATCACTGGGACAAGCTACCCCGGAGCACCCGTGCTGCAGCTGCCACGGGTAAGGGCTCTTCATCCCGGCATTTCACTCAAGACTAGAGTGACGATGATTCCGATGAAGACTGCCGGATGTTTATCTGCCCGACACCTCTAGCTTATGCTCTTCCTACAACACCTCTTGCTTACGCCTTTCCAATGCCGTCCTCAGCTATCCCGGACGACATGGTTGTCGATGCCGCCCCTCTGAACTAGGGACCTCCTTCCACCAGCGGACGTGCCGGCCGGAAGCGAGGCGTGAAGCCCCAGCCCGACACACCTCAGCAACAGAAAAGGCAAAAGGTTGGCGTGCCCATTCTGAAGAAACAGAGGCCTGTTGCCTCGGGGTAAGTTTCTTTTTTTTACATTGCTTCCGACATACTTTCTTCTTTGATTACTAACTTGGTGCTTTTCTCTCATTCAGGGCTCCTCTTGCGCCAGAACATGTTTCCAGCTCAAGTGCCAGCCCCAATATTGAAAAGCCGGCGGCCACCGCCACCCCCGACATACCTTCAGCAAGCCATACCACTTCACCGGCGCCGGCATCTTCGCCTGCGCCTGACAAGACTACCTCCCTAGCGAAGGACGATCCTCCGCCGGAACAAGACAACTCTGCCCCCGACATCCACATGGACTCGGGGGCTTAACAGGGTCCTTCGGCTTCTGATGTCCACATGGACACAGGAGCCCAGCAAGATGCCTCGGATTCCGGCATGCCCACCAGCGGCGCCAGGACTACTGAAGACGTCGGCGCAAGCAACAAGAGCACCGGCATAGATAAAGGAAAGGGCCCTGCAGTGCCAGAAGTCCAGACTATTCTGGAACCTACCTCTGCTGGACAAGCTACACCTGCCGTGCCGGAACAACCAGCGCCCAAGACTTCCTCTGCTGAGAAGACTCCAGCTCCAGCCAAGACCGCTGCCCCGGCCAAGACCTCTGTCCCGGACAAGACCTCTGCCCCGGACAAGACCTCTGCTCCGGTCAAGTCCGGCACCCTTAAGATCAAGCAGATCAGCAAGTCCGGGACACAGTCCGCTGCCACTGCATCTGCCAAAGCAGCACCTCGGCCCAGCTCTGCCCTGGCACTTCACTTTGGCAAAGCAGCAGCCCGGCCCAGCTTCTTTGACACGCCGGAGCTCGAAGGCCGCGTCTCCCTACTGTCAAAAAGTGACAAGAGCCTTGGATCTCTTAAGGAGCATTGCATCAAGTGGAATGACGCTGACACCATGGATACTGCTGAGTCTAGAAATAAGAAGGCGGCCGAAGCTTCGGCTACTGGTGATCCAACTGATATCCTGGCTGCGAAGCCCATTCCAATTGCCTGCGAGCTTCTCAGCATCCAGCAATGACTTCACCTTCTGGCCGATGCCACCAACGTAAGTCTTTTCTATATATATCCCCAGTCCCCGAAAATGTCGGCTGTCCGGGATTCGGACATTCGGGATTTTCCAATACCTTTTTTAGTTAGTTGTTTTCAAATTAACCGTCCGACATATGAGCTCGATCCAAGCTTCAAATCCTAGTCACCGAGGGCCGGGATAGGTACACAGCACCTGTGTTGGGTCTTTAACAATCTCACATCTTAATCATTTTTCAAAGCCTCTTGACCGAGATATAAGCTCGATTTGAGCTTCAAATCCTAGTCACCGAGGGCCGGGATAGGTGCGCAGCACCTGTGCCGGGTCTTTAACAATATGAATACTTCATATAATCTACAATTGTACTGATCAAATCCTAACACTTTTGCAGCGCATGAACAACACACGCGCCGATATGTATCATGACTTGGTGTGCGAGCATCGGAAGTTATCTAACGCACATAGCAAGCTTCTGCTGGAACTGCGCCAGAAAGGTAAACTCAGCCGACATATCCATATATGCCGGATGCCTTGCCTTCTTTTTTCTCGATACACCTCTTGCCGGCACACCTTAATATGCTGACACATAACCTTTTACTGACATTCTGCAGCTGGTGCCGAAGCCCAAGGCACCAAGCTTGTCAAGAGGGTGAAGGAGCTGACAGGTATGCCAGATCTTGCTGTCACCCAAATAGACACTTTATACTTCAAATCATTTATCTCTTGTCACTGTTTTCTATCTTCACATTATTTTAACTTCAAATCTTTTCAGATGAGAAAGCTGCACTGGAGGCATGCCACCAGGACTGTACACCCTCAGTGGATGTGGCCAAGCAACTGGATGATCGGGATGCCGCTCACAAGGTCGAGATAGAGCAGTTGAACGGCCGGATTGCCAAGCTTCTGGAGGAGAAGGAGCAGAGGGAGGGCCAACTCAAGAAAGCCCAGGAGCTGCTTGTCACTTCTGAAACCGACGCAGCCAACGCTCATGCTGAACTGGATGGCTTAAAGGAGCAGGCCACCAAATGGGAAGTTGCCATTGCCCAGCTCAATGCCGATCTCACCAGTAAGCTTCAAATCCTTTTCCTTATCTTGCCCGACATAACCTTTGCGCCGACACATCTTTTCCGGCATAATCTTTACGCCGACACATCTTTTCCTTTTGCTAACTTGCTTGTCATGTTTCAGACATGTTTCCTGCTTCTGTCAAAGACGTTGAGAAGGCTTTGCAGGTGGATCAAGAGAACCGGGGTGTTCCAGTTACCTCGGCTAACTGGGACATGTCGGAGCAGTTGGTGGCCCTGCAAGCCCGGAAGGATGCCATGACCTCCTACACCGATGATCTCTTCCTTGGCGCTCAGGAAGCATATTCTGCTCTGTGGCCGGGACAAAGGACGCCCACTGACCCCATTGACCTCGGCAATGATCTGCAGCTTGCCAAGGTTCGCCTCAGGGAATGGCGAGATTCCGGTGCCCGGGTGGGAGCTGATGAAGCTCTCACCTACTTCCTCTCTTGGTATGAAAAAGCCGATTTGGAGACTTTGCGCACCGTGCGCGAAGGATCTATCTGGACCACGGACCCGGAACACATCCGGCGTCGGTGGGAACTGGCCCACAACTATGTGGACTATGCCGACACTGATGCCTTTGTTCGGGACATCCGCGAGCCGAAGAAGAAGGATGACGCCAAGGCTTTTGCCGATGCTAAGGGCTTCGACTCCAGTCAAGATGAAGAGGAAGCTGAAGAGGCCGGCACTGACGTTCCGGAATAGGGATCTGCCCCGGGCGGAGGTGATGGCTCCATTCCATCTGCTGGGTCCGGCACTCCTGAAGCCGACATCTCCACTACTACAGCTCCACCAGCCGACGGCTCTGCTTCTGCCCCTGCTTCTTAACTTTGCCACACCAAAAACTTTAAGCTTTATTAGATCCCCGGTATGCCGGGTGCAGATGTAATATATACTCTATTTCCCTTTAGTTTGCTACCTGAACAAGTTTTAACTTGGTTTTCTTGTTTATGAATGCCGGATCATCTTTTGGCTAAGTCACCGAGTTTATTTTCCTGTTTCCTCAACTTCACAACCTTGGCTACTTGTCTACCTTATTTGGCTTTCGACGTATGAGTCTCAAGGTTGCTTCATTAAACATACAGTACTTAAACTTTGAAACTTAGACTTCAAATCATCTGACATTTCAAGTTTTAACTTTAGCAACAACATAAATGTCGGTTCGCTTGCTTTATATTTCCTTAGTCGTTTTCCATGTGTAGACAATCTCCGGCATCTACTCTTGCTAGCCATGAAGCCAGGTTTCGGATAACAGCTGAGTCAAAAAGCGGCCTTTGGTGCCGACACATTACTAGGCCAACATAGGAAACATTCAAATCAAGCCAGCCGGCATATAAGCAAAAACTGAAGATAAACAATGATATATCTCGGAGGCAGTGCCCGATTTCTTCGGGATGCCGACATTTCATTCATTAGCCTTATACCGGCATACAAAGCAAAATGGAAATACATACATTATATTGCTCAGGAGTAAAAGGGACGGAGTAGGGCTATGTTCCATGGTCGCTTGGTTTCTTCTCCAGACCTGTCCACCTTGTCCTTCTTGGGGGCCTGCGCATCTATAAGATAATAGGCATCATTGTGCAGAGCTCTGCTCACAATGAATGGCCCTTCCCATGGAGGAGTTAACTTATGCCGGCCCTCTGTGCCTTGCCTCAGCCGGAGTACTAGATCTCCCTCTTGGAATCTCCTTGGATTTACCTTCTGCGCATGATATCGTCTGAGGTTCTGCTGATATACTGTTGTCCTTGACAGAGTTATTTCTCTTGCTTCTTCCAGCAGATCAACATCATTTTCCCTGGCTTCTTTAGCCTCTTCCTCAGTATATAGCACCACTCTTGGTGCATCATGTATCACATCTATTGGAAGCACAGCTTCTGCTCCATACACAAGAAAAAATGGTGTATAGCCTGTTGACCTATTCGGAGTTGTCCTTAAACTCCAAAGCACTGCTGGCAATTCATCTAGCCAACATCCCGGAGTTTTCTCTAGTGGCTCTATCAGCCGGGGTTTTATGCCGGATAACACTAACCCATTTGACCTTTCTACTTGGCCATTGGTGCAAGGGTGAGCGACCGACGCAATGTCCAGCCGGATTCCCACCTCCTTGATACGTCCAAAACGTATCTACTTTCCCGAACACTTTTGCTATTGTTTCTCCTCTAATTTGTGTGTTTTGAATACAACTAACTAGGACTGACGTTGTTTTCAGCAGAATTGCTCTGGTGTCTCGTTTTTGTGCAGAAATCCAACTTTCAGTAAAAATTCGGGAAAAATCATGGAAAATTCTATTTCACCGAAAGACCCACGGAGCCAGAAGACAGGAGGGAGAAGAGGCTCGAGGGGCCGTCACACGTAGGTGGCGCGGCCCAGCCCCTGGCCGCGCCACCCCTGTGTGAGGTGGCCCCAGGCCTCCTCTCGACCTTCCCTCTCGCGTACATATACCTCCTGACGACTTAACATCGGGGAGAGGGCGTTTTTCCCAGATAGACTTCCGCTGCGCCGCCGCCATCAGAAACCGCGATTCGGAACCAGAAACTCCGTTCTGGCACCCTGCCGGGACGGGGATTCGGAGGAGATCTTCATCACCATCACCACCGACGCTCCTCCATCGACCATCCATGACTCCCCCATCCATGTGTGAGTAATTCCCCCGCTGTAGGTGAGGGGATGGCAGGGATTGGATGAGATTGTTCATGTAATTTGATATGAGATTGATAGGGCATAGTGCCTAGTATCTTTATTTAGTGCCTATGACATTGTTGCAACTTGTTGTGCTTAATGCTTGTCACTTTGGGCCCGAGTGCCATGATTTCAGATCTGAACATGTTATTATTTCTATGATGATACTTGTTGTTTATGGTCTTACCTACAAGTTGTATACACATATTGTTGTCCGGAACCCGAGGCCCCAAAGTGACAGAAATTGGGATAACCGGAGGGGATGGCTATGATGTGAGGATCACATGTGTTCACTGAGTGCTAATGCTTTGCTCCGGTACTTTATTAAAAGGAGTACCTTAATTACCAGTAGTTTCCCTTGAGGCCCTGCTGCAACAGGCTGGTAGGACAAAAGATGTCGTGCAAGTTTCTCCTTGTGAGCACGTACGACTATATACGGAACACATGCCTATGATTGTTTGTACTAGGATGCTTTATCATTATTTATCTGCAATGCCCATATCTCATTGATTTCATGAATTATCTTATCCATGCAACGCCCGTTATCCATCCCTATGCCTACAGTATTTGTTCCTACTGTTTACAACCGTTACTTCTACTGCTGCTATTTTACTACTGCTGTTACTGTTTTCCTACTGTCACTGCTATAAAACTGTTGCTACTGATAAACCACTGCGAGTAAGACTGTTTCCAGGTGCAGCTGAATTGACAACTCATCTGTTAAGGCTTGCATATATTCTTTGGCTCCCCTTGTGTCGAATCAATAAATTTGGGTAATACTTCCCTCGAAGACTGTTGCGATCCCCTATACTTGTGGGTCATCAAGACTATTTTCTGGCGCCGTTGCCGGGGAGCATAGCTTTATCTATAAGTTCACTTGGTATTCATATTGTTCGCTGCAATCCTTTCATCATGGGTAAACCTCGTGATGGAAAAGTTCCTATATTGCCATCCACTACAAGAAGAGGTATGACTCTCAACACCTCTGTTGCTCTTGATTCGCCATCTGTTATGAGTAAGTTGCTTACACCACCACACCCACACGCTACTGCTACTACCTCTGCTGAGATTGAAAGTACCACTGATAATCTAGATGATGCTTCTACTGTGCTTGATGAGAGAGGTTCACTAGGTTCCTTTTTAGAGGCTACTATTGCTAGAGCTAAGTTGGGAAACACTACTATTACACCTGTTAGTTCACCTGAGTCTAGGGAATGTTCTAGTGATGATTATGATGATGATGCTTACATTGAGCTTAATGATGATTTTATTGCAGAAGCACGTGCTGCTCGTGATGCAGGTACTGTTAAAGAGCTTCTTGCTAGACGTTCTGTTAGATATAATTTGTCTCCTGATCCTAAGTTTGCTGCTTCTCCTATCAATATTAGAGACAAGGATTATGATTTCTCTTTGGATTTATCTTACATATCTATTGTTGAGAAAACTCCTTTTTGTGGTACTAAAGATGAGAGTGCTATGGAGCACATGAATGAGCTTTCTACTTTGAGTAATTTGTTTTCTGATGATATTAAGCTCCACACTTATTTTGTTGCTAAGATTTTTCCTTTCTCGTTGAAAGATGCTGCTAAAACTTGGTTTAATAGCTTGTCTCCTGGATCCCTTACTAGTCCTATTGCATTGGTTAATGCTTTCTTTCAGAAATATTTTCCCGCTAGTGCTCAACATGCTGCTGTGCAGAAAATCTTTGATTTTGAACAGGGAAAAGGAGAGAAATTGCCTGAATCTTGGACAAGGTTTTGTTCTTTAATTAGAGCTTTGCCTAAAGAACCATTGCCTAAAAATGAACTCCTTGATATATTTTATAATGGACTAACGGATGAATCTAAGTCATATTTGGATAGTTGTGCTGGTTGTGTTTTTAGGGAAAGAACTCCGGCTGAAGCTGAAGAATTAATGGCTAAAATAAGTCGGAATCATGATGATTGGATTTTAGTTGAGCCAACACCAGCACCAACTCCTGCACCATCTGCAGAACCTACGCCGAAGAAGAGAGGGATGATTGAATTAAATGATGAAATTATGAAGGAGGCTAAGAAATCTCTTAAGGAGAAGGGTATTAAGGCCGAAGATGTGAAGAATTTACCTCCTATTGAAGAATTATGTAAGCCAATCCCTCGCTCATCTACTATTGAGGTACACTCTCTCCAGCGCTTTGATGAAAGAGATATTCCTTACACTAAACCTCCTAATCAATGCTTAGATAAATTTGATAATTTTATCGTTAAGCAAGAGAATTTTAATAGAATGGTGCATAATCATCTGTTGGAGAATTCTAGAGTTATTAACAAGATGTAGGACATTGTGGAGAGAACCGCCAATGATGTGAAGATACTTTATAAACATTTTCAAATGATTCAAACACAAATTGATCAGCTTACCAAAGTGCAGCAAGATCTGCTAGCTAATGCTGCAAGAGAGAAGCAAGCATGTGAAATTCGCACAAGAAGTGGTGCTGCTACTCAAGACCCATTATATCCTGAAGGACATCCTAAGAGGGTTGAGCAAGATTCTCAACGCACTTCAAGTGATGATATTCCTCCCAAGAAGAAGAAGAAGCACAAAACAACTGCAGAATCCTCTGATACAGGTAAAGATCCTAACAGTGTTTCTATTTCTGATGCTGAAACAGAACCAGGAGATGATAAAGAAGAAGATAAAGAAGAAGCTGAAGAAGAACCGGAAAAGAGTGATAAAAATGTAAAGTACACCAAAGAAGACTTCATTGCCAACAAGCATGGTAAGGAGAGGGAACCTTGGGTACAGAAGCCAATGCCTTTTCCTAGTAAGAAACACAAGTCCAAGGAAGAAGAACACTACAACAGGTTTTGTGAATGGATGAGACCTTTATTTTTGCAAATTCCTTTGACTGACGCTATTAGAATGCCTCCTTATGCAAAGTATATGAAAGATATTGTCACTAACAAAAGGAAAATTCCTAGTGAGGAAATTTCCACTTTACTTTCTAGTTATTCTTTTGATGGTAAAGTTCCAGAGAAGCTTGGAGATCCAGGTATACCAACTATTCCTTGCTCCATTAAAAACAACTATGTTAGAACTGCTTTATGTGATTTGGGAGCTGGAGTTAGTGTCATGCCTTTTTCTCTTTATAAGAGACTTGATTTAGAAAAATTGGTTTCAACTGATATATCCTTGCAGATGGCTGATAAGTCTACTACTATTCCTATTGGTATATGTGAGAATGTTCCTGTTCAAGTTGCTAACAGCTGTTTAATATTAACCGATTTTGTTGTGTTGGAAATGCCTGAAGATGATAATATGTCTATTATTCTTGGGAGACCTTTTCTGAACACCGCAGGAGCTGTTATTAATTGCAATCAAGGAAAAGTCACTTTTAATGTTAATGACAAAGAATACACTGTTTATTTTCCCAAGAAGATTGATAGGAGGAATGCTCTAAATTCAATCAAGCATGTTGAGACCATTAAAGTTGGTCAAATTATTTGTTCAGAGCAAAAGCCCAAGGAAGAATATCAAATTGTTATGGTTGGGGCTATACCTATCAAAGTTGAGGTAACATAAGCATTAAGTGAAGTGCAAAGTTTTGCCTCATATAAAGTTAGTTTGGTAACAAGACTTGATCAACCTTGTTAGCAAAGTGAATTTATATGAACGAAACTTCGTTTTCACCGCTTTCACTCCATCTCACTTGTATTTACTTTCATCAAATTTTATTCCTTCAGTTAAGTTGCATGATTAAGAGTATCTCAGAACTGCTGCATGCTTAGTTTTGATTTGCTTGAAATCTTTTCATCCTCGTTTTTCTGAGTTTTATCGATATGCCAATTTCTGAAAAAACCTCAAAAATAAAGTTTCTCGAAAAATTCCAGAAAATTCTTTATAAATTTTTATGTCAAAAATGGGGCAGAGAGACACCTGGGAGGCACCAGGTGGGGCAGCCACGCCACCTCACACACAGGTGGCGCGGCCCAGCCCTGGCCGCGCCACCCATGTGTGAGGGGGCCCCACCAGGCCACTCACCCATCTCTTCTTCCCCAGCTCTTTCTCTCTCCCGAAAAACACCGACCCATTTGCCCAAACTCGAGTTCTTGCTGTTCTTTGCCTGGATTTCTTGATCTCCTTGCTCAGCCCAGCATTTCTGCTGAAACTTGGATCATTTGTTCTCCGGTATGTGACTCCTTCACTTGTCCAAATAGATTTTCTTTTGGTAGAGTATTTCTTAAGTATTTTAGCATTGTAGGTGACAGTATAAATGAGTATGCATGCTTGTTCTATTGTTTAGAAAGATTATTTTGATGCATGATACCTCTCTAGTAACACACTATAGTAGATCCCTACACTTGCTTGTCTTTAAATCATTTTTTATGAGTTTGTTGAAAATTTTCAGAGAAGGGAGATGAACAACTTCAACTATGGAGAAGTGTTTGAAAGTGATGCACCAAGGTCATCGAGGCCCTCAAGATCCACAGCTCAATATAGGATGTCCTATAATGAGGATGTCTTGTCACCAAATCCTGAAGGGGATGATCGAGATGCACATCCATCCTCCTTCCCTTGTCTTAACTTTTTGAGTAATGCAGGGATTCTTGATGATTTCTTGCTTCTTGTTAAATGGGTTGGATTATCTGATTACATGGCTGATGAAAGGGACCAATATGCCTTGCTTACAAAGATTTTTGTTGAAAGTTTCAAATTTATTAACTCTCATTACAATCCTTCCGTTTCATTTAAGATTTATGATAAGCCTATCACCATGTCTTTGGGAAGGTTCTGCTCTATTTTAGGTATTCCCATGTTTGGAACGGCCAGGAAGATACAAAATCACCCAGCTGATTTGTTGGAGCTTTACCGAGGGGTGACCAATGATGATGACCGCAACGCACAGCGTGGCAAGATAAGAAATATTCAGCTCCCAGCTATTAGATATTTTACCTATTATCTTGCAACTAGTGTACTTGGTAGAGAAAACACTAGCAATATCTCCAACTATCATTTAGCTTTTCTATCTACTGCTCTTGATGTTGGTAGGAAGTATAACCTTGGTGCTGTTATTGCTCGTCGCCTAGCCGCTAGGGGACCTATTTATGGAGGTATTATTGCCGCGCGCATTGTTGCTGAGCTAGGACTTTCTGTTGCTCCTAATGATGTATTGTTGACTCCACAAAGGCTTGACCTTGCTGCCATGAAATTCCATCATTTTGTTACTGCTGACTCTCATGATGGAAAATTAGTTTACAGGATGTTATTTACCGATGGAGAGGAAAGGGAAATTCCCTTTCCTCAGCCTAACTTATTCAGCATTCACGTGAGGCCATGGTCGCGCACAAAGGTGGAATTGGACGATCAACTTAGGCTGCTTGGTTTCAATGTCCAACACGGCATGGTGGCTCAGGAAGAAGAAGAGGAGCCGGCCTATCACATCACCATGTACCACTCCGGGGGATCCTCAAACTCACATCAGGACGATGGTGCTTCTTCGTCACACTACGGAGGCGCCACTTCATGGCCGAGTTGGCCAAGTTGGGATTGATCTCCACTTAGGCCAAAAGCCTAATCTTGGGGGAGGTACGCCGACGATTCACTCATCTACATATTATATTCTGTCGGTCCTTTGTATATTCATGTTTTGCTTTCTTTACTGTTCCAGTTCTTGTTTTCATTGCTTGCAAAACACAAAAAGACCAAAAATATTTCTATTGTTTCTCTCTATTTGGTTCTTTAGTTTTTCACCTTTGGTTTGCTTTACTTGCTATTTTCAGTTTGCTACTTGAAAAACCCAAAAATATTTTGCTTTGTTTGCTATTTCCTTCCGATTTTGCCTTCAAAAATCGAAAACTCCAAAAATATTTGTTGTTCTTCTTTGGTTTTGTAAAGTTTGTTGCAGAGTTCAGTCTCCCGTTACTCCATTGGAGCTTGGTATTCACTTTATATCATTCAAGCCACACAAGTGAAGAGCAATAATGACGACATATGACAATCCGAGATGTGGTAAGAGGCTGGTATGAACTCTATTTGTTTTCATTTTTGTACATATACTCATCTATGTGGACATGCTTAGTCAGTTCATGTAAGGTATATGTCACCTAATGGATGCTTTGTAGTTCTTGCTTTCATATGATTAGTTTCAATCTACTATTAGCCTGTAGTATGTCATGTAGACGCTTGCATGCATTGTTTTATTCATAGTATGGTATGATTTTATGGTATCCACCTCTGGAAGCTCCATTTGAATCGACTTGGCACATGCTAAAGCATGCATATGACTGAACAAAAAGTCAATTAAGCCTCGATGATCTAATTTGCCTCAGAGTTCTTGTCTCATTTTTATGCCTATATTAATTTTGTTTTGTCGCAAGCATGATTATGATAGTTATTGCTCTCTCGATTGTCGCTTCCCAGTCTTTTGCTAGCCTTCACTTGTACTGAGTATGAACTCTACTCGTGCATCCAATCACCAAAAACCAAGTCTTCCAAAGAGTCCACTATAAATTCCTATGCATGGTATTTGTAAGCCATTCCAAAGTAAATTTTCATGTGCTACCTTTCAAAACTTTCAACTACTTCTCATTTTGTGCCACTGTTTTTAGCTCATGGGGACGTAGTGGTCGGAATTGCTATCTTCCATATTAAATTAAGTACCCCTCGACTAGGCAGCTTCATCTGCTCGTCATTAATTTTGCAAGGGAGCTAGTCAGACCATTATAATTTTAATTCTAAAAGAAAAAAGGCACTCCTCCAAAGGATTGTGAAAGTTGGTGGGCACCCGATGGAATCGGTTAGCCATGGTTTGAGAAAGGAAAAAGGTAGGGAAGAGTGCCAAAGCTTTATAAAAGAGCACCAATGTGCTAAATTTCAAAGAACTCAGAACCGCTCTCACTTGTTTATTATGGAAGATAGTAAGTCCCCATTGCTAGTCGTTGACATAGAACAACCACCTCTCAAAAGAAATTTTTATCTCTGTTTTACAAATGAAAAGCTCTAGCACATGTTAAATCACTGCTTCCCTCTGCGAAGGGCCATTCATTTACTTTTATGTTGAGTCACCATCTTCTAACTTTTAAGCACTTCTTGAGAGCATAGCTGTTATTCTTAGTGTAATGTGCTTGTCCCAGAACACGGTTAATTGTGGTATAACTATGATGCTTGTATCTTTGATATTTCTACTTCTAGTCTTCCCTTGGACTTCAGAGGTGCCTCAACATTTATGTTTTGCTCTACAAATAAAGGCAAGTGGGATACCATTCTTTCATATCATTTATGCATATTACAATCTTGTAGCTTCTCATGCACTTGTTACTTGTTATTAGTGCATTGGCACTCTTTCATAGCTTGCTTGACTATGAGGTGACATTAGTTGCATATTTCTTATTATGAATTGCCTGAGTACTTGATTACATAGTTAGTATATATACATCATATGAGCAAATGTGTTCGTGAAAGTTTCTTTTATCGCTCTCAGTTGTTAACTGAATTGCTTGAGGACAAGCAAATAGCTAAGCTTGGGGGGAGTTGATACGTCCAAAACGTATCTACTTTCCCAAACACTTTTGCTATTGTTTCTCCTCTAATTTGTGTGTTTTGAATACAACTAACACGGAATGACGCTGTTTTCAGCAGAATTGCTCTGGTGTCTCGTTTTTGTGCAGAAATCCAACTTTCAGTAAAAATTCAGGAAAAATCATGGAAAATTCTATTTCACCGAAAGACCCACGGAGCCAGAAGACAGGAGGGAGAAGAGGCTCGAGGGGCCGTCACACGTAGGTGGCGCGGCCCAGCCCCTGGCCGCGCCACCCCTGTGTGAGGTGGCCCCAGGCCTCCTCTCGACCTCCCCTCTCACGTACATATACCTCCTGACGACTTAAGATCGGGGAGAGGGCGTTTTTCCCAGATAGACTTCCGCTACGCCGCCGCCATCAGAAACCGCGATTCGGAACCAGAAACTCCATTCTGGCACCCTGCCGGGATGGGGATTCGGAGGAGATCTTCATCACCATCACCACTGACGCTCCTCCATCGACCATCCATGAGTCCCCCATCCATGTGTGAGTAATTCCCCCGCTGTAGGTGAGGGGATGGCAGGGATTGGATGAGATTGTTCATGTAATTTGATATGAGATTGATAGGGCATAGTGCCTAGTATCTTTATTTAGTGCCTATGACATTGTTGCAACTTGTTGTGCTTAATGCTTGTCACTTTGGGCCCGAGTGCCATGATTTCAGATCGAAACATGTTATTATTTCTATGATGATACTTGTTGTTTATGGTCTTACCTACAAGTTGTATACACATATTGTTGTCCGGAACCCGAGGCCCCAAAGTGACAGAAATTGGGATAACCGGAGGGGATGGCTATGATGTGAGGATCACATGTGTTCACTGAGTGCTAATGCTTTGCTCCGGTACTTTATTAAAAGGAGTACCTTAATTACCAGTAGTTTCCCTTGAGGCCCTGCTGCAACAGGCTGGTAGGACAAAAGATGTCGTGCAAGTTTCTCCTTGTGAGCACGTACGACTATATACGGAACACATGCCTATGATTGTTTGTACTAGGATGCTTTATCATTATTTATCTGCAATGCCCATATCTCATTGATTTCATGAATTATCTTATCCATGCAACGCCCGTTATCCATCCCTATGCCTACAGTATTTGTTCCTACTGTTTACAACCGTTACTTCTACTGCTGCTATTTTACTACTGCTGTTACTGTTTTCCTACTGTCACTGCTATAAAACTGTTGCTACTGATAAACCGCTGCGAGTAAGACTGTTTCCAGGTGCAGCTGAATTGACAACTCATCTGTTAAGGCTTGCATATATTCTTTGGCTCCCCTTGTGTCGAATCAATAAATTTGGGTAATACTTCCCTCGAAGACTGTTGCGATCCCCTATACTTGTGGGTCATCACTCCTCACAAAATCTGGCAAATGGCCCTTGGGCAAAGTTTGACCCATTATCAGTGATGATGCCATGGGGAACACCATATCTCAAGATTATATCTTTTAAGAATTTCAGTACTGTGTGACCATCACACTTGCTTATGGGCTTCACCTCAATCCATTTGGTGAACTTGTCCACCATGACCAGGATATGGGTCATCTTTCCTCTTGCTGGCTTAAAAGCCCCGACCATATCCAGGCCCCAAACAGCAAAGGGCCAGGTTATCGGGATAGTCTTCAAGGCAGATGCCGGCTGATGAATCTGGTGGGCATATCTTTGACACCCAATGCATTTTCGGACCAAATCTTTAGCTTCTTGCAGTGCCATCGGCCAATAGAACCCATGCCGGAATACCTTCGCCACTAATGCTCTGGATGAAGCGTGGTGACCGCACTCCCCCTGATAAATTTCCCGAAGCATCTGCGAACCTTCAGCAGATTCAACGCATCTCTGCAATACTCCGGTGGTACTTTTCTTGTATATTTCCTTGTTGATGATGGTATATCCTTTGAATCTCCTTGCAACCTGGCGGGCCTCATTTTCATCCGTCGGCACTTGACCATCCACCAGGAAATCCATGATTGAACGTGCCCATGAGGGCACTTCCCTGACAGTGAACACTGCCTGATCTATCTCCATCATTTCGATCGACACATAATCAATTTCCATGGGCTGCGAAGTCCCCGGGATTGAGGGATCAGTCCCCGGGTATGCCGCAGCAGTCCCTGGGTACACCGGCATAACCTCTTGGCACATCTTACCCTTGCCCTTATTTCTGCTCCGGAATACTGTACTTACAGCATATGCCGGCCCAGTCCCCGGGACTGAGAGAGCAGTCCCCGAGTTATCTGATCTGGCTCCGGCGTCTATCTCCATCGGGACTGCATCCTCTAGGCTTGGCGGGACATAAATAGACGATGACTCCGGCGAGGGCTTGATTGACGGCTTCCTCAGATGCTCCAGCGAAATGCCGGGCGGGATTGAATCTCTGGAAGATCCTAGCTTGGACAATGTATCGGCTGCTTCGTTCTGAGCCTGGGGAACATGCCAGAACTCACAACCTTTGAAGTAACCACTCAACTGCTGCACCAGGAAATGGTAGGATCCCATGTTCGCATCATGCGCATCCCATATGCCGGAACATTGCTGAATCACTAAATCGGAGTCACCGAAACACATAATCCCGAATGCCTATGTCCTTAGACACCTTTAGGCCATGCACAAGTGCCTCATATTCCGCCACATTGTTTGATGCTGCAAAATGAATCTGCAGAACATATCTTAATTAGTCATTCTTGGGTGAACTGAGAACTATGCCGGCACCCAGGCCATGTATTGTCTTGGAACCGTCAAAATGCATCCTCCAATAATTTGCATCTGGCAATGGTGGCTCATATTGTATCTCGGCCCAATCAATGAAGAAATCAGCCAACACCTGGGACTTGATTGTATCCCTCTTATCATACTGAGGTGTATATGGTGAAAGCTCTATTGCCCACTTTGCTATCCGGCCGCTGGCATCTTTGTTGCTTATGATTTCTGAGATAGGGGCCTCGGCCACTACCCAGATTGGATGTTCCTGAAAGTAATGCTTGAGCTTCTTGGCCGCCATATAGACACCATACGTCATCTTCTGATAGTGGGGGTAGTTTTGCTTCAAGGTGGAAAGGACTTCACTCAAATAATATACCGGCCGCTGCACGGTTTTGCCTCCTTCCTCTCACTATACTACCACCACTGCACTTACGACTCTATTGGTCGCCCCTATATAGAGCAGCATTGGCTCCCTGGGCATTGGAGATGCCAACACCGGCGATGTTGACAACATCTGCTTCAATTCCTTGAAAGCTGCATTTGCTTGCATTGTCCAGACAAATGTGTCAGACTTCTTCATCAACTGATATAACGGCAAAGCTTTCTCTCCCAGCCGGCTTATGAAACGGCTCAGGGATGCGAGACACCCAGTGAACTTCTGTACTTCCTTCAAATCTGTCGGCGGCTTCATTCTCTCTATGGCACAAATCTTGCCAGGATTCACCTCAATACCCCAGCTGGAAACAAGAAAACCGAGCAATTTGCCCACCGGCACACCGAAGGTACATTTAGCCGGATTTAACTTCATCCGAAACCTCCTCAGGTTTGCGAAGGTTTCCCGGAGGTCATCTATGAGAGTCTTACTCTCCTTGATCTTTATGACGACGTCGTCGACATATACTTGCACATTTTTATCTATTTGATCGTGCAAACATTTTTGCATACACCTTTGGTAAGTTGCGCCGGCATTTCTTAAACCGAACGGCATAGTGAGATAGCAATAAGCCCCGTACGGGGTAATAAAGGATGTCTTTATTTGATCCGGCTCATACAAGGGGATCTGGTGGAAACCAGAATAAGCATCTACGAATGATAACAGTTCACATCCGGCCGTGGAATCAATCACTTGATCGATCCGAAGTAGCGGGAATGGATCTTTAGGACATGCCTTGTTCAAGTTGGTGTAATCGACACACATCTGCCATACTTTCACTATGGCGGGCTCATCCTTCTTCTTTTCCACCAAAACCGGATTAGACACCCAATCCGGATGAAGCACTTCCTTGATAAAGCTGGAGGCTAGGAGCCTGGCCACTTTGTCCCAAATTGCTTTCCTTCTATCACCTGCATTCCGCCGGAGCGGTTGCTTCACCGGCTTAGCATCCGGTCTCACATGCAATGCGTGCTCAGCCAGCTCCCTTGGCACACCTTGCAGGTCTGAAGTAGACCATGCAAAGATATCCCGATTCTCACAGAGGAAGCTGATGAGCTCGCTTTCCTATTTGGGATCCAAACCCGCGCCGATGAGGGCGTAGCGCTCCGGGAAAACCTCATCCAGAGGAATTTTCTTGACTTCCTTGGCCACTTGAAAAGAAGTGCCACCACTTGGGTTTGTCATGCCCGACAAAGGTGTGCCGGTCACAACTGTTTCAGCAATCTCCACTACTCACTTGAGCCTCTTCTTTTCTTCTACAATGATCAGAGTCTCAGCCAGATTAGATCCGGCCGTGGCACATGCCATCGAGCGCTTGTAATCACCAATGATGGCGATCACTCCCTTGGGCCCCAGTATCTTCATCTTCAGATATGCAACATGCGTAGAGGCCATGAACTTTGCCAGTGCCGGCCTACCCAGCAAAGCATGATAGGGGCTTTCCAGATCCACCACCTCAAACATGAGGTTCTCCACCCTGCAGTTATCCCGGTTGCCAAACATGACATCCATCTGGATCTTGCCCATCGGCACACACAAAAGTCCCGGCATAATGCCGTGGAATGTGGTCTTGCTTGGCTCCAGCATATTTTCCTTGATGCCCAGCTTCTGCATCATATCCCGGTACATGATATTGATGCTGCTCCCATTGTCAATGAGGACCTTGCTGAACCTCACGTTGCTTGCCGGCCCGACGAATGTCGGATCCATCACTAGAGCATACCCGCCAGGGTTTGGCATGATCCTGGTATGATCTGCCCTGTCCCAGCCAATGGCCTGGTCAGACCAGTACATCAGCTTTGGAACAGCCGACATAACATCATTCACCTCCAAACTCCACCGGTACAAGCTCTGCTTGTCTGTTCTTTCGGTCTCAAAGACCATGTAGCTCTGATCATGCTCCTTGTACTCATTCTGGCCCGCTGCTGGGCCTCCGGCATAGTACTCCGGATTATAGCTCTGATCTACTTGATTTACGCCGGCATTTCTGACATCGCTCTGATTTCTGGGATTAACCGGCCTGGGCGGGACTGCCACTGTATTTGCACCTGTCAACGGCAATGGAGCTACCGGGATAGGTGGCCTAGCCGGTCCCCAAGGACCTGCACGACCCGCTAATATGTCGTCCAGCCATGAACAGTTTCTTGTCAAATGATTTGCCGGCTTCCCCGGCTGGAATGTGTGAAACACACAAGGCTTGTCCATGGCTAGACCCACTGTATACTTCGGCCATTGCTTCTTCTGGCCGGCGCCGCCACCGGCATTCTTGTTGATCCAGACATTCTTCTTCTGGAAGGGCTACGCTTGCTGCTGTGGCTGCTGCTGTTGCTGCTGAGGCTGCTGATAGCCTTCATATCTCGGATGCTGGCTACCGCCGGCGCCCCCTTGTTCTTCTTCCATAGCGGCTACTTGTGTCGTTCCATACCGGTAATCTGGCCTTTCATCTCTCCTCTTGTTTCAGTTATCAGGGCGATAGAATTGCCCTGGTCTCCCGGTGTTGTTGTTGTTCCCCTGGATCTGCCCCTGTCCTTGTGAATCAAGGGTGGGCTGCATGGGATCTCCCAGAGCATAACTATCAGCAATCTTGATTGTTTCGGCCAACGTGGCCGGCATTTCCCTCTCAAGCTTTTGCCACAACATGGTGCCATGCCGGCACCCATGAGCAAACCACATGATGGCCTGCTGCTCCACAACTCCTTCGCAGGAATTGCGCAAGGTGCACCACCTAGTCAAATAGTCACGGTCGGTCTCATTCACTCCTTGCCGGCAGTTAGCCAGCTACTGAGGACGGTTAGGCCTCTTGTATGTACTGGTGAAGTTTGACACAAACTGCTCTTCGAAATCAACCCAGCCATTGATACTTCTAGCCGGCAGATTATTCAGCCATATCCTAGCTGGCCCTTCTAGCATTTGCAGCACATATCGTACCGCCCATCTGAGGTTTCCTCCATCAATGTTCACTGCGGTGGAGTAATCCTCCAACCAATCTTCTTGCTTTGTACTACCGTTATATGTCCTCGCGCCACGCGCGAGCTGGAAGTTGTAAGGTACCGGCTCACCCATAATCCGGGGTCCAAAGCACATAGGACCCGGAGCTCCTTGCCTCCCCACCAACTCCGATTGGTGAATCCTGTCCAGCTTGAAGCGCGCATCACTTGCTGCCAAGGACCGAGGTCCAAGCCGGGATGCAATTGGGCCCGCGATCATTTTTTCCTGCTGCTGTTCCGGCTGACACTGCTCATTTTGCCGGCCTTGCTGATGCTGCTGCTGATATCCCGCCCTGACAAGGGTGGAATTCCCATCATCTTCCCGATGTCTCGGCTGACCTGCACCTTGCCGCTGCGCTGCACCTCCGGCGCCCTGCTGCTGACGCCGGGCTGCACCGTTACTCCGGCCATCACCGGCCGAAACTGCCCCTTGCCCGGTCGACACATTCTGGCCAGCCTTCTTGGTGCTGACATATTTGTCAGCTTGGCTGGCACTCTTTTGAACTATCGCTTGCTTTCCGGTGATTGCCAGATCATACACCTGGATCTGCTTGTCTCGGCGGCTAGAGGTCACACTTCTGGCACGTCGGGCACTTGGATGCGGGGACGAGGCTTCGCCCCTCGACCTTGCGCCGGCACCTCCCACCGATGCAACGTACAGGGATGCCCCGGCACCTGGGTTTGCCTTCTTAAAGGCCTCCTACTGCTTAGTAGCTTCAGACAAAAGATGGTTAAGCCGGGCTTGCTGCTCATGCAGTGCTTCGCTGGACAAATTAGATAAGTCCTTAGCTACCTCTGCTGCTGCTCTAAGGTTCTTCACTGGTGAGCTATAGACTACCTTAGGCATGGTGCTAGTTGCATTATGACTCTTAGCTCTAGTATCTTTACGTAGCTCAGTGTTAAGATTTCTACCTCTAGTTCTAACTTCCTCTATCCGGCTAGGCCGGGTTACCACAGGAGTAAAACCATGGGCTGCCTCATACTCACGGAGTTGCCGGTTAAACCGTTCGCGCTCCTGATGCATGGCCAGGGCCTCGTCGATGAGGGCCTGACGAGATCCCTCCAGGACCTTCCTTGTCTGCTCTGGATCATTGCCGGATCGCACCGGCTCAAGAAGCCGATCGATGATGGGGAGAAGCACCTGGCCCCTAGCCGGCATGCCAGATGTGCCGGCCAGGTTCTCAACACGCTCCAATGGAGGACGTGCCAACCTCTTGGCCTTCGGTGGCTCCGGGGGAGTATCTCCTGCTGCTGCTGCTTTGCCGGCATCCTCCGCCGGCGGCACAGATGTGCCGGCCATCATCACCTCGGCTGACTCTACTGAGCGAGCGCTACGCCCAGCGTGAGCCAGCCGATGTGATGGCGGATCCACCGCCATCAACACCTCTTCCCTGCAAACTCTCTCAGTCCCCATGTACACCTCGTGGGAACCGAAAGACATGATCCGGCCATCCCTGGGGAACGGTCGGCCGCCGAGACATCCGGCGTTGTCACTGATGAAACTGAGCGAGCCTAGCCTCTGGACGAGGCCAGAGACCACGCGCACTCCCGAAGCTGCTATCACGGACCCTGTCCGAATAAACACTCTGCCCAACATATCGATCTGCCCCACGGTGGGCGCCAAATGTCGTCGTGGTGAAACAACATAAGACATAGGATGGCTTAAATGGGGGGCAAACTAGATGCCGGAGGATTCGGGAGAGGGGAACGAGCTGAAAAGCACGACAGAAAGGAACACAGATCTACCCAGGTTCGGGGCTCTTGTAAGGAGATAACACCCCTACTCCTGCTCTACTGGTTATATATTTGGATCTATGGAGTATACAACAATGGTGCTTCCAAGCTCTCTGCTAGAGGAGGAAGACGAACTGCTAAGTGTAGGAACACTGAGTGACCAACCCCTTACTAGGGCTCCTTGTGCCACCTTATATAGTGGTGGCCAGGGTTACAACGGTCATAAGAGACCAAAAGACACCAACTACACTCCAAATAGGACCTGCTGACGAAGGCAGAGACCCTTGACTTTCTCCCTGATTGCTCTCGATGGGACTCCACATCCCTGTACCATGTACCTCTTGGACTGTGACCTTACCTCTGTGAGGTAAGGGCTATACTTGTGCACAGAGTGGGTAGGTAGACCACCACTGTGCACCCTGTCAACATGATCCCTCTCCATACTGCAGAATCTCTCCTTGATTGTAGGGACATGACACCTTAGTTGACTTCTGTATCCCGGATATGACCGTTGGCCATATCCTGGACCTATATGTCAGACCAACGACCTATGAAGGTCAGGTAATCTAGCCTCCCCTGCCCCTGCACAATATATCAGACAAGTTAGGCTGGCATATCTAAGCATATGCCGGCACTCCTCAATAAGTATCCCGGTTATACCGGTGTATCCGAACATTAGCCGGGATATACATATAACCCGGCCTAGCTGATGCTCTTATATTCCAGGCAAGCACTTCCTTGGTCAACTGGCATAAAGTCAACCATAGTCCTTGTATCTTTCTAGTCTCTTGACCCTACCGGGGGTCATCCCCCCGACACCTTAAGAGATCTAAGACTTTCGTCACTCTTGGTCAGTAGGGAGATTTGGCCTTCGAGTTCCGGCGTCTCAAAGAAGCTGGGCTGGGCTGCTGCTTTGCCAAAGTGGAGTGCCAGGGTAGAGCTGGAAGGTGCAGGTTTGGCAGATGCAGTCGTAGCAGACTGTGTCCCGGTCTTGTTGATCTGCTTGATCTTGAGAGTGCCGGACTTCGCCGAGACAGAGGTTTTGGCCAGGGTAGCGGACTTGGCCAGGACAGAAGTCTTCTCAGTTGATGGAGTCTTAGGGGCTGGTTGTTCTGGCGTGGCCGGTGTAACTTCAGGTACTTTAGGGGCTTTGCCTTTATCTATGCCGGTGCTCTTGTCACCTGCGCCGGCATCTTCAGTAGTCCTGGCACCGCTGGTGGGCGCGTCGGTGCCAGGGGCGTCTTGTTGGGCTCCTGTGTCCATGTGGACATCAGAAGCCGAAGGATCCTGTTGAGCCCCCGAGTCCATGTGGACATCGGGGGCAGAGTTGTCTTGCTCCGGTGGAGGATCGTCCTTCGCCGGGGAAGTGGTTTTATCGGGCGCAGGCGAAGATCCCGATGCCGGGGAGGTGGTGTGGCTTGCAGAGGGTATGTCGGGGGTTGCAGTGGCCACCGGCTTTTCAATGTTGGGGCTAGCACTTGATCTGGAAGCATGTTCTGGCGCAAGAGAAGCCCTGAAAGAGAGAAAACACCAAGTTAGTAATCAAAGAGAGAAATATATTGGAAATGAAATAAAGGGAAGAAACTTACCCCGAGGCAACAGGTCTTGGTTTCTTCGGATGGGGCGCCCCAACCTTCTGCCTCTTCTGTGTTGGCTTAGGCTAGGGCCTAACCCCACGCTTCCGGCCAGTACGTAAGCCGGCAGGAGGAGGTCCCTGATTCAAAGGGGTAGCATCGACCACTTCCTCGTCCGGGATAGCTGAGGATGGCATATCATAAGCAAGAGGCGAGGTAGGAAAGGCATAAGCAAGTGGCATCGGGTCTTAATACATCAGGATCTCATTGTCAGAGTCATCCTCACTCCAGTCTCGAGTGGAATGCCGGGATAAGGAGGCCTTACCCGCGGTTGGAGCGGCGCGGGTGTTCTTGGGCAATTTCTCTTCACGATCCGGATCCAGAACTGTGCGGTCTGGAGCAATCATGATGCGAGAGTTCTCCATACTCTGGAAGCTAAATTTCTGCACAAGACAGGGAAAAATAATCGGGATCAAGAGATATGTCGGTAATATAAAAGATTAAACATGGATATATCAGCGATAACGGTATGTTGGGCTAAATGAGTATATATCGGCAAGTGAAGATTACCGTCAGGGCGGGGCGATCTCGGCTGTAAGGCTCGAGCCCCTAGGCAAAAGTTACTTGAGGAGACTTGCAAATATCTTTAACCCACCACAGTATGTCGGCGGGGCTCAACTCGTGTGTCGAATGTTGAGTGGGGTCCATTGGCCCGCTCATCTGGCATATTTTATGTGGCCGGCGCTGGAGAGGAGAGACGCGCCGGCTAATGAAACAGGCCACTATGTCCTGAGGTGTGAGGCCGGCTTCCCGTAGCTCATCCTTAACCCGGTGGAGGGCGTTAACCAGCCCCAATGTGGACCTTGGATTGTAAGTCCAGTTCTTCATTGCTGTGGGCGGCTCATCCACAAATGGCGGCAGGTTGAGAAGATCCTCATCAGTTGTGTTCTTCACGTAAAAGAAGCTCTTTTGCCATTTCTTGCATGACTCAAGCAGCTCTATCTTGGGGAACTTGGAATTCTTCTGAGACATAATGGCGGCCGCCCCACACTGGGTCATGGGCCTGTCCTTCTTCTCCTGAGCAGTTTCCGGAGGGTCATCCTTGCTCTGGGTTTCTTGGACAACCTGCTTGCACAATTGAAAGTATTTTGCCCAAGCTTGAGAAAAGGCCTCTATGCCAGCGAAGCCCTCACAGAAGGTGGCAAAAGAGGACAAGATCATCACTGTGTTAGCCGGCAGATGATGGGGCTGCAACTCGTAGGTATCCAGGAAGTCCCGGAAGAAGTCTGACGCCGGCAGGCCAAAGCCTCTCTCGAAGTGAGAGATGAAGATGACTCACTCGCCAGATTCAGGTGCTGACACGGTCTCTCCAGCAGGTAGCCGGCATGCTACGCCATCCAGAACTCTTCTTGTGGTAATAATCCAGTTTATGTTGGCTGGGGTTACCTCGGATCCCTCCCAGTCGGAGCGTCCTTGCGCCTGGGCCGGGTTATCCTCCTCTGGCCCAGAAGTGGCCGTCATACTGGAAGATGCCATTTTGATGGCCGGGACAAGGCGTGAGAGTCAGAGTCCCATGTTGTCAGTCCTATCAGAAGCAGAGTAAAAGGAGAAGTTAGTCCCTCCGGCATACCAATCTTACACGAGTTAGCAGGAATAGAAGATCTAACAGCGCAAGTAAAATCAGAAACATTTATGGGAAAATCCTACAGGAAGAACATCTGTGAACTATCGAGGAGGATTACAAGCAATGCTAGCTGAGTCTGCAAGATGTTAGGCAGAGAAACTACCGCAAATCTAAGCGAGTAAGGTCACCATGGCGAAGCTACAGAGAAGCAGGAAGGAGGAAGAACAGAGAAGGAAGAAGAACTTACCGAAGCTTATGCGGCAGTGGTGTAATGGCAGCGAGCGTGCAGAGGGAGATCCAATCTCCCAACAATGTCAGGGAGAAGAGCAAGACCAGTGGCATCAACTGCGAAGAGCTTGAGCATCAGCGAGGATAGGCGCCGGCGCGAAGGAAGACGACGGCAGCGCAGGGTCTCCGTTCGGTGGTTCCGACAGAGGAGATCTCGAGGAAGAAGAGAGCGGAGGAAGAAGAAGGAGTGGGGGTAAAAAGGTAGAGTTACCCCCCCTCCCCTATTTATATCACAGGGCTGCAGTAGTGGAGCACTACCCCATGACCCCGACCGTTTCTGCCAATAACACCACGTGGTGGCACGTCGTGGGGCGGCGGTTCGTATAACCGTGCCACAAGGCAATGATGGTATGCAGTAAATGCACTGTGAACCATCACTTCATGTGACCATTCATAGTATCAGAGCAGTTGCAAGTTTTGATGCAAACTGTCGGACTTAGCTTCTCGAGGAAACCTTAATTATGTGCCGGCATGACCAGGCGTGGAACAATCCTGTCCGGAATACCTTTGGGACTGGCTGGATTAACTTTTGGAGAAGGAAGAGGAGCCGACATATAGTGTGATCGCCGGTGTATAATCAAGAGCCGGGATATAATAAAAGAGATATCATGTTGAACCTGCCAAGGCCCCTCAGTTAAGACTGGGGGACCTCGACAGCTTCGGGGACTAGTATCGGGGGGATGACCCCTGGTAGGGTCAAGAGACTAGAAAGATACAAGGAATATGGTTGACTTTTATGTTAGTTGACCAAGGTTGGGTCTGGCCGGAATATAAGAGCGTCGGCCAGACCGGCATATAAGTGTATCCCGGCTAGTGTTCAGATATGCCGGTATAACCGAGATACTTATTGAGGAGTGCTGGCATATGCATAGATATGTCGGCCTAACTTATTTGATACGTTGTGCAGGAGCAGGGGAGGCCGGATTACCCGACCTTCATAGGTCGTTGGTCCGGCACATAGGTCCAGGGTATGGCTAACGGCTATATCCGGGACGTGGAAGTCAACCAAGGTGTCATGTCCCAACAATCAAGGAGAGATTCTGCCAAGCATGGAGGGAGATCATGATGACAGGGTGCACAGTGGTGGTTTACCAACCCACACTATGCACAAGTACAGTCCTTACCTCACAGTGGTAAGGTCACAGTCCAAGAAGTACAAGGTACAGGGATGTTGAGTTCCATTGAGAGCAATCAGGGGCAACGTCAAGGGTCTCAGCCATCGTCAGCATGTCCTGTTTGGAGTGTAGTTGGTGTCTCCTGGTCTCATGTGACCGTTGTAACCCTGGCCACCACTATATAAGGTGGCACAGGGAGCCCTAGTAAGGGGTTGGTGATTCAGTGTTCTTACACTTAGCAGGTTATCTTCCTCCTCTAGCAGAGAGCTTGGAAGCACCATTGTTGTGCACTCCATCGATCCAAATATATAACCAGTAGAGCAGGAGTAGGGGTGTTATCTCCTTACGAGAGCCTCGAACTTGGGTAGATTTGTGTCCCTTTCTGTCATGCTTCTTAGCTCGTTCCCCTCTCCCGAATCCTCCAGCATCTAGTTTGACCCCCATTTAAGCCATCCCATGGCATATGTTGTTTCACCACGATGACAGATACCGAGATGGAAAGGAATGGTGGCGCAAGCCGACGACAATCTTCCTGAGTGGTGAAATGGCAGAGCCAGAGGGGCTCCGTGGGCTTATAACGAGTGAGACGCGCTCTCACTAGTGGGAAAAGGCTTATAGATAGATGTTTTACTAGTGGAGCACATTATTCAGTATGCTCCAGTAGTATTTACTAGTGGCGCATTTTCAAATATGCTCCACTGATAATTTTCTTACTAGTAGCGCATATGGTTTAGAATGCGCCACCAATATTCACGTGGGACCCACCAGAAGGGTTGTCGACAAAATATCTTGTCTTATCAATGGTGCATTTGTCATATGCGCCATGCATATTTGACCATTTAGTGGCGCATATCATACAAAATGCGCCATTGATAACATTATGGGACCCATCTGGGCCCCACTGGCCAGACCCCTGCCAGTGTTATGCATGGCGCATATAGCAATATGCGCCACTGATAATTAAAATATCAATGGCGCATATTGCTATATGTGCCACGCATAACTAGTGGGACCCACACCTCTGAAAAGGTGGCAGACTTATCAGTGGCACATTTTTTGCAATATGCGCCACTGATAAGGTCGCCCAGATCTATAAGTTGGCAGCCCCACCACCACCATTTCATTCTTCTCCATCTAACACCAAACTAGATCTAGGTCATCCTCCTCCTCCCCACCACCTCAATTTCTCCATTCTTGCCTCCATTCTTAGTTTTAAACCTACTTTGCTCCATAGTTTTGAGAGGGGAAGCCTCTCTAAGTTGTAGATCTACTAAACCAACTAGGTGAGTTGTTGGAGGACATGTATGTGGATGTTTTGTGTGGCCGGTGGACGTCTCGCGTGCGGTGTACATGCATGCATGCTTGTGTGTGGTGCATGAATGTTTATAGGTGACGAAGAAGTAAGAGCATATTGCTTGCTACGGCGTGGTGCATGGATGTTTGCCAAAATGTTGATTAACTTCCATTTTGGCAAATTTTTGCACTACCCATACGTCCTATTTTTAGGAGAGGTCATGTCGAATTTTTTCGGCGACCATGCATGCATGCATGTGTGTGTGTGAGTGCATGATGATGTGTGATTCTAAGGTACTCTCTTTTCTCTATACCGCGTAGGCAACCATGGTCAGACACATGAGCGAAGGTCAAGTGGCTAGATACAAGGAACGTGCGGTGGCTGACATGAGGATGAACAAGAGGACCCACATAAGATGTTCGTGTCGAACATGAAAACTCGGGAGCTTACTCGACCTTGATTCCGCAGACCTGGAGAGTCACCTGCTCACGCATGGTTTCATGCTCGACTATGATTCTGAAGATGACGAGGACATCAACAATGGTGTTTCTGATGACAAGGGCGTACATGATGATCATCATGAAGGAGATGGCGACGGCGGACATGATGATGATCATCACGAAGGAGATGGCGGCAGCGGACATGATGATGATGGAGAAGACGCGGCATCGATGGGCACATAGACATGACTAACCTCAGCCTTGCAGGACCCACATGTTCATGAACTGCTCCTCAAGGAGACGAGCAATGCAAAAGCTGCTGCCAGAGAGAAAGCAAAGCTGGAGCAGATGGAGATTGACGGGAAAACTCTATTGTTTCCTGGGTGCCGACCCGAGGATACACGCTTGAGCGTCACGCTCAAGGCTCTGGAGATGAAGGTGGAAAGCAAATGGACCGACGTAAGCTTCAATAAAAACATGAGATTCTGGCAAAAACGTCTTCCCAAGGGAAACACGTGTCCAACTAATATCGAGGAGGCCAAGAAAATCGTGTGCCCTCTGGACCTGCCGTACGATAAGTACCACGCCTGCATCAATGATTGCGCACTTTATCGGGATGAGTACGTGGAGAGAACCACATGTCTGGTGTGCGGCCAAGGACGATACAAGATAGGGAATAAGAAAGTACCTCGGAAAGTGGTATGGTACTTCCCTATCACTCCCCATCTGCAGTGGTATTTCGTAGACCCTAAGGAAGCAAAGCTCATGCGATGGCACGTGGATAGGAAGAAGACCGAAGATGATCCGCATAAGGGCAAGATCCTGACACACCCTTCGGACGCTAGCCAGTGGAACGTACTTGACATCGACTTCCATGAGTTCGGGGCCGATCCAAGGAACATCAAGCTTGGTATGAGCACCGATGGACACAATCCATTTGGCAACCAGAGTAGCACGCACAGTACCTGGCCCGTGTTTGTATGGCCATACAATCTCCCTCCATTGTTGTGCACCAAGCAGAGATACGTACACATGTGTATTCTGATTCAGGGGCCAAAACAGCCAGGTGTCGACATGCATTTGTATCTCGGGCTGTTGAAAGAAGAGCTAGCCACGCTGTGGGAGACGCCTCCTCATACGTGGGATGCATACTCAGAAGATTATTTTCCTTTGAGAGTCGCGTTGTTCATGACAGTGCAGGACTATCCAGGTTACAGTTATGTCTCTGGCCAGGTGAACCACGGACACAATGTATGTGTCAGGTGCATGGATAAGACCCCGCATCTCCAGCTACCAAGGGATCCTGGTTCCTTGAAGACCATGTTCCAACAGACTCGGATGTGGCTTCGAATGGATCACCCATGGAGAAAGCACGGAGACCTGTTCAACGGTAAAGAAGAGCTTGAAAAAGCCCCATGTCCGAGGAGCGGTGAAGTAATCGACAACATGCTAGAAAACTGGGAAGAGTTCCCTTTGCCGGGAAAGAAGCGTCCGAGGACAAAGCCGCTGCATGGTGTGTGAAAAGCGAGGTCTGTTTTCTGGGACCTGCCGTACTGGAAATATCTCCACACGCCCCATAGCCTTGATGTCATGCACGTCACAAAGAATGTATGTGAGAGTCTGCTGGCCACTATCGTCAACATGCCGGATAGGACCAAGGACAGGCCGAAGGCAAGACACGACCTGGAATTCCTTGGCATCAAGAAAGAACTTCATGGTCCGCCCGATAACGATGATGATGATGATGAGATGATGGACGAAGATACTCAGGGTCCCCGCAAGAGGGCTAAGAGGAGGGATGTGGTGTTTCCCACTGCCTGCTTCACTCTAAGTGAGAAGGAGCTCGAGCAGTTTTTTAAGTGCCTCCTAGGAGTTGAAGTTTCTCACGGTTACTCTGGAAACATAGGAAGATATCTGGATGAAGCGAAGAAGAGGTTCAGCGGGATGAAGTCTCATGACTGTCACGTGTTGATGACACAGATACTTCCCATTGCGATCCAAGGGATAATGGACGAGCACGTCCGTGAGACGTTGTTTGGCTTCTGCAACTTCTTCGACGTCATCGCGAGGAAATCTATCAGCTTGAAGCAGCTCGACGCGCTGCAAGAAGAGATCGTCATGATATTGTGCGAGCTCAAGATTTACTTCGCGTCCACGTTCTTCGATATCATGGTGCATCTGCTCATCCATCTTGTGGATGACATCATTCATCTCGGTCTGACATTCCTGCACAACATGATGCCATTCGAAAGGCTGAATGGTGTTATCAAAGGATTCGTCCGCAACAGGTCCCGTCCAGATGGAAGCATCGCCAAGGGCTTTCTGACCTACGAGTGCATCTCGTTTTGCCAGAATTATCTACGCACCGAGGAGGACGACACAGACGACCCTGTTGGTCTGCCCAAAAGGACGCACCTCGGTAGGCTTGCCGGATATGGTCACCGCGAGGGTTTTTGCGCCTTGCATGTCGATGCGAAGGGTCGACGCCCCGACTTTGTCCGGGCACACCTCGTCGCGCTACAGCACATCGAATTGGTTGACCCTTGGGTGGAGGAGCACAAAAGCTTTATAGAGCAGAAATTCATTGACCTAGGTCGGCCGAGGAAGAAGGGAGACGTAACAAGAGAGCACAACTCCAGCTTCACGGCTTGGTTCAAGGAAAAGCTTCACGGCCTGCAGTCGCGCATTATGTATTAGTGGCACATATAGCAATATGCACCACGCATAAGATACTAATGGCGCATATGCTATATGCGCCACTAACCTTCAAACTATGTATGGCGCATTTTGAGATGCGCCACTGATAAACTGTTACTAGTGCCGTGGCATTGGTGGCGCATCCCATATGCGCCACGCATAAGCTAAAATGGTGCGCCACCAATAGCCTTTTTTCCACTAGTGTCTCGGTGGTCACAGCGTGTGCACGAGGAAAAAGGGAAGGGGGCGGACAGGTTATTGGCTGAGAAGGGCGGTGCTTCTGTCTGGCAGTACGAGGCGACCATTTTGGAGTGGAGTGAGTGTCCAGGGGCGCTGGGAATCGGCTGACCATAGGGTAGTCACTAGGAAATTAGCCGCGGCAGCACGCCGCGCCCGTGGTGTTATTTTTAGTAGTTTATTATTTATTTAGAGTGTTTTTGTTGACGCCCCGTTGAAAAATACTATCAGATAGTTATAGCCAAAATTACCGGGGGAGTGAATTATACGGGTTGAAGTATTTACTTATTTGGAGTGTTCTTTTTTTGAGCCTCTGCGTACCTACCTTTTAAAAATTGAAGTTTAAAACAAAAGTCTTCTTGAAGTTATTGTAGGAGAATCCCGATATTCTTTTGAGTGCGTATTTTGATCAATTTTATATCTAGCTTTTAACTGGTGAAGCCCAAATACCCTTTAAATGGTGAAGGTTAAAAGAAAAGTCATCTCGAAGTAACCGCAGGAAAACTTGTACTGAAGTTACTGTTGAATAGTTTCGTGCGAAGTTATGTTAAATACCTACTGCACTTGTACCGATAGAAAAATAATATTAATAAATTGCCATCAAGAAATTGCGCACCGTTGAAAACTTACTGTTAGCTAAGTACCGCTGAAATGACTGTCGGATAATTACTGTAGTTAGTTTATTGTTGGGGTTTGAAAATTTTGAAGTTAATATGAAAATATCGACACTTACTTCCGATTGGAGGGAGTACTACATAAGAAGACAGTTACTGTTGAAGAGTTGTGAGGAAAATACCACTTGGGGTTAAAAATTCAAATTTACTGCAAGAATTGATTATCAAGAATTATTGTTAGGTAGTTATCATCGGAATTACTATTGGATCGAATTAGTGTTAAAAATTTTATAAGAAAAATTTACAGCAAAAAATTATGACACAAAATTCAGTTGGTCACTGTTCATTGCGCGGTACTGTTCATATAGTACTGGGCATCCGGTTACTGTTCATACGCGGTTACTGCTCATGACGAGTACTGTTCATGCGCATGTACTGTTCACCGGTACTGTTCATGTGCGCTTCTACAGTTCGTGGCAGCCTGGTGGAGCTCTAAGAAGGTTTGCCATTATATATGTAGACTAGGAAATTAGCTGCGGCGGCACGCCGCGCCCGTGGTGTTATTTTTAGTAGTTTATTATTTATTTAGAGTGTTTTTGTTGACGCCCCGTTGAAAAATACTATTAGATAGTTATAGCCAAAATTACCGGGGGAGTGAATTATACGGGTTGGAGTATTTACTTATTTGGAGTGTTCTTTTTTGAGCCTCTGCGTACCTACTTTTTAAAAATTGAAGCTTAAAACAAAAGTCTTCTTGAAGTTATCGTAGGAGAATCCCGATGTTCTTTTGAGTGCGTATTTTGATCAATTTTATATCTAGCTTTTAACTGGTGAAGCCCAAATGAAAATTTTGTGCTTGTTATGTCAATCTTATAGTAGAAGTAGTTAGTGTTTAGAATTTGTTTTGTGGTTGTCGCATATTTACCCTTTAAATGGTGAAGGTTAAAAGAAAAGCCATCTCGAAGTAACCGCAGGAAAACTTGTATTGAAGTTACCGTTGAATAGTTGCGTGCGAAGTTATGTTAAATACCTACTGCACTTGTACCGATAGAAAAATAATATTAATAAATTGTCATCAAGAAATTGCGCACCGTTGAAAACTTACTGTTAGATAAGTACCGCTGAGATGACTGCCGGATAATTACTGTAGTTAGTTTATTGTTGGGGTTTGAAAATTTTGTCGAAGAATTAAGTTATTAGGTAGTTACCATTAGAATTATTGTCGGAATGAATTACACTTGGGGTTAAAAATTCAAATTTACTGTAAGAATTGATTATCAAGAATTATTGTTAGGTAGTTATCATCGGAATTACTATTGGATCGAATTAGTGTTAAAAAATTTATAAGAAAAATTTACAGCAAAAAATTATAACACAAACTTCAGCTGTTCACTGTTCATACGTGCTAAAAAATTTATCAGAAAAATTTACAGCAAAAAATATAACACAAACTTTCAGCTGTTCACTGTTCATCACGTGGCACTGTGACCGGTGACGTGGCATGGCTTGTGGCTCTCTAAATCCCATCAACTTTATATATATATATCTATATATGGCGCTCATAAAGTACTTGACAAAAGAACCGAGAAACGGCGCAGTCGTTTGCATGCAGGCCAGCATGCGGCTTGGTCTCTCCGCACGTGGAAGACGCGGTGGTACACGACTCGGCCACTGCCCGGCGTCAAATGTCACCGAGAGAGAGCGTGGGGTGTGGTATGTGCTCATGTCTGAGGCGGCGTGCTGGTCGTCTATTGGGGGTCGATGGGGAGCAGTAGTGCACAAGAGTGAGTAAGAGGATGTCTGGGGAAGGCAGGGGTGCAGAGCATCGTTGCTAGCCACTGGTGGACGGGTAAAGGAGGGTTGCTGCAAGGTATTCCTTCACGTCTAAACCAGGACATGCACGAGTCTTCTTTTCCCCCTTCTCCAAAACCGATCAGCAAAAAGAAGCATTGTAGAGGTACAGTGGCAGTCGGCCATAGAGAGCTGAAAGTGCTCGAGATGTGAGGAGATGGAGTGATGATGATCCAATTAAAATAAAGAGAGAGGGAGTGAGGGATGTAGCCATGCGCGCATGCCATTCCAGACATAGCCGGCTCCCAGTTTTGCCAAGCACACGCGGATGAGGGTAAATGCTCAAATGACAATGCTTTGCAGATCAAGGAATGCTGCTAGAAATTTAGGTTCAGTTTTGTGAGCTGGTTGAAGATTTGAATTTAACTAGGAAGATATGGGTAAAGATAAGGATTAATGTCTATAGGGATCATCTTTTTTTTGTATGCTGATCGCACTATGGGGTTTGCCAGAATAATGATGGAGCTACATGGTTCATATAGGTGAGAGTGATGAATAGTTGATCCCTTTAATTTTTGAAAGAAAATCATTTGTAGTAGCCTTTGAAAACCTTTAAAATACAAAGCAGGTTTTTTTGAAGTTCAAAACCTCCTACTTGCATAATATAGCATAGTAGGGTTTTCTTAGGACTAATATGTGATTAAAGTGCAAGGAATGGCATAGCTACCAATCCCATGCATTTTCTTTTTTTCTTTTTCTTTTTTTTAAATAAGAAGATCAAAATAAAGAAATAATTTTATAGAAATAATTCTTAATGGGGAAATGAGAGTGGTATGATAAATAGAACACATTTCTCAGATATTTTTGGTAAGAGAAGTCTTTGAAAAATATTTTCTAAACTTTGAAATATTTTGTAGAAGAGAATAGAGAATAAAAGGGTTTATGGTTTTAGAAATAAATGGGAGGAAAAACTCTAGTTGCATATCTATGCTGATCCCCTTTGACTTGCATCCGACTTTTAGGGCCGGTGGTTTTCTTTAATTCACACAAGCGAGAATTTTATTTGCTACGGATCAAGCACACACACACACCAGTTATGAGGTAATTAATTGAATAGTGAGACTGTGTTGGAACCATTTTGAGAAAAGAAGATATGAATTTGTACTCTGAGTATGATCTTGGAAAGATGGTAGATGGGATGGCGAGATCTAGATAATGCCTAGAGGCCTACTCGGATTTATTTGAGAAGTTCTTTATAATTTTTGGGATGAGACATAGGCCCACATGTAGATCTTGGCTACTCACAATAATTGACACAATAGCCAAACTAATCAACCAGTCATACAATTGCAATTATTAAAGCATCCCAAGATGAGGTGTTACACAAGTTCTCTAGATGATCATGACTTGGAAATTGTTGAAAAGAGTTTTTTTTAATAAGGAGGTAAAGCTTTTGTAAACTCTTCAAAAACTAGTGGAGATATAAAAATCTCCTTTATCAAATTTTTCTCAAAGATGCTTGAAATTCACTTATCAAATAAAATTCACTTATCAAATAATAGTTTGGAAAATAGTGGGATCATACCAACCTATAGATCCCCGTAGGTTTTAGAAATACTCAGTTTGGAAAACCTTTGTGCCAAAGTAAATCTTGGCTCCTTGTTTTGGAAGAAGGTCAAATCATTTAAAATAGGAGGTGTTGCCAAGATAATGATTTTAATAAAATAGCCAGTAGCCTTTTTTAATGACATGATCACAAGAGTACAATTATTGTGTTGGTTCACAATCTTGTTCAACAGTCAACTCTATCAGACATAAACACCACACAAAAATCAAGGCAAAAATGCACGAGACTTCACTAAACTTGATTAAGCACAAAAAGTTTTTGTTGGCCCTCATTTTTGCCTCACTAAACACTGCTTAAACTTAGTTGCAAAAGTTGGGGTGTTATAGATCTTCCTCCCTTATAAGAATCTCGTCCCGAGATTCCTATGCGTGGAACTATAGAGGTGTAGAGGCTCGGTTAGAGTGAGACTTCAAAAAGGTTTCTCTTCCAAATTTTTGGTAACATTCTGAGCTTCATTGAAGACTTGCTTTTCCAAAGATGTGGATCTTCTTATTTTTCTAAAGTTAATGGCTGGAGAGTTGATGTTGCTAAACTTATCTTGACAAAAACCTTGTCGAGACGCCTTTGAGGTTAATGCGGCTAGGCTATCTAGAGTGCCCATAAAGATTCTACAAAAGTTGGAAGGTTATCATCTCGTAGCTGAGGTCTTGAACAGTTGAGACTTCTCGGGTAGCTCTTGTTGATTGGAGTCGTCGCTTCCATCATTTAGCTTGATGGAGTCTTCAAATCTTTGTGTTGCGTATTGAAGCTTGAGGCTTGTGTAGACCTTTTGTCCTGAGCCTGCAGTGCTCGGGCGTTTGTAGAGAATGATGCTTAAGCTTCGGTCTTGCTAGGCACATCGGATCTGTAGACTTAATTCTCTACCCTTCCTAACTATCAGGGCACATGTTAGTCCTATTAGGAAACATCCTTCTAAGTCGTCTTGGGCTTGAGCTGAAAATGCTTCATGTGTCTGTACATCACCGCTGGTGTGTCTTCAAGTAGTCGATTACCCAATTCTTCTTGTCTTCGGGTTGGTGGATGGCATCAAAGATCTTCTTGCTTCTTCATCTTCTTGTAGCCTTGGTGATCTTGAGGTAGGTTGGGGTATGTCGACCTGACTTTGTCTTCATGTGCCAAGAACTTGTTGAACTTCACAAGTTAGGCTTGGCCTTCGATACTACTATGCTCAATGTTAGTTGGCTTGTTAGAAGTTAAGCCATTGCTAAAGGGGTTAAGAAAAAAAATGACCAAAGTTAGCGAGACTCCACTTCAAAATGGAACCCATGTTAGTGAAGCCATTGTCTTCTAGAAGACTTGGGTAGCCCGGGAGAGTCTATCTTCTGCTTCTTGATGTCGTAGGAAGATCTTGATGGAGCTTGAAACAATAAGCATGATTTGTTGTGCCAGATCTTGGGTATGTTTTGTAAGAAGAAAAGTAACACTCTACTAATAAGGTTAGAGTTAGTGTTTTACTTTTAACTTGTCTATGCTACTCGAGCTGACATAAATAGATAAGAGGAAAACACATTTTAGAGAGGTCACCTATTCAGGGTTATACCAGCTAGAGGGTTTTTAAGGCCGAGAGGCCGAAAACAAGCACAAGCACTAGGTAGCAACACACATTCAATAAACACACACAAGCAACCTTCAAACAATCATATCCAACGTAGGAGGTACTTCAGGTACCAAGAACGCCTAATACTCGCGCTATTTGGGGATAGCTCAACCAAAACAATTGAGCTTATCCTATTCATCCTAGGGTCGTGGTTGGTCATAGATGTTGATGCCTTCTTTTTGTTGACGCTGGCTTTCGTTGAACTTGATGGTAGTCGCGAGGTAGATGCCGTGTTGTTGAGCCGTTGACGTTGAGTTGGGGAGTGCAGACTCATAGACCTTCTTGTCTCACCTCACTTGAATGTGAGGTCTTCGGAAGGGTCGTTGAATTTCCCAGATATGATAACACCTCGTTATAGGCCTAGAAATTTCTAGTCAAGAAACTGAGTATTTGATCCTTGGCAACTGCAAAAGTGCGAGTCCAGGGAGGAACAAAGTCAGTTCCTTGACAGAGCCGTTGGTGTCAACCAAAGGCAAAATATTTATCGCCACTCTTCTTTCTTTATGGTTGGCGAGGTTTGAAGAGGTCCTTCTGAATATTTGCTCCACCTTGCATCGCTAAGCTTTAGGTCTAATTAGGGTATAACATCCATTAATTAAATTTGAAGAAGATGAGATAAAATAGTAAAAATTGTGAAAACTTTGGCAATCAGATAGATAAGATTAGAAGTTTTGAAGAGGTGAGAATAGTACAAGCCATTCTATTGGCTTCATAAGAAAATAAGTGTTGCAAATAGGTTTACTCAAAAAGTACTTTCCTAACTAACGCCCATGCTAAACTAGGGTCTCCTAAACTTAGGATGGCTCTGATACCAACTCTGTGGGGACCCCGGATTAACCATCTGGAATACCCGATATGCATATAATTCACGATCCCATGATCAGTGTGTCGTGAATCCACATATCCGAGTTGATAACAGAATTATATCATCCTTATAGTACCGAATAATATACTTACAATTGGTCACATGACCAAGTATGATATTGCCACGTAGGGCAAGTTTACAATTAACCAGCGGATACCAAGCAGCGTTGATGACCCACGTCATGCCTACTACCCTATAGGCAACTGACTGGGAGACGTTCCTAGTTCGCACCGGCGTCATCATAACCACCTTCTCCTTCTGTATTGTCTTCTTCATAGTCTGACCAAGTTAATAGCCAGGGACAAAGCCGTGAGTACATTTTGGAATTGTACTCGCAAACCATCTAAAAGGAGGTGTTGACATGCCGTTTGGCTGTAGCAAGGTGAAAGGCTCTAATCTAGTTTTCTCTTCACTAACATAGTTTCTCTTGTCGATATAGCATGTCATACGACATCTCTATATCTTTGTTGAAAAACAATTTTTAGAAAACAGATTTTGTAAACTCTCTAGGGAAGGGGGAAACTCATTTATTTCTCAAGAGAGGGAGCCGGTGGTCAATCAAACATGGCCACCTCCCTTTATAAATCCAGGTCAATCACACATGACCATCCCATTTCCTTCGGCAGTACCCTGCAAGTACTCTGAACCATAGCCGTGCCATGGCAGTACCCTCCGAGTACTCCGCCCGGCACCTTTCTCCATTTCTTTCTGAAAACACTTATATAAAACCAAAACTTGACATTGGGCAATGTAGTGATCTTTACAACCGTCCATGACCGAGGACTCGGCTATTCGAATAGGTTTACACTCTGCAGAGGTTGTATACTTTACCCACAGGATTCGATAAATCCGCCGGGATGCCACCACGGACAGTCATACACTAGTATGCGGGGTTTGGATAATCGAACAAAGTCTTCCATATACCTACCTTAGTACGGGTGCCTGCGCTGTGGATTTAACCTCCCCGGCAAACCCTGGCAGCCTACCTCCATCATCTCGAGTGTAGCTCCAGTGCCACGGCGGGAGAACCCAAGTGTCTTCCGGCCAGATAAATCTTGAAGGATCCCGATTTACTATTGCCCATACTCTTGCGGCAACCCGGATTTCGGGGTCCTACAAACCCTTATATAGTGTGAGGCTCCCTGCACTAAAGCAAATAAACTTCAAACTAAGCCCCATCCCATACCGGGGTAATGTGGTTGCACGGGATAATTGTTCCGAGCGACTACAAAGAAACACCAATGCCTTTTTACAAAACCAGCAGCTCCTTCCTTCATGTCCCACTTTGTTCCAAAACCACTTTTAAAACATTTCGGTGGAGTAAATACTACTCCAGGGTTTTCAAAAACATTTTTGAAACTTTTTCGAGAGTTTTCCCATCCTAGAGTTTTTGGCTCCACTAAAAGTTTTCCAAAGACTTTGATGCTAACCATCAAGTCTCTAATATAGGGGTGTTGAGTAGGTGTCAAGGGTGTCATCATTATAGATGATAACGAGTCGACTTGTGGAGCTAAGTCATCAACTATTGCTATATAGAGAATAATAGCAATATAGAAAACAATGCATATTAAGAAAACAGTAGTAAAACAATGCAAAGTGAATTAGTAGGATTCAGGTATGCAACAAGTAGATGGCTTGCCTTGGTCAGCTATGTCCCTGAGCTTCTTATCTTTATCTCAAGGTGCTCATCTTCTTCTTCTGCACTTTCGAGATACCTCTTCCTCTCCGGTGGTGTTCGAATCTAACGTCGCAAAATAAATCAAATGCATTCAATCACCACACACACATACAAAGGACAAGCATATGACAAGTAATTCCAAACACACAAGCAGATAGGGAAGGTGAATACATTCTAACCTTCAGGGATGCAATTCATCAAAATCAAGTTTATAATTTTCCCCCTAATTATAATTAGGGTCTTCACACTAGTACTTTGCACAGAAAGATAAAATACCAAATAACCAAACAACGGTTAAACCTTACAACTACAGGTACTGGGGAACTGTGAGACACTAGAACAAGTGACTTTTTGTCCAGAACATTTTTCTGCAATTAATAACAATTCCTAAAAGCAATAAAGCCATACAAGCACACTAATCCACAAATACAGTTACAGAAACATCTAGCAAGCAAATAAGGTACCTACAGATAGATATCATCAATACAAACCCAGCAAAAGTGGATTTGCTTTTTTTTTGATTAACAGATAATATTCTATGCACTTTCTAGTCAAAAAAACTCTACCACAAAATCATATAGTTTCAGAAAAATTCTCTCTCTAGTAACAAGCAAGGATTTTTAGTACATGACCAAGTAAAATTGGTCTCACCAAAAAAACTACTTCACAAAATAGGTTTTATAATTTTCCAAACTCAGATCTAGTAGAATTTTGTGTAAACAACTATTCAATAAATAAAGGTTTATTTGCATGCAAGCCAGGGGCTTTTGAAAGATATTTCAGATATCTGTCCAACAAAATTGGACCCAAACCATTTGGTTTTATGGATCTCAAGACATGGATATATTAGTGAAAATGACACATTTAGGTGGATTAAATCTCAGAAATGATATAAAAATTATTTTGCCAAGGGACTTGATCTGAATAATAGATAAATAGATTAGGAACATGTATAAAACTATATATAGTTGTTTTCATGTTCATAGAATAAATGGTGATTTAAATTCGAACTTAGATCTAGCAGTTCTAAATAGGATTCTCTGAAAAGAAACAAAACAAAAATTGCAATTGGTCAAATCTGAGAGGATCTGGGTAGATCCATAGCAGACCGGCCCAAGCTATGACTAGACATTTGCTAAAAAAAATAACAAGACTGAAGCTTTAAAATTCATGCAGCACATTAGCTACATGCACGATCGGTGCCTTTGCTATCTGTACTCGACGAATCATCTAGAAACAAGAAGCTGTACTTGAGGGAGGCGATTGGTGCTCACCGTGGGGCTCTCAGGGACGATGGAAAAGGGTGGAGGAGGATGTGCAGGATCAGGGATCTACATGCGTACTCGCAGGATCTGGAATGGTGCTCCCAGGCGACGACATGCTCGAGTTCGTTGGGGACGGACGCGACCGAAACAGGATGATGGCGACGCCGATACTGCTCCCTAAGGTGCAAGAAAAGGCACGTTAGGGTGAGAACTAAGTGGCAAGCTCAAGGATACCGAGACGGAAAGGAATGGTGGTGCAGGCCAACAACAATCTTCCATGGTCGGGGACAATGGCGAGGAAGAATACGAGCAGCAGAGAGGGATATAGTCTCCCTCCAGTAAAAAGAGGTCTAAGGGAAGTTGTGAGAGCTGAGTGGTGAAATGGCAGAGCCAGAGGGGCTCCGTGGGCTTATAACGAGTGAGACGTGCTCTCACTAGTGGGAAAAGGCTTATAGATAGATGTTTTACTAGTGGAGCACATTATTCAATATGCTCCACTAGTATTTACTAGTGGCGCATTTTCAAATATGCTCCACTGATAATTTTCTTACTAGTGGCACATATGGTTCAGAATGCGCCACCAATATTCATGTGGGACCCACCAGAAGGGTCGTCAACAAAATATCTTGTCTTATCAATGGCGCATTTGTCATATGCGCCACACATATTTCACCATTTAGTGGCGCATATCATACAAAATGCGCCATTGATAACATTGTGGGACCCACCTGGGCCCCACTGGCCTAACCCTTGCCAGTGTTATGCGTGGCGCATATAGCAATATGCGCCACTAATAATTAAAATATCAATGACGCATATTGCTATATGCGCCACACATAACTAGTGGGAACCACACCTCTGAAAAGGTGGCAGACTTATCAGTGGCACATTTTTTTGCAATATGCGCCACTGATAAGGTCGCCCAGATCTATAAGTTGGCAGCCCCACCACCACCATTTCATTCTTCTCCATCTAACACCAAACTAGATCTAGGTCGTCCTCCTCCTCCCCACCACCTCAATTTCTCCATTCTTGCCTCCATTCTTAGTTTTTAAACCTACTTTGCTCCATAATTTTGAGAGGGGAAGCCTCTCTAAGTTGTAGATCTACTAAACCAACTAGGTGAGTTGTTGGAGGACATGCATGTGGATGTTTTGTGTAGCCGGTGGATGTCTCGCGTGTGGTGTATACGCATGCATGCTTGTGTGTGGTGCATGAATGTTTACAGGTGACGAAGAAGCAAGAGCATGTTGCTTGCTATGGCATGGTGCATGGATGTTTGCCGAAATGTTGATTAACTTCTGTTTTGGCAAATTTTTGCACTACCCATATGTCCTATTTTTAGGAGAGGTCATGCCAAATTTTTCCGGCGACCATGCATACATGCATGTGTGTGTGTGTGTGTGTGAGTGCATGCTGATGTGTGATTCTAAGGTACACTCTTTACTCTATACCGCGCAGGCAACAATGGTCAGACACATGAGCGAAGGTCAAGTGGCTAGATACAAGGAACGTGTGGTGGCTGACATGAGGATGAACAAGAGGACCCACATAAGATGTCCATGTCGAACATGCAAACTCGGGAGCTTACTCGACCCTGATTCCGCAGACCTGGAGAGTCACCTGCTCACGCGTGGTTTCATGCCCGACTATGATTCTGAAGATGATGAGGATGTCAACAATGGTGTTTCTGAAGATGAGGGCGTACATGATGATCATCACGAAGGAGATGGCGGCGGCGGACATGATGATGATCATCACGAAGGAGATGGCGACGGCGAACATGATGATGATCATCACGAAGGAGATGGCGACAGCAGACATGATGATGATGGAGAAGACGCGGCGTCGATGGGCACATAGACATGACTAACCTCAGCCTTGCAGGACCCACATGTTCAGGAACTGCTCCTCAAGGAGACGAGCAATGCGAAAGCTGCTGCCAGAGAGAAAGCAAAGCTGGAGCAGATGGAGATGGATGGGAAATCTCTGTTGTTTCCTAGGTGCCGACCCGAGGATACACACTTGAGCGTCACACTCAAGGCTCTGGAGATAAAGGCAGAAAGCAAATGGACCGATGTAAGCTTCAATAAAAACATGAGATTCTGGCAAAAATGTCTTCCCAAGGGAAACCCGTGTCCAACTAATATCGAGGAGGCCAAGAAAATTGTGTACCCTCTAGACCTGCCGTACGTTAAGTACCACGCCTGCATCAATGATTGCGCACTTTATCGGGATGAGTACGCGGAGAGAACCACATGTCCGGTGTGAGGCCAAGGATGATACAAGATAGGGAACAAGAAAGTACCTCGGAAAGTGGTAAGGTACTTTCCTATCACTCCCCGTCTGCAACGGTATTTTGTAGGTCCTAAGAAAGCAAAGCTCATGCGATGGCACGTGGATAGGAAGAAGACCGAAGATGATCCGCATAAGGGCAAGATCCTGACACACCCTTCGGACGCTAGCCAGTGGAACGCACTTGACATCGACTTCCATGAGTTCGGGGCCGATCCAAGGAACATCAGGCTTGGTATGAGCACCGATGGACTCAATCCGTTTGGCAACCAGAGTAGCACGCATAGTACCTGGCCCGTGTTTGTATGGCCATACAACCTCCCTCCATGGTTGTGCACCAAGCAGAGATACGTACACATGCGTATTCTAATTCAGGGGCCAAAACAGCCAGGTGTCGATATGCATTTGTATCTCAGGCTGTTGAAAGAAGAGTTAGCCACGCTGTAGGAGACGCCTCCTCGTACGTGAGATGCATACTCAGAAGATTATTTCCCTTTGAGAGTCGTGTTGTTCACGATGGTGCAGGACTATCCAGGTTACAGTTATGTCTCTGGCTAGGTGAACCATGGACACAACGCATGTGTCAGGTGCATGGATAAGACCCCACATCTCCAGCTACCAAGGGATCCCGATTCCTCGAAGACCGTGTTCCAACGGACTCGGATGTGGTTTCAAATGGATCACCTGTGGAGAAAGCGCGGAGACCTATTCAACGGTAAAGAAGACCTTGAAAAAGCCCCACGTCCGAGGAGCGGTGAAGTAATCGATGACATGCTGGAAAACTGGGAAGAGTGCCCTTTGCCGAGAAAGAAGCGTCCGAGGACAAAGCCGCTGCATGGTGTGTGGAAAGCGAGGTCTATTTTCTGGGACCTGCCGTACTGGAAATACCTCCACACGCCCCATAGCCTTGATGTCATGCACGTCACGAAGAACATATGTGAGAGTCTGCTGGCCACTATCATCAACATGCCGGATAGGACCAAGGACGGGCCGAAGGTAAGACACGACCTGGAATTCCTTGGCATCAAGAAAGAACTTCATGGTCCGCCCGATAACGATGATGATGATGATGAGACGATGGACGAAGATACTCAGGGTCCCCGCAAGAGGGCTAAGAGGAGGGATGTGGTGTTTCCCACTGCCTGCTTCACTCTAAGTGAGAAGGAGCTCGAGTAGTTTTTTAAGTGCCTCCTAGGAGTTAAAGTTTCTCACGGTTACTCTGGGAACATAGGCAAATATCTGGACGAAGCAAAGAAGAGGTTCAGCGGGATGAAGTCTGACGACTTTCACGTGTTGATGACATAGATACTTCCCGTTGCGATCCGAGGGATAATGGATGAGCACGTTCGTGAGACGTTGTTTGGCCTCTGCAACTTCTTCGACGTCATCTCGAGGAAATCTATCGGCTTGAAGCAGCTCGATGTGCTGCAAGAAGAGATCGTTGTGATACTGTGCGAGCTCAAGATTTACTCCCCTCCCCCCCCCCCGCATTCTTCAATATCATGGTGCATCTGCTTGTCCATCTCGTGGATGACATCATTCATCTCGGTCCGACATTCCTGCACAACATGATGCCATTTGAAAGGCTGAATGATGTTATCAAAGGATTCATCCGCAATAGGTCCCATCCAGATGGAAGCATCGCCAAGGGCTTTCTGACCTACGAGTGCATCTCGTTTTGCTAGAATTATCTACGCACCAAGGAGGACGACACGGACGACCCTGTTGGTCTGTCCAAAAGGATGCACCTCGGTAGGCTTGCCGGATATGGTCACCGCGAGGGTTTTCGCGCCTTGCATGTCGGCGCGAAGGGTCGACGCCCCGACTTTGTCCGGGCACACCTCGTCACGCTACAGCACATCGAATTGGTTGACCCTTGGGTGGAGGAGCACAAAAGCTTTGTAGAGCAGAAGTTCATTGACCTAGGTCGGCCGAGGAAGAAGGGAGACGTAATAAGAGAGCACAACTCTAGCTTCACGGCTTGGTTCAAGGAAAAGCTTCATGGCGTGCAGTCGCGCATTATATATTAGTGGCACATATAGCAATATGCGCCACGCATAAGATACTAATGGCGCATATGCTATATGCGCCACTAACCTTCAAACTATGCGTGGCGCATATTGAGATGCGCCATTGATAAACTGTTACTAGTGGCGTGGTATTGATGGCGCATCCCATATGCACCACACATAGACCAAAATGGTGCGCCACCAATAGTTTTTTTCCACTGGTGTCTCGGTGGTCACAGCGTGTGCACGAGGAAAAAGGGAAGGGGGCGGATAGGCTATTGGCTGAGAGGGGCGGTGCTTCTGTCTGGCAGTGCGAGGTGACTGTTTTGGAGTGGAGTGAGTGTCTAGGGGCACTGGGAATCGGCTGACCATAGGGCAGTCGAGGCGCTCATCAAGTGCTCGATAGAAGAACTGACAAATGGTGCAGTTGTTTGCGTGCAGGCCAGCATGCGGCTTGGTCTCTCCGCGCGTGGAAGACGCGGTGGTACACGACTCGGCCACTGTCCGGCGTCAAATGTCACCGAGAGAGAGCGTGGGGTGTGGTATGTGCTCGTGTCTGAGGCGGCGTGCTGGTCGTCTATTGGGGGTCGATGGGGAGCAGTAGTGCACAAGAGTAAGAGGATGTCTAGGGAAGGCAGGGGGTCCAGAGCATCGTTGCTAGCCACTGGTGGACAGGTAAAGGAGGGTTGCTGCAAGGTATTCCTTCACGTCTAAGCCAAGACATGCATGAGTCTTCTTTTCTCCCTTCTCCAAAATCGATTAGCAAAAAGAAGCACTGTAGAGGTACAGTGGCAGTCGGCCATAGAGAGGTGAAAGTGCTCGAGATGTGAGGAGATGGAGTGATGGTGATCCAATTAAAATAAAGAGAGAGGGAGTGAGGGATGTAGCCATGCGCGCATGCCATTCTAGGCATAGCTGGCTCCCAGTTTTGCCAAGCACACGTGGATGAGGGTAAATGCTCAAATGACAATGCTTTGCAGATCAAGGAATGCTGCTAGAAATTTAGGTTCAGTTTTGTGAGCTGGTTGAAGATTTGAATTTAACTAGGAAGATATGGGTGAAGATAAGGATTAATGTCTATAGGGATCATCTTTTTTTTGTATGCTGATCGCACTATGGGGTTTGCCAGAATAATGATGGAGCTACATGGTTCATATAGGTGAGAGTGATGAATAGTTGATCCCTTTAATTTTTGAAAGAAAATCATTTGTAGTAGCCTTTGAAAACCTTTAAAATACAAAGCAGGTTTTTTTGAAGTTCAAAACCTCCTACTTGCATAATATAGCATAGTAGGGTTTTCTTAGGACTAATATGTGATTAAAGTGCAAGGAATGGCATAGCTACCAATCCCATGCATTTTCTTTTTTCTTTTACTTTTTTTTTAAAAAAACTAAGAAGATCAAAATAAAGAAATAATTTTATAGAAATAATTCTTAATGGGGAAATGAGAGTGGTATGATAAATAGAACACATTTCTCAGATATTTTTGGAAGAGAAGTCTTTGAAAAATATTTTCTAAACTTTGAAATATTTTGTAGAAGAGAATAGAGAATAAAAGGGTTTATGGTTTTAGAAATAAATGGGAGGAAAAACTCTAGTTGCATATCTATGTTGATCCCCTTTGACTTGCATCCGACTTTTAGGGCCGGTGGTTTTCTTTAATTCGCACAAGCGAGAATTTTATTTGCTACGGATCAAGCACACACGCACCAGTTATGAGGTAATTAATTGAATAGTGAGATTGTGTTGGAACCATTTTGAGAAAAGAAGATATGAATTTGTACTCTGAGTATGATCTTGGAAAGATGGTAGATGGGATGGCAAGATCTAGATAATGCCTAGAGGCCTACTCAGATTTATTTGAGAAGTTCTTGATAATTTTTGGGATGAGACATAGGCCCACATGTAGATCTTGGCTACTCACAATAATTGACACAATAGCCAAACTAATCAACCAGTCATACAATTGCAATTATTCAAGCATCCCAAGATGAGGTGTTACACAAGTTCTCTAGATGATCATGACTTGGAAATTGTTGAAAAGAGTTTTTGTCAAGTTTTTGTAAACTCTTCAAAAACTAGTGGAGATATAAAAATCTCCTTTATCAAGTTTTTATCAAAGATGCTTGAAATTCACTTATCAAATAGATCCCCGTAGGTTTTATAAATACTCAATTTGGAAAACCTTTGTGCCAAAGTAAATCTTGGCTCCTTGTTTTGGAAAAAGGTCAAATCATTTAAAATAGGAGGTGTTGCCAAGATAATGATTTTAATAAAATAGCCAGTAGCCTTTTTTAATGACATGATCACAAGAGTACAATTATTGTGTTGGTTCACAATCTTGTTCAACAGTCAACTCTATCAGACATAAACACCACACAAAAATCAAGGCAAAAATGCACGAGACTTCATTAAACTTGATTAAGAACAAAAAGTTTTTGTTGGCCCTCATTTTTGCCTCACTAAACACTACTTAAAATTAGTTGCAAAAGTTGGGGTGTTACATCTCATGAGCTGCCTTACATGATTGAGATCACTGTTATGTAATTCTACATGTTGTATTTGTTAGGATCCGATGAATATTGGTGTTATGATTAAGTTGTTGTTCTGAAATTTATCTTATGTTATCTCTACGTTGTTTATGATCTTGCATGCTCTCCGTTGTTAGTAGCTATCTTGGCCGAGTAGTTGCTAGTAACTCCAAGAGGGGGTATTTATGCTCGATAGTTGGGTTCATGCCTCTATTGAATCTGGGGGAGTGATAGAAACCTCTAAGATTATAGATGTGCTGTTGCCACTAGGGAGAAAACAACATTCATATGCTCAAGGGCATATGCTTTGTTTACATTACACACTTTGCTTAATGCAATTATCTGTTGCTCGCAACTTAATACTTGTGGAGTTCTCGGATTGATTCGCCACAATTGGATTATTAGTCATAGATGCAGTTGGATGGCGGTCTATGTATTTTGTTGTAATGCCCAGAGTAAATCTCATAGTGATCTTCTTGACATATGCACATTATCTTTATTCTATCAATTGCCCAAATGTAATTTGTTTACCCAACATATGTTATTTTATCTTATGGAGAGACACCACTAGTGAACTGTGGACCCCAGTCCAATTTCCTTTATATTGCTATCACCTGTTTACTTTACTCGCACTGTTTACTTTCTCGCATATTACTATTGTTTTCCACTCGATACGCTCATTCCTTTGTTTACAGCAAACCGGTGAGATTGACAACCTCATTGTAAGTTGGGAGCAAAGTATTTGTTGTGTTGTGTGCAGGTTTCGCGTTGCTGCTAGGTGAAGACACACCAACAAGTTGTCTGGCGCCGTTGGAGTGTCACTAAGCTAGCAAGCATCACCTTCTTAAGTTTGGCTTTCTCCTACTGGATTGATAACCTTGGTTTCAAAACTGAGGGAAAACTTGCTGCTATATTCATCACACCTTCTCTTGGGGTTCCCAACTAGTCGGTCATTTACATCATCAACACCGCACCATCAAAAGCAATCAAGTTTTCTGGCGCCGTTGCCGGGGAACGAAGAAGAAGAAGAAGCTCCCACATCAACTACGCGCCAGCAAAACATCAGCTATTAACTTGGTCAGACCTGGAGGATGACTTTAATGAAGATGGTGATGGATACGATGACGCCGGTGCGAACTAGGAATGTCTCCCAGTTAGTTGCTTGTAGGGTAGTAGGCATGACATGGGTCATCAACGCTGCTTGGTATCCGCTACTTAGTTGTAAACTTGCCCTGCGTGGCAATATCAGTCGTGGTCATGTGACTAGTTGTAAGACTATTATATTCGGTACTGTAATGTATGATGTAACTTTGATATCATCTCGGTTATGTGGACTCACGATATACTGATCATGGGATCATGAGTTGTATGCATAACAGGAATCGAGGAGTGGTAAACCAGGGTCCCCACATGATGTATGCAATGATCATGTTTTGTAATATTTCATGACTTGCATGTCGATGAGTTCACAACCGACAGGAGCCATATGGTTGTCTTTATAATTTTGTATGACCTGTATGTCAACTTCTTATACGCTATGTAATAGCTTTACTTTATCGCTAAGTAGTTAGCAATAGTCATAGTTGCTATTCGTGGTGGAGACAATCATGGTGGAGTGATAGAGATCATGCCGGCGCGCACGAGATGGAGATCAATGCGCAAAGATTGGCTTTACCATGTCACATATTGTATATGCATGTGATGTTTATCCTATGCAGCTTATTTTGCTTTAATCGCGACAGTAGCATTATAAGATGATCCCTCACACTTAATTTCAAGATAAAATGTGTTCTCCCCTCGTATGCGCCATTGCGAAAGATCATCGTTTTGAAGCATCACGTGATGATCGGGTGCTATAAACTCTACATTCACATACAACGGGTGTAAGCCAGATTTACACATGCGAAAATACATGGGTTAAACTTGACGAGCCTAGCATGTACAGACATGGCCTCAGAACACACGGAACAAAAGGTCAAGCATGAGTCATATGGATGATATGATCAACATGTTGATGTTCACCATTAAAGCTACATCATCTCACGTGATGATCGGTCATGGTGTAGTGAATTTGGATGATGTTTCACTAAACAACTTTGAGGGATGTTGAATTTAGTGGAAGTTTATTAGTAATTTGATTAACTTGAACTAATTATCATGAACTAAATCTTAGTGTATTTGCATAAGTCGTTGTAGTCTTTGGTAACCGTTTTCCATCGACACTTAGATTTAATTGAGTTAATATAACTATAGAATTCTGGATAATAACTTTTCGAACTAGTGTCATTTAGTTAAACTGTCAAGATCAAAGATTAAGTCCTATTGCAAACTTTAGCAAACCTCGCTTGCTCCATACGAATTAATAACTTGTATTAATCTATGAGCAATGTTTCAAGTTTAGTGTGGGGACCCCGGCTTACCACCCGGGATACCCATTATGCATACAATTCACGATCCCAGGAAGACCATCGTGAATCCACATAACAGAGTTGGCATTACAGAATACATTATCCATTATATAACGAGTTCAAATAGTCTTACATGGCCACTTGGCCGAATTCAAATGCCACACATGCCAAGTTCAACTAACAGTTGCAGCGGATACAAGGGTAGCGTCGGTAGCCCATGTCATGCCTCTACCCTACAGGCGTCTGACCGGGAGACGGGTCCTAGTTCGCACCGGCATCGTCGAACTCCTCACCATCGTCATCATAGTCTTCACCATAATCTGACCAAGTTAATAGCCAGGGACAAAGCTGTGAGTACATTTTGAATTGTACTCGCAAAATATCTAAGAGAGAGTGATTAACATGCAGATTGGTTGTAGCAAAGGGAAGTGGTTTGAGGCTAGTTGCTCTATGCTAATCATAGCTTCTCGTGTTGATATAGCATGTCATACGACATCTCTATATCCTTATTAAAGAAGAATTTTTATAAAACCATTTTTAGTAAAAGCTCTAGGGAAGGGGGAACTCATTTATTTTCCAAGAACAATGATGGTCAATCAAACATGACCACCTCCTTTCCTCGGCAGTACCCTCCAAGTACTTCGAACCTTTCCTGTGCCACGGCAGTACCCTCCAAGTACTCCATCCGGCACCTTTCTCCTTTTCTTTCCAAAAACATCCTTTGAAAACAAAACCGACATTGGGCTAGATAGCGACCATTCCAAGCGTCCATGACCGAGGACTCAGCTATTCGAATAGGATTTCACTCTGCAGAGGTTGTACACTTTACCCACAAGATTCGATAAATCCGTCGGGATACCACCACAGTCCATCATACACAAGTATGCGGGGTTTGGATAATCGAACAGAGTCTTCCATCTACCTACCTTAGTATGGGTGCCTACCCTGTGGAGTTAACCTCCCCGGCAAACCCTGGCAGCCTACCTCCATTTCGAGTGTAGCTCTAGTGCCACGGCGGGAGAACCCAAGTGTCTTCTGGCCGAATAAATCCCAAAGGATCCCGATTCACTATTGCCCATACTCTTGCGTTAACCCAGATTCCGGGGTCCTACAAACCCTTATATAGTGTGAGGCTCCCCGCGCTAAAGCAAATAAACTTCGAACTAGGCCCCGTCCCATACCGGGGTAATGTGGTTGCACGGGTAAATTGTTCCGGTGGATACCTAGTGATCACCAATGTCATTTGAAAACCACCAACTCCTTTATTCTCCATGATCATCTACATTTGTCCAAAGCCATTTTAGAAAACATTTCAGTGGAGTAGATGCTACTCCAAAGTTTTCAAAAATATTTTCAAGAAAACTTTTGAGTGTTCCCATCCTAGAGTTTTTGGCTCCACTAGAGGGTTTCCAAAGGCTTTGTTGCTAATCAACAAGCCACTGCTACAAGGGCAGAGAGTAGGTGTTCAAGGGGGTCATCTCGAAGGATGATAACAATAGGCTTGTGGAGCTTGAGCCCATAATATAATTGCTACAAGAGCTATAGCAATATAAAAACATGCAATTTAATAAACCTTTATGCAACCTGCAATACAAGTGAATAGGATTCATATATGCAACAAGTTTAGATGGCTTGCCTTGAGTGGCTTGTCCCTGGTCCTCCTCTTCTTGATATTCAAAGACTTCCCCTCTTTGGTACACTCCTCGTTCGATTCTATCACCGAAAAAATAATAGCACACAATGAATATACATGCATACACAAGACACAACATTTTTCATTCACTCAACAACACATAATCAAAGAGTATCAAAAACAAACATGTTTAGAAAACAAAACAAGATTTTATAGATTTTAGTTATTAAGTTATTCCTATTAGAAACTAGGGTTTTTTTAAATAAAGCAATCACCACACCAATTCATTCCCAACAAGCATGCAGGTGGTCTCATGGACCAAATAACACACTCAATAAACTTGTAGGTTGACAACAATCTTAAGAACCCAACAAAGTTGGATTTACTTAGAAACAATTTGTGGTTGATTTCCTATGGATTACACAATAGCAACTATTGCTAGATTACCAAAATAATTCCCAGATATTTTCTGTGTATCAGAAAAATATGAACCAAAGTGTTCTGGAAAGCTCTTCTAGAGCACAACCCAGGGAAATTGGATTCATATCAAAATTCCTATTCTATTGTAGATGGTAATTTTTCTAAGATTAGATACACAAACAGCCATATTAATTACTACTACAAAAATATAGATCCTCAAATAGTAAAACCACTTGTTCAAGCAAATTAACACATCAAGCTATCACTGAAAATTGGATTCACTCAATTTCAGTATATAGAACTCAAGTTTTAAAATAAAACTTAAAAAGTGATCTAATTAACCTCACAATTTATCATTTTATCTACATTGATCCTAAGACATGAGACCTATGCCATCTGAAAGATATTATGACAAGCTACACACAGAAATTTGAATCACCCAAATTGCATATACGGAGAATATTCTATGCATTTTTGAATCTAGCAGGGAAATAGAAATTTAGAAATTCATCTAAAAAAACATATCGGGCCGGGGTTTGAACGGATCTGGGCAGATCCGACCTGGGCCGGCCTAGATCTGGCAGCCTGCTCGGCCTGGCCAAGCAAATCGGTATGCCACTATCCAATTTAGATCGGACGGTGTGGCATCATTCTTCCTCACGCGGGCATGCACACAGGGGCGATGCCGGCGAGCTAGCTAGGGTTTGGGGCTGGCGATGCTCACCGTGGGTCGGCGGCGGCTAGTCAGCGGCAGATCAGAGGTGAAGGTGTTCATGAAGTGGTCTGGCTCGAAGTGTGCTACATGCAGGGACTAGGGTGCTCGCGTTGAAGCCAAGATCATCGACGTCCTTCCCGGCAGAGGTCAGCGATGGCGACAGCTCGAGCTTGATCTGGTCAAAATGAAGAGGTGCGTGAGATCAAGGGAAGCAAGGGCATCTCAGAGATGTAGAGAGGAAGGCGGGAGGGCGTCTGCTGGTGATGTCAACCTTCCCCTTCTCCTCAGACTCCGGTGATGGCGCTCTCCCACTGCAAAGAGAGAGAGAGAGAGCAGGGGGTGAGCAAGGCGAGCTCTAGGAGGTGGAGAGAGGTGGATGGGGGCGAATGGTGTCAAACCGACGGCTCAGAAGCTCAGGCTCGACTTAAGAAGGGTCGGGGTAGACGCGGTGTGCAGTGGTTTCGTCGGACGCGATTGGCTAGGGTGGCGGTGCTCCATGGACAGCATCGTGGACTGAGTTCAACGATGCAAACACTGAGCTCGATCATGTGCTGGAATGGCCAGGGCAACGTTAGTTTCAGCTCGGGTATGGTCGGTCCAGGTTGTGGCCATGGCGTGCTGGGGTGCAGGCATGTAGGGCGAGGGCTGCACGGTGTTGCCTGCTCGGTGCCGTGCGGGTTCATGTGCAGAGCGAGGGAAATGGGCGTGTGCACGTCTCGGAATGTGAGTGCCGCTCTCGGCATCTAGAGCGTGCACAGGCACTGGCAGGGCGCGGGCTAGAGGGGTCCATGGGCGGCAAGGGCGGTGGCTGGTCATTGGGCGTCGACGGTGGTGCCTCTAGGCATCCAGTGGCAAGGCTGCGGCCATTGGCTTGCGGTCGACGCCTTGTCTCCAACGGCGTGCGCACGGTCGGTGTCGACGAGAGAGAGGGAGAAAGGTGAGGTGCAGTGTCGGGGTGGCTTGCAGGTGGGGTCAGGGGACGTCTCCTGGGCGGCAGCTCATCGCCGATTGGGGGTCGAGGAGTGGCAGGGTGAGATAATGGGGGTGGGGCGATCTTGGCAAGATTGCCTCGGGTCTCACCCCTCCCTTGTGTCCACTAGCTACAGGACAAGAAGAATAAGAGAGGGAGAGAGAAGGGTGGCCGGCTAGGGTTGTCTCCTGGTCGATTTTGCAAAGAGAGAGAAGAAAGGAGAAGTGAAGAAGAAGAAATGGTGAGTTCGGCTGAAATTCATTTGAATTTTGAAAAGTTCAAAATTTGGTCCAAGTGGTGGTGGGTGTTTGGCTAAGAAGTGATTTTCAAATGGTAGAAGTCCATCTACCAAGTTTCAAATTTTTTGATCAAGTGGAGTTGGGGTTTTGGTGATGTTCCTATTTTCAAATAATGGTGCAAAAATAAAAGAAAAAGAAATTATATTAGGGTGTGACCAAACAAATAAGCTAGGCTAGGGTTTTTGTTTTACCTAAGCAAGCATCAAGATCAAGAATTTTTGCATAAAATAATAGCACCATGTTGAATTCAAGAATAAAGGTGTTTGTTATGTTGAAAATAAAATCAAGCAAAAATCAACAAGCACACACATGCATTTACATGAAATCATGCACACTCATACATTGCTTCGAGAGAAAGGAAATCAGAATTCCATAGTCGTCTTCCTCACGAGCTGGAACAACTAAAGGTGTAGGTTGGAAACATACTTTTTTCCATTGGATTGATTTTAGATGGATTTCATTGCGCATTTATTATTTTGAGTGGATCAGGAAGAGGATGGTGCCAATCATACATGCAAGCATTTAAGCACATATCTTAACAAAAAATTTAAATTTAGCCAAAAATAAAATGTCAAACTTTTGTCTAAAAAGGTTTGCAAAAAGTGGGATGTTACAGACCTTCCCCCCTTAAAAGAATCTCGTCCCGAGATTTGGTAGCTAAGCGTTGAGTAACTCGGGAAATTCCTGCTGAAGATAATCTTCACGTTCCCAAGTGGCCTCATCTTCGGTATGATTACTCCATTGAACTTTATACATATTGATCTTTCATCTACAGGTAAGATGGACATCTTTCTCCAAAATACGGATTGGCCTCTCGCGATAGGTCAAATCGTGGTTGAGGTCAATGGAGTCTTGGTCAACCTCTTTGAAGGTTTCGGGCTTGCTGGGGGCTTGAAGGCACTTGCGTAATTCTTAAACGTGGAAGACATCGTGGAATTCGGACAGCATCCGTGGTAGCTCCAACTTGCAGGACATCTCTCCACGGTGTTCTAGGATTTTGTACGGGCCAATATAGCAGGGTGCAAGCTTGCCTTTGACATGGAATCTTTGCATCCCCTTGAGAGGAGTAACTCGGAGATAGACAAAATCTCCCACTTGGAATGAAATGGGCCTCCGTCGGGAATCTGTGTAGATCTTTTGCCTAGATTGGGCGGCTTTTAGTCGGTTACGGATCAGTTGCACTTGATCTTTGCTACTCGTGTGGTGATGGGGCCAGAAAAGAGCTGTGGCGTGTAGTTGACGTGGGAGCAGTAAGTCCTTGTGCGTGGTGATGACCAGCCCGTTGGGAACCCCAAGAGGAAGGTATGATGAGTGTAGCGGCTAGTTTTCCCTCAGTTAAGAAACCAAGGTTTATCGATCAGGAGAAGAGAGACGATGACGACTGAAGGTGTTGTGGAACCTGCACACACACAAACAAATACTTCGTTCCCAACTTGCGATGAGGTTGTCAATCTCACCGGTTTGCTTGAAACAAAGGTTATGAGCGTATCGAGTGGAAAACAGTAATAATATGCGAGTAAAGTAAACAGTGCGGGAAAAGTAAACAGGTGATTGCAATATGATTAAAATAGGACCGGGGTCCACAGTTCACTAGTGGTGTCTCTCCATAGATAAAATAACATGTTGGGTAAACAAATTACAGTTGGGCAATTGATAGAATAAAGATAACGTGATATGTCAAGAAGATCACTATGAGATTTACTCTGGGCATTACAACAAAATACATAGACCGCCATCCAACTGCATCTATGACTAATAATCCACTCCCGGGGATATCAATCCGAACACCCTAGAAGTATTAAGTTGCGAACAACAGATAATTGCATTAAGCAAAGTGTGTAATGTAAACAAAGCATATGCCCTTGAGCATGCAAGATCATAAACAACATAGAGATAACAAAAGATATAATTCAGTACAGCAACTTAATCATAAACACCAATATTCATCGGATCCCAATAAACCAACATCATAGAATTACATAACGGTGATCTCAATCATGTATGGCAGCTCATGAGATCTAAACATGAAGCACATGGTGGAGAGGACAACCATCTAGCTACTGCTATGGACCCATAGTCCAAGGTAGACTACTCACTCATCGCTCCGGAGGCAAGCATGGCGATGAAGAAGACCTCCGGTGGCGATTCCCCTCTCCGGCAGGGTGCCGGGAAGAGCTTCTGGACCCTCCCGATCTTCGGGTCGACGGCGGCGGCGTATCGCGATGTGTTCTGGAAATCTGATCGGGCACTTAGGTTTTTCTCGTCGGGGGGTACTTATAGGCGAAGGGGCGATGTCAGAGGAGGGACCAGGCCTCCTCACACAGGGCTGGCGTGGCCAGGGGCCTGGCCGCGCCGCCTGTGCCTGTGGGGCCCACGTGGCCCTACTCCTTCTCTCCTTCGGATCTCTGGAAGCTTCCGGGTAAAATATGACTTCAGGAACTTGTTTCGTCCAATTCCGAGAATATTTCCTGTGTATCACTTCTGAAGCACAAAAATAGCAGAAAATAGGAAACTGGCCCTGTGGCACTTCGTTAATAGGTTAGTTCCGGAAAATGCATAAAAGTGCCACTAAGTGTAACGAAACAATAGGCAAATGGTGTAAAAACAAGCATGGAGCATCAAAAATTATAGATACGTTTGAGACGTATCAAGAATCCCCAAGCTTAACTCCTGCTCGTCCTCGAGTAGGTAAGTGATAACAAAAGAATAATTTTTGAGGTGACATGCACCTACACAATCTTGATCATAAATGTAAGCATTGGTGAGCTGGGATCAATAGAACTTAAAACATGGGCATGAAAGATATAATCATGACAATAAGAACTTAGCAACCATGTTGTAAACATGTAAATGAACACAAACAAAAGATCATGAAAATGAAACAATGAAAGTCAAATGTGTGTTCAAATCATAAGGAAAAACATACAAATGGTTTTCAGCTTGTCCTTCAAAGAGAGCAAAACATAAATGCATAGGACACCTTCAAGTTTAATAGGGCGACTAGATACAAATAATTTAAGAACAAGTGAAACCAACAATATGAGTCAATCAATGAACTTTGGGACAATGCATATCACACTAAGAATGACGACTATGCTCTCTTAATGGTGCATAAAGAAAGAAGGTGGTGACTCAACATAAAAGTAAAAGAAAGGCCCTTCGCAGAGGGAAGCAGTGATTTAAACATGTGCTAGAGCTTTTCATTTGTAAAACAGAGAGATAAAACTTGATTTTGAGAGGTGGTTGTCTTTGTCAACGACTGGTAATGGGGTTCTTACTATCTTCCATACAAAAAAAGCAAGTTTTTGAGAGAGAGATTGGCACTCTTGTGCTCTTTTTATAAAACTTGGCACTCCTCCCCACCTTTTCCTTTCACATACCATGGCTAACCGATTCCATCGGGAGCCCACCAACATTCACATTCTTTGGAGGAGTGCCTTTTTTTTCTTTTTTTCTCTTTTTTTTTTCTTTTTGGAATAAGCAATATGGAAGATAGCAAATCCGACCACTACGTCCCCATGAGCTGAAAACAGTGTCACAAAACGAGAAGTGTTTTGAAGGTTTTTTGAAAGGTAGCACATGAAAATTTTACTTTGGAATGTCTTACAAATACCATGCATAGGAATTTATAGTGGACACAATGGCAAACTTGGTTTTTAGGAGTTGGATGCACGAGTAGAGCTCATACTCAGTACAAGGCGAGGGCTAGCAAAAGACTGGGAGCGACCAATTAAGAGAGCAATAATGGCCATAATCATGCAAAGCGACAAAGCGACATTAAAAGAAACATACGATGGCATCAAAAGTCAAAAACTAAATGATCATGAAGGCTATTGGCGACTTTGTAAGAGTCTAACATGTGTGAGCATGCGCCAAATCAACCCAAATAAAGCATCAAGGAGAAAACCAAAATAATGCTTCCATACAATAAAAACAACGCATGATTTTTTTCAAAGGCTCATTAAGCAATCTCAGTTATTTGAGACAAGTCATGCTACAGCAAAACCACTAAGCATACTATCAAAAAGACATCAAGCATGACATGAAAAAGCCTAAGCCGCAGTCTACACAAGCTCCTTCTTGTACCACTATTTTGCACAAAGCTTTTTCTCTTTTCCAACACCATTTGAAATTTTTATAAACACCTCTTTTGATGAAAACCAATAAAGATCAGAGGCAAAAATACACCTTGATGAAAAGATATGACAAGATCTGAACGCAAATCAAGGCAAAAATGAAAACCAAAAGCAGTAGCAGAAAAAGTAGAACACTCGATTTTAATAAGAGTAAAAACTAGAGCGTTCTTTGCAAATGAAAACGAGTACATCTCCTCCAAAGGAAATTTGTTGGGGTCCAACCATTTATTTCAGCAAACAAACAAACTAAACAAACTAATAAAACTAAAACAACTGACGCTCCAAGAAAAACACATAGTGCATGAAGTAATAAAAATATAGTGTTTTGAAAGGTGACCTGATTTTTGCCGATGAAGAAGGGGTGCCTCGGGGGCATCCCCAAGCTTTGACGCTTGTACTTCTTGGATATTTCTTGGGGTGATGTATGGGCATCCCCAAGCTTGAGCTTTTGTCTATTCTTCAACTCATCTCATCATTCTCCAATCCCTACACTTGAAAACTTCCTTCATACAAAACTAAACACAATTCTATTAGCAACATTAGTGTAAGCATAAAATATATTCAACCTCTTTTAGCTTCAGGTTTCAACCCAAAACCACCACATATAAAGTATATACTACTGTATCAACTTTCACAAGAGTTCCATGATCAAAAAGAACTCAAAAGAAAGCGATAAAGTGGCAAAAACAAATATTGGCAGAAATCTGTCAAAACTGAACAGCTGACAAATGACGAATTTTTGAGGGATTTTCCGTTGCTCAAATCAAAAATTGTTCAACTAAGAAAAGTTTGGATATAACCTGGGGCATATGCACAAGAAATCGCAGGTCCAAAAGATAAACAGAGAATTTTCACGAATTTTTACGGTGCAGCACCAAAAACAGTTTCAGGACAGCAACATCCCCAAATCTTTACCTCACTCAAATTAGAGGCTTCTCTTGGCACAAAAACGAAATAAACAAGATAAGGAGCGGTCATTACAGTAGTAATGACTTCCAAGACTCAAATAAAAGAAAAAGTACTAAAAAGTAAATATTGGGTTATCTCCCAAGAGTGCTTTTCTTTAACGCCTTTGAGCTAGGCGCAGAAAATTGCGAATCAAGTATTATCAATAGTTGAAGCACTAGGATCAGTGCGTGCCTTACGTCTCCCTTTCTTACCTTTGCTCTTGACTCTAGGAAATACATGGTTATTGCAAGGTGGAGTAGTAAATGTTATATTGCCTTTTCCCACATCGATAACGGCGCCTAGGAGCTTCAGAATGGATCTTCCAAGTGTGATTTATCCTTTTCCTACGCATTCAATAACAAGATAATCAGTAGATATCATTCTTCCTAGGATTTTTGTAAAGACTCCTTCAGCTATTCCAAGGGGAAATATGGTGGCATTGTTAGTAAGAAAATTTTCTTCTCCTCCCTCAGAAAGCTTCCAAAGGCTCAAAGATTCATAAACATCATTTGGCATGAGACAAAATTCAGACATAATATCACAACGAGCATGAAAAGTTTCACCACTAATGGTAATTTTTATTGTAGGATACCAGCTCAAAGATTCAGTATTTGTTGGCACATAATCAAAATGCTGGCGCAAAGTATTATAGTAAGAACTCAAACTAGCAGTGTGAGTCTCAAGAGTATTAAGTCTATTAAAAATGCTCACAAGAGAGGAATCAAAATAGGTTGGCATGCTATAAATTGTAATCAACTTTTTTATAATATTGAAGGCTTGATCTCCATCATAATGAACGAAATCTCCTTCTGCAGTAGCATCCAAAGCATATCTATAACGAAGAGAAAGTCCAAAGTAAAAACTACTAAGAAGCAAACTCAAAGTCATTTTAGGTTCAGTTTTTCCATGCCAATCATAAATTCTAGACCAAGCTTCTTTAAAGCTTTCCTCATCTTTCTGCTTAAAGGTAAAGATCATGTCCTCGGGGGACATAGTAGTAGCAACTGAACTAGACATAATAAACTAAAAGTAAAGAAATAACAACTACCAAGGATTCTAATTTTTTTGGGTTTTTGATAAAAAGCAATGCAGGTAAAATAAATAAAGTAAAGCAAAACAAATAACAAAGTAAAGAATGTGTGTGCGAAGAACTCCCCTCGCAGAAGTCTTCTCTCTTCCCCGGCAACGGCGCCAGAAAAGAGGCTGCTACTCGTGTGGTGATGGCGCCAGAAAAGAGCTGTGGCGTGTAGTTGACGTGGGAGCAGTAAGTCCTTGTGCGTGGTGATGACCAGCCCGTTGGGAACCCCAAGAGGAAGGTATGATGAGTGTAGCGGCTAGTTTTCCCTCAGTTAAGAAACCAAGGTTTATCGATCAGGAGAAGAGAGACGATGACGACTGAAGGTGTTGTGGAACCTGCACACACACAAACAAATACTTTGTTCCCAACTGGCGATGAGGTTGTCAATCTCACCGGTTTGCTTCAAACAAAGGTTATGAGCGTATCGAGTGGAAAACTGTAATAATATGCGAGTAAAGTAAACAATGCGGGAAAAGTAAACAGGTGATTGCAATATGATTAAAATAGGACCGGGGTCCACAGTTCACTAGTGGTGTCTCTCCATAGATAAAATAACATGCTGGGTAAACAAATTACAGTTGGGCAATTGATAGAATAAAGATAACGTGATATGTCAAGAAGATCACTATGAGATTTACTCTGGGCATTACAACAAAATACATAGACCGCCATCCAACTACATCTATGACTAATAATCCACTCCCGGGGATATCAATCCGAACACCCTAGAAGTATTAAGTTGCAAACAACAGATAATTGCATTAAGCAAAGTGTGTAATGTAAACAAAGCATATGCCCTTGAGCATATGAATGTTGTTTTCTCCCTAGTAGCAACAGCACATCTACCACCTTAGAGGTTTCTGTCACTCCCCCAGGTGAAATAGAGACATGAACCCACTATCGAGCATAAATACCCCCTCTTGGAGTCACTAGCAACTACTCGGCCAAGATAGCTACTAACAACGGAGAGCATGCAAAATCATAAACAACATAGAGATAACAAAAGATATAATTCAGTACAACAACTTAATCATAAACACCAATATTCATCGGATCCCAACAAACCAACATCATAGAATGACATAACGGTGATCTCAATCATGTATGGCAGCTCATGAGATCTAAACATGAAGCACATGTTGGAGAGGACAACCATCTAGCTACTGCTATGGACCCATAGTCCAAGGTAGACTACTCACTCATCGCTCCGGAGGCAAGCATGGCGATGAAGAAGACCTCCGGTGGCGATTCCCCTCTCCGGCAGGGTGCCGGGAAGAGCTTCTGGACCCTCCCGATCTTTGGGTTGACGGCGGCGGCGTATCGCGATGTGTTCTGGAAATCTGATCGGGCACTTAGGTTTTTCTCGTCGGGGGGTACTTATAGGCGAAGGGGCGATGTCAGAGGAGGGACCAGGCCTCCTCACACAGGGCTGGCACGGCCAGGGGCCTGGCCGCGCCGCCTGTGCGTGTGGGCCCACGTGGCCCAACTCCTTCTCTCCTTCAGATCTCTAGAAGCTTCCGGGTAAAATATGACTTCAGGAACTTGTTTCGTCCAATTCCGAGAATATTTCCTGTGCACCACTTCTGAAGCACAAAAACAGCAGAAAACAGGAAACTGGCCCTGTGGCACTTCGTTAATAGGTTAGTTCCAGAAAATGCATAAAAGTGCCACTAAGTGTAACGAAACAATAGGCAAATGGTGTAAAAACAAGCATGGAGCATCAAAAATTATAGATACGTTTGAGACGTATCAATCTTCGGCTTCCTTAATGATGTCGGGGCCAAACACTTGGCTTTCTCTGGTCTCGGACCAGATGAGAGGGGTACGGCACTTGTGACCATATAGGGCTTCAAAGGGGGCCATCTGTAGGCTAGCTTGGTAACTATTGTTGTAGGAAAACTCGGGGAATGGCAAACAATCCTCCCATTTGGCTCCATATAAGAGGACGAAGGCACGAAGCATGTCTTCAAGAATTTGATTTACTCGCTCGGTCTGACCTCCTGTTTGTGGATGGAAGGCGGTGCTAAAGGAGAGGTTTGTCCCAAGGGCTCGGTGTAGTCTTTCCCAAAATCGAGAGGTGAATTGTGATTCTCGATTAGATACGTTCCTCTTTGGTACTCCATGCAGGCTCACGATTCGGCTTATATAGAGTTCGGCCAGATTTTGACCTCGGTCAGTGGCCTTGACAGGTAGGAAGTGGGCAACCTTGGTTAGGCGATCGACGATGACCCAAATAGATTCATGTCCCCTGTTTGACCTCGGAAGGCCAATGATAAAGTCCATACCAATTTCTTCCCATTTCTTTGGTGCTCAGCCTTGACATGCTGGCAGACATCACACCGTGCAATATAAAAGGCTATCTCTCGCTTCATGCCATGCCACCAAAACTGCTCTTTCAAGTCTTGGTACATCTTGGTGCCTCCTGGGTGAATCAAATAAGGAATATCATGGGCCTCCTTTAAAATAAGCTGCTTCAACTCATCGATGCTGGGGATGCATAGGCGGCCATTATACCATAGCACACCTTGTTGGTCAATCAAAAACCCAGGTACTTCTTCTCGTCCCATCCTACTCTTGATTCCTTCAATACTCTTGTGACCTTTCTGGGCTTCTTTAATTTGGTCAAACAGAGTAGGCCGGACTTCAAGGTTGGCTAAGAACCCATGGCTTACAAGCTCAAGTCCAAACCTTTCAAACTCTTCACATAGGGTAGGTTGGCTGGTTTTTAAAAGGACATTTAGAGAGCAAGGCTCTCGGTTGAGGGCATCGGCAACAACATTCGCCTTACCCGAGTGATAGTGAATGCCTAGATCATAGTCTTTAATAAGCTCAATCCATCTTTGTTGCCTCATATTCAACTCCTTCTGAGAGAAAATGTATTTCAAGCTTTTGTGGTCCGTGTCGATTTCACATCGGTTTCCCATAAGATAGTGGCGCCATGTTATGAGTGCATATACCACAGCGGCAAGCTCTAGGTCATGGGTAGGGTAGTTTAGCTCATGCGGGCGTAATTGATGGGATAAATAAGCAATGACTTTGCCATCTTGCATCAAGACACTTCCAAGTCCAAGCCTGGATGCATCGCAATAGACGTCAAAGCTCTTGGTGATATCGGGCATGGTTAAGATAGGGGCTGATACAAGTCTCTTCTTGAGTTCTTGGAAACTTTGCTCGCTCTTTTCAGTCCACTCGAACTTTTTATCCTTCTTGAGGAATTGAGTCAACGAGCGAGCGATGCTGGAAAACCCTTCAACAAATTTCCGGTAATAACCAGCTAGTCCAAGGAAGGCTCAAACCTCGGTGGGGTTAGTTGGGGCTTTTCTTTCCATGAAGGATGTGATTTTAGAGGGGCCAATGGAAACTCCACCGGCTGATATAACATGGCCTAGAAATCCAACTTCTTTCAGCCAAAACTCACATTTGCTGAATTGGGCATAAAGTAGATGCTTGCGCAGGGTTCCCAACACGAGCCGCAGATGCTCTGCGTGCTCTTCCTCGGTCTTGGAATAGACTAGGATGTTGTCAATGAACACCACTACAAACTTGTCGAGGAACTTCATGAACACCTTATTCATGAGATTCATGAAGTAGGCAGGGGCATTGGTTAGGCCGAATGACATCACGGTGTACTCAAACAAACCGTAGCGGGTGGTGAAGGCAGTCTTGGGAATATCAGTCTCACGGACTTTCAGCTGATGATATCCAGTGCAGAGATCAATCTTGGAGAACACTTTGGCCCCATTCAGCTGATCAAAAAGGTCTTCAATCTTTGGAAGTGGGTACTTGTTCTTAATGGTCACCTCATTCAGTTTACGGTAGTCCACACACAATCGAATGGTACTGTCTCGCTTGTCCACAAAAAGAATAGGTGAACCCCAAGGTGACACGCTGGGACGAATGAGACCCTTGCTGAGCATAGTAGCCAGTTGCCTCTTTAACTCTTCTAGTTCTTGGGGGTTCATGCGGTAAGCTCTTTGCGCAATAGGGGCTGTTCCGGGAACTAACTCAATAATGAACTTGATATCCTGGTCAGGGGGCACACCTGGCAACTCTTCAGGGAAAACATTCGGGTATTCACATACCACCAGAACTTGGTCGAGGGTTGACCTAGATACGGATTTCTTGTAGTAGGCTTTTCGGGATGGCATGGTTGCAACATGCTCAATCTGAATACCATCGCTGTTGGTCACGGTTATAGACTTCCTGGCGCAATCTATGTGTCCCTGGTACTTGGACATCCAATCCATTCCAAGTACCACATCCAACCCCTTTGTGCCTAAGATGATCAAATTGGCTCGAAAATGTACCCCATGAATATCTACCGGTACATCTACACAATTATCCTTGGTCTTCACGACAGACTCGAGGATCTAAACTAGCATAGCTCTAGTCATTATAGTAGAATCTAACTTCCCCTTTTTCACAAAGTGCTCAGTAACGAAAGAATGCGATGCACCCGAATCAAACAGCACTCTTGCAGGGATGGAGTTGACAAGAAACGTACCAATCACGACATCAGGGGCCTCAGCAGCTTCTTCAGCAGTGACGTGGTTTAGGCGGCCTCTTGCATTATGTGCTTGGGTCTTCGGGTTTCTACCAGAGGGTCCACGGCCTTGACCCTGGTTGGGTCACGGCGCGTTGAGGCTCGAAGCAGAGGGCTTCTTCAGAGGGCACTCCTTAGAGAAGTTTCTAGGCTGACCACAAGTGTAACATCCACTACCCTGACTGCGATTTGCGGGGTTGAAGGTGTTGCGGTTGCTTCCAGAGAAATTTCCTCCTGATGGGCGGTTGTTGGGGTACTGACGGCTGGGGTTGTTGGGCCTAGGGGCTTGAGATGCGAACCTCTGTGGTGGTGGCGCAGCTCTAGATGGGGGTATGCTGCAGGACCTGTGACCGCTAGGTCCTCCCTGGTTCATCATCCTCCTCTTGCGACTCTCACGGGCAACTTTGTTCTTGTCTTCGACCATGATGGCAGCATCTACCATGGCCTCCAAGTCAGGATAGTGAACAGCCACAAGGTAAGTCTATAGCTCCTCTTGTAACCCATTGAGAAATCGCTCTCTCTTCTTCTCATCGGTATCAATGTCATTTGGGGCATACCTTTCCCAGGTGGTGAACTTGTCGAGATAGTTGGTAACACTCATGCCTCCCTGCTTCAGGTTGAGAAATTTATCTCTCATGATCTTGATGAGTCCTGAGGTCACATGGGCCTTGCGGAACTTGGTCTTGAAGGCATCCCAAGTCATCACTTGACCCTCAGGCTGCATGGTGCAGACATTCTCCCACCATGCTCCAGCTGGTCCAGCCAAGAAGTGAGTTGCCTACAGAACCTTCTCGTTTGCTCCCACTCCCGCATACTCAAGCTTGTTTTCTATGGTCCGGAGCCAATCATCGACATCCAGAGGCTCAGTGGATTTTGTGAAAGTGGGTGGGTTGGAATTCTGGAAATCTCTCAGCTTGGTTTGTGGTTCATCATTGGCATTGCCACCATTGTTATTGTTGTTGTTGGTGGCTAGCTGGGCGAGGTATTGGAGAGTGGCGAGGTTGGCTTGGCATTCGACACGTGCGGCTTCACGCTCTTCTAACATGAGCTGCAGCACCTGCGCCATGCTGGGCTCAGGCGGTGAGGGTGGATTGCTTCCAGCTTGGCCTCGTGTTTCCAGAGCCATTCTGGAGAATAGTGGTTTGGTGAGAAACCAAGGCAAAATATATATAAGAGTAATCGAGTTGTGCATAAATACTTTATAAAAAAAATCATGCATGAGAAACATAAATACACCAAGCATCCATATCATATTAGCATCCAAAAGCATCCAAGTCCAGCACATGCATACATACGTACAAAAGTAGTGCCACACAAGTCTAGCACACACCACTCATAGTCTCATAAATCACCAACACCAATGGTTTCAGCTGAACCGTACATCACATACGCAAAAGGGGTAAGTAGTCCTACTCAGTAGTCGTCATCCTAAGTGAGGTAGCAGTGCGCCAGACACCTACTAGTCAATGCGAACATGGGGAACAACCTCCTCGGGATCCTCCTCGCTCGGAGTCTCGGGCGCGTAGAAGTCCATGATAGCATTGCGGTCATCACCGTCATCGCTACCACGGTCATCGTCGTCGATGCTCATGGGCTCCTCGTCGTATGCCTCCTGGTGATCGTCGTCATGGCCAAGGACTACCTCATTCTCCTTGTGGAGCTCGATGGTCTCCTCCTCTAACTCTGACATGTGACTCTCGAGAGAAGCTAGGTGGTCCTCCAAGTTGCGGACATGCTACCTAAGAGTCCTGTTCCTCTTTGCGATCCTCCTCTTGGCTGTGAGGAGGTGGTGGCGAGAGAGGATAGTTACCTGAAGGTCCTCACAAAGAACGGCTAGCTCCAAACCCCTCTCGTCGGTGGTCATATGAACATGGTCCAGCTGCTCCTGAGTGTGGTGCAGCAGGGCCTCCGTGTGGCAAAGGTGGCGGCTGAACAGAGTGTGATCGGTGACCCGATAGGGAAGACCATCGGAGTTGACCCGTCCGTAGTGCTCGTAGCGACTGCCGAGTAGCTCGTCATAGTGGAGGTGGACGAGGCGCGAGATGGCGTGTCATAGAACATGCATCAATCCATCTCCCCAAGTACGCTCAATCACCTCGAAGGTGAACCCCTGAGAAATCGGCGGAATCTCCTTCCTGCGGACCTGGCAGACAAGCTGGTAAGCCAGCTCCCAGGTACCCTCCTTGAAGAGACGGTAACCTCGAACCTCCGGACGCGGGCGTCTGAGACGCGCGGCCAGCTCCACCAAGTCGCGCTAAAAAACGAGCACGTCCTCGTGGGTACCGACCTGATGGTGTGCAGTAGGAGCGTCCATCTACACAAGTTTTAAGGTAGATTTAATTAATAACTTACCCAAGTGTGCAATATTTTAAGTACAGTAAAAACTTGAATTAAAATGCAAGTAGTCTATTGATGACCCACAAGTATAGGGGATCGCAACAGTCTTCGAGGGAAGTATTACCCAAATTTATTGATTCGACACAAGGGGAGCCAAAGAATATATGTAAGCCTTAACAGATGAGTTGTCAATTCAGCTGTACCTGAAAATAGTCTTGCTCGTAGTGGTTTATCAGTAGCAACAGTTTTATAGTGGTGACAGTAGTGAAACAGTAACAGCAGGATTAGTAAAATAGCAGCAGTAATAGTAATAGCAGTAAACAGTAGGAACAAATACTGTAGGCATAGGGATGGATTACGGGTGTTGCATGGATAAGATAATTCATGAAATCAATGAGACATGGGCATTGCAGATAAATATGATAAAGCATCCTAGTACAAACAATCATAGGCATGTGTTCCGTATATAGTCGTACGTGCTCACAAGGAGAAACTTGCACGACATCTTTTGTCCTACCAGCCTGTTGCAGCAGGGCCTCAAGGGAAACTACTAGTAATTAAGGTACTCCTTTTAATAAAGTACCGGAGCAAAGCATTAGCACTCGGTGAACACATGTGATCCTCACATCATAGCCATCCCCTCCGGTTATCCCAATTTCTGTCACTTTGGGGCCTCGGGTTCCAGACAACAATATGTGTATACAACTTGTAGGTAAGACCATAAACAACAAGTATCATCATAGAAATAATAATATGTTCAGATCTGAAATCATGGCACTCGGGCCCAAAGTGACAAGCATTAAGCACAACAAGTTGCAACAATGTCATAGGCACTAAATAAAGATACTAGGCACTATGCCCTAACAATCTCATATTAAATTACATGAATGATCTCATCCAATCCCTACCATCCCCTCACCTACAGCGGGGGAATTACTCACACATGGATGGGGAGTCATGGATGGTCGATGGAGGAGCGTCGATGATGATGGTGATGAAGATATCCTCCGAATCCCCATCCCGGCAGGGTGCCAGAACGGAGTTCCTGGTTCCGAATTGCGGTTTCTGATGGCGGTGGCGCAGCGGAAGTCTATCTGGGAAAAACGCCGTCTCTCCGATATTATGTCGTCAGGGGGTATATGTAGGCGAGAGGGGAGGCCGATAGGATGGCTGGGGCCTCCTCACGCTAGGGTGGCGCGGCCAGGGCTGGGCCGCGCCACCAGTGTGTGAGGGCCCCTCGAGCCTCCTCTCCATCCCCTCTTCTGGCTCTGTGGGTCTTCTGGTGAAATAGGATTTTTGATGATTTTCCCGAATTTTTACTGGAAGTTGGATTTCTGCATAAAAATAATACACCAGAGCAATTCTGCTGAAAACAGCGTCAGTCCGTGTTAGTTGCATTCAAAACACATAAATTAGAGGAGAAACAATAGCAAAAGTGTTCGGGAAAGTAGATGCATTTTGGACATATCAACTCCCCCCAAGCTTAGCTATTTGCTTGTCCTCAAGCAATTCAGTTAACAACTGAGAGCGATAAAAGAAACTTTCATGAACACATTTGCTCATATGATGTATATATACTAACTATGTGATCAAGTACTCAGGCAATTCATAATAAGAAATATGCAACTAATGTCACCTCATAGTCAAGCAAGCTATGAAAGAGTGCCAATGCACTAATAACAAGTAACAAGCTAATAGTAAATTGAAACTAATCATATGAAAGCAAGAACTACAAAGCATCCATTAGATAACATATACCTTATATGAACCGACTAAGCATGTCCATATAGATGAGTATATGTACAAAAATGAAAACAAATAAAGTTCATACCAGCCTCTTACCACATCTCGGATTGTCGTATGTCGTCATTATTGCTCTTCACTTGTGTGGCTTGAATAATATAAAGTGAATACCAAGCTCCAATAGAGTAACGGGGGACTGAACTCTGCAACAAACTTTACAAAACTGAAGAAGAACAACAAATATTTTTGTTTTTTCGATTTTTGAAACAAAAGCAGAAGGAAATAGCAAACAAAGCAAAATATTTTTGGATTTTTCAAATAGCAAACCGAAAATGACAAGTAAAACAAATCAAAGATAGAAAACTAAAAAGACAAATAAAGAGAAACAACAAAAATATTTTTTTGGTCTTTTTGTGTTTTGGAAAGCAGAATTAAGAATGAGAATAGTAGGGAAAGCGAAAGATGGATATACAAAGGACCGACAAAATATGATATGTAGATGAGTGAATCGTCAGCGTACCTCCCCCCAAGCTTAGGCTTTTGGCCTAAGTGGAGATCAATCCCAACTTGGCCAGCTCAGCCACGAGGTGGCACCTCCGTAGTGTGATGAAGAAGCACCATCGTCCTGATATGAGCTCGAGGATGCCCCGGAGTGGTACGTGGTGAAGTGATAGGCCGGCTCCTCCTCTTCCTCCTGGACCACCGCACCGTGTTGGATATTTAAACCAAGCAACCTAAGCTGATCGTCCAACTCCTCCTTCGTGCGGGACCATGGCCTCACGTGAATTCTGAACAACTTAGGCTGAGGCAAGGGAACTTCCCTTTCCTCTACATCAATAAATAACATTCTGTAAACTAATTTTCCTGCACATGAGTTAGTAGTAACAAAATGATGGAGTTTCATGGCAGCAAGATCAAGCCTCTGTGGAGCCAACAATATATCATTAGGAGCAATAGAAAGTCCTAGCTCAGCAACAATGTGCGCAGCAATAATACCTCCATAAATAGGCCCCCTAGCGGCTAGGCGACGAGCAATAATAGCACTGAGGTTATACTTCTTACTAACATCAAGAGCGGTAGCTAGAAAAGCTAAATGATAATTGGAGATATTGCTAGTGTTTTCTCTACCAAGTACACTGGTTGCAAGATAATAAGTAAAATATCTAATAGCTGGGAGCTGAATGTTTCTTATCTTGCCACGCTGTGTGGTGCAGTCATCATCATTGGTCACCCCTCGGTAAAGCTCCAACAAATTAGCGGGGTGATTTTTTATCCTCTTGGCCGTTCCAAACATGGGAATACCTAAAATAGAACAAAACCTCCCCAAAGGCATGGTGATAGACTTATCATAAATTTTAAATGCAACGGAAGGATTGAAATGAGCGTTAATAAATTTAGAACTTTCAACGAAAATATTTGTAAGCATAGCCTATTGGTCTCTTTCATCTGTCATGTAAGCAGTCAACCCAACCCTGTTAATAAGGAGCAAAAAATCATCAAGAATCCCTGCATCACTCAAAAAGTTAATACAAGGGAAGGTGGATGGATGTGCATCTCCATCGTCCCCTTCAAGGTTTGGTGACATGAGATCCTCATTATAAGACATCCTATATTGAGCAGTGGATCTTGAAGGCGATGACCTTGGTGCATCACTTTCAAACACTTCTCCATATGTGAAGTTGTCCATCTCCATTCTCTGAAATTTTTAACAAACTCATAAAAGGTGATTTTAAGACAAGCAAGTGTAGGAAACTACTATAGTGGGTTACTGGACAGCTATCATGCATCAAAATAACAATTCTAAGCAATAGAACAAGCATGCATACTCATTTATACTGTCACCTACAAAGCTAAAATACTCAAGAAATACTTCACCAAAAGAAATTCTACTTGGACAAGTGGAGGAGTCACATACCGGAGAACAAATGCATGGGAGGAAGAGATAAGTTGGGCTAAGCAAGGAGATCAAAAAATCCAGGTGAAGAACAGCAAGAACTTGGGTTTGAGCTGAGTGTGTCATTATTTTCGGGAGAGAGAAAGAGCATGGGAGGAAGAGATAAGTGAGGGGCCAGGTGTAACACCCATGAATTTATAACAAATTCGAAGTGCCCGTTATGTAATCCATCACAATCCCAAAATCATTGTTGTGATTTACATAACATAGTTGATATCACAATCATAGCCATTAATAGTAAATAAAGGGGATTACATAGGTGGTCACAGAGACCAAACCTTACATTACATCAACATGCAGTGGAATAACACTTTGGGTCCATATTGTCAAGCTTCAACCGCACAGGCAAGCGGACAGTAGGAAACGAGCCTAATTCGCAAAGTCGTCAATGAGTCCTTCCTTCTTGATCATGCTCCTTCAAGTCTGGCCAAGTTAATAGCCAGGGACAAAACCATGAGTACATTGAATGCACTTGCAAACCATCTTATAAATAAATAAAAAGGGAAATGCATGGCTCATATAGTGGACTATAGCTCTAAGTTTATTTGCAAAATGCTAGTTTTGTTTCCCAAGAATTTTCAGTAGTAGAGAAGAAGATTGAATTCTCTAAGTTAAATCTAAAGAGGGACTTCAAGTGTTGGTCAACATCAAAATCAAATCAAGTCATTCACCAAGTTCACCTTAAGTTGTTAACATTCTTGACAAAAGTCAAGTACAGCTTGCCAACTGTCCATGACCGCGGACGCGGCTATTCGAATAGTTTTGAAACCTCTGCAGAGGGGTACACTTTACCCACAAGATTCGATACATCTGCTGGGAGAAATCCATGGATTGTCATACATAAAGAATGCGAGGTTCAGATAATCAAAGAAACTCTTTCACTTGTCTACTCTAGTATAGGATCCTTCCCTAAGAGCCCATTTTGGCACTCTTAGTATTGCCCGCTGCAGAGTGCTGCATGAATGGAAATTTCCACCCGGTTCGAAAGTACCCGTGCATGGTGCACTTCTATAAAGGATGATACAAGGTCTCCCATACTAGAATAAACAAGCTACGGACTAAGCCCCTTCCCATTTAGGGGTAATGTGGTCATACGGTATGGTTGGCTCACATAGTACATAACTCATTATCATTTAGAAATGCATTCCATAGTCCTTAGTCAAGATTATTTTCTTTCATAAATCCATCATGTATGAGTAGTCTCCAATTCAAGCTTTCAAGTTCAAGTCACCACTTTCAAATAGGGTTCCCCTATAGATGACTTCAAATTTATTAGCGACTAAGCAACTACTATGAGTGATGCTACAACTAAAGAGTTGTCGGATAAACTCAGTTTGATACTCTTGCTAAGCAAGCTACCACTACACAACTACTATTCTAAAGTAGCAATTCAATCATGCAATTTACTTAAGAACAAGAGATTATGCAAAAGGAAAACTAGGCATTTGGGTATGATTCAAAAGATGGCTTGCCTGGCTTGGCAATGTCAAAATAGTCTTCATCTTCATCTTGGGTTGAATAGTCTCCATCACCATTGCTTGGTTGACTTCGAGATCCATCTTACTCTCGTTATCGTCTAATTGTTGGGAACCAAATAAGCATACAATCACAAAATAAGTACAAACCACACACATTCAAGAATCAAGGATACTAGGGTAAGGAAAGTTATCTAAGAATGCTATGGGGAGTGGCTTCAACTTAACTGAGTTCATATAGATGTGATTATCACTTTCTTGACTTAAGTGAAGTTTAGTTTACTTTGAATTGTGAAATATCTCTTGCAAGTCCTTATTGACCATGGTCATAGACCACAAGTAGATATTCAAGATTATGGTTCAACCAAGGAGTCTTCATAGGATGTGGAGTATTCTTCTTTTATTGAAGCCATTTGTAGTTTGCAAAAATTTAGTAATCAAGTTTGAATCTTCAAGTACAATCTATTAATCCTAGTTGAATTGGATCAGGGGTTATAGATTAATATTTATAAATGTGGTTGATTTGAATTGGTTTCATATCACTTCCATTTGTAGGTTTTATCTTATCATTTTCCTAAGTTAGCAATGCTTATTTAACCAATAGTAAATAGTAGCTACTTCAAAAGGTTCAAAATTTAATTATAATTTCATGAACAGATAGATATTACTTTTTGGGAATTATGACAGTTCGACTCATATCATTTTAGATTTTATTTGATTTCCTATAATTTTTCTAGGGTTGAAATGCTCCTATTTTGTTATTTTTACTACAGATAATATATAGTTATAAATGGGTTAAAACCAATTACAGAGGCTAGATAAAGTTATAAGATTTCCATATAGTATTTATTTGCTATATTTGGGCATCTAGATCTCTGAGAATTTGCATGTTTCTATAAGATCTGAATCACATTTTAACTAGTAAGAGAATTTTGAATTTTTTTTTGCCACAATGGGCCGGGTGCGCTATTTCAAACAGGCCGGCCCAGCTCTTATTCCGCGAGCGGGAAGAAAGAAAGAAAAAAGATAAAGGCCTGACCGAACCGGTAAGCAGCCCCAGTCGTCTCCTACATCGCTATATAGGGGCGCGCTCGACAGAGAGGAAGAGAGGGCAGTGGCGGCGGGACTCACCGGAGGAAGAGGACGCGGGTCAACGGAGAGGACGCAGGATGATGGAGGAGTATCTCCTCCCTCTCCTCGGACCAGCAGTGCGTCGGGGGAGGATCGGAATCGCCGAAGCCAGAGGTGGCTGTGGCGGTTGTCGGTGGTGAGAAGATGTTGTCTGGGAGGCTACAGAGACTTCCCTCCATCGCCTGGTCCAGTCAGGGATGCGTCTGGTGATCGTTAACGGCAGCGCTGCTCCACGTCTGAACGCGCCGGCGGTGAGCTCGAACTCGAATCAGGAAACAAGAGGCTACGGAAGAGTGTCTAGGAGGGAGAGGGGAGTGGTGCGAGTATGGTGGTGTGCTCAGGGCGGGTTTTTATAGGCCAGGAGGCCAGGAGCGGTGGTGTCCACATCGTGGTCGCAGCATGGCCGTGACGCGGTCTTCGACGATCTCCAGTGCCAGGGATGGCTCTTGCAGCATGGTCTCGCGCTACAGGTGGTGTGGTGACGTTGGTGGCACGCTGGCATCGCAGGGTGACGACGGAATCGACAAGGAGCAGTGGCACCTGCGGACGTGGTCGGGGCGACTTTCTTCTCTTCTCCTCGTCGGGACTCGGCGCACAGAGCAGGGGATGGGAGGAGAGATGCATGAGGCGACGTAGGGCATGGACCTGGCGATCGTGGGCGTGCAGGGGATGGGCGTGGTGCCCTGCTTGTGAGCAGTGGCAACAAGTGGCTCTGCTGCCCACCAACTGTTTGACGAAATGCCCGCTAGAGACAAAGTTTCAAAATTTGAAAATTTTCCACTTGGGTTCTGTTCAGTAGTAGATAAGGATCCTAGGCATATGCTAGTTTGGTCTAGATATGATGGTTTGGTTGAAAAAGAAATCGATATTGGAATGGTCTCTGTAAAGGATTCAAAGTTTGGCTGAAGTTTGAAAGAGGTTAAGGTTTGAGTTTTGGTCCAAACTTTTTCAGTCATGCAAGAGGGTGATTTGCTCTTGCTAACCAAACTGAACCAACCTTCAGTTAAGTTCAGGATTTCTTAATATAGGAGTCCAAAGTAGGGTAGTCAATAACATTTTCTAGATCCTTTTTCTTATGTTTCCTATTTAGGGTTTTGTGTTGTTGCTCATTTATGTTTGTTTTCTTACTCGTTGTTTGTGCTTACTTGACTTTAGGGTTTGCTAAGAAGTTTTAGCATGCATTCATGCAAGATTTAAATAGATAGAATACAAATTTGTATCAAATAAACTATTTTATAAACAAAGGTTTATTTTGGTATCAAAGATTGGCTAGGAAATCATGTGGATTTTTGCAAAGGTTTTGGAACTAAGTTTTCAAAATATTGATGTTTCAAATAAGTTCCTAAGGTAGTAGATTTTGAAAAAGGTGTCTCAACTCATTTTTGAAGTACTAGTTGGAGGCATGAAAAATGGTTTTCAAAATGGGGTATTTTTTTATTCCAACGTTTAAAACAAGCAGCTGGATTTATTGAAATAGGTTTTACTTTCTTTCAAATTATTTTCCTTTAAAAGAAAGGGATTGAAACTTTTTGCTCAAAGTATTTGATTAAAACCTTTCTCTTATTATTCTTATTTCAAGCATGGGAGCAAAAATGCTCAAATTCCTGAAAGACAAGAAATAAATCTTGAATTTAAAATAAAAGTTTTTGTTGGGTCCAAAATTTGGTATTTTAATAAAATTTTATTTGTTTCTAAATTTCCAAAAAATTGGGTTGTTACAATCTTCCCCCCTTAAAAAGAATCTCATCCCCAGATTCATAAGTTAAGATTGAGATGAATTGAGAAATGAGATTACTAGATAAAAGATAGAGTGTGTATTAATTTTTATCAAGATGGAAAGATTGGGTACACCCGAAATGTGATGTGGCTAGATGGGCCAAAACCCATATCAATCACATAGCATTTTCAACAAACAATCACACTTTTCAAAAACAAAATATTTGGCATCTAAACCATAGGCTTTTATTAAAAAGGGTCTTGCGGATTACAAGTCTCGCTCTTGATTTACAAAGAAATAAACAAGCCTACTAGTCCCAAACTAAGGTGACTAAGGCTTCTTCTTGGCTTGGATCCTCACACTTGATTCTACTTGTTCTTACTAACTTTATGGCTACGAGCAACTTTGGGGTATTCTATGGCTAATTCATGATGATTGCTCTTTTTCTTCTTCTTGTGTCTTGAGGTTGCCAAAGTTACTTCCCGGTGGTTTGTAAGGCTGCTTCCTTCCCCTGCGAAAGTTGAGGCTATAGAGTCCTTTGACACTATCTTCAATAATGATGCGGTTTCAAACCCTGCCAATGTTGGTGGTGATAGGGTTGCCTCCTAAAGATGAAAGAACATTGGTAGGATCTTTAGAGAGACTGGATTTGACACTATGTTTATTTTTGACATGTTTGCGAGCATGGACAATAGGTTTGGGTGCGGTGTTCCTCTTATCTGGGCACTCATTGGAGTAGTTTCCTTTAATTCCACACTCCCAGCAAATAAGGTTAGTCTTCCATCATTTAATATGATCATCGTGCTCTTTGCTGGCCTGGACCACATGTGCTGCTAGTTGAAAATTGTTTGGCTGGATCTTGGATATAGCTGACACCAAGTAGTTGATGGGACAGTTGGCTGGAACATGGGTACTACTCTCACATTGAAAGCAGGTGATATGACTTGTAGGGCATCCTCCCAATGGATGTTTGTCTTCGCAGTTGGGACAGTTTCCGGGACATTGACTGGCTGGATGACCTTCTTCCCCACAACGATGACAAGCTTTCTTCTTTAGATGATCCAGGTTTGCAATCTTCGGACTTTGACATTGGAGTGCAACATGTTGTGCTTCCCCACAAGCATAGCATATTTGTTGGGTGTGAAGATCTCCTTTCCTCTTCATTGGAAACTTGTGTAGATTTGATGTCGCTTGGTACCTCCGGGCAATCCCTTGGAGGTGTAGTTCAAAGTCTGAGTTGGCTTGACCTCCTTTGGTACATATATTAAATGGTGGACTTGCGAGCATGGGATGTAGAAGAGGGGTAAAGTCCTGCAGTAGATGAGAGGGAACAACTTTAAAAAGGTTTCTAACATGGGATTGGTATGGTTAGAGTTTGGTTTGGGCAAGAAAGACAAAAAACATTTTTGAGCCAACAAGTTTTCAAAGTGATTGCTACATGTTGCCGGATGGCATATGAGTAATACCTCACAAATCAGATCAATCATTCATTCACACAAGGAACTAAGCACACTTAATAATCGTGAGGTAAGGGCAGCTTAATAAAATTAACTAAGCGTTTCCTATAAATCCTGTGGGTCAAAAGGTTGCTGGGTCTTCATCATTTCTGATCACTCTCTCTTTGCTCTTGAAGTCTTTGTCGCACAGGGTTGACTCATGTCGAAAGATTTTTGGGTAATGTGAAGATTCATCTCTTTTTTTGATGGTAGCATTTGTAATTGACGTCGAAGGTTAAAGTCTTGGAGAAGATTGAGTCCACAATCTTCTAATCCATTGTTTCTGGGGCTTTATGGTGGTATCTCATCCAAAGTATAAATTTGGAATAGATAAGGAATAGAGTAAAACAAATATTTGAAAAGACTTTGTAATTAAAGGGGTAAATAAATTCTTTGTCAAAATCTCTTGAGAGTATAAGTTGAGAGTGTAAGATATTTTAAGTGAATAAGATGGGAGTATAAGTTGGGCTTTGGGTACCAAAGCAAATAAATTTCTTTTGTAGAAATAAGTTTTTCTCAACATATCACTTTCTTAGCTAACGACCATGCTAACTAAGGTCTCCTAAGGTCATGATAGTCCTGATATCAAACTTGTCATATCAAAGGTATCATTTTCTAACGACCATGCTAACTAGGGTTTCCTAGAGTCAGCCTAGGCTCTGATACCAACTTGTAACACCCACGAATTTATAACAAATTCAAAGTGCCCGTTATGTAATCCATCACAATCCTAGAATCGTTGTTGTGATTTACATAATGTAGTTGATATCACAGTCATAGCCATTAATAGTAAATAAAGGGGATTACATAGGTGGTCGCACAGACCAAACCTTACATTACATCAACATGTAGCGGAATAACACTTTGGGTCCATATTGTCAAACTTCAACCGCACAGGCAAGCGGACAGTAGGAAACGAGCCTAATTCGCAAAGTCATCAATGAGTCCTTCCTTCTTGATCTTGCTCCTTCAAGTCTGGCCTAGTTAATAGCCAGGGACAGAGCCATGAGTACATTGAATGCACTGGCAAACCATCTTATAAATAAATGAAAAGGGAAATGCATGGCTCATATAGTGGACTATAGCTATAAGTTTATTTGCAAAATACTAGTTTTGTTTCCCAAGAATTTCCAGTAGTAGAGAAGAAGATTGAATTCTCTAAGTTAAATCTAAAGAGGGACTTCAAGTGTTGGTCAACATAAAAATCAAGTCAAGTCATTCACCAAGTTCACCTTAAGTTGTTAACATTCTTGACAAAAGTCAAGTACAGCTTGCCAACTGTCCATGACCGCGGACGCGACTATTCGAATAGTTTTGAAACCTCTGCAGAGGGGTACACTTTACCCACAAGATTTGATACATCTGCCGGGAGAAATCCACGAATCATCATACACAAAGTATGCGAGGTTCAGATAATCAAACAAACTCTTTCACTTGTCTACTCTAGTATAGGATCCTTCCCTAAGAGCCCATTTTGGCAATCTTAGTTTTGCCCGCTGCAAAGTGCTGCATGAATGGAAATTTTCACCCAGTTCGGAAGTACCCGCGCAAGGTGCACTTCTATAAAGGATGATACAAGGTCTCTCATACTAGAATAAACAAGCTACGGACTAAGCCCCTTCCCATTTAGGGGTAATGTGGTCGTACGGTATGGTTGGCTCACATAGTACATCACTCATTATCAATTAGAAATACATTCCATAGTCCTTAGTCAAGATTATTTTCTTTCAGAAATCCATCATGTGTGATTAGTCTCCAATTCAAGCTTTCAAGTTCAAGTCACCACTTTCAAATAGGGTTCCCCTATAGATGACTTCAAATTTATTAGCGACTAAGCAACTACTATGAGTGATGCTACATCTAAAGATTTGTCGGATAAACTCAGTTTGATACTCTTGCTAAGCAAGCTACCACTACACAACTACTATTCTAAAGTAGCAATTCAATCATGCAATTTAATTAAGAACAAGAGATTATGCAATAGGAAAACTAGGCAATTGGGTATGATTCAAAAGATGGCTTGCCTGGCTTGGCAATGTCAAAATAGTCTTCGTCTTCATCTTGGGTTGAATAGTCTCCATCACCATTGCTTGGTTGACTTCGAGATCCATCTTACTCTCGTTATCGTCTAATCGTCGGGAACCAAATAAGCATACAATCACAAAATAAGTACAAACCACACACATTCAAGAATCAAGAATACTAGGGTAAGGAAAGTTATCTAAGAATGCTATGGGGAGTGGCTTCAACTTAAATGAGTTCATATAGATGTGATTATCACTTTCTTGACTTAAGTGAAGTTTAGTTTACTTTGAATTGTGAAATATCTCTTGCAAGTCCTTATTGACCATGGTCATAGACCACAAGTAGATATTAAAGATTATGGTTCAACCAAGGAGGCTTCATAGGATGTGGAGTATTTTTCTTTTATTGAAGCCATTTGTAGTTTGCAAAAAATTAGTAATCAAGTTTGAATCTTCAAGTACAATCTATTAATCCTAGTTGAATTGGATCAGGGGTTATAGATTAATATTTATAAATGTGGTTGATTCGAATTGGTTTCATATCACTTCCATTTGTAGGTTTTATCTTATCATTTTCCTAAGTTAGCAATGCTTATTTAACCAATAGTAAATAGTAGCTACTTAAAAAGGTTCAAAATTTAATTATAATTTCATGAACAGATAGATATACTTTTTGGGAATTATGACAGTTGGACTCATATCATTTTAAATTTTATTTGATTTCCTATAATTTTTCTAGGGTTGAAATGCTCCTATTTTGTTATTTTTACTACAGATAATATATAGTTATAAATGGGTTTAAACCAATTACAGAGGCTAGAAAAAGTTATAAGATTTCCATATAGTATTTATTTGCTATATTTGGACATCTAGATCTCTGAGAATTTGCATGTTTCTATAAGATCTGAATCACATTTTAACTAGTAAGAGAATTTGGAATTTTTTTTTGCCACAATGGGCCGGGTGCGCTGTTTCAAACAGGCCGGCCCAGCTCTTATTCCGCGAGTGGGAAGAAAGAAAGAAAAAAGATAAATGCCTGACCAAACCGGTAAGCAGCCCCAGTCGTCTCCTACATCGCTATACAGGGGCGCGCTCGACAGAGAGGAAGAGAGGGCAGTGGCGGCGGGACTCACCGAAGGAAGAGGACGCGGGTCGACGAAGAGGACGCAGGACGATGGAGGAGTATCTCCTCCCTCTCCTCGGACCAGCAGTGCGTCGAGGGAGGATCGGAATCGCCAAAGCCAGAGGTGGCCGTGGCGGTTGTCGGTGGTGAGGGCATCACCAGCAAGCTTGATTAAGGAAGGGAGGGAAGAGAAGATGTTGTCTAGGAGGCTACAGAGACTCCCCTCCGTCGCCTGGTCCAGTCAGGGATGCGTCTGGTGATCGTTAACGACGGCGCTGCTCCGCGTCTGAACGCGTCGGTGGTGAGCTCGAACTCGAATCAGGAAACAAGAGGCTACAGGAGAGTGTATAGGAGGGAGAGGGGAGTGGTGCGAGTATGGTGGTGTGTTCTGGGCGGGTTTTTATAGGCCAGGAGGCCGGGAGCGGTGGTGTCCATGTCGTGGTCGCGGCATGGCCGTGACGCGGTCTTCGGCGATCTCCAGTGCCAGGGATGGCTCTTGCGGCATGGTCTCGCGCTGCAGGTGGTGTGGTGACATTGGTGGCGCGCTGGCGTCGCAGGGTGACAAAGGAATCGACAGGAGCAGTGGCACCTGCGGACGTGGTCGGGACAACTTTCTTCTATTCTCCTCGTTGGGACTCGGCGCACAGAGCAGGGGATGGGAGGAGAGATGCGTGAGGCAACGTAGGGCACAGACCTGGCGATCGTGGGCGTGCAGGGGATGGGCGTGGTGCCCTGCTTGTGAGCAGTGGCAACAAGTGGCTCTGCTGCCCACCAACTGTTTGACGAAATGCCCGCTAGAGACAAAGTTTCAAAATTTAAAAATTTTCCACTTGGGTTCTATTCAGTAGTAGATAAGGATCCTTGGCATATGCTGGTTTGGTCTAGATATGATGGTTTGGTTGAAAAAGAAATCGATATTGGAATGGTCTCTGTAAAGGATTCAAAGTTTGGCCGAAGTTTGAAAGAGGTTAAGTTTAGAGTTTTGGTCCAAACTTTTTCAGTCATGCAAGAGGGTGATTTGCTCTTGCTAACCAAACTGAACCAACCTTCAGTTAAGTTGAGGATTTCTTAATATAGGAGTCCAAAGTAGGGTAGTCAACAACATTTTCTAGATCCTTTTTCTTATGTTTCCTATTTAGGGTTTTGTGTTGTTGCTCGTTTATTTCCGTTTTCTTACTTATTGTTTGTGCTTACTTGACTTTAGGGTTTGCTAAGAAGTTTTAGCATGCATTCATGCAAGATTTAAATAGATAGAATACAAATTTGTATCAAATAAACTATTTTATAAACAAAGGTTTATTTTGGTATCAAAGATTGGCTAGGAAATCATGTGGATTTTTGCAAAGGTTTTGGAACTAAGTTTTCAAAATATTGATGTTTCAAATAAGTTCCTAAGGTAGTAGATTTTGAAAAAGGTGACTCAACTCATTTTTGAAGTACTAGTTGGAGGCATGAAAAATGGTTTTCAAAATGGGGTATTTTTTTATTCCAACGTATAAAACAAGCAGCTGGATTTATTGAAATAGGTTTTACTTTCTTTCAAATTATTTTCCTTTAAAAGAAAGGGATTGAAACTTTTTGCTCAAAGTATTTGATTAAAACCTTTCTCTTATTATTCTTATTTCAAGCATGGGAGCAAAAATGCTCAAATTCCTAAAAGACAAGAAATAAATCTTGAATTTAAAATAAAAGTTTTTGTTGGGTCCAAAATTTGGTATTTTAATAAATTTTTATTTGTTTCTAAATTTCCAAAAATTTGGGTTGTTACACCAGGTGGGGCCCTCTCACACCTGGGTGGCGCGGCCAGGGCTGGGCCGCGCCACCTATGTGTGAGGTGGCGTGGCAGCCCCTCCTGGTGCCTCCCAGGTGTCTCTCTGCCCCATTTCTGACATAAAAATTTACAAAAAAAATTCTAGAATTTTTCGAGAAACTTTATTTTCGAGTATTTTTTAGAAATTGGCATATTGATAAAAACTTAGAAAAACAATGATGAAATGATTTCAAACAAATCAAAACCAAGAATGCAGCAGCTCTGAGATACTCTTAATCATGTAACTAAACTGAAAAAATAAAATTTGATGAAAGTAAATACAAGTGAGGTGGAGTGGATGCGGTGAAAACGAAGTTTCATTCATATAAAATCACTTTGTTAACAAGATTGATCAAGTCTTGTTCCCAAACTAACTTTATATGAGGCAAAACTTTGCACTTCACTAAATGCTTATGTTACCTCAACTTTGATAGGTATAGTCCCAACCATAACAATTTGATATTCTTCCTTGGGCTTTTGCTCTCAACAAATGATTTGACCAAATTTGATGGTCTCAACATGCTTGATTGAATTTAGAGCATTCTTCCTATCAATCTTCTTGGGAAAATAAACCGTATACTCTTTGTCATTAATATTAAAAGTGACTTTTCCTTGATGGCAATTAATAACAGCACCTGCGGTGTTTAGAAAAGGTCTCCCAAGAATAATAGACATATTATCATCTTCAGGCATTTCCAACACAACAAAATCAGTTAATATTAAACAACTATTAGCAACTTGAATAGGAACATTTTCACATATACCAATAGGAATAGTAGTAGACTTATCAGCCATCTGTAAAGATATATCAGTTGATACCAATTTTTCTAAATCAAGTCTCTTATAAAGAGAAAAAGGCATGACACTAACTCCAGCTCCCAAATCACATAAAGCAGTTCTAACATAGTTATTTTTAATAGAGCAAGGAATAGTAGGTATACCTGGATCTCCAAGCTTCTCTGGAACTTTACCATCAAAAGAATAATTAGCAAGTAGTATGGAAATTTCCTCACTAGGAATTTTCCTTTTGTTAGTGACAATATCTTTCATATACTTTGCATAAGGAGGCATTCTAATAGCATCAGTCAAAGGAATTTGCAAAAATAAAGGTCTCATCCATTCACAAAACCTTTTGTAGTGTTCTTCTTCCTTAGACTTGTGTTTCTTACTAGGAAAAGGCATTGGTTTCTATACCCAAGGTTCTCTCTCTTTACCATGTTTGTTGGCAATGAAGTCTTCTTTGGTATACTTTGCACTTTTATCAATCTTTTTCGGTTCTTCTTCAACTTCTTCTTTATCGAAAGCATCTCCTGATTCAGTTTCAGCATCAGAAATAGAAACACTGTTAGGATCTTTACCTGCATCGAATGCTTCTATAGTTGTTTTATGCTTCTTCTTCTTCTTCTTCTTAGAAGGAATATCATCACTTGCAGTTCGTTGAGAATCTTGCTCGACTCTCTTAGGATGTCCTTCAGGATATAATGGATCTAGAGTAGCAGCGCCACTTCTTGTGCGTATTTCACATGCTTGCTTCTCTCTTGCGGCATTAACTAGCAAATCTTTTTGCACCTTGGTAAGCTAATCAATTTGTGTTTGAACCATTTGAAAATGTTTAGCAAGTATCTTCACATCATTGGCGGTTCTCTCCACAATATCCTGCAACTTGTTAATAGCTCTAGAATTTTCCAACAAATGATTATGCACCATTCTATTAAAATTTTCTTGCTTAACAATAAAATTATTAAATTCATCTAAGCATTGATAAGGAGGTTTAGAATAAGGAATATCTCTGTAACACCCCAACTTTTATAACCCTGTTTAAGAAGAGTTCAGTAATGCAAAAATGAGGGTCAACAAAATTTTTTTGTGTGCTTAATCAGATTTACTGGAGTCTCTTGCATGTTTGCCTTGTTTGTTGTGTGATTGTTGCTTGTAAGTTTATTGTTGAATAAGTTTGTGGACCAAACCCCTCCTGTTCCAAATGGTTTGACTATTTGTGATGAGTTGAATTTGTGTGACTTGTTTGACTTGATTGATTTGCTTGTTTGTAGCTATGATCTACAGGTAGGCCTGTGGCCTAACCTATCTAAAGCATATCAAACTATAAAATAGCCAGTGGGGGTATTCCTATAAAATTATTTTAGTCTATCTTTCAAATAAAACCTATTTTAATGTTTCTTCTTTTAAAAACTCTAAAACTCTATTTCTTAGGAAATGAGTATTTATTTTCAAAATACAAGTTTATCCAAAGGAATTAGAAATGAGGTTAACTCTATACGTGCACCCATTTTATTCCACAAATATATTTTATAAAAAGTATTTCCACAAGTGTTTTTCTTATTTTCAGAATAATAACAGAGATGGGAGAGGTACCACTTTGATATCATTCTTGTCTCTAAAAATTATGGGAATATTACCCACAGTTTATAAAAGTGTTTGTGGCTATTTTCTTTCAAAACCCCACTTGGCTATACTAAAACTTTCAGTGCAAATTAACAAAAAGTAAGATCACACCTATTGTTTATGTGACCTATCCTATCTGAAAAAATCATCTAGAAGATCCATGTATAATCATGAAATTTCTCACATCGCTTCTCTACCTCTTTGATATCTTCCACCATCTAGCCAGCAAGGAAGCAAAACCCAAACCCCACCTATGAAAACTCATACATTGACATGTTGGCAATAAACCCAGTTTTCAAATTTGGATTCTTCCTCTAAATTTGATAACACATAAACACTCTACTCCATCCCTATTCTACTTATAAGATTATTTTAAAGTCTTATCAAACTACTTTTGGAATCCGTTGCAAATAAAATAGGAAGTGTGGCTGATATGGTTTATCGTGCCATTTATTTATTTGCTTTCCTTTTTCCCTAAATGCTTGTAATGATACATGTGCCATTTATTGACTTTTTCCGGCAGCGTTAAAATTTGATTAAAATCTACGACGCATAGTTATGCAAGTGGACTGTTTTCAAATCAAAATATCAACTTGTCTTTTCCAAAAATTTCAAATGCTAGTTCAAATTAGATTATTTCAATTTTTAGACATGCTCACGGAAGGTGATCGACACCCTATCAAATAAATCCATACTCCGGATAGAATCATAAACACTGCCACCCCCTCTATCTAATCCCTTCTCATTCATATTTTCTCTGGTAAAATAAAAATTGAGGACATATGCAAACTTGAACATCATGCCTATTAATCTCCATCTCTATCCCTATTTATTTTAATCCCTTTGAAATGTTTCTCAAACTCTCCGAAATGAACCAAGGTGACCAGCACCCTAGCTAAATCGACATGCCTTGTCTATTGCACAACTTTCTTGTCCATTTCCGTTTGGCTCAAGAGGAGAGCCGGCCATGCTAAGCATATTGCATGCAAGGGCTATATCTTTCCCCATCTATCTTAGATCCTTCTCAATGTTGGAGCTGCATCTCACAGCTCCTCTTCTTCTTCCTCTCACTCTCACAATCTCTCTTGTTTCTTCTCACTTTGTCCCTCTCAAGAACACACACACGCACACCTTACCAAAGAGAAGGCTGGCTTTGCATTTTCCTCTTGGTGAGAACACCTTGGCTACATTGTTTTCCTGCCTCTCACGGCTGCCTTTTTCCATTCACTGAATGAAGTATATATACAAGAGGTAAGCACTCAACGCACGCACTAACTAGCCTCCTAGGATCGCTCCAGGAGCCATCACAATCTGGCCCTCTAACTCCACTAATTACTCCATGATATAATCTCTTCCTAATATCTCTCCATGATATCCACTTGACTAGGACCCTAACGACCTATTGACTACATGCATCTGACTGACCCAAAATCACCTACATGCAGCCTCTTACATGCATGTGTACAACTCGAGCAAACTCCTGTGCACTACTCTTCTAATTCACTATTAGTAAATCTCCTAATGACAAGATTAAGTCTAACACTCAACTTGTGAGCTGCAGCGACCCTGACCTCTATGCAACCGTACTCTTCCCAAACCAACCCGCCTACATGCCCTAAGCCTTCTCTCTCTCTCGTGTATCCTACACGGCCGATGGCTGGGTTCATTTTAAAAACAAACCCCTATGTCCAAGCCACCTCGCCATCAGCATCCTCTAGGCATCGTTGAGCCTTCCCAAGCACGCCTGAGACTTTTTCTGGTTCTCTTCGGTCTCTTTCGACCGCGTCCTGAAGGTAATCGTTTCGACGAACACCTGGCGGGCGTGGGTTCGGCGTTCTTGCCCCGAGCCGACCGAGCACCCCCCGAACCTGTACCCTCGCCACAGACCTCGCCCCACGCCCCTTGACTCGCTGGCGTAGCAACAGCTAGCCCCCTTGTCTATTTCCTCCTGTCCGTGCTCGCCGCGCGCCGCGGCCAGACGTCGAGCGCCACGTCTCGGCAGTGCATCGACCGTCCCCTAGATAAGAGAAGCCAAGCCTCCTCTCTGCCTCACTCCCTCCACAACACTCCACTCACTCTCCTCTCCACCTCAGAAACACCAGGGTGAAGCCCTCCGTTGTCTCGTCTCTGACCGTCTGGGAAACAAGCATGAGCTCGCCCGTCCGTTGCCAAGGCTGCTGTCCCTCTCCGGCCGCCCTGCCCTCTGTACCTTCCATATCTGCAGCCTCCCCTCTATCTAAGCCCTCTATTTATCCTTTCCAGGAACCCACGAGGAGGCAGCCATCATCGAAGTCTGTCGCCGACGAGGTCCGTCCGTGCCGGCGCTGCGATTTCCTAGGCCGAGACCCAAGACCATGCCCTGGAGCTCCGCCCGCACATCTGAGGTGCCTGGACGATCCCCCTTGAGCTCCGCAACCTCCCCACGTCGTCTCCCTCGACTCCAGCCAACTCCACGGTGAGCTCCCGACATCCCCTTCGTCTAGGGCATGTCCGTGACCATCCCTGGATCGTTTAAGCCTGAAGCACGGTTTTTAAAGCACCATGCCATGTCAAATTCGGCCCATTAGGAAATCCGCTAAAACAAATCACTAGATCTGAAAACTTCCAAAATTCATAAATAAATATCTGCAAATCAGATTGACCTGATTCAAATTTCTATAGGTTCCTTGTTCAAATAACTATACGATGCCAATGGCCCCATGTCTTTTGGATCCTTGTATATTTAGTTGTATTTAATCTTGTGAATTAGGTACCTTTTCATTCAAAAATCCAAATCTGAAGTTTTATAAAATGAAATTGAGTAAATCCAATTTTCAGAGATTCCTTGTTATATTGTTCTGTAGTAGGAACATGTTTTGCTATTTTAGGATATATATTTTTCCTGCAGTAGTTATTTTAGTGTTATTGATGAATTGCATTGTTTGGTTTATCATTTCTATTAGGAATAATGTTTTTGATTCAATCCAACTTCTCCGCATCACATATTACTGTAGCTTTCTAAAATGTCCTCTGGCGTGATTTTATAAACTACAGAGAATACTTAGGAATCATTTTGCCTATCTAGTGATATTTGAGACTAGGAAAAAGATATTATTTCAATCCTAATTTATTTTGGAGTGATTCCAATTGGGTTAGCTCCAAAAACTTGATACCTATCTGATGTTATGTTGGTTGTAAGTTTTTGATCAAGTTTGATACCTGCAAGGTGTTGTGCTGTGCATAGGGGTTATTTGTTATTAGAATTTCTTTACTTGTTAATAAAATAACCTTGCTTTTAAAAGATGAAATCTTAGTTCAGAATATAAACTTGTTTGTCTCTGATACTCATTGGTTGTGTGATATTGATTGTGATCATGCATGTGCCTTGTGTATGCTTGCTTACTGGTTGCTATTTCTTACCGACGATAGAATCGAACAACGTCGAGTGCACTGAGGAGGGAGAAGTGCTTGAGTACCAGGAGGAGGAGGCCCAGGGACATAGCTATTCAAGGCAAGCCATCTACTTGTTGCATACCTGAATCCTAATATTTCACCTTGCATTGTTTTTACTACTGTTTTCTTGTTATGCATTGATTTCTATATTGCTATTATTCCCTATAGCAATAGTTGGCGACTTAGCTCCACAAGTCGACTTGATATCATCTATAGAGATGACACCCTTGATACCTATACAACTCCCCTATATTAGAGACATGATGATTAGCTTCAAAGTCTTTGGAAAACTTGTAGTGGAGCCAAAAACTCTAGGATAGGAACACTCCCCGGAAAGATTTCGAAAATGTTTTCAAAAACCTTGGAGTAGCATCTACTCCCCTGAAATGTTTTCAAAGTGAATTTGGGACAAATGAAGTTGGACATGAAGGAAGAAGGTGTTGGTGGTTTTATAAAAGGCATTGGTGTTTCTTTGTAGTCGCTCAGAACAATTAACCCGTGCAACCACGATTACCCTGGTATGGGACGGGGCTTAGCTCGTAGTTTATTTATTTTAGTACGGGAGTCTCATAACTATATAAGGGTATGAGGTACCCCAGAATCTGGATTGCTGCAAGTAAGTGGGCAATAGTAAATCAGGATCCAGCGAGGGATTTATCCGGCCGGAAGACACTATGGGTCTCCTGACGTGGCACTGGAGTTACACTCGAACGTGGAGGTAGACTGCCAGGATGTGCCGGGGAGGTACATACTCCATAGGGTAGATTCCCATACTAAGGTAGATAAGCGAAAGGCTTTGATCGGGTGCTTGTCGTGGCATATGATGTTATGCGGGGAAGATGCCCACACGATAAGTATCCGAATGATTGTGGGTAAAGTGTACAACCTCTGCAGAGTGTAAACCTATTCGAATAGCCGAGTCCTCGCTCATGGACGGTTGGAAAGATCACTACATTGCCCAATGTTAAGTTTTCATTTTATAAAGTGTTTTCAGAAAAAAAAATGGAGAAAGGTGCTGGACAGAGTACTCGGAGGGTACTACCATGGCACGGGTATGGTTCAGAGTACTTGTAGGGTACTGCCGAGGAAATGGGGATGGTCATGTGTGATTGACAGGGTTTTATGAATGGAGATGGTCATGTTTGGTTGACCTGGGTTTTGAAATAAAAAGGGTTTCCCCCTTCCTAGAGATTTTACTAAAATTGTTTAATAAATATTTTTAATAAGGATATAGAGATGTCATAGAACATGGTTCTGGACATGCTATATCGACAAGAGAAAACCGTGTTTTTGAAGAAAGCAAATTTGACTAGAGCCTATCCTTGCTACAGCCATACTATATATCAAACTCTCTCCCTTAGATGGTTTGCGAGTACAATTCAAATGTACTCACGGCTTTGTCCCTGGCTATTAACTTGGTCGGACTATGAAGAAGGCTATGAGGAAGATGATGGTGGGAACGACGACGCTGATGCGAACTAGGAACGTCTCCCAGTCAGTTGCATGTAGGGTAGTAGGCATGACGTGGGCCATCAACGCTGCTTGGTATCCGCTGCTTAGTTGTAAAATTGTCCTGCGTGGCAATATCATGCTTGGTCATGTGACCAATTGTAAGTATATTACTCGGTACTGTAATGGATGATGTAATTCTGTTATCAACTCGGATATGTGGATTCACGACACACTGATCATGGGATCGTGAATTGTATGCATATCGGGTATTCCAGATGGGTAATCCGGGGTCCCCACAGAGTTGGTATCAGAGCCATCCTGACTGTAGGAGACCTTAGTTAGCATGGGCGTTAGATAGAAAACTAGTATCTTGGATGAAACTAGTTTCAAAGTTTATTTCCCCAGTTGGCCAATAGAGTGGTTTATACTATCCTCAACTTTTCAAAAACTGCTAATCTTATCTCTCTGGTTGCCAAGGTTTTCACCGCTCTTAATATCTCATCTCATCCACTTCAAAATCTAAATACTGGATGTTGTACCCCGAATAGACCTAAAGTTTAGCAACACAAAATGGATCAAATATTCAGAAGGACGTCTTCAAACCTCTCCAGCTACAAAAGGAAGAAGAGTGTGGACAAATATTTTGCCTTTGGTTCACACCAACGGCTCTGTCAAGAAACTGACTTTGTTCCTCCTTGGACATGCACTTTTGAAGTCGTCAAGGACCAAGTCCTCAGTTGCTTGACTAGAAATTTCTAGGCCGGTCACAAGACATTATCATATATGACAAACTTCAACAACCTTTCCGAAGGCCTCATAACCATGTGATGAGATTCAAGAAGACCTACAAATCTGCACTCCCCCAAATCAACATCAATGGCTCAAAAACGACCGCCATCAAGTTTCAGCTGAAGCCAGAAGTAAGAAAATGAAGGAGTCCACGACTATGACCAACCATGACCCTAGGATGAATAGGACTAACCCAAATATCGCGAGTTGTTAGGCATCATTGGTACCTGAAGTACCTCGTGTGATTTCTGCAATTGTTTGTTGTTTGCCTTGCGTGTTCTTGATAATGTTTGCAGTTGTCCTTGTGTGTTTCTTGAATGTGTGTTGTACTTTGTGCTCATGTTTGACTTGGCCTTTCAGCCTTACAAACCCCTCTGGCGTGTAAAACCCCAAATAGAAAGACCTCCCTAAAATGTGTTTCCCTCCCATGCATTTATGTCAACATGAGTAGCATAGATGAGTTAAAACTAGAATGCTAACTCCAACCTTGAGTGGATTATAACTCTTCTCGCAACACCTCCCCAAGATCCGACGTGACAATTTTTGCTACGTGCGTCAAGCTTCATCAAGACCTCTCTACAACGTCAGGGAAGCAAAAGATAGATCCACCTGGACTACAAAGGACTTATAGAAGACAAAGACTTCACTAACTTGGATCGCGTAACCTTAAATCTAGAGTTTCATAAACATTGATGATACTCTCTTAACACCCCAACACTTGCTAATCTTCTCACAAGCCAACTAACATGGAGCATGCAAGTATCAAAGCCAAGCCTAACTTTTGAAGATCAACCCGTTATCGTCACTTGAAGCCCGAAGACTCACGTGCTTGATCCCCACTGAGCAAATAGAAGGATGAAGACTCTCCAAAATCAAGCCATCAAGGTCGACTCTGCATTTAGGAGATATCAATGGAGGTAGCAACGAGAAGAAGTGAAGACTTTTCTAACTAACTCGCTCGCTCATTGAAATCTTGACGGGTTTGAAACCAAAACTGACTTGTGCCACGGGTAGAAATCCACATGAAGATTTCTCAGAAGATGAAGTCGACTCAAGGTATCCCAATATACCTCAAGATCCTCAAGGCTACAAGAAGGTGAAGAAGCAAGGAGATCTTCAATGGTATCCACCAGCCCAAAGGCAAGAAGGAACCGATCATTGTTTACTGGAAGACACACCGTTCGTGGTGCACCGCCACCTGAAGCATTTTTAGCTCCAGCACAAGATGACTCGAAAGAATTGTTTCTATTAGGGCTAACCTGCGCCTTGGTAGTTAGGAAGCGTAGAGGACTAAGTCGACAGATTTGACGTGCCTATCAAGACCGAAGCATAAATGCTCTTGTCTACCATCCTCAGAGGACTGCAAGCTCGAGATTAAAGGTCTACGCCAACATCAAGCTTCAAGGCGCGACACCAAGATCTAAAGATTCCCTCAAGCTACGCGAGGGAAGAAGCGACCCCAATCCAATAGGAGCTACCCGAGAATCCTCGACTCTACATGACCCCGATTGCGACTGAGAAACCCTCTAACTCTTGTAGAATATTTTGGGCATACTAGATAGCTTGACCCTATTAACCTCAGAGGCATCATGACAAGGTTTTCATCAAGATACTTTTGGCAACATCAACTCTTCAGCCCTCAACTATAGCATGTGAAGACAAACTACATCTTTGGTAAAAGCAAGTCCTCGACGCAATTCAAAGTGTCATCGAGAAGTTAGAAGAGCAATTCCTTGAAGCCTAACTCAAACATTAGTCTGTACACCTCTCTATTACTATGCTTAGGAATCTCGGGACGAGATTCTTTTTAAGGGGGGGGGGAGAGCTGTAACACCCCAACTTTTATAACCCCATTTAAGAAGAGTTCAGTAATGCAAAAATGAGGGTCAACAATTTTTTTTTTGTGCTTAATCAGATTTACTGGAGTCTCTTGCATGTTTTCCTTGTTTGTTGTGTGATTGTTTCTTGTAAGTTTATTGTTGAATAAGTTTGTGGACCAAACCCCTCCTGTTCCAAATGGTTTGACTATTTGTGATGAGTTGAATTTGTGTGACTTGTTTTGCTTGTTTGTAGCTATGATCTACAGGTAGGCCTGTGGCCTAACCTATCTAAAGCATATCAAACTATAAAATAGCCAGTGGGGGTATTCCTATAAAATTATTTTAGTCTATCTTTCAAATAAAACCTATTTTAATATTTTCTTCTTTGAAAAACTCTAAAACTCTATTTCTTAGGAAATGAGTATTTATTTTCAAAATACAAGTTTATCCAAAGGAATTAGAAATGAGGTTAACTCTATAAGTGCACCCATTTTATTCCACAAATATATTTTATAAAAAGTATTTCCACAAGTGTTTTTCTTATTTTCAGAATAATAACAGAGATGGGAGAGGTACCACTTTGATATCATTCTTGTCTATAAAAATTATGGGAATATTACCCACAGTTTATAAAAGTGTTTGTGGCTATTTTCTTTCAAAACCCCACTTGGCTATACTAAAACTTTCATTGCAAATTAACAAAAAGTAAGATCACACCTATTGTTTATGTGACCTATCCCATCTGAAAAAATCATCTAGAAGATCCATGTATAATCATGAAATTTCTCACATCGATTCTCTACCTCTTTGATATCTTCCACCATCTAGCCAGCAAGGAAGCAAAACCCAAACCCCACCTATGAAAACTCATACATTGACATGTTGGCAATAAACCCAGTTTTCAAATTTGGATTCTTCCTCTAAATTTGATAACACATAAACACTCTACTCCATCCCTATTCTACTTATAAGATTATTTTAAAGTCTTATCAAACTACTTTTGGAATCCTTTGCAAATAAAATAGGAAGTGTGGCTGATATGGTTTATCATGCCATTTCTTTATTTGCTTTCCTTTTTCCCTAAATGCTTGTAATGATACATGTGCCATTTATTGACTTTTTTTGGCAGCGTTAAAATTTGATTAAAATCTACGACGCATAGTTATGCAAGTGGACTGTTTTCAAATCAAAATATCATCTTGTCTTTTCCGAAAATTTCAAATGCTAGTTCAAATTAGATTATTTCAATTTTTAGACATGCTCACGGAAGGTGATCGACACCCTATCAAATAAATCCATACTCCGGATAGAATCATAAACACTACCACCCCCTCTATCTAATCCCTTCTCATTCATATTTTCTCTAGTAAAATAAAAATTGAGGACATATGCAAACTTGAACATCATGCCTATTAATCTCCATCTCTATCCCTATTTATTTTAATCCCTTTGAAATGTTTCTCAAACTCTCCGAAATGAACCAAGGTGACCAGCACCCTAGCTAAATCGACATGCCTTGTCTATTGCACAACTTTCTTGTCCATTTCCGTTTGGCTCAAGAGGAGAGCCGGCCATGCTAATCATATTGCATGCAAGGGCTATATCTTTCCCCATCTATCTTAGATCCTTCTCAATGTTGGAGCTGCATCTCACAGCTCCTCTTCTTCTTCCTCTCACTCTCACAATCTCTCTTGTTTCTTCTCACTTTGTCCCTCTCAAGAACACACACATGCACACCTTACCAAAGAGAAGGCTGGCTTTGCATTTTCCTCTTGGTGAGAACACCTTGGCTACATTGTTTTCCTGCCTCTCACGGCTACCTTTTTCCATTCACTGAATGAAGTATATATACAAGAGGTAAGCACTCAACGCACGCACTAACTAGCCTCCTAGAATCGCTCCAGGAGCCATCACAATCTGGCCCTCTAACTCCACTAATTACTCCATGATCTAATCTCTTCCTAATATCTCTCCATGATATCCACATGACTAGGACCCTAACGGCCTATTGACTACATGCATCTGACCGACCCAAAATCACCTACATGCAGCCTCTTAAATGCATGTGTACAACTCGAGCAAACTCCTGTGCACTACTCTTCTAATTCACTATTAGTAAATATCCTAATGACAAGATTAAGTCTAACACTCAACTTGTGAGCTGCAGCGACCCTGACCTCTATGCATCCGTACTCTTCCCAAACCAACCCGCCTACATGCCCTAAGCCTTCTCTCTCTCTCGTGTATCCTACATGGCCGATGGCTGGGTTCATTTTAAAAACAAACCCCGATGTCCAAGCCACCTCGCCATCAGCATCCTCTAGGCATCGTTGAGCCTTCCCAAGCACGCCTGAGACTTTGTCTGGTTCTCTTCTGTCTCTTTCGACCGCGTCCTGAAGGAAATCGTTTCGACGAACACCTGGCGGGCGTGGGTTCGGCGTTCTTGCCCCCGAGCCGACCGAGCACCCCCCGAACCTGTACCCTCGCCACAGACCTCGCCCCACGCCCCTTGACTCGCTGGCGTAGCAACAGCTAGCCCCCTTGTCTATTTCCTCCTGGCCGTGCTCGCCGCGCGCCGCGGCCAGACGTCGAGCGCCACGTCTCGGCAGTGCATCGACCGTCCCCTAGATAAGAGAAGCCAAGCCTCCTCTCTGCCTCACTCCCTCAACAACACTCCACTCACTCTCCTCTCCACCTCAGAAACACCAGGGCGAAGCCCTCTGTCGTCTTGTCTCTGACCGTCTGGGAAATGAATTTTTGACGCATCAGACCACCTGTGCCAACGAAATGCTAGAAAAGACCACCTGCGGAAAATATTGTCAAAAAAGACCCCCTGTGAGTGGCGGCACCCCCTCGCCAGGCGACACGTGGCACGTGCCGCCTGGGCCGACGCCGGCATGAGGGTGCCGCCACCAGCAACGCCGGCATGTGGCCTGGCTGACGACATGCCAACAAACAGTAGCATGCCGCCACCCTCATTGGCGGCAGGGTGCAAAGCTTGGTAGCATGCCGCCACCCTCATTGGCGGCAGGGTGCAAAGCTTGGCAGCATGCCGCCACCCTCAATGGCGGCAGGGGTAGCATGCCGCCACCCTCAATGGCGGCAGGGCGCGGCAGGGCACTTTTGGTGTCGGCAGGGCCCACAATGTGTGTGCCAGGCCACATGCCGGCGATGGCCCAGGCGGCACGTGCCACGTGTCGCCTGCCCCAGGGGTGCCGCCACTCACAGGGGGTCTTTTTTGACAATATTTTCCGCATGTGGTCTTTTCTAGCATTTCGTTGGCACAGGTGGTCTGATGCGTCAAAAATTCCTGGGAAACAAGCATGAGCTCGCCCGTCCGTTGCCAAGGCTGCTGTCCCTCTCCGGCCGCCCTGCCCTCTGTACCTTCCATATCTGCAGCCTCCCCTCTATCTAAGCCCTCTATTTATCCTTTCCAGGAACCCACGAGGAGGCAGCCATCATCGAAGTCTATCGCCGACGAGGTCCGTCCGTGCCGGCGCTGCGATTTCCTAGGCCGAGACCCAAGACCATGCCCTGGAGCTCTGCCCGCACATCCAAGGTGCCTGGACGATCCCCCTTGAGCTCCGCGACCTCCCCACGTCGTCTCGCTCGACTCCAGCCAACTCCACGGTGAGCTCCCGACATCCCCTTCGTCTAGGGCATGTCCGTGACCATCCCTGGATCGTTTAAGCCTGAAGCACGGTTTTTAAAGCACCATGCCATGTCAAATTCGGCCCACTAGGAGAGCCCAGCTTTGTTTCAGTTTCGGCCCATGCAGTTTTTTTTAGGAAATCCGCTAAAACAAATCACTAGATCTGAAAACTTCCAAAATTCATAAATAAATATCTGCAAATCAGATTGACCTGATTCAAATTTCTATAGGTTCCTTGTTCAAATAACTATACGATGCCACTGGCCCATGTCTTTTGGATCCCTGTATATTTATTTGTATTTAATCTTGTGAATTAGGTACCTTTTCATTCAAAAATCCAAATCTGAAGTTTTATAAAATGAAATTGAGTAAATCCAATTTTCAGAGATTCCTTGTTATATTGTTCTATAGTAGGAACATGTTTTGCTATTTTAGGATATATATTTTTCCTGCAGTAGTTATTTTAGTGTTATTGATGAATTGCATTGTTTGGTTTATCATTTCTATTAGGAATAATGTTTTTGATTCAATCCAACTTCTCCGCATCACATATTACTGTAGCTTTCTAAAATGTCCTCTGGCGTGATTTTATAAACTACAGAGAATACTTAGGAATCATTTTGCCTATCTAGTGATATTTGAGACTAGGAAAAAGATATTATTTCAATCCTAATTTATTTTGGAGTGATTCCAATTGGGTTAGCTCCAAAAACTTGATACCTATCTGATGTTATGTTGGTTGTAAGTTTTTGATCAAGTTTGATACCTGCAAGGTGTTGTGCTGTGCATAGGGGTTATTTGTTATTAGAATTTCTTTACTTGTTAATAAAATAACCTTGCTTTTAAAAGATGAAATCTTAGTTCAGAATATAAACTTGTTTGTCTCTGATACTCATTGGTTGTGTGATATTGATTGTGATCATGCATGTGCCTTGTGTATGCTTGCTTACTGGTTGCTATTTCTTACCGACGATAGAATCGAACAACGTCGAGTGCACTGAGGAGGGAGAAGTGCTTGAGTACCAGGAGGAGGAGGCCCAGGGACATAGCTATTCAAGGCAAGCCATCTACTTGTTGCATACCTGAATCCTAATATTTCACCTTGCATTGTTTTTACTACTGTTTTCTTGTTATGCATTTCTATATTGCTATTATTCCCTATAGCAATAGTTGGCGACTTAGCTCCACAAGTCGACTTGATATCATCTATAGAGATGACACCCTTGATACCTATACAACACCCCTATATTAGAGACTTGATGATTAGCGTCAAAGTCTTTGGAAAACTTGTAGTGGAGCCAAAAACTCTAGGATGGGAACACTCGCCGGAAAGATTTCGGAAATGTTTTTGAAAACCTTGGAGTAGCATCTACTCCCCTGAAATGTTTTCAAAGTGAATTTGGGACAAATGAAGTTGGACATGAAGGAAGAAGGTGTTGGTGGTTTTATAAAAGGCATTGGTGTTTCTTTGTAGTCGCTCGGAACAATTAACCCGTGCAACCCCGATTACCCTGGTATGGGATGGGGCTTAGCTCGTAGTTTATTTATTTTAGTACGGGAGTCTCATAACTATATAAGGGTACGCGGTACCCCAGAATCCGGATTGCTGCAAGTAAGTGGGCAATAGTAAATCGGGATCCAGCGAGGGATTTATTCGGCCGGAAGACACTATGGGTCTCCTTACGTGGCACTGGAGTTACGCTCAAACATGGAGGTAGACTGCCAGGATGTGCCGGGGAGGTACATACTCCATAGGGTAGATTCCCATACTAAGGTAGATAAGCGAAAGGCTTTGATCGGGTGCTTGTCGTGGCATATGATGTTATGCGGGGAAGATGCTCACACGATAAGTATCCGGATGATTGTGGGTAAAGTGTACAACCTCTGCAGAGTGTAAACCTATTCGAATAGCCGAGTCCTCGGTCATGGACGGTTGAAAAGATCACTACATTGCCCAATGTTAAGTTTTCATTTTATAAAGTGTTTTCAGAAAAAAAATGGAGAAAGGTGCTGAATGGAGTACTCAGAGGGTACTACCGTGGCACGGGTATGGTTCGGAGTACTTGTAGGGTACTGCCGAGGAAATGGGGATGGTCATGTGTGATTGACCGGGTTTTATGAATGGAGATGGTCATGTTTGATTGACCTGGGTTTTAAAATAAAAAGGGTTTCCCCCTTCCTAGAGATTTTACTAAAATTGTTTAATAAATGTTTTTAATAAGGATATAGAGATGTCGTAGAACATGGTTCTGGACATGCTATATCGACACGAGAAAACCGTGTTTTTGAAGAAAGAAAATTTGACTAGAGCCTATCCTTGCTACAGCCATACTACATATCAAACTCTCTCCCTTAGATGGTTTGCGAGTACAATTCAAATGTACTCACGGCTTTGTCCCTGGCTATTAACTTGGTCAGACTATGAAGAAGGCTATGAGGAAGATGATGGTGGGAACGATGACGCTGATGCAAACTAGGAACGTCTCCTAGTCAGTTGCCTCTAGGGTAGTAGGCATGACGTGGGCCATCAACGCTGCTTGGTATCCGCTGCTTAGTTGTAAAATTGCCCTGCGTGGCAATATCATGCTTGGTCATGTGACCAATTGTAAGTATATTACTCGGTACTGTAATGGATGATGTAATTCTGTTATCAACTCGGATACGTGGATTCACGACACACTGATCATGGGATCGTGAATTGTATGCATATCGGGTATTCCGGATGGGTAATCCGGGGTCCCCACAATCTCTTTCATCAAAGCGTTGGAGAGAGTGTACCTCAATGGTAGATGAGTGAGGGATTGGCTTACATAATTCTTCTATAGGAGGTAAATTCTTCACATCTTCGGCCTTAATATCTTTCTCCTTAAGAGATTTCTTAGCTTCCCTCATAACTTCATCATTTAATTCAATTATCCCTCTCTTCTTCGGCATAGGCTCTGTAGATGGCGCAGGGGTTGGTGCTGGTGTTGACTCAACTAAAGTCCAATCATCATGATGCCGACTTATTTTAGCCATTAATTCTTTAGCATCAGCCGGAGTTCTTTCCCTGAAAACACAACCAGCACAACTATCCAAATATGACTTAGATTCATCCGTTAGTCCATTATAAAATATATCAAGGAGTTCATTTTTAGGCAATGGTTCTTTAGGCAAAGCTCTAATTAAAGAACAAAACCTTGTCCAAGATTCAGGCAATATCTCTCCTTTTCCCTGTTCAAAATCAAAGATTTTCTGCACAGCAGCATGTTGAGCACTAGCGGGAAAATATTTCTGAAAGAAAGCATTAACCAAAGCAATAGGACTAGTAAGAGATCCAGGAGACAAGCTATTAAACTAAGTTTTAGCAGCATCTTTCAACGAGAAAGGAAAAATCTTAGCAACAAAGTAAGTGCGAAGCTTAATATCATCAGAAAACAAATTACTCAACGTAGAAAGCTCATTCATGTGCCCCATAGCACTCTCATCTTTAGTACCACAAAAAGGAGTTTTCTCAATAATAGATATGTAAGATAAATCGAAAGAGAAATCATAATCCTTGTCTCTAATATTTATGGGAGAAGCAGCAAACTTAGGATCAGGAGACAAACTATATCTAACAAAACGTCTTGCAAGAAGTTCTTTAACATTACCAGCATTACGAGCAGCACGTGCTTCAGCAATAAAATCATCATTAAGCTCAATATAAGCATCATCATCATAATCATCACTAGGACATTCCCTAGACTCAGGTGAACTAACAGGTGTAACAGTGGCGTTTCCCAACTTAGCTCTAGCAATAGTAGCATCTAAAAAGGAACCTAGTGAACCACTCTCATCAAGCACAGTAGAAGCATCATCTAAATTATCAGTGGCATTTTCAATCTCAGCAGAAGTAGTAGCAGTAGCATGTGGGTGTGGTGGTGTAAGCAACTTACTCATAACAGATGGTGAATCAAGAGCAACAGAGGTGTTGAGAGTCGTACCTCTTCTTGTAGTGGATGGCAATATAGGAACTTTTCCATCATGAGGTTTACCCATGATGAAAGGATTGCAGCGAACAATAGGAATACCAAGTGAACTTATAAATAAAGCTATGCTCCCCGGCAACGGCGTGATATGTCTCCAACGTATCTATAATTTTTGATGCTCCATGCTTGTTTTTACACCATTTGTCTATTGTTTCGTTACACTTTGTGGCACTTTTATGCATTTTCTGGAACTAACCTACTAACGAGTTGCCACAGTGCCAGTTCCCTGTTTTCTGCTGTTTTTGTGTTTCAGAAGTGATACACAGGAAATATTCTCGGAATTAGACGAAACAAGTTCCTAAAGTCTTATTTTACCCGGAAGCTTCCAGAGATCCAAAGGAGAGAAGGAGAGGGGCCACCAAGGGCCCACACACATAGGTGGCACGGCCAGCCCCTGGCCCACGCCACCATGGTGTGAGGCCACCTGGGTCCTCCTCTGACATCGCCCCTTCGCCTATAAAGACCCCCCGACGGAAAAAACCTAAATACCCGATCACTTTTCCAGAACACATCGCGATCCACCGCCGCTGTTGACCCGAAGATCGGGAGGGTCCAGAGGCTCTTCCCAGCACCCTGCCGGAGAGGGGAATCGCCATCGGAGGTCTTCTTCATCGCCATGCTTGCCTTTGGAACGATGAGTGAGTAGTCTACCTTGGACTATGGGTCCATAGCAGTAGCTAGATGGTTGTCTTCTCCACCATGTGCTTCATGTTTAGATCTCATGAGCTGCCCTACATAATTGAGATCACCGTTATGTAATTCTACATGTTTGGTTTATTGGGATCCGATGAATATTGGTGTTTATGATTGAGTTGCTATACTAAATATTATCTTATGTTATCTCTATATTGTTTATGATCTTGCATGCTCTCCGTTGTTAGTAGCTATCTTGGCCGAGTAGTTGCTAGTGACTCCAAGAGGGGGTATTTATGCTCGATAGTGGGTTCATGCCTCTATTTAACCTGGGGGAGTGACAGAAACCTCTAAGATTGTAGATGTGCTATTGCTACTAGGGAGAAAACAACATTCATATGCTCAAGGGCATATGCTTTGTTTACATTACACACTTTGCTTAATACAATTATCTATTGTTCGCAACTTAATACTCATGGGGTGTTCAGATTGATATCCCCGGGAGTGGATTATTAGTCATAGATGCAGTTGGATGGCGGTCTATGTATTTTGTTGTAATGCCCAGAGTAAATCTCATAGTGATCTTCTTGACATATCACGTTTATCTTTATTCTATCAATTGCCCAACTGTAATTTGTTTACCTAGCATGTGTTATTTATTTATGGAGAGACACCACTAGTGAACTGTGGACCCCGGTCCTATTTCCATCATATTGCTATCACATGTTTACTTTACTCACACTGTTTACTTTACTCGCATACTATAATGTTTTCCACTCGATACGCTCATAACCTCTGTTTCAAGCAAACCGGTGAGATTGACAACCTCATCGTAAGTTGGGAGCAAAGTATTTGTTTGTGTGTGTGCAGGTTGCGCATTGCAGCTAGCAAGCAAAGCTTAGACGAGGCACCATATATAAATTGTCCGCAGCTGTCGCAAACTAGCAAGCATCACCTTCAGTCGTTTGTCTCTCCTCTCCAAGAACAATAAACCTTGGTTTCTTAACTGAGGGAAAACTAGCTGCTATACTCATCACACCTTCCTCTTGGGGTTCCCAACGGGCTGGTCATTCACCATGCACAAGGACCATCTGCTACACGCCAGCAGCCTCTTTTTTGGCGCCGTTGCCGGGGAGGAAGTAGAAGACTTCTGCGAGGGGAGTTTTTCACACGCACATCCTTTACTTTGTTATTGTTTTGCTTTACATTATTTATTTTACTTGCATTGTTTTTTATCAAAAACCTAAAAAAATTAGAATCCTTGGTAGTTGTTTTTATTTGTTTACTTTTGTTTTGCTGAAATGGCCAATCCTGAAAACACCAAGTTGTGTGACTTTACTAGCACAAACCATAGTGATTTTATCTGCACTCCTATTGCACCACCTGCTACTGCTGCAAACTTTTATGAGATTAAGCCTGCTTTGTTGAACCTTGTTATGAAAGAGCAATTTTCTGGTGCTAGTACTGAGGATGTTGCAGCTCATCTCAACAATTTTGTTGAGCTTTGTGAGATGCATAAATATAAGGATGTTGATAGTGATATTATTAAGCTCAAGTTGTTTCCTTTTTCTTCGAGAGGAAAAGCTAAAGATTGGTTGCTCTCTTTGACTAAGAATAGTATTGATTCATGGGCTAAGTGTAAGGATGCTTTTATTGGTAGATACTATCTTCCTGCTAAGATTATATCCTTGCGTAGCAATATTATGAAGTTTACTTAGTTTGATAATGAACATGTTGCTCAAGCTTGGGAAAGAATGAAATCTATGATAAAGAATTGTTCCACTCATGGACTGACTACTTGGATGATTATCCAAACCTTTTATGCAGGACTGGATTTTTCTTCAAGGAACCTACTTGATTCAGCTGCTGGAGGCACTTTTATGTCCCTTACCTTGGGTGCCGCAACAAAGCTACTTGACAATATGATGGTAAATTATTCTGAATGGCACACCGAGAGAGCTCCACAAGGTAAGAAGGTAAATTCGATTGAGGAAACCTCTTTCTTGAATGATAAGATTGATACAATTATGGCTATGCTTGCTAATTATAGGACTCATGTTGATCCTAATAATGTTCCTTTAGCCTCTTTGGTTGCTCAAGAAGAGCATGTTGATGTGAATTTCATTAGAAACAATAATTTTAACAACAATGCTTATAGGAACAATTTTGCTAGTAACAATTATAGGCCGTATCCTTCTACCAATATTAATGGTTATGGTAATTCTTATGGTAATTCCTACAACAACACTAGGGCCGCGCCCTCCGAGCTTGAGGTAATGCTCAAGGACTTCATCGGTAAGCAAACTGCTTTTAACAAGTCTGTTGAGGAAAAGTTAGGCAAAATTGATATTATTGCTTCTAAAATTGATAGCCTTGCTCATGATGTTGAAATTCTGAAATTAAAAGTATTGCCTAATGATGTGAAAGAGAACAATGTTTTTGCTACCGCTAATGCTATTCAAGTTGGAATTGATGAAAATATTAGATTATTAGCGGAACTGCATGCCAGGTGGGAAAGAGAAGATGAGATGGCTAGAGAGATGAAGGTATGTACCATTACTACCTCTAATGATGTTGTTCCTAATGCTAGCAATCCTCTTACTTTGATTGGTGTAGAGAAAGCTCCCACTCCTTGTGTTAAAAAGCCTAAAACTGCCAAAACTTTTTCTCAAAAGAGTGCTGAAATTTTTCAGAGTGTAGGAGATGATAGCTCTACTTCTTTTAATGATTTTGATGTTGATGGCTGCAATATATCTGAAGTAATTTTGTTCTTGCAAAAGCTTGCTTTGACTCCCAATGCTAGTTCTTTAAATATTGCTTTTACTAAGCATATTACCAATGCTCTCATTAAAATTAGGGATGAGAAGTTGAAGCAAAAAGCCTCCATTCCCAAGAAGTTAGAAGATGGTTGGGAACCCATCATTGATATGCATGTTAATGGTTATGATTGCCATGCTTTATGTGATCTAGGTGCTAGTATTTCTATCATGCCTAGAAAGATTTATGACATGCTTGATTTACCACCGCTTGAAAAATGTTATTTTGATGTTCCTATTGCTGATGTTGCTAAGAAGAAACCTTTGGGAAGGATTAATGATGTTCTTATTGTGGTTAACAATAACCTTGTTCCCGTTGATTTTCTTGTTATGGACGTTGAATGCCATGCTTGATGTCTTATTATTTTGGGAAGACCCTTTCTTCGAACTGTAGGTGCCATCATTGATATGAGGGAAGGCACTATCAAATATCAATTTCCACTAAAGAAAGGTATGGAACACTTCCGTAGGAAAAGAAAGAAATTACTTTTTGACTCTATTCTTAGAGCAAATTATGAGCTTGATGCTTCATCACTTGATGTTACTTGATTCACAATTTTCTGCGCCTAGCTCAAAGGCGTTAAAGAAAAGCACTCTTGGGAGATAACCCAATGTTTTTATTTTCAGTACTTTTTCTTTTATTTGAGTCTTGGAAGTCATTACTACTGTAATGACCACTCCTTATCTTGTTTATTTCATTTTTGTGCCAAGAGAAGCCTCTAATTCAAGCGAGGTAAAGATTTGGGGATGTTGCTGTCCTGAAACTATTTTTGGTGCTGCACCGTTAAAATTCGTATACATTCTCTGTTTATCTTTTGGACCTGTGATTTCTTGTGCATATGCCCCAGGTTATATCCAAACTTTTGTTAGTCGAACACTTTTTGATTTGAGCAACAAAAAACCCCTCAAAAATTCAACCTTTGACAGCTATTCAGTTTTGACAGATTTCTGCCAATATTTGTGTTTAACACTTTATTGCTTTCTTTTGAGTTTTTTTTATCACGGAACTTTTGGGGAGGTTGCTACATTAGTATTTTCTATATATGTGGTGGTTTTGAGTTGAAACCTGAAGCAAAAAGAGGTTGATTATATGTTATGCTTACACTAATGTTGCTAATAGAATTGTGTTTAGTTTTGTATGAAGGAAGTTTTCAAGTGTAGGGATTGGAGAATGATGAGATGAGTTGAAGAATGGACAAAAGCTCAAGCTTGGGGATGCCCATGCATCACCCCAAGAAATATCCAAGAAGTACAAGCGTTAAAGCTTGGGGATGCCCCCGAGGCACCCCTTCTTAATCGGCAAAAATTAGGTCACCTTTCAAGACACTATATTTTTATTGCTTCATGCACTATGTGTTTTTCTTGGAGCGTCAGTTGTTTTAGTTTTCTTAGTTAGTTTAGTTTGTTTGTTTGCTGCAATAAATGTTTGGACCCCAACAAACTTTCTTTGGAGGAGATGTACTCGTTTTCATTTGCCAAGAACGCTGTAGTTTTCACTCTTATTAAAAATCGAGTGTTCTTCTTTTTCTGCTACTGCTTTTGGTTTTCATTTTCACCTTGATTTGCATTCAGACCTTGTCATATCTTTTCATCTAGGTGTATTTTTTCCTCTGAACTTTATTGGTTTTCATCAAAAGAGGTGTTTATAAAAATTTCAAATGGTGTTGGAAAAGAGAAAAAGCTTTATGCAAAATAGTGGTACAAGAAGGAGCTTGTGTAGACTGCGGCTTAGGCTTTTTCATGTCATGCTTGATGTATTTTTGATAGTATGCTTAGTGGTTTTGCTGTAGCATGACTTGTCTCAAATAACTGAGATTGCTTAATGAGCCTTTGAAAAAATCATGCGTTGTTTTTATTGTATGGAAGCATTATTTTGGTTTTCTCCTTGATGCTTTATTTGGGTTGACTTGGCGCATGCTCACACATGTTAGACTCTTACAAATTCGCCAATAGCCTTCATGATCATTTAGTTTTTGACTTTTGATGCCATCTTATGCTTCTTTTAATGTCACTTTGTCGCTTTGCATGATTATGGCCATTATTGCTCTCTTAGTTGGTCGCTCCCAGTCTTTTGCTAGCCCTCGCCTTGTACTGAGTATGAGCTCTACTCGTGCATCCAACTCCTAAAAGCCAAGTTTTCCAAAGTGTCCACCATACATACCTACTAGCAATTTGCTATTCCAAGTAAATTTGACTTGCTTTTATTATCTCTTCAAATTAAACTCTTACCAGTGTTATGCAAAATTCGTTCAGTAAAGCTCTCACGAACCGGAAGGCACACTTTACTTTTTCCTGTTCTTAAAAATTTGACATTGTGGTCTCTTATGTTGAGTTGTTATGCTTGCAAGTTGTAAGTTGGATTCTAGCCCATCCATGCTGTCATGGGGCAAGCTTTCAACATTGCACTTCTTATTTGAGTTGATATCGTGATCTTTTGTTTATGGATGCCCGCGGTGTGAAATGAATTGGGAATCTTGTGGGGATCATGGAGTTTGTATATATGTTAGGGAAACGTCGGGCTGCCAATGTAAGCCATGCATAATTCATGGTGGAAATTTACAGCATACCCATGGTGAACATACGATGACGCATCTCACAATAAAAAGCTAAACAAAAGGCAAATAAAAGAGATGTCAAGGTGTTCATTATCTGCTTGTCCTGTCATTTTGGTGTGGGCTTGTTCCATATCATCGGGCACGGAGGTACCCCATTGGCAGTTCTCAATGATATGCATATACTTACAATGACAAGAGCCTTGCTTGGGACTCTAAGTAAAGTAGCATGAGGTTTGGGTACTCGTATTCATGGGGCACGAGGTTTTCAACTGATGATTTGTCAAGCATATGCATCATAATTGTTCTCGCATTAACTTTAACCATTCAAGATGCTTATGATGGGGGCAATGAGAGCTCAAAGCCGGTAAGTAACATAATTTTTGGAAGTTATAAAACTTGCAATCACTGCTTCCCTCTGCGAAGGGCCTTTCTTCTACTTTTATGTTGAGTCACCACCTTCGATCTTTATGCACCATAAGAGAGCATAGTTGTCATTCTTAGTGTAATGTGCATTGTCCCAAAGTTTTCATTGATTGATTCATATTGTTGGTTTCACTTGTTCTTAAATTATTTGTATCTAGTCGCCCTCTTAAACTTGAAGGTGTCCTATGCATTTATGTTTTGCTCTCTTTGAAGGACAAGCTAAAAACTATTTGTATGTTTTTCCTTATCATTTGAACACACGTTTGACTTTCATTGTTTCATTTTCATGATCTTTTGTTTGTGTTCATTTGCATGTTTACAACATGGTTGCTAAGTTCTTATTGTCAAGATTGTATCTTCATGCCCATGTTTTAAGTTCTTATGATCCCAGCTCACAAATGCTTACATATATGATCAAGATTGTGTAGGTGCATGTCACCTCAAAAATTATTCTTTTGTTATCACTTACCTACTTGAGGACGAGCAGGAGTTAAGCTTGGGGATGCTTGATACGTCTCCAACGTATCCATAATTTTTGATGCTCCATGCTTATTTTTACACCATTTGTCTATTGTTTCGTTACCCTTCGTGGCACTTTTATGCATTTTTTGGAACTAACCTACTAACAAGTTGCCACAGTGCCAGTTCCCTGTTTTCTGCTGTTTTTGTGTTTCAGAAGTGATACACAGGAAATATTCTCGGAATTGGACGAAACAAGTTCCTGAAGTCTTATTTTACCCGGAAGCTTCCAGATATCCGAAGGATAGAAGGAGAGGGGCCACCAGGGACCCACACGCATAGGTGGCGCAGCCAGCCCCTGGCCCGCGCCACCATGGTGTGAGGCCACCTGGGACCTCCTCTGACATTGCCCCTTCGCCTATAAAGACCCCCTGATGGAGAAAACCTAAATACCCGATCACTTTTCTAGAACACATCACGATCCGCCGCCGCCATCGACCCGAGATCGGGAGGGTCCAGAAGCTCTTCCCGGCACCCTGCCGGAGAGGGGAATCGCCACCGGAGGTCTTCTTCATCGCCATGCTTGCCTCCGGAGTGATGAGTGAGTAGTCTACCTTGGACTATGGGTCCATAGTAGTAGCTAGATGGTTGTCTTCTCCACCATGTGCTTCATGTTTAGATCTCATGAGCTGCCCTACATGATTGAGATCACCGTTATGTAATTCTACATGTTTGGTTTGTTGGGATCCGATGAATATTGGTGTTTATGATTGAGTTGCTGTACTGAATATTATCTTATGTTATCTCTATGTTGTTTATGATCTTGCATGCTCTCTGTTGTTAGTAGCTATCTTGGCCGAGTAGTTGCTAGTGACTCCAAGAGGGGGTATTTATGCTCGATAGTGGGTTCATGCCTCTATTTTACCTGGGGGAGTGACAGAAACTTCTAAGGTTGTAGATGTGCTATTGCTACTAGGGAGAAAACAACATTCATATGCTCAAGGGCATATGCTTTGTTTACATTACACACTTTGCTTAATGTAATTATCTGTTGTTCGCAAATTAATACTCATGGGGTGTTTGGATTGATATCCCCGGGAGTGGATTATTAGTCATAGATGCAGTTGGATGGTGGTCTATGTATTTTGCTGTAATGCCCAGAGTAAATCTCATAGTGATCTTCTTGAGATATCATGCTTAGCTTTATTCTATCAATTGCCCAACTATAATTTGTTTACCCAGCATGTGTTATTTATTTATGGAGAGACACCACTATTGAACTGTGGACCCCGGTCCTATTTCCATCATATTGCTATCATCTGTTTACTTTACTCGCACTGTTTACTTTACTCGCATACTATACTGTTTTCCACTCGATATGCTCATAACCTCTGTTTCAAGCAAACCGGTGAGATTGACAACCTCATCGTAAGTTGGGAGTAAAGTATTTGTTTGTGTGTGTGTGCAGGTTCCGCGTTGTAGCTAGCAAGCAAAGTTTGGACAAGGCGCCATATATAAATTGTCCGTAGCTGTCGCAAACTAGCAAGCATCACCTTCAGTCATTTGTCTCTCCTCTCCAAGAACGATAAACCTTGGTTTCTTAACTGAGGGAAAACTAGCTGCTATACTCATCACACCTTCCTCTTGGGGTTCCCAACGGGCTGGTCATTCACCACGCACAAGGACCGTCTGCTACACGCCAGCACGACGCTAGAAAATAGTCTTGATGACCCACAAGTATAGGGGATCGTAACAGTCTTCGAGGGAAGTATTACCCAAATTTATTGATTCAACACAAGGGGAGCCAAAGAATATATGTAAGCATTAACAGATGAGTTGTCAATTCAGCTGCACCTGGAAACAGTCTTGCTCGCAGTGGTTTATCAGTAGCAACAGTTTTATAGTGGTGACAGTAGTGAAACAGTAACAGCAGCAGTAGTAAAATTGCAGCAGTAATAGTAACAGTAGTAAACAGTAGGAACAAATACTGTAGGCATAGGGATGGATTACGGGCGTTGCATGGATAAGATAATTCATGAAATCAATGAGACATGGGCATTGCAGATAAATAATGATAAAGCATCCTAGTACAAACAATCATAGGCATGTGTTCCGTATATAGTCGTACGTGCTCACAAGGAGAAACTTGCACGACATCTTTTGTCCTACCAGCCTGTTGCAGCAGGGCCTCAAGGGAAACTACTGGTAATTAAGGTACTCCTTTTAATAAAGTACTAGAGCAAAGCATTAGCACTCAGTGAACACATGTGATCCTCACATCATAGCCATCCCCTCCGGTTATCCCAATTTCTGTCACTTTGGGGCCTCGGGTTTCGGACAACAATATGTGTATACAACTTGTAGGTAAGACCATAAACAACAAGTATCATCATAGAAATAATAACATGTTCAGATCTAAAATCATGGCACTTGGGCCCAAAGTGACAAGCATTAAGCACAACAAGTTGCAACAATGTCATAGGCACTAAATAAAGATACTAGGCACTATGCCCTAACAATCTCATATCCAATTACATGAATGATCTCATCCAATCCCTACCATCCCCTCACCTATAGCGGGGGAATTACTCACACATGGATGGGGGAGTCATGGATGGTCTATGGAGGAGCGTCGATGATGATGGTGATGAAGATCTCCTCCAAATCCCCATCCCGGTAGGGTGCCAGAACGGAGTTCCTGGTTCCGAATCACGGTTTCTAATGGCGGCGGCGCATCGGAAGTCTATCTGGGAAAAACAACGTCTCTCCGATATTATGTCGTCAGGGGGTATATGTAGGCGAGAGGGGAGAACAAGAGGATGGCTGGGGCCTCCTCACGCCAGGGTGGTGCGGCCAGGGCTAGGCCACGCCACCAGTGTGTGAGGGCCCCTCGAGCCTCCTCTCCATCCTGTCTTCTGGCTCCGTGGGTCTTCTGGTGAAATAGGATTTTTGATAATTTTTCCCAAATTTTTATTGGAAGTTGGATTTCTGCACAAAAATGAGACACCAGAGCAATTCTGCTGAAAACAGCATCAGTCCGTGTTAGTTGCATTCAAAACACACAAATTAGAGGAGAAACAATAGCAAAAGTGTTTGAGAAAGTAGATGCGTTTTGGACATATCATCTATATGCTTAAAGAACGAGGGATGAGATGAGAGCAATATATATTTACCTTATATATATTAAGCCATCTCTTTTAGTTTAATAGTGAAAATAAATTTTGGTTTGGTCTAACACCCATGCTACTCTAGGGTCTCCTAAGGTCAGGATGGCTCTGATACCAACTCTGTGGGGACCCCAGCTTACCACCCAGGATACCCGTTATGAATACAATTCACGATCCCAGGAAGACCGTTGTGAATCCACATAACATAGTTGGCATTACAGAATACATCATCCATTACATAATGAGTTCAAATAGTCTTACATGGCCACTTGGCCGAATTCAAATGCCACGCAGGGCAAGTTCAACTAACAGTTGCAACGGATACAAGGGTAGCGTCGGTAGCCCGTGTCATGCCTCTACCCTATAGGCGTTTGACCGAGAGATGGGTCATAGTTCGCACCGGCGTCGTCGAACTCCTCACCATCATCATCATAGTCTTCACCATAATCTGACCAAGTTAATAGCCAGGGACAAAGCCATGAGTACATTTTGAATTGTACTCGCAAACCATCTAAGAGAGAGTGATTAACATGCAGTTTGGCTATAGCAAAGGGAGGTGGTTTCAGGCTAGTTGCTCTATGCTAATCATAGCTTCTCGTGTCGATATAGCATGTCATATGACATCTCTATATCATAGTTTCTCTTGTCGATATAGCATGTCATACGACATCTCTATATCCTTATTAAAGAAGAATTTTTATAAAACCATTTTTAGTAAAAGCTCTAGGGAAGGGGGAACTCATTTATTTTCCAAGAACAGCGATGGTCAATCAAACATGACCACCTCCTTTCCTCGGCAGTACCCTCTAAGTACTCCGAACCTTTCCCGTGCCACGGCAATACCCTCCAAGTACTCTGTCCGGCAACTTTCTCCTTTTCTTTCCAAAAACATCCTTTGAAAACAAAACCAACATTGGGCTAGATAGCGACCATTCCAACTGTCCATGACCGAGGACTCGGCTATTTGAATAGGATTTGACTCAGCAGAGGTTGTACACTTTATCCACAAGATTTGATAAATCCGCCGGGATACCACCACAGTCTGTCATACACAAGTATGCGGGGTTCGGATAATCGAATAGAGTCTTCCATCTACCTACCTTAGTACAGGTGCCTACCCTATGGAGTTAACCTCCCTGGCAAACCTTGGCAGCCTACCTCCATTTCGAGTGTAGCTCTAGTGCCACGGCGGGGAAACCCAAGTCTCTTCCGACCGGATAAATCCCGAAGGATCCTGATTCACTATTGCCCATACTCTTACGGCAACCCGGATTCCGGGGTCCTACAAACCCTTATATAGTGTGAGGCTCCCCGCACTAAAGCAAATAAACTTCAAACTAGGCCCCATCCCATACCGGGGTAATGTGGTTGCACGGGTAAATTGTTCCGGTGGATACCTAGTGATCACCAATGTCATTTGAAAACCACCAACTCCTTTATTCTCCATGATCATCTACATTTGTCCAAAGCCATTTTAGAAAATATTTCAGTGGAGTAGATGCTACTCCAAGGTTTTTGAAAACATTTTCAAGAAAACTTTTTGAGTGTTCCCATCCTAGAGTTTTTGGCTCCACTAAAGGGTTTCCAAAGGCTATGTTGCTAATCAACAAGCCACTGCTACAAGGGCAGAGAGTAGGTGTTCAGGGGGTCATCTCGAAGGATGATAACAATAGGCTTGTGGAGCTTGAGCCCATAATATAATTGCTACAAGAGCTATAGCAATATAAAAACTTGCAATTTAATAAACCTTTATGCAATCTGCAATACAAGTGAATAGGATTCAGATATGCAACATGTTTAGATGGCTTGCCTTGAGTGGCTTGTCCCTGGTCCTCCTCTTCTTGATATTCAAAGACTTCCCCCTCTTTGGTACATTCCTTGTTCGATTCTATCGCCGGAAAAATAATAGCACACAATGAATATACATGCATACACAAGACACAACATTTTTCATTCACTCAATAACACATAATTAAAGAGTATCAGAAACAAACATGTTTAGAAAACAAAACAAGATTTTATCGATTTTAGTTATTAAGTTATTCCTATTAGTGATGTCTACACACGCTTCTGTTCTTGTAGACAATGTTGGGCCTCCAAGTGCAGAGGTTTGTAGAGCAGCAGCAAGTTTCCCTTAAGTGGATCACCCAAGGTTTATCGAACTCAGGGAGGAAGAGGTCAAAGATATCCCTCTCAAGCAACCCTGCAATTACGATACAGAAAGTTTCTTGTGTCCCCAACACACCCAATACACTTGTCAGGTGTATAGGTGCACTAGTTTGGCGAAGAGATAGTGAAATACAAGTAGTAGTGATGATTATAACTAGCAAATGTGATCTGGAATAAATATCGCTGCGAGCAAACATGGAACAAAACAGGAAGTAAACGGTGTGCAATTTTCTTGGAAACAAGGCCTAGGGATCATACTTTCACTAGTGGACACACTCCCAACAAATATAACATAATTGAACAAATAAATAACTTCTCTTCACTATGGTACTCTGAATTACTCTCCTGTTGAATAACACTAATCGTTGCATAGGGCTACGAAGCACTCCTTAAAGTTCATCAAGTACTTGACAAACACCACTCATAGAGATATCCAAATCAAATCACAACTCAAGATAGATATTATTGTAACTTAGACCAAGTACTAACACGGTGCACACACTGTCAACATTACACCATGAAAGGAGGAATAGATCACTTCAATACTATCATAGTGATAATTATTCTCATAATCCATAAGAGATCACAATTGTAGCCTAGACCAAGTACCACCATGATGCATGCACTGTCACCGTTACACCATGGCAGGAGGAATAGATTACTTTAATAACACACTAGAGTACACATAATGAAGAAGAGTAACATCTACTTATTCAACATGATACAAAGCTCACAATCACATAAAGATCACATCATTAGAGAGAGAGGTGAACCACATAGCTACCGATAGAGCCCTCAGCCCCGGGGGAGAACTACTCCCTCCTCATCATAGGAGACAGCAAGGTTGATGGAGATGGCGGTGAGGTTGATGGAGATGGTAGAGACGGTGATGGAGACCGATGGAGATGGCTCCAGGCACACTTCCCCATCCTGGCAGGGTGCCAGAACAGGGACTTCTGTCCCCCGAAATTTGTCGGAGGCGGCGGCGGAGCTACGGAACTGTTCTGGAAATTTTGCCCACTCCCTTAGGGTTTTCCGTCCCGAGGCTTTATATAGGCGAAGGGGCATCGTCAGAGTGAACCGAGGTGGTCTCACACGTAGGGGGCGCGGCCAGGGCCTGGGCCACGCCACCCTGGTGTGTGGCCCCCTTGTGGCCCCACTCCGTCTCCTCTTCGGATCTCTGGAAGCTTCCGGGAAAAATAAGACTTCAGGAACTTATTTCATCCAATTCTGAGAATATTTCCTGTGTATCACTTCTGAAACACAAAAATAGCAAAAAACAGGGAACTGGCACTATGGCGACTTGTTAGTAGGTTAGTTCTAGAAAATGCATAAAAGTGCCACGAAGTGTAACAAAATAGTAGGCAAATGGTGTAAAAACAAGCATGGAGCATCAAAAATTATAGATACGTTTGAGACGTATCAGCATCCCCAAGCTTAACTCCTGCTCGTCCTCGAGTAGGTAAGTGATAACAAAAGAAATAATTTTTGAGGTAACATGCACCTACACAATCTTGATCATATATGTAAGCATTGAGTGCTGAGATCAAAGAACTTAAAACATGGGCATGAAAGATATGATCTGATAGAAGAAACTTAGCAACCATGTTATAACATGAAAATGAACACAAACAAAAGATCATGAAAATGAAACAATGAAAGTCAAACATGTGTTCAAATCATAAGGAAAAATATACAAATGGTTTTCAGCTTGTCCTTCATGGAGAACAAAACATAAATGCATAGGACACCTTCAAGTTTAAGAGGGCGACTAGATACAAATAATTTAAGAACAAGTGAAACCATGATTATGAATCAATCAATGAAAACTTTCGGACAATGCACATTATACTCAAAATGACAACTATGCTCTCTTAGACGGTGCATAAAGATAGAAGGTGGTGACTCAACATAAAAGTAAAAGAAAGGCCCTTCGCGGAGGGAAGCAGTGATTAAACATGTGCTAGAGCTTTTCATTTGTAAAACAGAGAGATAAAAATTTGTTTTGAGAGGTGGTTGTCTTTATCAACGACTGGCAATGGGGTTCTTACTATCTTCCATACAAAAATAAAGCAAGTTTTTGAGAGAGATTGGCACTTTTGTGCTCTTTTATAAAGCTTGGCACTCCTCCCCACCTTTTTTCCTTTCTCAAACCATGGCTAACCGATTCCATCGGGTGCCCACCAACATTCACATACCATGGAGGAGTGCCTTTTTTCTTTCTTTTTTTTCTCTTTTTTTTCTTTTTTGGAATAAGCCAATATGGAAGATAGCAAATCCGACCACTATGTCCCCATGAGCCGAAAACAGTGTCACAAAATGAGAAGTATTTTGAAGGTTTTTTAAAAGGTAGCACATGAAAATTTACTTGGAATGGCTTACAAATACCATGCATAGGAATTTATAGTGGACACAATGGCAAACTTGGTTTTTAGGAGTCGGATGCACGAGTAGAGCTCATACTCAGTACAAAATGAGGGCTAGCAAAAGACTGGGAGCGACCAACTAAGAGAGCAATAACAGCCATAATCATGCAAAGCGACAAATCGACATTAAAAGAAGCATAAGATGGCATCAAAAGTCAAAACCTAAATGATCATAGAGGCTATTGGCGACTTTGTAAGACTCTAACATGTGTGAGCATGCGCCAAGTCAACCCAAATAAAGCATCAAGGAGAAAACCAAAATAATGCTTCCAAACAATAAAAACAACGCATGATTTTTTTCAAAGGCTCATTAAGCAATCTCAGTTATTTGAGACAAGTCATGCTACAGAAAAACCACTAAGCATACTATCAAAAATACATCAAGCACGACATGCAAAAGCCTAAGCCACAGTCTACACAAGCTCCTTCTTGTTCCACTTTTTTGCATAAAACTTTTTCTCTTTTCCAACACCATTTGAACTTTTTAAATCTAACTCTTTTGAGGAAAACCAACATGGTCCAGAGGCAAAAATACAACTTGATAAATAGATATAATAAGATCTGAATGCAAATCAAGGTGAAAACGAAAACCAAAAGCAGTAGCAGAAAAAGAAGAACACTCGGTTTTTGATAAGAGTGAAAACTAGAGCGTTCTTGGCAAATGAAAAGCGATTTCATCTCCTCCAAAAGAAACATGATGTGATCTAACCATTTATTGCAGCAAACAAAACAAAACTGAAAGAAAAACAACTGACGCTCCAAGAAAAACACATAGTGTATGAAGGAATAAAAATATAGTGTCTTGAAAGGTGACCTGATTTTTGCCGATGAAGAAGGGGTGCCTCGGGGGCATCCCCAAGCTTTGATGCTTGTACTTCTTGGATATTTCTTGGGGGTGATGCATGGGCATCCCCAAGCTTGAGCTTTTGTCCATTCTTCATCTCATCTCATCATTCTCCAATCCCTACACTTGAAAACTTCCTTCATACAAAACTAAACACAAATCTATTAGCAACATTAGTGTAAGCATAGCATAGAATCAACCCTTTTTGCTTCAGGTTTCAACCTAAAACCACCACATATTAAGCATATACTACTGTAGCAACTTCCCCAAAAGTTCTGTGATAAAAAGAACTAAAAAAGAAAGCGATAAAGCAGCAAACACAAATATTGGCAGAAATCTGTCAAAACAGAATAGCTGACAAAGTTTGAATTTTTGAGGTGTTTTCTGTTACTCAAATCAAAAAGTGTTCATCTAATGAAAGTTTGGATATAACCTGGGGCATATGCACAAGAAATCGCAGGTCCAAAAGATGTTTCACGAATTTTTACGGTGCAGGACCAAAAACTGTTTCAAGACAGCAACATCCCCAAATCTTACCTCACTCAAATTAGAGGCTTCTCTTGGCACAAAAACGAAATAAAAAGGATAAGGAGTGGTTATTACAGTAGTAATAACTTCCAAGACTCAAATAAAAGAAAAAGTACTAAAAATAAACAATAGGTTATCTCCCAAGAGTGCTTTTCTTTAACGCCTTTGAGCTAGGCGCAGTAATTTGCAAGAATGCTCATGTGGGCGCCATATAAGAGCTTGAGGCAAATGCGCCATATAGGAACTTAAAGCAATAGAGAGCATCAAAAAGTAGATGTGAAACACATTTAAATCTAAACCACTTCCTATGAAAAATAGTCTTGTAAAGAGACAAGTCATGAAAGCGCAAAGCAAAAAGCATAGGAAGGCAAAACAAGTACAACCTCAAGGATTGCAACATAAAGAGGGGAAACTCAATATTGTTGAGATCCATCAAACCATGTTTCTCTCTCTCATAATAACTTTTAGGAGCATCATGAATAGAATTAACAATACAACTATCACATAAAGCATCCCTATCATGAGCCATGTGCATAAAAGAATTAATACTCCCCACATGAACAATAGTAGTAGGAGCAGATTCAACAGAATAATTATTCTCATCACCATAATCATTGAAAATAGGAGGCATATTGTAATCATAACTAATTTTCTCCTCAATAGTAGGTGAACTGAAAATATTATACTCATCATCATAACCATCATAAACTAGAGGTTTAGTATCATCACAAGCTAGAGAACAGCTATTTTGCAAAGCATATTCATCAAACATATCATCATAAGAAGGAGCATGGATAGTACTAATGGTACAACAATTATTAATCTTAGAATTGGTACCAAAAAGATTTTCAATATCAAAAGTAGAGTGCTTTTCCCAATCATGATCACTAACATAGGTAACAGGCATAGGAACATCATCCCAATCAGAATCATCATAATCTATAGTAGGATCATAACGCTTAGGGAAAGATACCGTGTCCTCTCGCCTCTTACTCCTCTTCTTCTTCTTCTTCTTCATACTCTTCTTACTCTCTCCTTTAGGAGGGAGAAACTTGAAGGGCATCTTCTCCACATATTCTCTAGGAGGAAAAGGCATCTTCTCCACATAATCTGGTTTGCTGATAAGAACAACAGAAGAAACTTTGGAGGATTCCTCCTCTCTATTAATAAGATCGAAACATCTATTAGTCCTGTCATAGCTTGGCAAAACATCATGTTTTATAAGATCTTGTAAGTAAGTATTTGTGAGGCAATCTTTAGCACAATAGAGACGACAACCACGAAGGGTACTATTAATATCAGCATCTCTCATATCAACCAAAGAAATCTTTCTAGATATCTCTTCACAATTCAAAAACAAAGTAAGCTCATCATACTGATTGAAAGTAATCTTACCATCACAATACAAATCTGCGGTACTCGTTTGATTAATTGGGCATTGAAAATTAAAGTGACCATTTTCACCGCAAAATTCATAAAGAAAAGGATAAAGCTCACAAACCCTTTCACCAAGCACATCTAGATCCTTGAGCCACATACTGGTTTCTTCATTTGCGTGGGTGATGCAATAATCTTCCTTGTTGTAACTTTGTTCACAAGGTCTATGTATTCCACAAAAATTAACATGCTTATAAGAAATAGTACTTTTAGAAGTTTGAGCATGTTTATTGCAATCATCAATAACAATATCACTTTCTATGCAAGTGTCCTTAAAAGGTTCATGATACACGTCCCCATTTCCTTTAGGAACATTCATATGGGAAGCAAAGGCTTTAAAGCAATCAACCATAATTTGAGGATCAAAACCATATTTAGCACTAAGCTCTTGAAAATTAGCAGTTTCAGCGAAAGACTTAATGCAATCAAACTTGTAATTCATACCTGATCCTTTACCTTTGTCGCTATCCCAACCTTCAATACTATTTTGAATTGTTTCAAGCAGATCCCACTTGGTGTCGATATCCTTGCTTGTGAAAGACCCATCAAAGCATGCATCTAGATAGTCCTTGTAATATCCTAAAAGCCTTGCATAAAAATTATTAATAACAATATTACGAGGAAGATCATGAATAGGACATTTATGCATTAGTAACTTCAATCTTCCCTAAGCTTGGGCAATGCTTTCTCCCTCATGAGGCCAAAAGTTATATATCCGGTTACGATCTTTATGAATTTCACTTGGAGGATAAAACTTGGAATAAAAGAGAGGTACAATTTCCTCCCATGCAATAGATGGACCATCTTTAAGCAGCTGATACCACTCCTCAGCTCTACCCTTCAGTGAATAAGAGAATAGCTTCCTCTTAACTTGGCTTGATGAAATACCTGCACACTTGAACAACTCGCATAATTCATGTATAAAGAGCAAATGATCACCAGGATGGACAGTTCCATCTCCTAAATAGCAGTTATTCTTAACACATTCAACAATCTTCATAGGTATTTTAAAAGGATGAGGAGCACAAGCATCACTAGAAACATCACATATGGGAGATAAAATATTATCAGAACAAACCGTCTCCACTAAAGCTGGGGGACTAAAAATATCATACTTAACAAAAATAGCTTCCCCAAGCTTAGACTTTTCTATAGCATTAGCAATAATGGGATTCAAAGCATTCGTACTAATAACATTGCTATGTGAAATAAGCTCCAATGGTTTTTCAATTTTCTCTTCAAATCTAAACTCAGGAAAAAGACTAAAGAACTCTTTGTTTTCCATTAAGCCTAACTAGTGAAAATAAAAAAACAAGAAAACAAAAAGATGTAATTGCAAAATCTAAAGGAAATAACCTTGAGCACTCACCAGCAACTAAAAGACTTAGTAACCAAAGAATGTGAGTACCTTTTACCTTACCTCCCCGGCAACGGCGCCAAAAAAGAGCTTGATGTCTACACACGCTTCTGTTCTTGTAGACAGTGTTGGGCCTCCAAGTGCAGAGGTTTGTAGAGCAGCAGCAAGTTCCCTTAAGTGGATCACCCAAGGTTTATCGAACACAGGGAGGAAGAGGTCAAAGATATCCCTCTCAAGCAACCCTGCAATTACGATACATAAAGTCTCTTGTGTCCCCAACACACCCAATACACTTGTCAGATGTATAGGTGCACTAGTTCGGCGAAGAGATAGTGAAATACAAGTAGTAGGTGATGATTATAAGTAGCAAATGTGATCTAGAATAAATATCGCTGTGAGCAAACATGTAACAAAACAGGAAGTAAACAGTGTGCAATGCTTGGAAACAAGGCCTAGGGATCATACTTTCACTAGTGGACACACTCCCAACAAATATAACATAATTGAACAAATAAATAACTTCTCTTCACTATGGTACTCTGAATTATTCTCCTATTGAATAACACTAATCATTGCGTAGGGCTACGAAGCACTCCTTAAAGTTCATCAAGTACTTGACAAACACCACTCATAGAGATATCCAAATCAAATCACAACTCAAGATAGATATTATTGCAACTTAGACCAAGTACTAACACGGTGCATACACTGTCAACATTACACCATGAAAGGAGGAATAGATCACTTCAATACTATCATAGTGATAATTATTCTCATAATCCATAAGAGATCACAATCATAGCCTAGACCAAGTACCACCACGATGCACGCACTGTCACCGTTACACCATGGTAGGAGGAATAGATTACTTTAATAACACACTAGAGTACACATAATGAAGAAGAGTAACATCTACTTATTCAACATGATACAAAGCTCACGATCACATAAAGATCACATCATGGGAGAGAGAGGTGAACCACATAGCTACCGGTAGAGCCCTCAGCCCCGGGGGAGAACTACTCCCTCCTCATCATAGGAGATAGCAAGGTTGATGGAGATGGTGGTGAGGTCGATGGAGACGGCGGAGACGGCGATGGAGACCGATGGAGATGGCTTCGGGGGCACTTCCCCGTCCCGGCAGGGTGCCAGAATAGAGACTTCTGTCCCCCAAAATTCATCGGCGGCGGCGGCAGAGCTATAGAACTGTTCTGGAAATTTCGCCCACTCCCTTAGGGTTTTCTATCCCGAGGCTTTATATAGGCGAAGGGGCATCGTCAGAAGTGGACCGAGGTGGTCTCACATGTAGGGGGCACGGCCAGGGCCTGGGCCATGCCGCCCTAGTGTGTGCCCCCTCATGGCCCCACTCTGTCTCCTCTTTGGATCTCTGGAAGCTTCTGGGAAAAATAAGACTTTAGGAACTTGTTTCGTCCAATTCCGAGAATATTTCCTGTGTATCACTTCTGAAACACAAAAATAGCAGAAAACAGGGAACTGGCACTGTGGTGACTTGTTAGTAGGTTAGTTCCGGAAAATGCATAAAAGTGCCACGAAGTGTAATGAAACAGTAGGCAAATGGTGTAAAAACAAGCATGGAGCATCAAAAATTATAGATACGTTTGAGACGTATCAAATAGAAACTAGGGTTTTTCAAATAAAGCAATCACCACACCAATTCATTCCCAACAAGCATGCAGGTGGTCTCATGGACCAAATAACACACTCAGTAAACTTGCAGGTTGACAACAATCTTAAGAACCCAACAAAATTGGATTTACTTAGAAACAATTTGTGGTTGATTTCCTATGGATTACACAATAGCAACTATTTCTAGATTACCAAAATAATTCTTAGATATTCTCTGCATATCAGAAAAATATGAACCAAAGTGTTCTGGAAAGCTCTTACAGGGTACAACCCAGGGAAATTCAATTCATATCAAAATTCCTAATCTATTGCAGATGGTAATTTTTCTAAGATTAGATACAAAAACAGCCATATTAATTACTAATGCAAAAATATAGATCCTAAAAAAGTAAAACCAGTTGGTCAAGCAAATTAACACATCAAACTATCACTGAAAATTGGATTCACTCAATTTCAGTATATAGAACTCAAGTTTTAAAATAAAACTTGAAAAGTGATCTAATTAACCTCACAATTTATCATTTGATCTACATTGATCCTACAGACATGAGACCTATGCCATCTGAAAGATATTACAACAAGCTACAGACAGAAATTTGAATCACCCAAATTGCACATACAGAGAATATTCTATGCATTTTTTAATCTAGCAGGGAAATATAAATTCAGAAATTCATCTAGAAAAACATATCGGGCCGGGGTTTGAATGGATTTGGGCAGATCCGGCCTAGGCCGTCCCAGATCTAGCGGCCTGCTCGGCCTGGCCAAGCAAATCGATAATGCCACCGTCCAATTTAGATCGGACGGTGCGGCGTCCTTCTTTCTCGCGTGGGCATGCACGCAGGGGCGATGCCGGCGAGCTAGCTAGGGTTTGGGGTTGGCGATGCTCATCGTGGGTCATCGGCGGCTAGTCGGCGGCGGATTGGAGGTGGAGGTGTTCAGGAAGTGGTTCGGCTCAAAGTGTGCTGCATGTAGGGACTAGGGTGCTCGCGTCGAAGCCAAGATCGTTGACGTCCTTCCGGTAGAGGTCAGCGATGGTGATGACTCGAGCTTGATCTGGTCAAAACAAAGAGGTGCGTGAGATCAAGGGAAGCAAGGGGATCTCAGAGATGCAGAGAGGAAGGCGGGAGGGGGTCTGCTGGCGATGGCAACCTCCCCCTTCTCCTCGGACTCCAGCGATGGCGCTCTCCCTTTGCAGAGAGAGATAGAGCAGGGGTGAGCAAGCCAAGCTCTGGGAGGTGGAGAGAGGTGGATGGGGGTGAATGGCGTCAAACCAAAGGCTCAGAAGCTCGGGCTCGACTTAAGAAGGGTCGGGGTAGATGCGATGTGCGGTGGTTTCATCGGACGCGATTGGCTGGGGTGGCGGTGCTCCATGGACGGCGTCGTGGACTGAGTCCAATGATGCAAATGCTGAGCTCAATCATGTGATGTAATGGCCAGGACAATGTTAGTTTCAGCTCGGGTACGATTGGTTCAGGTCGTGGCCATGGCGTGCTGGGGTGCAGGCATGCAGTGCGAGGGGTGCATGGTGTTGCACGCTTGGTGCCGTGCAGGTTCATGTGCAAAGCGAGGGAAACGGGCGTGTGCATGTCTCAGAACGTGAGTGCCGCTCTCGGCATCCAGAACATGCATGGGCACTGGCAGGGCCTGGGCTGGTGTAGGGTCCACGAGCAGCAAGGGTGGCGGCTGGTCATTGGGCATCGACGGCGGTGCCTCTGGGCATCCAGTGGCGAGCCTGCGGCCGTTGGCTTGCGGTCGACGCCTTGTATCCAACGGCGTGTGCACGGTTGGCGTCGATGAGAGAGAGGGAGAAAGGTGAGGTGCAGGGTCAGGGTGGCTTGTAGGTGGGGTCAGGGGGCGTCTCCTAGGCGGTAGCTCATCATCAATTGGGGGTCGAGGAGTGGCAGGGTGAGATAGAGGGGGGTGGGGCGATCTTGGCAAGATTGCCTTGGGTCTCACCCCTCCCTTGTGTCCACTAGCTACAGGACAAGAAGAATTAGAGAGGGAGAGAGAAGGGTGGCTGGCTAGGGTTGTCTCCTCATCGATTTTGCAAAGAGAGAGAAGAAAGGAGAAGAGAAGAAGAAGAAATGGTGAGTTCGGCCGAAATTCATTTGAATTTTGAAAAGTTCAAAATTTGGTCCAAGTGGTGGTGGTGATTGGCTAAGAACTGATTTTCAAATGGTAGAAGTCCATCTACCAAGTTTCAGAATTTTTGAACAAGTGGAGGTGGGGTTTTTGTGATGTTCCTATTTTCAAATAATGGTGCAAAAATAAAAGAAAAAGAAATTCTATTAGGGTGTGACCAAACAAAGAAGCTAGGCTAGGGTTTTTGTTTTACCTAAGCAAGCATCAAGATCAAGAATTTATGCATAAAATCATAGCACCAAGTTGAATTCAAGAATAAAGGTGTTTGTTGTGTTGCAAATAAAATCAAGCAAAAATCAACAAGCACACACATGCATTTACATGAAATCATGCACACTCATACATGCAATCATACATGAAAGCTCTTAAGCACATATCTTAATAAAAGTTTTTAATTTAGCCAAAAATAAAGTGTCAAACTTTGGTCTAAAAAGGTTTGCAAAAAGTGGGATGTTACATTTAGTATCTAAAGATCATATATTTGCCTTCATGAGAAATTGATCTTCAAAATTGTTTGAGAATCAAAGTGATCATTGAGCTGAAAGAATTGTTTTAGAAACAAACAAGAGTTAAAAGATATTTGATATCTAAAACTTTAATTGTTTGCAAAATGATTAAGTATAATTTAGTAAAAGAACAAATGTTAATATTGTATGAATATATGCAAAGATTGAAGATGCTAGGCGTCCCGATAACCCAAAAGTTTGGGGAACTAATATATACTTGCATTCCTCCTCAGTAACTATAGTAGTTTCACCATGAAAGTTGTCATGATAGGATAAATGAAAAGTATCGGCCAAATTGTTTTGCTATACCAAAAGAATGCTAAAGAATAGAATCTAGAAGAACACCAATTATTTGATGATGGTGATCCACATCAATGTGCAAAATCCAAGGCTATTAGTATTTGACTAACATCCTTTGGACTATGTGTCAAATGATTGACACCACAACTAATGTTGATAGATTCTTCTAAATGGAGAGGAAATGCTAAATAGGATCTGCAAAATATTTGGTAGAAAAGGAAAAGACTGGAAATGTCCAGCTTGGGTATATAAATGATATACATGTTATAGATATATTCTTTGCTCGTTAACAATGTAATTCTTGGGTATTTGATACTGGATTGTTGGTATGAAATGTCATACAAAGCAACACAATGCAAGAAATACAATGGCCTAAATAACTAGCAAAAGAATGTGGTGACAATGCGCATCAAGAAACAAATAAAAGTGTTATTGTGTTTCGTCGGCATAAAACCTAGCCTTGAAGATTTATTATGAACTAAATAATTGTTATCTTGTTCTGGTATTATGAGAACAATTGTTGTTCATGTGATTACCGTCTTCCATATTTGATGGATAGATTATTATAAATCTTTTTGGCAAAATAGACATCTATAACACTGATGCTAAAGGTCACAAGACAAAAGAATTTCACTTATTGTGACAACGCTGTTTGAGTCATATTGGAAACAAAACATGAAAGAAATTCCATGTTGATGGATTTTTGAGTCATCTAATTTTTGAATTGATTGACACTTGTAAGACTTTTTCCTAAAGATGATTAAAACTCCGTTCATGGGCCATGTACAACAAGCGACTAACTAAATGGAGATTGTACATGTTGATGTATGTAGTCCATGGTATGAAGTCGATCGTGGTGTATTTTCTATTTCATCAATGACTAAAATAGATGTATGATATATCTACTTGATGAGATAGAAGTATGAAATAATTGAAATTGTTTAATTTATGAAGTAGAAATTATTGTAACAAGAAAATTCAAATTTTATAATTAGATCATAAAGAAGAATATTTGAGTTACAAGTTTAGCAAACATCTAAGAGTTAAAGGAATTGTTTCACAAACTTGCATCGATGCTAAACACCATATGAGTACGGAGTTTTCGATGGATGTAATCAACCCTTGTTTGACATGATTAGATCAATGATAAAATAAAACTACCAATATAATTTGTGGATTATGCTTTAGAGACTACTGCTTTTCACTAAATAGAGTGCCATCATAATCCGCTGAAACGACACCGTACAAGTTATAGTTGTCTTTTCTTAAATTTTGGTATGAAGGCATAAGTAAAATGTTTACAATCAAAATCGGATTAGTAAGTCTTTGTAGGTTATCCCAAAGAATGTCGATGGGTATTCCTTCTACTATGAATCTGAACCCATAGTGATTGTTGCTAAAAGAAGTGAATTTCTTATGAAGAGATTTCTCATGAAAGGTTTAAGTAGGAGGAAAAGAGAACTTGATGAGGTTATTGAACCTAAGCAAGATGATCAGAGTAGCGCAGCACCGGAAAATATTCTGGAAGCGGCAACTGCATTCATGGCTCCCGCACCTACAATATGTTGTAGTACCGGACATCGAAGTTCCTATTTAACCAAGTTGGTCGTAATCAAATAGCAAGATTTGAGGACGATATATTATTAGATAATATTAACCAACAATATACAAAGAAGCGATGATGGGCACTGACTTCGTCATATGGATTACTCTAGCAACAATTGCATATTGAGATATGATAGTTGAATAAATAAAACAATATTCCTCTACCGGAATGCACACCAAGGACGTGTACCAGACACGACCCAATGGGTTTTGTTGATTCAATAGTTGCTAGATATGTATGCAAACTTCAATGGTAGAAGTTAGCATAATGGAGTTGGAATCTTCAATGATGAAAATGTTAAAGAGTTTAATTTCATCAAGATATTTGAAGATGCTTGTATTTACAAGAAAGTAAGTGGGAGCGCTGAGACATATTTCGAATACTTTATGTACATGACATATCGTTCATTGGAAATTATGTGTTTTTCTTGATATTGTGAAGTTTTCATTAAAATTAGATTTCTAATGAAAGACTTAGGTAAAACCAGAATATTAAGCATCAATGTCTATGCAGATACATTGAGGCACTAATATAGTTTTGCCATAGTACATCGATGAGATATTGAAGTTGTTCAATATGGAAACAATAAGAACGGTTCTTGTTGCATGAAGAGGTTAGAGCAAGAATCAATTGTATTAACACTTGATGAGTGAAACCGTAAGAATGATTTTATCAGTCTTGTATACCATGATATATAGATCCAGATATGTCCAATGCTCTAAAAGGTTACGAGCATTTATATGATGATTATTGGACAATAGTAAGAATATTCTTACGTACTTTCGAAGAACTAAGAATATGTTCTATATGCAGAAGTGACAAATGGTTAATTGCAATGTGTTACATTGGCTTTGTGACATATACAGGTAAAATTTAATCTCAATTTTAGGCTATTTGTTTAGAGTTATAAGGTGGCACAATAAGATGGAAGAAAGTTCCATGATGACTTGGATGAGTTCGAATGTTAACATTATGGCAGATACTAAAACAAAGGCTAAGTATATAGTTGCTATAAACAGCAAAAGAACTAGGTGTAGTTCTAAGGTTGCTAGTACTATGTAGTTCAATTGTATGACAATAGTGACAACATAGTCTCGGCAAAGAAACAAAAGGTCTCACCAGAAGACCAAGTTTATACGATGCCATCTCATGGAAGATGAGTAATGCGTGATGAGGCAAAAGAATATGCAAAATACACATGGACCTGAAAGTGTCAGACCCATAGATAAGGTTTATCACGTGCAACACGTATGAATAACACCGGAATGCCATAGGTGTTAAAGGCACAAGTATGACTAGATTATTGACTCTAGTGCAAGTGGGAGACTGAAGGAAATATGCCCTAGAGGCAATAATAATATTGTTATTATCATATTTCTTGTTCATGATAATGTTTATATTCCATGCTAGAATTGTATTAAGCGGAAACATTAATACTTGTGTGGTTTATGAACAACATTGTGTCCCTAGTATGCCTCTACTAGTCTAGCTCATTGATTAAAGATGGTTAAGGTTTCCTAACCATAGACATGAGTTGTTAATTAATAACTAGTATGGTGGCCCTCGCAAACGCGAGGATATCCATTGCTTTATTCTCTTCTTCTAAATCTCAAAATTCATATTTCTGTATATACAAAACAAATTGTCCAATAGTCCATAATAATTGTTCTATTGTCTTCTTCTAAATCTCAAATTTCACGCTTCCACAAATTTAAAATTTTCTCCACCTATACTTTTCTTCATCAGAAAATACCATATTTCTGTGATATATAAGAGGATACACCACTACCTTTGGTGCGATATGAAGTGAAATGTTTCTACAAAAAACTATTGAAAGAATTTTTTTTAAAATATTTATTTAGATAATATTCCTTGAAAGAATTAACTTTGTGTAGATTTTAAATTTCACGTTTGGCTTGTCGAGCTGATCGAAACTAATGGTTTAACAATTATTAACTCAGCTACGTTTTGTGCTTTTCTCCATTATTCTCTCGCAATAGAAGTCTTTTGAGTTCGAGGTTACACTATTCATGAAAAATACACTTGCTACACTTTCTCTCTCTTTTGCCACACATAACCCATGACATAATTAATGTGTATTTGGTACCTAGTAAACATAGTTTATTATTTCGTGAAGTGCAATATTTTTAAGGACAAAACTATTGGAAGAAACTTTTAGAATACTCAATTTGATTATTTTCCATGAAAGAATTAATTGAGTGTAGATTTTTAAATCACCGTTACGTTTCGCTTGTGAAGCCAATCAAAACTAATATATAGTTACACTACTTTTGACATATAGCTGTAAAAAATAGCCAAAACTATTGGCTGTTGACGTCATGGGATGTCTCCACATGCACGTCTATGTCATATCCTCCTTTTTCTTTTTTGCCAGCCAGTCCATGTATTGCATTTTGGATCATGAGTCTAATTATATGATGTGTAGTCTAGTTATATGAATATATAGTACTTATTGGACGGAGAGCGTTATTTTAACACCCGGGTACACTGGAGCCCTTAATTTTAAATATTTGAAAACAGTATTGTTGAAGATTAAAAAATAGAAAAAATATTTGTATATAGATAATGATGTATACTTTCAAGTCCGTAAAGTCTCAGTCCAAAATATAGTATATTCTACTCTACATAAAAAAAATTTATAGATCTAAATGTGTGAATAGTGCATGTTCAAATCTCATCAGATTTTATGTTTTTTGTGTAGGCCGGAACATAAAGTATTTTGTATTAAGATATTGCACACTTAAAGTATACATCATTACCTCTATGTGCATATTTTAAAAAAATAATAATTTAAAAAATAATTTTAAAACTTTTAAAATAAAGGGCTCTAGTGAGCTTGGGCTCCAAATGCATTTTTTGTTATCGGACAATACTATCTAAAATATAATAACATTGAAGCCGTTCAAATAGAGTCAGTATTCATTTTTTGTATTACTAAGAGGCATGTGATATTTTTATTGACAAATAGTAACTATCTGAGACCTTATTCGCGACCTGCAGATACTCCAGAAATCCCCGTATTTACTTTATATGTTGTGAAGTAATGAACATGGACTCATCGAATAATAATGAAACTTCACATAATCTGCCACACATTCATCAGCAGGAAACACGTAGCTGATTAACAATCAAGATAGATAAGGAAAGGATGTTGTGCTTTACACCAAAGATAAAATTTATCAGTAGCTCAAGAGGTTAGGTCAAGACAATCAGCTAACTCCTCTGATGAAAACATTATCCTTAGAAGTGCCACTGAAGTGGACCAAGTTGATTAAAAAGAGAAAATTTTGTGTTCGTATTGGAACAGAACCTGGACGCACTTGGTTGCTTGAGAAAAATAAAGATTTGGTTTTTCTAACGTATTGGACACAAACTCTTATTTTTTTACTTGTATTAGACACAAACTCTCTTTTTTTCTGTATTGGACACAAACTCTATTAGATCTACAAACAACTTTGAAGTCTGGGCGTTTAAAAAACTTGTACATGTCCCATGACTCCCATTTATAACTACCGGATGCATATTACTTTATGTTTCCTTTTTGCAATACGTGACAGGTTGTACACTACTATAATTTACGTAACTTATTCTTGCTTTAATTTTAACCATTAAAATTAAAATTGACGAATCAGATATTTCTAGCATATGTGGATTAACGTGGTGTCTTTATTTTAGACCTCCGTATTATGCTTTTAGTATATAATAGATGAGGTCATGTCATTAGGAGAATGATGTGATGGACAGACCCAAATTAAGCACAGCAATTAGATCGTGTCAATGTGTTCACAATTGCGTAGCTTTTCCTATGTCAGTATCCTATTCCTTAGACCATGAGATAATGCCACTCCCTGGTATCGGAAGAGAGCTTTGAGGTCATCAAATGTCACCCCTATGAGAGGGTGATCATAAAGGTGTCTCTCCGGAAAGTACCTATTGGGTTGCATGTATCGAGATGGAATTTGTCCCTCCCATGTCGGAGAGATATACTCTGGACTCACTCGGTAATCAATATCATACACCATTTGCAAACATGTGATTAATGAGTTTAATCACAGGGTGATATTGGATTGCGGAACGAGTAAAGAGTACTTGCTACGAATGAGATTGAACTAGGTATGGCGATACCGACGATCGAATCTCGGGCAAGTAAAATATCGCGAGACAAAGGAATTTGTATATGGGATTAATTGAATCCTGACATCGTGGTTCACTGATAATGATCTTTGTTGAATATGTGGGAGTCAATATGGATTTCTAGATCCCGCTATTGATTATTGATGGTGATCATGTCCGTATATTCTCGAACCCGTAGGGTCACACACTTAACGCTCATCGACCCTAGGGTAGTTTCAGGATTTATGGAAACTGTTTTGGAGAGTTATGGAATTGTTCCGGGAAGAGGATTAATGATTTATTAATTAATTGAATTAATAAATATTAATACATATATTTATTTACTGGAAATAAATAAGGGCTAAATGTAGTCCGTGCAAAGTTTTGCTAATAGGCCTATTTAGTAGCTCAATTTAGACAAACTATCAAATAAAGAGGCAAAAGGAAAAGCAAAAGAAAGAAAAAAAGGAGACGAGCCGCAGCTGGACTGGCTGGGCCAGCCGGCCACATGCCCTGCACGCCACGCTAGGCCAGCATCCTGTGCGCCTCAGCTGGGCCTCTGGGCCACCGGGTTGGACCCGTCGGCTGGGCCGCTGGGACGTGCCAGGCCTGGCTAGGCCACCGAGCGAACGAGGCCGCTCGGACCGCGATCGCTCTGGGAGCGAGACGCTCGCCCAGGCCGCTTGAGCGCTAGATCGATCCTTCGAGGCAAAGGATCCTTGCCCGATCGGACCGCTGCCTTGGATTCCCCTGTGGATCGGCCAAGCAAACATTGCTTGCCTTGCAAGCCTTTAGGCGATGGACGCCTATAAATAGAAGAATTAGGGCAGGCCGCCGATGGTGATTTTTGATTAGCTGCCGGCTCCCTAAGTTGTCTTCTGTAGCTCTTGTTTGTCCTAGTTTGACTAGTTCTTTTGCCTAATCTTCTTCCACCCCACGCGCGTAGGCGAAGCCCTGCCCGCAGATACTCTCCACCATAAGCACCACGCCGTCATGCTGCTGATCCCATCTACCACTCCACCGCGCCTTGCTGGACCGAGGAGGAAGTGGAGTCCTTGCACTGTATGTGTGCAATGCTCGGAGGCACCACCCGTTATGGCGCTTGAATCGGATCGGATCGCGAGGAGGAGATGCTAGTACGACTACGCCGACCACATTCATTTGAACGTTTCTGCTGTGCGATCTACAAGGGTATGTAGATCTAATCTCTCTCGCTCATTGTTTTTCATCTCGTAGATCAGATCTTGGTTGTTTTTGTTCGTCTTCGTAGGGAAATTTTTGTTTTCTATGCTGTGAAACCCTTCATCAAGATCAAGCGAGATGCACAAGGAGAAGGTATGACCTTAGTAGGTTTTTATTTTACCGGTCTCAAGGTGTTTGTTGAGAGACCGGGTTATAGGATAGATAGCCGCAATATCAAGAGGGGCTTTCGTTCGGGTAACTTGATCACATCGTCTTAGGGAGCTTGATACATCTCAAACATATCTATAATTTTTTATGCTCCATGCTTATTTATACACCATTTGCTTTGTGTTTTGTTACACTTTGTGGCATTTTTATGCATTTTCTAGAACTAACCTATTAACGAGATGCCATAGTGCCAGTTCCCTATTTTCTGCTATTTTGTGTTTCAAAAAAGTTACATAGGAAATATTCTCGAAATTGGATGAAACAAAAGCCAAACCTCCTATTTTTACCAAAGCTTCCTGAGGACTGAAGAGGAGACGGAGGGGGGCCACTGGCCGGCCACACCATAGGGTGGCGCGGCCAGCCCCTGGACCGCGCCCCTAGGGGTGAGGCCGCCTGGCCCACCTCGTGACACCGCCCTTCTGCCTATATATTCGTCCTAATAGGAAAAACCTAAACACCCGATAAATCTTCCAGAAACACATCGCGATCCGCCACCGTCATGGACCCGAGATCGGGAGGGTCCAGAAGCTCTTGCTGGCACCCTGTCAGAGAGGGGAATCACCACCGGAGGTCTTCTTCATCACCGTGCTTGCCTCTAGAGCGATGAGTGGGTAGTCTACCTTGGACTACGGGTCCATAATAGTAGCTAGATGGTTGTCTTCTCCACCATGTGCTTCATGTTTAGATCTTGTGAGCTGCCTATCATGATCGAGATCATCTTTGTGTAATTCTACATATTGTGTTTGTTGGGATCCGATGAATATTGCTGCTATGTCAAATTGATGTTCTGAAATTATATCTTTATGTTATCTCTATGTTGTTTATGATCTTGCATGCTCTCCGTTGCTAGTAGATATCTTGGCCGAGTAGATGCTAGTGACTCCAAGAGGGAGTATTTATACTCGATAGTTGGGTTTATGCCTCTAGTAATCTGGGGGAGTGACAGAAACCTCTAAGGTTGTAGATATGCTATTGCCACTAGGAAGAAAACAACAATCTTGTGTCCAAGGACATTTGCTTTGTTTACATTACACACTTTGCTTAATGCAATTATCTGTTGTTTGCAACTTAATACTCAAGGGGTCCTCGGATGATTCCTCGCGAGTGTATTATTAGTCATAGATGCAGTTGGATGGCGGTCTATGTATTTTGTTGTAATGCCTAGAGTAAATCTCATAGTGATCCTCATGACATATGTACGTTATGTTTATTCTATCAATTGCCCAACTGTAATTTGTTTACCCAGCATGTTGTTATTTATCTTATGGAGAGACACCACTAGTGAACTGTGAGCCCCGGTCCAATTTCCTTTATATTGCTATTACCATTTACTTTTACTCGCGTTGTATACATTCTTGCATACTATTACTGTTTACCACTCGATACGCTCAATCCTTTGTTTACAGCAAACCGGTGAGATTGACAACCTCATCGTAAGTTGGGAGCAAAGTTCTTGGTTGTGTTGTGTGCAGGTTCTATCATGGGGATGACTTCTAGGGTAGGCCAAGGGCAGAACCGTCTGCCGGCTGATGTCCCAGGAATCTCCACAACGCTAAGTCAGGAAGAGTAGCGTAGCTGGCTGACGACTCCATCGAGGAGAGCCAGAGCCGGCGAAGATGACGAAACCCCTCCAACGGCTGCTTCACCGAAAGCAGCCTGGCCCTGATAAGATCAACAGAGGCAAGGGATAGGCGTGATGCCAGCCACGCCCGGTCTCCACCAATCAGCGGGCAGGAGCCTTCTCCACGAAAGGATTCGAGGCAAAAGGGAGAGCATATGCCTTGGAGATGCTGGTCCAAGGGGGAAAGGCACTTTATAAAGTTGTCATCGTCAGACAGGGAGTCAGAGGACAGCGGGCCACGCCAAGACCGCAGCCGCGAAAGAGCCGGTAGCCGGGCAGCCAGCCACCTAACATGTAACCAGAGCCCCGCCTATATAAGGAGGTCTAGACCCTTAGACTAGAGGGATCTGATCCTTCTTCTTCCTCCTCTAGACCGAATAGCTCGAGGAGCGTTGTAACCACTGTGAAGGTAATAAGAAACAAGGCAGGAAGTAGGGGTGTTACCTCCGGCGTGGAGGGCCCTGAACCTGGGTAAACCGCTGGTGTCCTAGTTACACAATCTCAAGCTGGACCCATCGTCGCACACCGTCGAGCCCCTCCGTTAAGCCATCCCCATGGCTACTGTCACTAAAATCCCATGACAGTTGGCGCCCACAATGGGGCAACACGCAGAGACGACCGGAGTAAAGTTCCGGCCAGGATCCCCATCAACTCTCGGCGAGAAGGTCTCCTCTGGCCTTGTCTAGAGGTTCGGCACCCTCGACTGCATCAGCGACAATCTAGCCTGCTTCAAGGACGGCTTCGGTGATAGCGGCTCCTTCCTCGACATCGGCAGTCACTGCTTCTACATCGCCAAGCCCTTCCCGGAGGAGGTAACCTGATGTGCTTGACCCCCTCTGTGACACAGGTTTAGATTGCAGCGAAAGCAGCGACTTTTGCCCTATGGTCGAAGTGCTAGCCCTGGAGGAGGATGGTGGCGGTGACTCGCCGCTCGAACTGCCCACCTCCGCCAAAGCAAGATCTTCCACCTCCAGAGCGGGATGTCTTGGATACCGCCATCATGGACCTGCGTGCACCACTAGACCTCACCGCCGATCCAGCCACGCCACACCCTCCTCCAAGAGGTGATCGACATTGAAGACACTCGTCGGCGTGTCCTCTCCATGCTCCACGAGTACAACATCCCCCAAGGCTACACCCTGGCCGAAGACGGCCCCAGCCGGGCGGGACAAGTTCGTCAACGTGGCCGTGACCTGGGCGCGGAGCCGAACCAGGCGGCGCCCTCGGCGAAGTTACCCCCAGTCATCGCCATGCCTACATACATCACGCCCACAAAGAACCTTCGTGCCGCGCGCTACATAACCACCGAACTGGCCGGTCTGCAAGGCGATGATCTGTAGGAGAAGCAAGCCTGGCTCCAGGAACTCCTGGACGCCACCGATCTATAGAAGCAGGCAATGGAGCCAGACGGAGAGGTGAGCGGTACACGATGCAACAACTACATCATCGTAGTTGGCCGAGACAAGTCCCAGGCGCAGCAGGCTTTGTCACCCAATCAAGGCCAAGCGGAGCATAGCCGGAGCAACCGAGCTCGTAGCAAAAGTGGTGGAAACCATCACACGCGGCAAATCTGTAGCGCAAGCAGCGCCGGCTCCAGGAGCCAGCCAAGGCACTCAAGGTCACTAGCCAACCCGCTCGCACATGAGCCTGAGGATCGGAGAGCGCGTCGTCGACCCACCAAATATGACGCTCGCCACCGGCTCAACCAGTTGGCAGACTCCAAGCTCGACGAGGAGGAATCCTCGGCGGGGCCGGTCTGCTTTGGCCCCCGCATCCGCAGTGAGCCTTTCCCGGCTAAATTCATGCTCCCACGCGACATGCCCAAGTACACCAGGGCGGTGAAGTCGAAGGACTGGTTGTCGGATTACGGCACCGCCGTCGACATCACGGGCGGCAATAAGAGGACAGCGGTGCGCTATGCACCACTCATGCTCACAGGATCTGCCCGGATGTGGCTTAACAGCCTGCCGGCTCTATAGATCAACTCATGGCATGACTTCAAGGAAGCGTTCATCAAGAATTTCACTGGGACTTAGAAGCGACCTCCCTGCCCATGATAGCTGGCCCTCTGCAAGCAAGGCCTGGATGAACCTGATCGTGACTACCTCAAGAGATGGTCGGAGCTGCACAACTCATGCGAAGGAGTGGGCGAAGAGCAGGCCATCGGCTACTTCACAGATGGATGCAGGAAGGGACCCTGTTGAAGCATAAGCTCCACAGAACCGCGCCAAAGACAATGGCCAACTTCATGGTGATAGCGGACAAGTACGCTTCAGCCGACTCTGCCGCAAGGGTGCAGTACATCGAGCCGGTGCCGGCTGGAGGTCAGTCTCAGCCGGCATCCGGCCAGGGTGGACATCACAACCGCGACCGCCACAGCAAGAGGAAGGATGAGCGTCATGACAACAAGTACGGCTCCAAGCAGGTGGCTGCTATCCAAGGAAGCCTGGGGGCTATGGGCGGGAGCCAGAAACACAAAGGAGACAAGTTCAGCAAGGACAAGTACATCATTGAGGTGATGCTGGATCAACCCTGCAAGTGTCACAGCATCTCGGGCAAGCCAGCGGCACACACTACTCGCCAGTGCAGTTTCACCAGAGACCTAGAGTAAGGCAACCACCAATTGCTAGGCCCACCGCCAGGCCTGCCGGCTGAAGCGCAAGGGAACAAGAACCGGCAGCTGGCCAAGGCTGCTGGGGACTACCCCGAGGAGGCCAATGTAGAGCAGTATCATGTGTTCATGACACAGAAAGAGGACCCAAAAGATGAGCCTTCATTTGGCATCGAGGTGAATGCAGTCATGCCAGCGGGACTGCAGTACATGCACTGGTCTGAGGCGTCCATCACTTGGGGGCGCAAGGATCACCCGCCACTCATGCCCAGACTCAGGGGCTACGTGTTGGTCTTGAACCCTATTGTGTTCTTCGAGAGGCATACCTGTCGGTTCTCGCGCATGCTCATCGATGGAGGCAGCAGCATCAACATGCTCTACTGCACCTCAATGGAGAAGCTCGGGATCCCCGGAATCCAACTGAAGCCTACCAAGCTCACCTTCCATGGAATCATGCCGGGACATTCTTGCACACCAATGGGGAAGATCTAGTTGGAGGTGTTGTTTGGGGAAAAGGACAATCACCACCACGAGCTAATCTGGTTCGAGGTGGTAGGCCTCAACAGCCCATATCACGCACTGCTCGGCCGTCCTGCCCTGGCCAAGTTCATGGTGGTTTTGCACTACGCCTACCTAAAGATGAAGCTTCCTGGCCCTCGTGGGGTGATTACCATCACTGGGTGCTACAATAAATCGGTAGAGTGTGCGAGAGCCAGCTCTAAACTGGCCGAGGCCTTGGTCATCGCTGAGGAGAAGCATCAGCTGCTTCAGCGGGTGGCGGCGACCCAGCTTTGTTGACCGGCTTCGAGCCAGCCGGCTTCTCGCCTCAAGCTAGCAAGCGGCACCAAGGAAATCCTACCCAAAGTGGACAAGGAGGTTGAGCCCTTGTCTCAGAGGTTGGCCCTTCCTCGAAGTAGGAGAGCGTGCCTCACGGCCTCGCCCGAGAAAAGTCAAGATGTCGATCGCTTAAGACCTTTGGTTCGCCAAGGCAAAAATCTTGTATCTCGAACAAGTGTTGATGAATAAAAGAAAGTTGGGCGGCATACGGCTGACCCCAGAAAAGAATGCTTTAAGTATCTTTTACCTTTCTAGCGCTATTCATGGGGCTGAAGGCCGGCTTTGAACGTGAGCCGGTTGCCCCGAACCGTCGAGCCTCTTGTCAAATGAACGATTACTGTGTGCGGATCAGACCCCGAGCGTAACCTCCATCCTAGGCTCAGGATAAGCCACGGGGAATGGAGCCGATAGGTCACCCACCTAGGAAAATCGCTAAGAGAAGATGCCTGAAACCCGACGAATCGAGTCTCTTGTCAGACGAACAAGTACTGCGTGCAGATCGGACCCAGAGCCTAACCTCCATCCTAGGCTCAAGATAAGCTACGGGGAACAGAGCCGGTAGGTCACCCACCTAGGAAAATTGCTAAGAGGATACGCCCAAAACTCGACGAATCGAGTCTCTTGTCAGACGAATGAATACTTTGTGCGGATTGGACCCTGAGCCAAGCCTCCGTTCTAGGGTCAGGATAAGCCGCAGGGAATGGAGCCGGCGGGTCACCCACTTAGGAATGTTGGTAAGGGATAAAAACGCAAAGGCGTCAAAAGTGTTATTGTTCACCTAAGAGCTATGTGCATTGATTGATAGTTGCGCGTCGGCTGGACCAAGCCGGATCCTTTACAAACTGAAGTACTACTCCTCATTCCGCGGCACACTCCCACCCTAGACTGGCATTCGGCTGCCAGTCCAAGGGAGACCAACCGGCACCAGGCTGCCGGTTGGGGGTAGAAGAGCCAAAGGATGGGGAGATAAAGGAAAAAGTCAAAAAAGATTAGGCTAAATCGAGTTCACAAACGATTAGAGACCGATGCATAAGGGGCTTAGGATGAAACAACATCGGTGTACATGAATGAAATGTTGCTGGGCATGGCATAAGTTCAGTACATATACGAATGACTGAAGAAACCCTGGCTCAATCAGGGGGCGATCGGCAAGCCAGCCAGCTCCAACAGGGTAGCATCGCCAGTCCTAGATGCCAGAACGAAGTCATCGCCGCTGGGGGACGGAGGGATGGAGCTATCAGCGGGATCTTCGGAGGCCTTCTAAGGCACCTGTGTAGGGCCGGGCTCTTTGCTAGCGCTAAGTTGACGCGGGAGGTTTTCTTCAATCTTTGGAAGTATTCTTCTTTAGTCCCCGGCAACGGCACCAGAAAAGAGCTTGATTGCTGGGATGATGGCGCCAGAAAAGAGTTGGTGCCTAGTTGAATGTCCAGCCCGTTGGGAACCCCAAGAGGAAGGTGTGATGAGTACAGCAGCAAATTTCCCTCAGTTAAGAAACCAAGGTATGTCGATCTTGGAGAGGAGAGACAAACGACTGAAGGTGTGATGCTTGCTAGTTTGCGACGGCTTCGGACAATTTATATATGGCGCCTCATCCAAGCTTTGCTTGCTAGCTGCAACGCGGAACCTGCACACACATAACCAAGTACTTTGTTCCCAACTTGCGATGAGGTTGTCAATCTCACCGGTTTGCTTGAAACAAAGGTTATGAGTGTATCGAGTGGAAAATAATAGAGTATGCGAGTAAAGTAAACAGTGCGAGTAAAGTAAACAGGTGATAGCAATATGATGGAAATAGGACCGGGGTCCACAGTTCACTAGTGGTGTCTCTCCATAAGATAAATAGCACATGCTGGGTAAACAAATTACAGTTGGGCAATTAATAGAATAAAGATAAACGTGATATGTCAAGAAGATCACTATGAGATTTACTCTGGGCATTACAACAAAATACATAGACCGCCATCCAACTGCATCTATGACTAAAAATCCACTTGTGTCGAATCAATCTGAGAACTCCACAAGTATTAAGTTGTGAATAACAGATAATTGCATTAAGAAATGTGTGTAATTTAAACAAAGCATATGCCCTTGAGCATATGAATGTTGTTTTCTCCCTAGTAGCAACACCACATCTACAACCTTAGAGGTTTCTGTCACTCCCCCAGGTTAAAAAGAGGCATGAACCCACTATCGAGCATAAATACCCCCTCTTGGAGTCACTAGCAACTACTCGGCCAAGATAGCTACTAACAACGGAGAGCATGCAAGATCATAAACAACATAGAGATAACAAAAGATAATATTCAGTATAACAACTCAATCATAAACACCAATATTCATCGGATCCCAACAAACCAAACATGTAGAATTACATAACGGTGATCTCAATCATGTAGGGCAGCTCATGAGATCTAAACATGAAGCACATGGTGGAGAAGACAACCATCTAGCTACTGCTATGGACCCATAGTCCAAGGTAGACTACTCACTCATCGCTCCGGAGGCAAGCATGGCGATGAAGAAGACCTCCGGTGGCGATTCCCCTCTCTGGCTGGGTGCCGGGAAGAGCTTCTGGACCCTCCCGATCTTTGGGTCGACGGCGGCGGTGGATCGCGATGTGTTCTGGAAAATTGATCGGGTACACACCATGGTGGCGATGTCAGAGGAGGGGCCAGGTGGCCTCACACCATGGTGGCGCTGGCTAGGGGCTTGCCGCGCCACCCCTGTGTGTGGGCCCCTGGTGGCTCCTCTCCTTCTCTCCTTTGGATCTCTCGAAGCTTCCGGGTAAAATAAGACTTCAGGAACTTGTTTCGTCCAATTCCGAGAATATTTCCTGTGTATCACTTCTGAAACACAAAAACAGCAGAAAATAGGGAACTAGCACTGTGGCAACTCGTTAATAGGTTAGTTCTGGAAAATGCATAAAAGTGCCACGAAGTGTAACAAAACAGTAGGCAAATGGTGTAAAAAAACAAGCATGGAGCATCAAAAATTATAGATACGTTGGAGACGTATCAAGCATCCCCAAGCTTAACTCATGCTCATCCTCGAGTAGGTAAGTGATAACAAAAGAATAATTTTTTAGGTGACATGCACCTACACAATCTTGATCATATATGTAAACATTTGTGAACTGGGATCATAAGAACTTAAAACATGGGCATGAAGATATAATCTTGACAATAAGAACTTAGCAACCATGTTGTAAACATGCAAATGAACACAAACAAAAGATCATGAAAATGAAACAATGAAAGTCAAACATGTGTTCAAATCATAAGGAAAAACATACAAATGGATTTCAGCTTGTCCTTCAAAGAGAGCAAAACATAAATGCATAGGACACCTTCAAGTTTAAGAGGGCAACTAGATACAAATAATTTGAGAACAAGTGAAACCAACAATATGAATCAATCAATGAAAACTTGGGGACAATGCACATTATACTAAGAATGACAACTATGCTCTCTTATGGTGCATAAAGGTAGAAGGTGGTGACTCAACATAAAAGTAGAAGAAAGGCCCTTCGCAGAGGGAAGCAGAGATTGCAAGTTTTATAACCTTCAAAAATTATGGTACTTACCGGCTTTGAGCTCTCATTGCCCCCATCATAAGCTTCTTGAATGGTTAAAGTTAATGCGAGAACAATTATGATGCATATGCTTGACAAATCATAAGTTGAAAACCTCGTGCCCCGTGAATACGAGTACCCAAACCTCATGCTACTTTACTTAGAGTCCCAAGCAAGGCTCTTGTCATTGTAAGTATATGCATATCAGTGAGAACCGCCAATGGGGTACCTCCATGCCCGATGACATGGAACAAGCCCACACCAAAATGACAGGACAAGCAGACAATGAACACCTCGACATCTCTTTTATTTGCCATTTGTTTAGCTTTTTATTGTGAGATGCGTCGTCGAATGTTCACCATGGGTATGCTACAAATTTCCACCATGAATTATGCATGGCTTAGATTGGCAGCCCTGCATTTCCCTAACACATATACAAACTCCATGATCCCCACAAGATTCCCAATTCATTTCACACCGTGGGCATCCATAAACAAAAGATCACGATATCAACTCAAATAAGAAGTGCAATGTTGAAAGCTTGCCCATGACTGCATGGCTGGGCTAGTCTCCAACTTACAACTTGCAAGAATAACAACTCAACATAAGAGACCACAATGTCAAATTTTTAAGAACAGGAAAAAGTAAAGTGTGCCTTCCGGTTCGTGAGAGCTTTACTGACCGAATTTTGCATAACACTGGTAAGAGTTTAATTTGAAGAGAAAATAAAAGCAAGTCAAATTTACTTGGAATAGCAAATTGCTAGTAGGTATGTATGGTGGACACTTTGGAAACTTTGGCTTTAGGAGTTGGATGCACGAGTAGAGCTCATACTCAGTACAAGGCGAGGGCTAGCAAAAGACTGGGAGCGACCAACTAAGAGAGCAATAATGGCCATAATCATGCAAAGCGACAAAGCGACATTAAAAGAAGCATAAGATGGCATCAAAAGTCAAAAACTAAGTGATCATAGAGGCTATTGGTGACTTTGTAAGAGTCTAACATGTGTGAGCATGCGCCAAGTCAACCCAAATAAAGCATCAAGGAGAAAACCAAAATAATGCTTCCATACAATAAAAACAACGCATGATTTTTTCAAAGGCTCATTAAGCAATCTTAGTTATTTGAGACAAGTCATGCTACAGCAAAACCACTAAGCATACTATCAAAAAGACATCAATCATGACATGAAAAAGCCTAAGCCGCAGTCTACACAAGCTCCTTCTTGTACCACTATTTTGCACAAAGCTTTTTCTCTTTTCCAACACCATTTGAAATTTTTATAAACACCTCTTTTGATGAAAACCAATAAAGATTAGAGGCAAAAATAAAGCTTGATGAAAAGATATGACAAGGTCTGAATGCAAATCAAGGCAAAAATGAAAACCAAAAGCAGTAGCAGAAAAAGAAGAACACCCAGTAAAATTGTAAGAATGAAAAACAGAGTGTTCTTGGCAAATGAAAAGCAAGGCAACTTCTCCAAAAGAAATTTGTTGGGGTCCAACCATTTATTGCAGCAAACAAACAAACTAACAAACTAAGAAAACTAAAACAACTGACGCTCCAAGAAAAACACATAGTGCATGAAGCAATAAAAATATAGTGTCTTGAAAGGTGACCTGATTTTTGCCGATGAAGAAGGGGTGCCTCGGGGGCATCCCCAAGCTTTGACGCTTGTACTTCTTGGATATTTCTTGGGGTGATGCATGGCCATCCCCAAGCTTGAGCTTTTGTCCATTCTTCAACTCATCTCATCATTCTCCAATCCCTACACTTGAAAACTTCCTTCATACAAAACTAAACACAATTCTATTAGCAACATTAGTGCAAGCATAACATATAATCAACCTCTTTTTGCTTCAGGTTTCAACTCAAAACCACCACATATAAAGCATATACTACTGTAGTAACCTCCCCAAAAGTTCCGTGATCAAAAAGAACTCAAAAGAAAGCGATAAAGTGGCAAACACAAATATTGGCAGAAATCTGTCAAAACTGAACAGCTGACAAAGGTAGAATTTTTGAGGGGTTTTCTGTTGCTCAAATCAAAAAGTGTTCAACTAACGAAAGTTTGGATATAACCTGGGGCATATGCACAAGAAAGCGCAGGTCCAAAAGATATACAGAGAATTTATACGAATTTTTATGGTGCAGCACTGAAAATAGTTTCAGGACAGCAATATCCCCAAATCTTTTCCTCACTCGAATTAGAGGCTCTTCTTGGCACAAAAACTAAATAAACAAGATAAGGAGCAGTCATTACAGTAGTAATGACTTCCAAGACTCAAATAAAAGAAAAAGTACTGAAAATAAAATATTGGGTTATCTCCCAAGAGTGCTTTTCTTTAACGCCTTTGAGCTAGGCACAGAAATTTGCGAATCAAGTAATAATGAAAGGGTGATCAAGATCCACTATAGGAATAAAGAAATGAATACTATCCAATTGAGGTTTTGAGTATCCCTTGTAGTCACGCTTTGGTACACTATTTTCATCAAAAAGATTTTCAGGACAGATCCAACTAGTATTAGCTACCAAGGCATTATGAATTCCTACAAGCTTATAAGGTATTGGCAATCTAGATTCTTCGTTGGGTGTACCAACAATTTCAACAGGCGAGCCAAGCTTATCAAACTTCTTAAAAACTTTCCTAGCCTCAATTGCAACATCTCTAAATTCTATGCGCAAAGTTTCCAAGATAAAAGCTTTCTTTTCGGGATCCTCAATTTCATGGAGCTTAAGGAACATGTATTGCATAAAAGGATTAAGACTAGCAAACCTAGCTTCTAACATGTGAACTAAATGAGCAGAAGCAACTTCATAACTAGGAGCTAGCTCAACCAAAGACTTTTCCTCAACTTCCTTATGCATACTAATATGATTAAAGAACTCCTCAATGTTACTTTTTCCAATGATAGAACCACTACCTACTGAGAGGTCCTCCAGAACGTACTTAGGGATCAACATGATAAACTAAAAGTAAAGAAATAACAACTACCAAGGATTCTAATTTTTTTGGGTTTCTGATAAAAAACGATGCAGGTAAAATAAATAAAGTAAAGCAAAGCAATAACAAAGTAAAGGATGTGCGTGTGAAAAACTCCCCTCGCAGAAGTCTTCTACTTCCTCCCCGGCAACGGCACCAGAAAAGAGCTTGTTGGCGCTAAGTTGACGCGGGAGGTTTTCTTCAATCTTTGGAAGTATTCTTCTTTAGTCCCCGGCAACGGCACCAGAAAAGAGCTTGATTGCTGGGATGATGGCGCCAGAAAAGAGTTGGTGCCTAGTTGAATGTCCAGCCCGTTGGGAACCCCAAGAGGAAGGTGTGATGAGTACAGCAGCAAGATTTTCCCTCAGTTAAGAAACCAAGGTATGTCGATCTTGGAAAGGAGAGACAAACGACTGAAGGTGATGCATGCTAGTTTGCGACGGCTTTGAACAATTTATATATGGCGCCTCGTCCAAGCTTTGCTTGCTAGCTGCAATGTGGAACCTGCACACACACAACCAAGTACTTTGTTCCCAACTTGCGATGAGGTTGTCAATCTCACCGGTTTGCTTGAAACAAAGGTTATGAGCGTATCGAGTGGAAAACAATAGAGTATGTGAGTAAAGTAAACAGTGCGAGTAAAGTAAACAGGTGATAGCAATATGATGGAAATAGGATCGGGATCCACAGTTCACTAGTGGTGTCTCTCCATAAGATAAATAACACATGCTGGGTAAACAAATTACAGTTGGGCAATTGATAGAATAAAGATAAATGTGATATGTCAAGAAGATCACTATGAGATTTACTCTGGGCATTATAACAAGATACATAGACCGCCATCCAACTGCATCTATGACTAATAATCCACTTGTGGCGAATCAATCCGAGAACTCCACAAGTATTAAGTTGCGAACAGCAGATAATTGCATTAAGCAAAGTGTGTAATGTAAACAAAGCATATGCCCTTGAGCATATGAATGTTGTTTTCTCCTTAGTAGCAATAGCACATCTACAACCTTAGAGGTTTCTATCACTCCCCCAGGTTAAATAGAGGCATGAACCCACTATCGAGCATAAATACCCCCTCTTGGAGTCACTAGCAACTACTCTCGACCAAGATAGCTACTAACAACGGAGAGCATGCAAGATCATAAATAACATAGAGATAACAAAAGATAATATTTAGTATAGCAACTCAATCATAAACACCAATATTCATTGGATCCCAACAAACCAAACATGTAGAATTACATAACGGTGATCTCAATCATGTAGGGCAGCTCATGAGATCTAAACATGAAGCACATGGTGGAGAAGACAACCATCTAGCTACTGCTATGGACCCATAGTCCAAGGTAGACTACTCACTCATCGCTCCGGAGGCAAGTATGGAGATGAAGAAGACCTTCGGTGGTGATTCCCCTCTCCGGCAGGGTGCCGGGAAGAGCTTCTGGACTCTCCCGATCTTCGGGTCTACGGCGGCGGCGGATCGCGATGTGTTCTGGAAAATTGATCAGGTACTTAGGTTTTTTCTGTCAGGGGGTCTTTATAGGCGAAGAGGCGATGTCAGAGGAGGGGCCAGGTGGCCTCACACCATAGTGGCACGGGCCAGGGGCTGGCCGCGCCACCCCTGTGTGTGGGCCCCTAGTGGCTCCTCTCCTTCTCTCCTTTGGATCTCTGGAAGCTTCCGGGTAAAATAAGACTTTAGGAACTTGTTTTGCCCAATTCTGAGAATATTTCCTGTGTATCACTTCTGAAACACAAAAATAGTAGAAAATAGGGAACTGGCACTTTGGCAACTCGTTAATAGGTTAGTTCCAGAAAATGCATAAAAGTGCCACAAAGTGTAACAAAACAGTAGGCAAATGGTGTAAAAACAAGCATGGAGCATCAAAAATTATAGATACATTGGAGACGTATCACTCTTCAAAGTCCACATCGTCCAGGGATTCGTCACTTTCCTCAGCGTCATAGAGCTCACTGGTATTGGTGCACTCTGCAATGGTGTGGGCACGCTGGCGAAGCTTGGCCTCGTTGAGGCCAACCAATCCACCCTCGTGAAGGTGCTCTAGCTGGTCCAGGTTAACACATGAGTACCACGAGAGCACGAAGGACAAGGCTTGCGCAGCGCCGGCTTGGGCCGCAAATTCCTTCCAGATGTCGACTCGGTTGGACACAAGCAGAATCCATTTGAGGTGTGTCTTGATGTCGTCAGGCACTGCCCGCCCAAGCCATAGAGCTTCGAACACAGAGACAACGGCTTGATGAAGATCAGACCCCAGCTCAACTATTGGCTGGAGTCGGCCTTTGGCCAATGCCATGAGTTCTCCGGAGGAGAGCTCGGCCTTGTAGTCTTTGCTGCGGACGATCTTTTGCTCCACCCGGTACTCCTCCAATGCGGCTGTCGTGGCTCCATCGGAATCAGGGAAGGCCTCTGCAAGAGCAACAAGTAAGAGGGGAAACAGCATGAAGGAGCGAAAGCTGGGGAGCGGAGAAGGAAGCATACCATGAAGAGCATCCTCTAGCCCCTGGAGGCCAGCGTGCAGCTTGCGATCCCGGGCGTGCCAAAGGCCGAGTTTGTTTTCGTGTTGCTCATCATCAAGCCTTCAAAGAGTTTCAAGCTCATCGATCTTGGCATCGCGGCTCTCAACTTTGGTGCCCAGTGACGCATGAAGCTCATCCACCTTGCTCTCATATTTCACGACAAGGATTTCCTACTCCTTGGCCAACCGTTGGTCAAATTCCAGCTGCAGCTTCGATTTCGCCTCTCGAGCCTTTGTCAGCTCCGCCTCCAACTCCTGGGTTCTAGCAGCTTGGGTTTGCAAGCCTTGGAGCTCCTCCGCGTGCTTCTGCTTGAGCAGTTCAACCTCGTTGGCCAACACCTTGTTGGCCAGTTGGGACTCAAGTGAGGAGATGAGCGAGGCGGCACCTGAGAATGAAGATTTGAGGCCTGGAAGGACGTCAGAAGCATTTCAAGGCAAAGGGCCCTAGGGTTTACCTAACAGCTTCTCCAGCTCTTTCTTCTGGGTCTGGTACAGAGACTTGCTAGTATGATACTTTGCCAGCAGCTTGTGGAAGACGCTGGCCTAAAGCTCGTTGATGCCCTAAGAAAGACAAAGAAACAATTATTAGTAGGATATAGTTCCGAGCCAGCTGCCATTACAGCCACCTTGAAACTTGGGGGCTAGCAAGGGGAGGAACTGGTTACAAAGTGACCAGCTCCACCCCCAACCGGGAGATAGCCCAGCTGGCATGGCGGCACAGTCGGCAGAAGAAACCAAAAGACAAGGACATATTACTCACATAAATGGTTTGCTCTACTTTGAGGAATGATACATCCAAAACGTATCTATAATTTTTGATGCTCCGTGCTTCCATTTGCTTAGTGTTTCATTACACTTTGTGGCACTTTTATGCATTTTTCAAAACTGACCTATTAACAAGTTGCCACAGTGCCAGTTCCCTGTTTTTTGCTATTTTTGTGTTTCAGAAAAGTTACACAGAAAATTTTCTCGGAATTGGACGAAACATAAGCCGAACGTCTAGAAATTTACCGAAGCTTTCAGAGAACCGAAGAGGAGACAGAGTGGGGCCACGAGGGCCCACATAATAGGGCAGCGTGGCCTGGCCCCTGGCCATGCTCCCCATGTGTGATTGTGCCTCGGCCCACTCCTGACATTGCCCCTTCGCCTATAAAGACCCCTCGATGGGAAAAACCTAAGTACCCGATCACTTTTCCAGAACACATCGCGATCCGCCGCCACCGTCAACTCGAAGATCGGGAGGGTCCAGAAGCTCTTCCTGGCACCCTGCCGGAGAGGGGAATCACCACCGGAGGTCTTCTTCATCGCCATGCTTACCTCTGGAGTGATGAGTAGTCTACCTTGGACTATGGGTCCATAGCAGTAGCTAGATGGTTGTCTTCTCCACCATGTGCTTCATATTTAGATCTCATGAGCTGCCCTACATGATTGAGATCACCGTTATGTAATTCTACATGTTTGGTTTGTTGGGATCCGATGAATATTGGTGTTTATGATTGAGTTGTTGTATTGAATATTATCTTATGTTATCTCTATGTTGTTTATAATCTTGCATGCTCTCCGTTGTTAGTAGCTATCTTGGCCGAGTAGTTGCTAGTGACTCCAAGAGGGGGTATTTATGCTCGATAGTGGGTTCATGCCTCTATTTAACCTGGGGGAGTGATAGAAACCTCTAAGGTTGTAGATGTGCTGTTGCTACTAGGGAGAAAACAACATTCATATGCTCAAGGGCATATGCTTTGTTTACATTACACACTTTGCTTAATGCAATTATCCATTGTTCGCAACTTAATACTCATGGGGTGTTCGGATTGATATCCCCGGGAGTGGATTATTAGTCATAGATGCAGTTGGATGGCGGTCTATGTATTTTGTTGTAATGCCCAGAGTAAATCTCATAGTGATCTTCTTGACATATCATGTTTATCTTTATTCTATCAATTGCCCAACTGTAATTTGTTTACCCAGCATGTGTTATTTATCTATGGAGAGACACCACTAGTGAACTATGGACCCCGGTCCTATTTCCATCATATTGCTATCACCTGTTTACTTTACTCGCACTGTTTACTTTACTCGCACTGTTTACTTTACTCGCATACTCTAATGTTTTCCACTCGATACGCTCATAACCTTTGTTTCAAGCAAACTGGTGAGATTGACAACCTCATCGTAAGTTCGGAACAAAGTATTTGGTTGTGTTGTGTGCAGGTTCCATGTTGCTTCTGGTCGAAGATGAGTCAACAAGTATCGTTAAACGGCGCCCTTGTTGGAGTGTTACTAAGCCAGTCCGCATCACCTTCAGTCGTCATTGTCTGCTCTTCTCCTGAACGATTAAACCTTGGTTTCTTAACTGAGGGAAAATCTTGCTGCTGTATTCATCACACCTTCCTCTTGGGGTTCCCAACAGGCTGGACTTTCAACTAGGCACCAACTCTTTTCTGGCACCATCATCCCAACAATCAAGCTCTTTTCTGGCACCGTTGCCGGGGAAGAAGTGGAAGACTTCTACGAGGGGAGTTTTTCACACGCACATCCTTTACTTTGTTATTGTTTTGCTTTACTTTATTTATTTTACCTACATCATTTTATATCAAAAAACCAAAAAAATTAGAATCCTTGGTAGTTGTTATTTCTTTACTTTAGTTTATCATGTTGATCCCTAAGTACGTTCTGGAGGACCTCTTAGTAGGTAGTGGTTCTATCATTGGAAAAAGTAACATTGAGGAGTTCTTTAATCACATTAGTATGCATGAGGAAGTTGAGGAAAAGTCTTTGGTTGAGCTAGCTCCTAGTATTGAAGTTGCTTCTGCTTATTTGATTCACATGTTGGAAACTAGGTTTGCTAGTCTTAATCCTTTTATGCAATACATGTTCCTTAAGCTTCATGAAATTGAGGATCCCGAAAAGAAAGCTTTTATCTTGGAAACTTTGCGCATAGAATTTAAAGATGTCGTTATTGAAGCTAGAAAAGTTCTTAAACATTTTAATAAACTCGGTTCTCCTATAAAGGTTATTAGTACAAATGATGAAGGAGCCGAAATACCTATACCTTGCAAGCTTTTGGGATTGTGTGAAGCTTTCGAAAATAATTTTGACTGGATCTGTCCTGAAAATCTTTTTGATGAAAATAGTGTACAAAAGCATGATCACAAAGGGTATTTGAAAACTTATGTGGATAAAATACAATGCCTTATTGACAAGACCTCTGCAGTTGATCTTAATGCTTCTTCTGAAAATACTTGATTCACAATTTTCTGCGCCTAGCTCAAAGGCTTTAAAGAAAAGCACTCTTGGGAGATAACCCAATGTTTTCCTTTCAGTACTTTTTCTTTTATTTGAGTCTTAAAAGTCATTACTACTGTAATGACCGCTCCTTATCTTGTTTATTTCATTTTTGTGCCAAGAGAAGCCTCTAATTTGAGTGAGGTAAAGATTTGGGGATGTTGCTGTCCTAAAACTGTTTTTGGTGCTGCACCGTAAAAATTCGTATAAATTCTCTATATATCTTTCGAACCTGCAATTTCTTGTGCATATGCCCCAGGTTATATCCAAACTTTTGTTAGTTGAACACTTTTTGATTTGAGCAACAGAAAACCCCTCAAAAATTCGAATTTTGTCAGCTGTTCAGTTTTGAAAGATTTCTGCCAATATTTGTGTTTGCCACTTTATCGCTTTCTTGTGAGTTCTTCTGATCACGGAACTTTTGGGGAGGTTGCTACAGTAGTATTTGCTATATATGTGGTGGTTTTTAGTTCAAACCTGAAGCAAAAAGAGGTTGATTATATGTTATGCTTACACTAATGTTGCTAATAGAATTGTGTTTAGTTTTGTATGAAGGAAGTTTTCAAGTGTAGGGATTGGAGAATGATGAGATGAGTTGAAGAATGGACAAAAGCTCAAGCTTGGAGATGCACATGCATCACCCCAAGAAATATCCAAGAAGTACAAGCATCAAAGATTGGGGATGCCCCCGAGGCATCCCTTCTTCATCGGAAAAAATCAGGTCACCTTTCAAGACACTATATTTTTATTGCTTCATGCACTATGCATTTTTCTTGGAGTGCCAGTTGTTTTAGTTTTCAGTATTAGTTTAGTTTAGTTTGCTGCAATAAATGGTTGGACCCCAACAAATTTCTTTTGGAGAAGTTGCCTTGCTTTTCATTTGCCAAGAACTCTCTAGTTTTGACTCTTATCAAAAACCGAGTGTTCTTCTTTTTCTGCTACTGCTTTTGGTTTTTGTTTTCACCTTGATTTGCGTTTAGATTTTCTTATATCTTTTTATCAAGGTGTATTTTTGCCTCTGGACCATGTTGGTTTTTCTCAAAAGAGTTGGATTAAAAAAGTTCGAATGGTGTTGGAAAAGAGAATAAGATTTATGCAAAAAAGTGGTACAAAAAGGAGCTTGTTTAGACTGTGGCTTAGACTTTTTCATGTCATGCTTAATGTCTTTTTGATAGTATGATTAGTGGTTTTGTTGTAGCATGACTTGTCTCAAATGACTGAGACTGCTTAATGAGCCTTTAAAAAAATCATGCATTGTTTTTATTGTTTGGAAGCATTATTTTGGTTTTCTCCTTGATGCTTTATTTGGGTTGACTTGGCGCATGCTCACACATGTTAGACTCATACAAAGTCGCCAATAGCCTCTATGATCATTTAGTTTTTGACTTTTGAGGCCATCTTATGCTTCTTTTAATGTTGCTTTGTCGCTTTGCATGATTATGGCCGTTATTGCTCTCTTAGTTGGTCGCTCCCAGTCTTTTGCTAGCCCTCGCCTTGTACTGAGTATGAGCTCTACTCGTGCATCCAACTCCTAAAAGCCAAAGTCTTCCAAAGTGTCCACCATACATACCTACTAGAAATTTGCTATTCCAAGTAAATTTGACTTGCTTTTATTTTCTCTTCAAATTAAACTCTCACCAGTGTTATGCGAAATTCGGTCAATAAAGCTCTCACGAACCGGAAGGCACACTTTACTTTTTCCTGTGCTTAAAAATTTGACATTGTGGTCTCTTATGTTGAGTTGTTATGCTTGCAAGTTGTAAGTTGGAAATTAGCCCATCCATGCTGTCATGGGGCAAGCTTTCGACATTGCACTTCATCTTATTTGAGTTGATATCATGATCTTTTGTTTATGAATACTCGCGGTGTGAAATAAATTGGAATCTTGTAGAGTTCATGGAGTTTGTATATGTGTTAGAGAAATGCCTGGGCTGCCAATCTAAGCCATGCATAATTCATGGTGGAAATTTGCAGCATGCCCATAGTGGACATTCGACGACGCATCTCAAAATAAAAAGCTATACAAATGGTAAATAAAAGAGATGTCGAGGTGTTCATTGTCTGATTGTCCTGTCATTTTGATGTGGGCTTGTTCCATGTCATCGGGCATGGAGGTACCCTGTTGGCGGTTCTCGCTGTATACTTACAATGACAAGAACTTGCTTGGGACCTAAGCAAAGTAGCACAAGGTTTGGGTACTTGTATTCATGGGACACGAGGTTTTCAACTTATGATTTGTCAAGCATATGCATCATAATTGTACTCGCATTAACTTTAACCATTCAAGATGCTTATGATGGGGGCAATGGGAGCTCAAAGCTAGTAAGTACCATAATTTTTGAAGGTTTATAAAACTTGCAATCACTGCTTCCCTCTGCGAAGAGCCTTTCTTTTACTTTTATGTTGAGTCACCACCCTCTACCTTTATGCACTGTCTAAGAGAGCATAGTTGTCATTCTGAGTATAATGTGCATTATCCCAAAGTTTTCATTGATTGATTCATGATCATGGTTTCACTTGTTCTTAAATTATTTGTATCTAGTCGCCCTCTTAAACTTGAAGGTGTCCTATGCATTTATGTTTTGCTCTCCATGAAGGACAAGCTGAAAACCATTTGTATGTTTTTCCTTATGATTCGAACATATGTTTGACTTTCATTGTTTCATTGTTCATGATCTTTTGTTTATGTTCTATTTCATATTATAACATGGTTGCTAAGTTTCTTCTATCAAGATTATATCTTTCATGCCCATATTTTAAGTTCTTTTGATCCCAGCACTCAATGCTTACATAGATGATCAAGATTGTGTAGGTGCATGTCACCTCAAAAATTATTTCTTTTGTTATCACTTACCTACTCCAGGACGAGCAGGAGTTAAGCTTGGGGATGCTTGATACGTCCAAAACGTATCTATAATTTTTGATGCTCCATGCTTGTTTTTACACCATTTGCTTAGTGTTTCGTTACACTTTGTTGCACTTTTATGCATTTTCTGGAACTAACCTATTAACAAGTTGCCACAGTGCTAGTTCCCTATTTTTTGCTGTTTTTGTGTTTCAGAAAAGTTACACAGAAAATATTCTCGGAATTGGACGAAACAAAACCCGAATGTCTAGAAATTTACCGAAGCTTTTAGAGAACCGAAGAGGAGACGAAGTGGGGCCACGAGGGCCCCACATAATAGGGCAGCGCAGCCTGGCCCCTGGCCGTGCCCCCTATGTGTGATTGCGCCTCGGCCCACTCCTGACATTGCCCCTTCGCCAATAAAGACCCCTCGACGGGAAAAACCTAAGTACCCAATCACTTTTCCAGAACACATCATGATCCGCCGCCGCCGTCGACCCGAAGATCGGGAGGGTCCAGAAGCTCTTCTCGACACCTACCGGAGAGGGGAATCGCCACCGAAGGTCTTCTTCATCGCCATGCTTGCCTCCGGAGCGATGAGTGGGTAGTCTACCTTGGACTATGGGTCCATAGCAGTAGCTAGATGGTTCTCTTCTCCACCATGTGCTTCATGTTTAGATCTCATGAGCTGCCCTACATGATTGAGATCACCGTTATGTAATTCTACATATTTGGTTTGTTAGGATCCGATGAATATTGGTGTTTATGATTGAGTTGCTGTACTAAATATTATCTTATGTTATCTCTATGTTGTTTATGATCTTGCATGCTCTCCATTGTTAGTAGCTATCTTGGCCGAGTAGTTGCTAGTGACTCCAAGAGGGGGTATTTATGCTCGATAGTGGGTTCATGCCTCTATTTAACCTGGGGGAGTGACAGAAACCTCTAAGGTTGTAGATATGCTGTTGCTACTAGGGAGAAAAAACATTCATATGCTCAAGGGCATATACTTTGTTTACATTACACACTTTGCTTAATGCAATTATCCGTTGTTCTCAACTTAATACTCATGGGGTGTTCGGATTGATATCCCGGGGAGTGGATTATTAGTCATAGATGTAGTTGGATGGCGGTCTATGTATTTTGTTGTAATGCCCAGAGTAAATCTCATAGTGATCTTCTTGACATATCACGTTTATCTTTATTCTATCAATTGCCCAACTGTAATTTGTTTACCCAGCATGTGTTATTTATCTATGGAGAGACACCACTAGTGAACTGTGGACCTCGGTCCTATTTCCATGATATTGCTATCACCTGTTTACTTTACTCGCACTGTTTACTTTACTCGCACTATTTACTTTACTCGCATACTCTACTGTTTTCCACTCGATACGCTCATAACCTTAGTTTCAAGCAAACCGGTGAGATTGACAACCTCATCGTAAGTTGGGAACAAAGTATTTGGTTGTGTTGTGTGCAGGTTCCATGTTGCTTCTGACCGAAGACGAGTCAACAAGTATCGTTAAACGGCGCCCTTGTTGGAGTGTTACTAAGCCAGTCCGCATCACCTTCAGTCGTCATTGTCTCCTCTTCTCCTGAATGATTAAACCTTGGTTTCTTAACTGAGGGAAAATCTTGCTGCTGTATTCATAACACCTTCCTCTTGGGGTTCCCAATGGGCTGGAATTTCAACTAGGCACTAACTCTTTTCTAGCGCCATCATCCCAGCAATCAAGCTCTTTTCTGGCGCCGTTGCCGGGGAAGAAGTGGAAGACTTCTACGAGGGGAGTTTTTCGCACGCACATCCTTTACTTTGTTATTGTTTTGCTTTACTTTATTTATTTTACCTGCATCGTTTTATATCAAAAACCCAAAAAAATAGAATCCTTGGTAGTTGTTATTTCTTTACTTTAGTTTATCATGTTGATCCCTAAGTACGTTCTGGAGGACCTCTCATAGTGGTTCCATCATTGGAAAAAGTAACATTGAGGAGTTCTTTAATCACATTAGTATGCATGAGGAAGTTGAGGAAAAGTCTTTGGTTGAGCTAGCTCCTAGTATTGAAGTTGCTTCTGCTTATTTGATGTTGGAAACTTGGTTTGCTAGTCTTAATCCTTTTATGCAATACATGTTCCTTAAGCTTCATGAAATTGAGGATCCCGAAAAGAAAGCTTTTATCTTGGAAACTTTGCGCATAGAATTTAAAGATGTCGTTGTTGAAGCTAGAAAAGTTCTTAAATGTTTTAATAAACTTGGTTCTCCTATAAAGGTTATTAGTACAAATGATGAAGGAGCCAAAATACCTATACCTTGCAAGCTTTTGGGATTGTGTGAAGCTTTCGAAAATAATTTTGACTGGATCTGTCCTGAAAATCTTTTTGATGAAAATAGTGTACCAAAGCATGATCACAAGGGTCTTCAAAAACTTATGTGGATGAAATACAACTCCTTATTGACAAGACCTCTGTAGTTGATCTTAATGCTTCTTCTGAAAATACTTGATTCGCAATTTTCTGCGCCTAGCTCAAAGGCGTGAAAGAAAAGCACTCTTGGGAGATAACCCAATGTTTTCCTTTCAGTACTTTTTTCTTTTATTTGAGTCTTCAAAGTCATTACTACTGTAATGACCACTCCTTATCTTGTTTGTTTCATTTTTGTGCCAAGAGAAGCCTCTAATTTGAGCGAGGTAAAGATTTGGGGATGTTGCTGTCCTGAAACTGTTTTCGGTGCTGCACCGTAAAAATTCATATAAATTCTCTCTATATCTTTCGGACCTGCGATTTCTTGTGCATATGCCCCAGGTTATATCCAAACTTTTTTTAGTTGAACACTTTTTGATTTGAGCAACAGAAAACCCCTCAAAAATTCGACTTTTGTGAGCTGTTCAGTGTTGACAGATTTCTGCCAATATTTGTGTTTGCCACTTTATCGCTTTCTTGTGAGTTCTTCTGATCACGGAACTTTTGGGGAGGTTGCTACAGTAGTATTTGCTATATATGTGGTGGTTTTGAGTTAAAACCTAAAGCAAAAAGAGGTTGATTATATGTTATGCTTACACTAATGTTGCTAATAGAATTGTGTTTAGTTTTGTATGAAGGAAGTTTTCAAGTGTAGGGATTGGAGAATGATGAGATGAGTTGAAGAATGGACAAAAGCTCAAGCTTGGGGATTCCCATGCATCACCACAATAAATATCCAAAAAGTACAAGCGTCAAAGTTTGGGGATGCCCCCGAGGCATCCCTTCTTCATCGGCAAAAAATCAGGTCACCTTTCAAGACACTATATTTTTATTGCTTCATGCACTATGCATTTTTCTTGGAGTGCCAGTTGTTTTAGTTTTCAGTATTAGTTTAATTTAGTTTGCTGGAATAAATGGTTGGACCCCAACAAATTTCTTTTGGAGAAGTTGCCTTGCTTTTCATTTGCCAAGAACTCTCTAGTTTTCACTCTTATCAAAAACCGAGTGTTCTTCTTTTTCTGCTACTGCTTTTGGTTTTCATTTTTGCCTTGATTTGCATTTAGATTTTCGTATATCTTTTTATCAAGGTGTATTTTTGCCTCTGGACCATGTTGGTTTTCCTCAAAAGAGTTGGATTAAAAAAGTTCGAATGGTGTTGGAAAAGAGAATAAGATTTATGCAAAAAAGTGGTACAAAAAGGAGCTTGTTTAGACTGTGGCTTAGACTTTTCATGTCATGCTTGATGTCTTTTTGATAGTATGCTTAGTGGTTTTGTTGTAGCATGACTTGTCTCAAATGACTGAGATTGCTTAGTGAGCCTTTAAAAAAATCATGTATTGTTTTTATCGTTTGGAAGCATTATTTTGGTTTTCTCCTTGATGCTTTATTTGGGTTGACTTGGCGCATGCTCACACATGTTAGACACATAAAAAGTTGGCAATAGCCTCTATGATCATTTATTTTTTGACTTTTGATGCCATCTTATGCTTCTTTTAATGTTGCTTTGTCGCTTTGCATGATTATGGCCGTTATTGCTCTCTTAGTTGGTCGCTCCCAGTCTTTTGCTAGCCCTCGCCTTGTACTGAGTATGAGCTCTACTCGTGCATCCAACTCCTAAAAGCCAAAGTCTTCCAAAGTGTCCACCATACATACCTACTAGCAATTTGCTATTCCTAGTAAATTTGACTTGCTTTTATTTTCTATTCAAATTAAACTCTTACTAGTGTTATGCGAAATTCGGTCAGTAAAGCTCTCACAAACCGGAAGGCACACTTTACTTTTTCTTGTTCTTAAAAATTTGACATTGTGGTCTCTTATGTTGAGTTGTTATGCTTGCAAGTTGTAAGTTGGAAATTAGCCCATCCATGCTATCATGGGGCAAGCTTTCGACATTGCACTTCATCTTATTTGAGTTGATATCGTGATCTTTTGTTTATGGATACTCGCGGTGTGAAATAAAATGGAATCTTGTGGAGTTCATGGAGTTTGTATATGTGTTAGAGAAATGCCTGGGCTGCCAATCTAAGCCATGCATAATTCATGGTGGAAATTTGCAGCATGCCCATAGTGGACATTCGACGACGCATCTCAAAATAAAAAGCTATACAAATGGTAAATAAAAGAGATGTCGAGGTGTTCATTGTCTGCTTGTCCTGTCATTTTGATGTGGGCTTGTTCCATGTCATCGGGAATGGAGGTACCCCGTTGGCGGTTCTCGATGTATACTTACAATGACAAGAACTTGCTTGGGACCTAAGCAAAGTAGCACGAGGTTTGGGTACTTGTATTCACGGGACACGAGGTTTTCAACTTATGATTTGTCAAGCATATGCATCATAATTGTACTCGCATTAACTTTAACCATTCAAGATGCTTATGATGGGGGCAATGGGAGCTCAAAGCTAGTAAGTACCATAATTTCTGAAGGTTTATAAAACTTGCAATCACTGCTTCCCTCTGCGAAGAGCCTTTCTTTTACTTTTATGTTGAGTCACCACCCTCTACCTTTATTTGTATCTAGTCGCCCTCTTAAACTTGAAGGTGTCCTATGCTTTATGTTTTGCTCTCCATGAAGGATAAGTTGAAAACCATTTGTATGTTTTTCCTTATGATTCAAACATACGTTTGACTTTTATTGTTTCATTGTTCATGATCTTTTGTTTGTGTTCTATTTCATGTTATAACATGGTTGCTAAGTTTCTTCTATCAAGATTATATCCTTCATGCCCATATTTTAAGTTCTTTTGATCCCAGCACTCAATGCTTACATAGATGATCAAGATTGTGTAGGTGCATGTCACCTCAAAAATTATTTCTTTTGTTATTACTTACCTACTCCAGGACAAGCAGGAGTTAAGCTTGGGGATGCTTGATACTTCCAAAACGTATCTATGATTTTTGATGCTCCATGCTTGTTTTTACACCATTTGCTTAGTGTTTCGTTACACTTTGTGGCACTTTTATGCATTTTCTGGAACTAACCTATTAACAAGTTGCCACAGTGCCAGTTCCCTATTTTTTGCTTTTTTGTGTTTCAGAAAAGTTACATAGAAAATATTCTCGGAATTGGATGAAACAAAAGCTGAACGTCTAGAAATTTACCGAAGCTTTCAGAGAACCGAAGAGGAGACGGAGTGGGCCACGAGGGCCCCACATAATAGGGCGGCACGGCCTGGCCCCTGGCCGCGCCCCCTATGTGTGATTGCACACCTCGGCCTACTCCTGATATTGCCCCTTCCCCTATAAAGACCCCTTGATGGGAAAAACCTAAGTACCCGATCACTTTTCCAGAACACATCGCGATCCACCGCCGCTATCGACCTGAAGATCGGGAGGGTCCAGAAGCTCTTCCCGGCACCCTGCCAGAGAGGGGAATCGCCATCGAAGGTCTTCTTCATCGCGATGCTTGCCTCCAGAGCGATGAGTGAGTAGTCTACCTTGGACTATGGGTCCATAGCAGTAGCTAGATAGTTGTCTTCTCCACCATGTGCTTCATGTTTAGATCTCATGAGCTGCCCTACATGATTGAGATCACCGTTATGTAATTCTACATGTTTGGTTTGTTGGGATCCGATGAATATTGGTGTTTATGATTGAGTTGCTGTACTGAATATTATCTTATGTTATCTCTATGTTGTTTATGATCTTGCATGCTCTCCGTTGTTAGTAGCTAACTTGGCCGAGTAGTTGCTAGTGACTCCAAGAGGGGGTATTTATGCTCGATAGTGGGTTCATGCCTCTATTTAACCTGGGGGAGTGACAGAAACCTCTAAGGTTGTAGATGTTCTGTTGCTACTAGGGAGAAAACAACATTCATATGCTCAAGGGCATATGCTTTGTTTACATTACACACTTTGCTTAATGCAATTATCTGTTGTTCGCAACTTAATACTCATGGGGTGTTCGGATTGATATCCCCGGGAGTGGATTATTAGTCATAGATGCAGTTGGATGGCGGTCTATGTATTTTGTTGTAATGCCCAGAGTAAATCTCATAGTGATCTTCTTGACATATCACATTTATCTTTATTCTATCAATTGCCCAACTGTAATTTGTTTACCCAGCATGTGTTATTTATCTATGGAGAGACACCACTAGTGAACTGTGAACCCCGGTCCTATTTCCATCCTATTGCTATCACCTGTTTACTTTACTCGCACTGTTTACTTTACTCGCACTGTTTACTTTACTCGCATACTCTACTGTTTTCCACTCGATACGCTCATAACCTTTGTTTCAAGCAAACCGGTGAGATTGACAACCTCATCGTAAGTTGGGAACAAAGTATTTGGTTGTGTTGTGTGCAGGTTCCACGTTGCTTCTAGCCGAAGACGAGTCAACAAGTATCGTTAAACGGCGCCCTTGTTGGAGTGTTACTAAGCCAGTCCGCATCACCTTCAGTTGTCATTGTCCGCTCTTCTCCTGAATGATTAAACCTTGGTTTCTTAACTGAGGGAAAATCTTGCTGCTGTATTTATCACACCTTCCTCTTGGGGTTCCCAACAGGCTGGACTTTCAACTAGGCACCAACTCTTTTCTGGCGCCATCATCCCAGCAATCAAGGAACTGAAGGTTCACGTTTCCTAGTGACTTTCGGATGGTGGTAAGCTGCCAGCTCAGCTCTGCCAGGGTCAAGTGATTACCCTGGGCCTTGAGGCCTTTACCGAATCCGGCGCTGGAGGCACCTTTACCGAATCCGGTGCTGGAGGCAGTATTCGCCCATTCCTTCTAGAGCTATCCAGCAGAACTCTGGCTGCTGACACCAGACCTGGCTAGGGCCGCGAGATCTCTCCCCCTGAAGTGCCTTGAGTTGTAGCCCGAGGAGGTGAAGAAGCTTCACCGCGTTCGCTCTCTACCATCCGAACGTCATGAGCCTTGCGGGAGACTCTCTTGGGGTCAAAGGTGGCTCCGAAGAAAAGGGCACCAGTGGCCGTGCCTGTCTCCGTTTCAGGCGCAGGCACATCGGCTGCTGCGCTCGGCATAAGCTCGAGGATAGAGGTGGCCTACGCGACCACTGTTGGGGACTCGGACACCTTCACGCTCGCCGGAACCTCCATCGTTGCCTCTCCTGTGGCCTCGCGCAAGTCCCCTGATCCAGCCGGGCTTAAAGACGCCCCGGCAGTGGCAATGTCCCCCGCCACAACCTCGTCGGCGGCGGGATGAGATGCAACGACCTCTGCCGCGGCAGCCCCTTCGGTCTGCGTGAGTCCGGCATCAGCCGCGACGCTCGCGTCAGAGGTGGTATCCGCTGCAATTTTCTCTGGGTGGTCCAGTTCTGGTGCTTCGCCCCCGGCCTTGCTCGCTTTCGCTTGCGGGGCGTGACCCTCTTCCTTGGTGCAACCCAGGCCGTCACTGACATCTTCCATGCGCATCCTCTTGTTGCGAGGGGAAGCAGAGACCAAAGTCTCAGGCCCCCCAACGCCGTCACTGAAGGAGATTTCAGAAGCTGATCAAGAGGGATGGGGGACCTGCAAGGAAAGTACCCCGTGATCGAGCCAGTCAGAAGAACAAAAGTCATAGGTGGAGAAGGGAGCGTGGGTGGAGAACTTACCTCGCCACCGCTGTGGCCTGACGCTTGACCACCTTCTTCGCTTTAGGGGGAAGCAGGCCTTTCACCGATGGCTCCATCCTTTTCTGTTTCAGAGCCGGCTCGGGCAGAGCCGGCCTGCTCCTCTTCTTGGCGGTAGCCACCTCACTCCCGGCTCCTGCTGGACCGGCTCCAAAACGGCCGGCTCCGGGGCAGCAGCTGGCTGCTCCTGAGAATCTAGCACTTCCATGATTGGACCAGCTTTGGCCCTGGCGGTAGCCGCCGTAGCCACATGAAGAGCTATTGCCCCGAGAGCAGTAGTGGGGTCTAGTTCATCATCGTCATCCTCAGACCAGTCTCTTAAGGAGGAGGGACCCGGAGACTTACTAGAGTGGCTAAGGGGCTCGCCCAAGACTTCCAGCTCTTCGCTCCCGTCGTCACCGTGGGTGGCGCTCGAGCCCTCGGCCGCGGCGTTGGAGCCGGCATCATCGTCTTCTTCGCCATCATCCTAGACGACCTTGTCATCTGAGTGCGCCTTATCAGCGGCGAAGCCGGCCTAGCGCGTGGCCAAGTTCTCCACAGTCTGCAAAGCAAACAAGTTCCGCCCAAGCTAGACAGATGATGGTCAGGTTGCCAAACATCATAAGGAAGGAGAAACAGAGTCTAAGCCTGATAAACGTACCTCTGCGACTGGGTTGCTGTGGTCGTAAGGCCTCAGGCCCCATGCCCATGAGGCTGGAAGTTTAACCTCGGTGATTCTATTCGCCTTCTGCACCACCTCTAACGCCATCAGTGCTCTGGAAGAATGACGGGTGGGATCCCTGGCGGATCCCAGGAAGCACATCTTGTTTGAGCGGCGCTAGAGGGGTGACACGCGGTCATCCAGGAAGGCAAGCAAGAGGTCAGATGGCTTCAGGTTGCCCTCCGTTTGTAGAGCGGTGATTCGCTGGAGGATCTTCACCATGTCCGGCGTAGGGCGAGGGAGTGAGGCACTCCAACTGTCTCACTCGTTGGGCCCACTTGCGTCGAAGGGCGGCAGGTTGATATAGTCTGCTTCCTTCTTCAGATTCTTCACATAGAAGAAGGAGCATTGCAAGTTTTTGCAAGACTCCTTCCCTTCAGTCCAGGGAAGTTCGCGGTCTTGCGCGTGTAGAAGGAAGCCACCCCGCACACCACTGGGATTGAATCCGCCGTCTGAGTCTTGAAATAGATCAGCCGTTGGAACAGCTCGACGTTAGGCCAGATGCCTAAGTATGCCTCAGAGAGGGCCGCGAATGCGGCCAATGTCATCATCGCATTTGCCCCAATATGATGCGGCTGCAAATGGAATTGATCCATGAACTACCACAGGAAGTCGCTTGCGGGCAGCGCGGAGCCCATGGGGAAATGGTCGTAGAAGACCACCGTTTCCCCGGGCTGAGGAGTGGGCACCCGCTCAACACAGGCAGGGCGGCAGCCCATGAGATTCGCGGGCGGAAGCACTCGACCCTGGCACAATAGCTCGATCCGCTTCTCCTTCACCCAGGAGCCTTCCCAGGATCCCTTAGGCAGGTGGGATGGGGCATCATCCCCGTCTGAGGTCGCCCCCTTCCCCTTTTGCCAAGATGCTTTGGGAGCCATCCGGGTGCGGATCTGGATGAACGGAATGGTGGCGGAAGGAGCTAGGAACCCTAAATCTATTGGGACAAAGCTCGAGAGCAGAGGATTTTGGGGGCAAGCGAGCGCTGAAGGAGGAAGAGAGGCGGGCGACCGGTGACTCGCTCCAGGAACGGTCCCCTATTTAAAAGAGGGAGGGCGGATCAGTTGCGCATCTCACCCATGATGTGTTGGCAACTGCTCCATCCGTCATGTGCCACGACTGCGCTAGGATCGGGCAACCGCTATGGTTGCTGCAAAAGATCGGGGGACCAGAGCCGATGGGACATGATGCTCTGGCACATGGACAAGTGGCGCCTTGGTCCAGACCCCAAGAGAGCAAGTCCCGAGGAGCCGAACACCAGCAGGCAGCTATGTGGCGGCCGCCAGCCGGTTCGGTCCTGGAGCCTGCACGTCCCGAGGCGGCCGGTGACACTCCTCGGGGCTTGATCTCGAGACCAACAATCTCCGAGCCAGACAAAGAATCCTGGGACTCCGATGGAAGCGTGTAAACTTTAGCGAGGGATAGAACCCACCGAAGCCCCATGCTAACCCATGAGACTTCGCCAGTTTCGGGGGCTAGTGTCATGGGGATGACTTCTAGGGTAGGCCAAGGGCAGAGCTGTAACACCCACGAATTTATAACAAATTCAAAGTGCCTGTTATGTAATCCATCACAATCCCAGAATCATTGTTGTGATTTACATAACGTAGTTGGTAACCAGTTCTAGCTATAAATAGTAAATTAAAGGGATTACATAGGTGGTCATACAGACCAAACCTGATATTACATCAAAATGCAGTGGACTAACACTTTGGGTCCATATTGTCATGCTTCAACCGCACAGGTAAAAGCCGACAGTAGGAAACAAGCCTACTTCACAAAGCCATCAAGGGTCCTTCCTTCTTGACCTTTCTCCTTCAAGTCTGGCCAAGTTAATAGCCAAGGACAGAGCCGTGAGTACATTGGATGCACTCGTGAACCATCTTATAAATAAATGAAAAGGGAAATGCATGGCTCATATAGTGGTCTACGCTCTAAGTTCATTTGCATAAAGCTAGTTTTCTTTCCCAAGAATATTCATTAAGTGGTGAAAAATATTTAATTCTCTAAGTTGAATCTAGGATGGAATTTTCAAGTGTCAAGTTCATTTTCTAGGTCACATCATGCATCGATGGCATAGTTCACTTCATAACAGTTCAAAGTCTCAACAAAGGTCAAGTACAACCAACCCAACTGTCCATGACCATGGACGCAGCTATTCGAATAGTTTTACACTCTGCAGAGGTTGTACACTTTACCCACACCATCCGGCTACTCATCGTATGGGCGCATCCCCGCATAACGATGTATGCCATGAGTAGCAACTGATAATTAATGTTTCATCAGCCCATCTTAGCATAAACACCACCACTAAGAGATGTGTCCCTCAACACCTGAGTCCAATTGGCTGTCCAGGGTGTGCAAAGTCCCCAGCCGCTTGTCACTCTGGAATGATACTAATCCTTGGTAGAGTCCTACTCAAGGTAGTCCAATATTCAATGAGGGCTCTTCGGCGTGTACCCCAACCACCTAAACAGGAGGATGGTGAACCTAGGTTATCCCAACCCTGGAACCCTGGTCATGGAGTCCATGGTTAGACTTCCACTACATTTGTAGTCTACACTAAAACAAACCAACTACTCCACTAAGCCTTGTCCCATTTCAAGGTAATGTGGTCGTACGGTATGGTTGGTTCGGCAAATACCCAACACATCATCCTTTTATTCCATAAATCATTCTGTAGTCATTAGTTCATTTTGAATCTTCATGCAAAGACTCAACTTGGAAGACAATCATCCATCCAAGGTTTTCATAATCAAAATCTTCATGATCTTCATTGGGGTTCCCACCTAGTAGTTTTCCATAAATGTCTTTAGCTCAAGCATGATCCTCATGAGGGCACAAGGATCTAGGTAGGTATATTGGATAGGCTTAGCTTGTTGCTCTACTTAGCATCCACTAAGAAAAGGGGTTCTCAAAGGTAGGCTAAGTTTGATTCTCTTGATGGCATCCAAGAAAAAGGATTGGATGCACTTGTTAAGCAAGACATCTCTACTCATTTGCAACTTTGTAACAATTATTTTAGTATGCACTTTTCTTTAAAAGCAAGTAAACATGCATTATAAAACTAGGTAATGGTATGATCAAAAGATGGCTTGCCTGGCTTGGCAATGTCATAGGATTCTTCATCTTCAGCTCGGGTTGTGCAGTCTCCATCTCCATTTCTTGATTGACTTCGGGATCCATCTTCCTTACTCGGGTTGTTGTCTAGTCATCGAGAAAATAAATAAGCATACATCACCACACAATTCACAAACAACATACATACAACAACCAAGGGCACTAACGTAAGGGGTTTGATCTGGTAAGTCTATAAAGAGTGGTTCGGACATATGGAGTTCAGATAGATGGGATTGTTGAGTTGTGTTATTCAAGTAGGGTTCATTTATTTTGTATCATGAAGATATCTCCTGTAAGTCCTTTTTGACCAAGGTTGTGGACTACAAGTAGGTATTCAAGATTAGCATCATATCATTTTGATTTCCTTTGAATTATTGAGGCAAGTTTCAAGCCCATAAAGAGCTATTATTAAATATGGGAGTTTCAAATATCTCCTGCAAGTTCAACTTGGAAGAAGGTCAATTCTTGCATCTTAATATTTCAAATGGAATTTATCCTAAGTGGATTTATAAATTTCTATTTACAAACAATTAATTCTATCTATTTCCTAAGTTAGGAAAAGCATATATGCCATATAGTACACAACATTGAACTTAAAGGGTTTAGATATTGAATTTAATCTTTTAAATAGGTACATATTACTAATTATGGATTCTGAGAGTTGGATTCATATTTTTATGAATTTTATTTGATTTTTTACAATTTTTCTAATGTAGTAGATCTCCCATTTTGTTATTTTTAATAGATTTAATATATACATCTAAATAGGTTCACACCACTTCCATTGTCTAGGTAATATTCTAAGCTTTCCAAAAATTATTTATTTGCTAGATTTGGATTCATAAATCTCTCGGAATTTGAATTTGAAGTTGCAGTAATTTAAACAAATAACACATAGTTCACTAAAAAAATAGAGTGGGCTAGAATTTAAAATGGGCCAGCGACCCGTACTCGGGCCGGCCCAGTAGTGCGTCAGCTCGCGTGGGAAGGAGAAAAAGAAGAAAAACTAACCGCGGGGCCTGCCTGTCAGGCGACTTAAAACACGAAGGGGTATCATGATTTCTGGCCGTCTGATCTAAAGAGGATCTGATGGCCCTGGGTCGTCTTCCTCGTCGTATCGCAGGCACGAGAGCGAGAGGAAGCAGAGAAGAGGCGGCGGTCAGGGAGGCTTAATGTCTACGCACGTGTCTGTTCTTGTAGACAGTGTTGGGCCTCCAAGTATAGAGGTTTGTAGAACAGCAGCAAGTTTCCCTTAAGTGGATCACCCAAGGTTTATCGAAATCAGGGAGGAAGAGGTCAAAGCTATCCCTCTCAAACAACCCTGCAATTACGATACAGAAAGTCTCTTGTGTCCCCAACACACCCAATACACTTGTCAGATGTATAGGTGCACTAGTTCGGCGAAGAGATAGTGAAATACAAGTAGTAGTGATGATTATAAGTAGCAAATGCAATATGAAATAAGTATCACTGCGAGCAAACATGTAACAAAACAGTAAGTAAACGGTGTGCAATGCTTGGAAACAAGGCCTAGGGATCATACTTTCACTAGTGGACACACTCCCAATAAATATAACATAATTGAACAAATAAATAACTTCTCTTCACTATGGTACTCTGAAATACTCTCCTATTGAATAACACTAATCATCGCGTAGGGCTACGAAGCACTCCTTAAAGTTCATCAAGTACTTGACAAACACCACTCATAGAGATATCCAAATCAAATCACAACTCAAGATAGATATTATTGCAACTTAGACCAAGTACTAACACAGTGCACACACTGTCAACATTACACCATGAAAGGAGGAATAGATCACTTTAATACTATCATAGTGATAATTATTCTCATAATCCATAAGAGATCACAATCGTAGCCTAGACCAAGTACCACCACGATGCACGCACTATCACCGTTACACCATGGCAGGAGGAATAGATTACTTTAATAACACACTAGAGTACACATAATGAAGAAGAGTAACATCTATTTATTCAACATGATACAAAGCTCACGATCACATAAAGATCACATCATGGGAGAGAGAGGTGAACCACATAGCTACCGGTAGAGCCCTCAGCCCCGGGGGAGAACTACTCCCTCCTCATCATAGGAGACAGCAAGGTTGATGGAGATGGCGGTGAGGTCGATGGGCGGGGGCACTTCCCCGTCCCGGCAGGGTGCCAGAACAGAGACTTCGATCCCCCAAAATTTGGCTTCGATGGCGGCGGCGCTGCGGAACTGTTCTGGAAATTTCGCCGACTCCTTTAGGGTTTTCCGTCCCGAGGCTTTATATAGGCGAAGGGGCGTCATCGGGAGTGGCCCCAGGCCTCCTCACACCTAGGAGGTGCGGCCAGGGCCTGGGCCGCGCCGGCCTAGTGTGAGGCTAGCCTGTGGCCCCTCTCCTTCGCCTCTTCAGATCTCTGGAAGCTTCCGGGCAAAATAAGACTTCAGTAACTTGTTTCGTCCAATTCTGAGAATATTTCCTATGTATCACTTCTGAAACACAAAAACAGCAGAAAACAGGGAACTGGCACTATGGCGACTTGTTAATAGGTTAGTTCTGGAAAATGCATAAAAGTGTCACGAAGTGTAACGAAACACAAGGCAAATGGTGTGAAAACAAGCATGGAGCATCAAAAATTATAGATACGTTTGAGACATATCAGCATCCCCAAGCTTAACTCCTGCTCGTCCTCGAGTAGGTAAGTGATAACAAAAGAAATAATTTTTGAGGTGACATGCACCATCACAATCTTGATCATATATGTAAGCGTTGTGAGCTGGGATCAAAAGAACTTAAAACATGGGCATGAAAGACATAATCTTAATAGAAGAAACTTAGCAACCATGTTATAACATGAAAATGAACACAAACAAAAGATCATGAAAATGAAACAATGAAAGTCAAATGTGTTTTCAAATTATAAGGAAAAACATACAAATGATTTTTAGCTTGTCCTTCGTGGAGAGCAAAACATAAATGCATAGGACACCTTCAAGTTTAAGAGGGCGACTAGATATAAATAGTTTGAGAACAAGCGAAACCAACAATATGAATCAATCAATGAAAACTTTGGGACAATGCACATTATACTCAGAATGACAACTATGCTCTCTTAATGGTGCATAAAGATAGAAGATGGTGACTCAACATAAAAGTAAAAGAAAGGCCCTTCGCGGAGGGAAGCAGTGATTTAACGTGTGTTAGAGCTTTTGATTTGTAAAACAGAGAGATAAAAATTAGTTTTGAGAGGTGGTTGTCTTTCTCAACGACTGGCAATGGGGTTCTTACTATCTTCCATACAAAAATGAAGCAAGTTTTTGAGAGAGAGATTGGCACTTTTGGGCTCTTTTTTATAAAGCTTGGCACTCCTCCCCACCTTTTTTCCTTTCTCAAACCATGGTTAACCGATTCTCTCGGGTGCCCACCAACATTCACATACCATGGAGGAGTGCCTTTTTTCTTTCTTTTTTTTCTCTTTTTTTTTCTTTTTGGAATAAGACAATATGGAAGATAGCAAATCCGACCACTACGTCCCCATGAGCTAAAAACAGTGTCACAAAATGAGAAGTATTTTAAAGATTTTTTGAAAGGTAGCACATGAAAATTTACTTGGAATGGCTTGCAAATACCATGCATAGGAATTTATAGTGGACACAATGGCAAACTTGGTTTTTAGGAGTTGGATGCACGAGTAGAGCTCATACTCAGTACAAGATGAGGGCTAGCAAAAGACTGGGAGCGACCAACTAAAAGAGCAATGATGGCCATAATCATGCAAAGTGACAAAGCAACATTAAAAGAAGCATAAGATGGCATCAAAAGTCAAAAACTAAATGATCATAGAGGCTATTGGCGACTTTGTATGAGTCTAACATGTGTGAGCATGCGCCAAGTCAACCCAAATAAAGCATCAAGGAGAAAACCAAAATAATGCTTCCAAATAATTAAAACAACGCATGATTTTTTCAAAGGCTCATTAAGCAATCTCAGTTATTTGAGACAAGTCATGCTACAGCAAAACCACTAAGCATACTATCAAAAAGACATCAAGCACGACATGCAAAAGCCTAGGCCGCAGTCTACACAAGCTCCTTCTTGTACCACTTTTTTGCATAAAGCTTTTTCTCTTTTCCAACACCATTCTAACTATTTATAAACACCTCTTTTGATGAAAACCAATATATACCAGAGGTCCAAATACACCTTGATGCAAAGATAAAACAAGATCTGAACAAAAATCAAGGCAAAAAATGCAAGCTAAATGTAGTAGCAGAAAAAGAGAACACTCATTGAAATGATAGGAGTGAAAACTAGAGTATTCTTGGCAAATGAAAAGCGAGTTCATCTCCTCCAAAAGAAACATGATGTGATCTAACCATTTATTGCAGCAAACAAAGCAAAAGAAAACTGAAAACAAAAGCAACTGACGCTCCAAGAAAAACACATAGTGCATGAAGCAATAAAAATATAGTGCTTTGAAAGGTGACCTGATTTTTGCCGATGAAGAAGGGGGTGCCTAGGGGGCATCCCCAAGCTTTGACACTTGTACTTCTTGGATATTTCTTGGGGTGACATGGGCATCCCCAAGCTTGAGCTTTTGTCCATTCTTCATCTCATCTCATCATTCTCCAATCCCTACACTTGAAAACTTCCTTCATACAAAACTAAACACAAATCTATTAGCAACATTAGTGTAACATAACATATAATCAACCTCTTTTTGCTTCAGGTTTCAACCCAAAACCACCACATATAAAGTATATACTACTATAGCAACTTCCCCAAAAGTTCCATGATCAAAAGAACTCAAAAAGAAAGCGATAAAGTGGCAAATACAAATATTGGCAGAAATCTATCAAAACAGAACAGCTGAAAAAGGTCGAATTTTTAAGGGGTTTTCTGTTGCTCAAATCAAAAAGTGTTCAACCAATGAAAGTTTATATATAACCTGGGGCATATGAACAAGAAATTTCAGGTCCAAAAGATATATAGAGAATTGTTACGAATTTTTACGGTGCAGCACCGAAAACTGTTTCAGGACAGCAACATCCCCAAATCTTACCTCACTCAAATTAGAGGCTTCTCTTGGCACAACAATGAAATAAAAAGGATAAGGAGCGGTTATTACAGTAGTAATAACTTCCAAGACTCAAATAAAAGAAAAAGTACTGAAAATAAACAATGGGTTATCTCCCAAGAGTGCTTTTCTTTAACGCCTTTGAGCTAGGCGCAGTAATTTGCAAAGATGCTCATGTGGGCGCCATGTAAGAGCTTGAGGCAAAGGCGCCATATAGGAACTTAAAGCAATAGAGAGCATCAAAAAGCAAGTATGGAACATATTTAAATCTAACCCACTTCCTATGCATAGGAATCTTGTAAGAAAATAAATCAACGAGGCACATAGTAGCAAGCATGGATAGATAAAACAAGTGCCACTTCAAGATTTGCAACATAAAGAGGGGAAACTTAATATTGTTGAGATCCATCAAACCATGTTTCCCTCTCTCATAATAACTTTCAGTAGCATCATGAATAGAACTAACAATATAACTATCACATAAAACATCCCTATCACGAGCCACATGCATAAAAGAATTAATACTCACCACAGGAATAATAGTAATAGGAGCAGGTTCAACAGAATAATTATTCTCATCACCATAATCATCATAAATAGGAGGCATATTGTAATCATAACTAATTTTATCCTCAATAGTAGGTGAACTGAAAATATTATACCCATCATCATAACCATCATAAACTAGAGGTTTAGTATCATCACAAGCTAAAGAACAGCTATTTCACAAAGTATATTCTTCAAACATATCATAAGAAGGAACATCACATATGGGAGATAAAATATTATCAGAACAAACTTTCTCCACTAAAGCTGGGGAACTAAAAATATCATGCTTAACACAACCAGCTTCCCCAAGCTTAGACTTTTCTATAGCATTAGCAATAACGGGATTCAAAGCATTCGTACTAACAACACTATTAGCATGCAAATTAAGCTCCAAAGGTTTTTCAATTTTCTCTTCAAACGCTTCATATCTAAACTCAGGAAAAAGACTGAAGAACTCTTTATTTTCCATTAAGCCTAACTAGTGAAAATAAAAACAAGAAACTAAAAGACTTAGTAGCCAAAGGATGTGAGTACCTTTTACCTTACCTCCCCGGCAATGGCGCCAAAAAAGAGCTTGATGTCTATGCACGCGTCTGTTCTTATAGACAGTGTTGGGCCTCCAAGTGCAGAGGTTTGTAGAATAGCAGCAAGTTTCCCTTAAGTGGATCACCCAAGGTTTATTGAACTCAGGGAGGAAGAGGTCAAAGCTATCCCTCTCAAACAACCCTGCAATTACGATACAGAAAGTCTCTTGTGTCCCCAACACACCCAATACACTTGTCAGATGTATAGGTGCACTAGTTCGGCGAAGAGATAGTGAAATATAAGTAGTAGTGATGATTATAAGTAGCAATTGCAATATGAAATAAGTATCACTGCGAGCAAACATATAACAAAACAGTAAGTAAACGGTGCGCAATGCTTGGAAACCAGGCCTAGGGATCATACTTTCACTAGTGGACACACTCCCAACAAATATAACATAATTGAACAAATAAATAACTTCTCTTCACTATGGTACTCTGAATTACTCTCCTATTGAATAACACTAATTATCGCGTAAGGCTACGAAGCACTCTTTAAAGTTCATCAAGTACTTAACAAACACCACTCATAGAGATATCCAAATCAAATCACAACTCAAGATAGATATTATAGCAACTTAGACCAAGTACTAACACGGTGCACACACTGTCAACATTACACCATGAAAGGAGGAATAGATCACTTCAATACTATCATAGTGATAATCTATTATATTATTAAAACAACTAACAACCAACGGTAGAGATTTAGCAATCTAAAATCACAAACTCTGAACGGTTAAGATTGGTGGACTTTGCACCTAAACGTATGCACGTGGGATAAATATGCAACGTATGTAACAGAAACTCCAACAACAAAGAAAGGTAATAGAAAAATCTGGACGGTTAAGATTGGTGGACTTTGCACCTATTCGTATGCACGTGGGATGCTGAGAAAATTTATGATGCAACGGATGTAACAGGAACTCCAACAACAACGAAAGGTAATAGATACCCACTCTTATGATCTTATCTCTATCTAAAAAACATGTTCTTGACCATCATTGGTGCGGCTTCGCTAAGATCAACATGTCGGCGATTTCAGACCGCAGATAGTACGGCGTACCAGATGTCCGCGATTTAGCCGTCGGGCAATGTTGCGATCCAAGGGCGTTCATTAGCAACAGCAATCACAACATCCATCGTGTGGATCTGCAGATGGCAGCTAACATCACTGGCAAGCATTAAAGTCTTTGATCGATGAGCTTGAATCAACAACGCAGATCTCGCTCCGATGAAGCTAGGACGGCGATCCAGCGGCAGCGAAGCTGACGAACAAGGTGCCCTGAGTCCTTCAATGTTCCCTGCCGTATGGAAGAAAAGCCCTACCGGTGAATGAGAGTGCGACCCTAGTCCCAAGTTCTCTTCTCCAACGCAAAGCTCTTGCAACCATCTAACGCAGCCTGTAAGATTCATCTAATCTGCTCTGATTTCACACAGGCCATCCTCACGTAAGGACTCAGATGTTCCCAATCGGACTGAGATGTACTTTGTTTCTCAGCTACACAAAAAAAAGCAATTGTTTTGTTTCCTTTGATCACGGTGACCACCAGATATTCATTGCATGTCCGGCTGCTTTCTCCATGTGGACGAAAAAAAGGGTCGACTGCTTGAGACCACGCCATGAAAGAAAAATAGCAGATCCGAACTTGAAGAGGAACTTGGAGGAAATGCAGGGGTAAGTTATTCTCATATCCTGCTCTCTATAACAACGACAGTCTGCATGTCTCTAATTAGTTGCCTTTTATCTGTTCAATTGACGAGAAGGTTTCGTTAATATAGTATTAGATGATAATTGTCAACAATGTGGATGCCAGATTTTGATTCATTATCAATGCTTTACGGATTACTATGTTTTTTTTAGGAAACAGAATTTGATTCGAGGGGTATTAGCTACTCCAACAGGCCAACACCCGTCCAACCAAATTCAAGTCAGTCGCCTTAAAAAAAAATCCAAGTCAGCCAAACCGGACTAGACCAACACACCGACATGGAGATTGATATTGGCCAAAGATGCAAGTCATCACACCGACGAAGACGACGGAGATTCAAGTCATCACTAGCTGAGGCCATGGACATGCACACGTGAGGTGTTGACAAGATTGATTATACACCATGTGCAAGAGAAATTCCAGCTGAAAATGGTATTTAATTCAAGATGCAGTAGTAGACTTACGAACAACAGCATACAACAGCAAAAGGCGATCTCGCGCCAACTAAGCTAGCTCCAAGATCTCGCCCCAACTCAGCTGACAAACACAGCAGGTTCGCTGAGTCTACCTCAAGTACTTGGACGAGTGCTTATGGTGGTATTAATCCGGCAAAAAGACGAATTCACAAGGGGGTTAGAATTGATCGCGACCTGCCGACCCCAAGGACCAAACGCCGCGGTGCGGCGCCGATGGCAGTAGAGGATTTGGTGACCCGGCATGCAGTTAGCATCAGCTAGGATTCATTATCTTCTGATGGTCTAAGTAGGTTATGACGACACCTCGCTGAAGGCATACAGATGCAACTATGCAAGAGAAGAGATTATAGATACATGCATATAGAACACATACTAATCAGTTCCAAGTAAGAACGAAAAAGTCAACCCATGCCCCATAAGGTGACTAAGGCTTAAAGAAGCACCGCACTTGATTTGTATGAAAGCAAGGCACCACATTTGACGACTGCTAAAGTGCAGACCTGTCGCAGGTAATTCAGTCAAGAAACTTTTATGAGCACTTACAGATGAATATTTTATAATCAAATACTCCCTCCGATCGCTATTACTTATCGCTAATGTGGATATATCAAGACATATTTTAATATCTAAATACATACATACTAGAGACAAGTAATAGTGATCGGAGGGGGTAGTATAGAAAATTATTCACCGGAATTTTTTTTTAGATTAATCGTCCGTCAGTTGCTGTAGTATAATGGTAGTAGAAAGGCACCACATTCCCATAGGGTCGACGAAATATGTTTCTATAAAATCAGCCATGGTAGGTTGATCCAAATGATAACAATGTAGAAAATTTGCTATTTTCACATTAATTGTTTTATATTATATATTATATTGATATGGTTGTGAATAATCTATCACATATGGTGACATAGGATGGAATACTGGCAACACATATAGTCGTTCTAGATTTTATAATGGGGTAAATGAATCAGAGTGTACTTTGGAAGCAATGGTAGATAAAGTTTTTACTACTTTTTGTATGGAGTTTGAATAAGAAACATAAAGTGGTTGCCAATTAAAATTTTCATTGGAATTTAGTAAAATTTATATATTGAAAATTTCAAAATAAATTTTAATATATGTAGTAGTGGATTTTTATATTCCAATATGTATGAAAATACAACTTGATTCAAAACAAAACATGCAGAATGAGAGCGAGCAATGACAGGTGAAGATAAATAAGATGATCATGCGGATATGCATACAGAGTTAGGCCGAATATATTGCATTATTAACTAAGAAATGCAAGTATGAATCGACATGCATCCATGATAGAACAAATGGTTTAGGTACAAGCCATTCATGTTTAATTCAAATTATTCATGGGGAAATACTCAATAGATACTGGTGCATGGTTACACCGGAGTGGGTGACACAGTGAAATTATGAGCATTGCCAAGAAAGCCAATATATAGTTTGCATCCGCCCATGTCGACGTACTATGGTATCAACCATCTAATGTAATTAACTATCCGATTATGATTCCAGGTAACCTGAGACTACAATCTAATTAGATGGCATATAATTAGTGTTGAATAAAATAGAATTATAGGTGAGCCGAGGTCATCCAGCCCATTAGAGAAAATATTACGCAAGAATAAAGTTTATAGAAAATCTAGCCGCGCAAATGCGCGGGCCAGCCAGCTAGTTATTCTCATAATCCATAAGAGATCACAATCGTAGCCTAGACCAAGTACCACCACGATGCACGCACTGTCACAGTTACACCATGACAGGAGGAATAGATTACTTTAATAACACACTAGAGTACACATAATGAAGAAGAGTAACATCTACTTATTCAACATGATACAAAGCTCACGATCACATAAAGATCACATCATGGGAGAGAGAGGTGAACCACATAGCTACCGGTAGAGCCCTCAGCCCCGGGGGAGAACTACTCCCTCCTCATCATAGGAGACAGCAAGGTTGATGGAGATGGCGGTGAGGTCGATAGAGATAGCGGAGACGGCTCCGGGGGCACTTCTCCGTCCCAGCAGGGTGCCGGAACAGAGACTTCTATCCCCTAAAATTTGGCTTCGACGGCGGCAGCGCTGCGGAAATATTCTGGAAATTTTGCCGACTCCTTTAGGGTTTTCTGTCTCGAGGCTTTATATAGGTGAAGGGGCATCGTCAGGAGTGGCCCCAGGCCTCCTCACACCCAGGCGGCGTGGCCAGGGCCTGGGCCGCACCAGCCTAGTGTGAGGCTGGCCTGTGGCCCCTCTCCTTTGCCTCTTTAGATCTCTGGAAGCTTCCGGGCAAAATAAGACTTCAGGAACTTGTTTCGTCCAATTCCGAGAATATTTCCTATGTATCACTTCTGAAACACAAAAACAGCAGAAAATAGGGAACTGGCACTGTGGCAACTTGTTAATAGGTTAGTTCCAGAAAATGCATAAAAGTGCCACGAAGTGTAACGAAACACAAGGCAAATGGTGTGAAAACAAGCATGGAGCATCAAAAATTATAGATACATTTGAGACGTATCAAGGCTCACCGGAGGGGAGGGCATGGTGACGGCGAGGTGTCTTGGAGGCGGAGGGTGCTCGTCTCGTCCACTTCCATCAAGCGGTAGTGCGAGAGGCAGTGTGGTTCGCGGAGGCGCACGGCGGCCAAATGGACGCCCGCGGTGAACACGGTGGCGGCGGGCTCGAGAGACGAAAAGAGGGGCGAAGGGACGCTATCTGGGAGGGAGATAGGAGTGGGACACTTCTTTTCCCTTCAGAATGGTGGTATTTTATATAGTGTAGAGGGAGAATGGGAGATGGCTAGTAGGGTGATCTGCAGGGAGAGCGTCGCCGGTGAGGTCGAACGAGTAAGAGAGAAATCAGGATATGATGTCTGGGAGGGAGAGGCGGATGGTGTGAGATCTATGGCGAGCTTGGGAGGCCTTTTATAGGCTCAAAAGGGGGCACGGGGTGATGGCCAGTGGCGGTGGTGCACCATGGTATCGGGTAAAGAGGAGGAGAGAGAGAGAGGTCACGGGTGGCTGCCTTGGGCGGAGGAGCACGACAAGGAGCCTTAGGCGAACCAGGGTTTGCTGCGGTGGTCTGCAAAATTGGGAAAGCCTTAGGGGGATTGGTTGCCATGGCCTCGGTTCTCTGGCCAGATTTCAGTGAGGGGAGGTAAAGGGGAGAGAGGGGAGGGTAACTGGGAGTAGCGCAGGGTTTCTAGAGCAAGTTGGACTGCCACAGGGGCGGCTGGGCAAGTTGCCCACTTGCAGATTTGAAAGTGGCAAGATTCTGCCCATAGGGTGTTTGATGAAATGACCAAGTTGGAAATTTTGAAATATTCAAAATGGGGTTGGGTTCAGTAATGGATAAGGAGGCTGGGTGTAAGCTTGTTTGGTCCAGATGAGCTGGTTTGGTTGCATTTGGTTAGGGTTTTGAAAATGGCATCTGCAGTGAATTCAAACTTTGTCTAGAATTTAAATATGGTTAGGCCATGATTTCTTGAAAGTTAGAAGTATTTTGTGAAAGTATATTAACTATTCTTGGATGACCTGTAGAGAAATATCCATGTATAGTTCATATTTTTCTTAATAAAGGTGGGTGAAGAGGGCTAATCAATAATAGTTTGAAGATCCATATCTTCCTCTTCTTCTTTGGGTTATGGGGCCTTTGGTATTTGTTTCTATTTTTCTTTCCTTTCTTAGTTATTGCTTGTCATTAGTTAATTTAAAAGTTTGCTAAAAAGAATTTGCATGCATTCATGCAAAGATTAAATAAATAGTAAACAATGTAGACCAAGTAATCATTTTTTAAATAGAGGTTTATTGGCCTCAAAACCAGGCTAAGAAATACTAGATTTTTTTTAAAAGGTTTTGGTCAAAGGTTTTCAAAATGATGAGGTTTAACAAATGGTAAGAAGATGGTAGCTTTGAAAGGATATGAAACCAAATCGTTTTTGAAATCTCCATTGGGGAAATGCTAAATGGTTTCAAGAATGGACTCTTTTACTCTTTTGAAACAAGATACCTTTCTTGAAATATGGTTTTACGTATTGTTCAAATCTTTTCTTCGTAATGGTTTGAAAGTGAGGTTCAAAGAAATAGAATTTTTTTTGGTCTTTTTATTTGGTGCATGGCAGCAAATGCTCAAATTCACCATTTTTAAAAGACAAGAAATAAATCTTGTATTTAAATAAAAAAATTGTTGGCTCCAAAATTTGGTATTTGATTAAATTGCTTTTATTTTTCCAAACATTTGGGTTGTTACATTCTTCCCCCCTTAAAAAGAATCTCGTCCCGAGATTCACAAGTTAAGGTTGAGATAGATTGAGAAATGAGATTACCAGATAGAGATGGAGTGTATATTTGATTCCTATCAGGATAGAAAGATTGGCTACACCCAAGTGTGGTAAGGCTACATGGGATACAACACACCTTCACCAATCACATAGCAATTTTAACAAACAATCACACTTTCCAAAACAAAATATTTGGTGTCTAAACCATAGGCTTTTATTAAAAAGGGTCTTGCGGATTGCAGGTCTCACTCTTGATTTACAAAGAGATAAATAAGACTACTAGTAGCAAACTAAGATCAGTAAGGCTTCTTCTGGACTTGGTTCCACAAGCTGAGTCCAACTTGTTCATACCACTATTATCTAAGAGCGACTTCAAGGTACTCGGTGGAGGGTTCTTGTTGTTCTTCTCTTCATTCCATCAGGTTGGAGGAGGGACTCTTTGGTATGAGAGTCAGGTTACCTTCTCCACCTATGAACGTTGAGGCTGTAGAGTCCTTTGACATTATCTTCAATTATGATGGGGTTTCATGCATAGACATTAGTAGTGCAGATAGGGTTGCCTCCTGAAGATGAAGGAATGTTGGGAGGATCTTTAGGGCCATTGGGATTGATACTAGCTTTGGTGATGACAGGGTCAGTGTTCAGCTTCATTGGACACTCGTTGGAGTAGTGCCCCTTGGTTCTGCACTCATAGCAAGTGATGTTGGTCTTGTCGCCATGCTTGGGATAGGTATTCTTTGACAATGTTCTTCTGGATCGTAGTGTTAGGTCATAGCATAGGTTAGAGGGTGCTGGAGGCTTATTTTTGGCATCTTGGAATTCTTGCTTGCTTCTGTTTGTTTTGAGCTTTCTATTGTTGCCTCCAAACGTGAACGTCATGCTCTTTGCTAGCCTTGGCCACTTGAGATGCTAACTGGAAGCTGTTTGGCAGGATCTTCGATATATCTGACACCATGTGGTTCATAGCACAGTCAGTAGGAACATGGGTATTACTTTCACACATATAACAGGTAATGTTGCTTGAAGGGCATTCTCCACGTGGATGGTTGTCTTCACAATAGGGACAGTTTCTGGGACATTGACTGGCTTGATGACCCTCTTCTCCACAGGCTACAAGCTTTCTTCTTTTGATGATCCATGTTTGCAATCTTTGGACTTGGACATTGGGGTGCAACTTGTTGTGCTTCCCCACAAGTATAGCATATTTGTTGGGTGTGCAGATATCCTTTCCTCTTCATTGGAAACTTGTGTATATTTGATGATGTTTGGTACCTCCGGGCAATCCCTTGGAGGCGTAGTTCGAAGTCTGAGTTGGCTTGACGTCCTTTCGTACATATATTAAATGGTGGACTTGGAAGCATGGGATGTAGAAGAGGGGTAAAGTCCTGCAGTAGGTGAGAGGGAAAATTTTCAAAATGTTCCTCACGCGAGATTGGTATGATTGAAAGTTTATTTTTGGGGTTGGAAGGCCAAAAACATTTTTGGTACAAACAAGTTGTTGGGATGGCTTCTATCTGTTGCCGGATGCCATATGAGCAACACATCTTCAAAAACAAATCAACCATTTGAACACACAAGGCACTAAGTACACTGAGTAATCATGAGGTAAGGTAGCTCAATCAAAACAACTGAGCATTTCCCTATAAGTCATCATTTCTAACCAGCTTGATTGGATCTTCAAAGTCTTTATATCGCAGAGTTGATTCTTGCTGGAAGATTTTAAAGCAGTGTGAAGATTCGTCTCTCCTTTGATGGTAGCAATCGTAGTTGACATCAAAGGTTGAAGTATTGGGAAAGGATCGTGTCCACATTCCTCCAATTCGGATTTTCTTTGGGCTTGGGTTGGTCTATCATCCATAGTACAAACTTGAAGTAGACGAGAAAAATAGAGTAAGACAAATTTTTGAAAGACTTAGTAACTAAAGAGATAAATACATATTGTGTCCAAATCTCTTGAGAGTATAGGTTGAGAGGATAAGATATTTGAAATGAATAAGAGGAGTGTAACATCCCAAGATTATACCAAATTTTGGGGAATTTTTTTTGCTTTTGTTCTGCTTGAGATGATTGGAATTTCACAGGGTTTTAAAACTTTTTGAGTCTATTTGAAAGTTTTATTAGAAAAACATTTTAAACTCCCTACTATTTTCTTGAAGAACTTCTTTGAGAAAGATCAATTATCAAAATGTAATTTTCCATCCTTTATTCAAACCTATGCAGGCTTACTTGCAAAGGAGTGAATCCCAAGGGTGTTTTATTTAGTAGAGATGGTATTTCAAGAACTAAGTTTGAAAGATAATTTCAAACTTTATTTTATAAAGAATTATTTCTTATTTTCGAAAGGTTTATTTTCAAATCCTACTTAGCTTCATGCAAGCAAAACCATTAGGCTCAATCTATATTTCTATTAAAAATCTTGTTTTGATTCTGAAAACTTGTTTCCTATTGATTTAAAACCTTGCAGTGAATTTTGCAAAATCTCTGAAAGTGGTTTGAAGTGATTTGGAGCCTTTTGCAAAATCTATGAAAGAAATAAGAAAAATAGAAAAAGAAAAGAAGCAAAGAAGGGGAAAAATATGAAAATGGACCCGGGGAAATGTTTCGGCCCGGAGCAGAAACGAGCCCATGGCCCACCCAGGGGTTAAAACCCAAAATGGTATCCTATCCCTCTCTCTCTGTCACTGACCGGTGGGACCCCCTCATCAGCACGGGGTCATCTTCCACCTCGGTCCGGATTTCTCGCCGGAGACCATTTCCACCCCGCCGTTACTCCCCCTCTTCAATTCGAGTAAATGCCCGGCCGTTGCCTCCTCGCGCCACACCTATAATTACCCTGCGCATACCTCTCTCATCTCCCTTTGATCCTTCCTGAATACCGCCGCCAATCCACGGCGATTGCTCATCGGAAACCTCCCAGTACCGCGACCATCCCAAGCACTGGACGATGAATCCGTGAGCAAACGCCACCAATTTCTTACCCTTTCCCCTTCCCTCTCTCTTGCGCTCCTTCTCAGACTGTCCCCGCATTTTTTCCTGCAGCAAATCGTCAACAACATCAATGCCAAGGCCGCCGATGCCTAGAGCATTCCGTCCGTCCCCAGCCATCGCACGGAGCCACTCCAGAAGCAGCCGATCAAGCCCGCGTGCTCACCGTCCTCTTCCACACTTCATCTTGGTCTCCATCACCTCCGGAAGCAGCTACATCATCGCCACCATCCAATTTCAGTGCCGAAGCACGCTGCCGGTGACCAAACCCTAGCCCCCACGGTGAGCTCTCCCTCTCATCCTCTGTGATCCATTAGATCCAGATCCTGTGGCTAGGATAGAATAATTTAACCAAACGGGTATGATCAGATCTGGACCGTACACTTCCCTTTAGATCCAACGCCCCATGTTGATGATCCGCACGAATCGGTACCCCCCAACCAGAACACGCCACGTGTTGGCTTCCGAATCAAATAGAATTCAAATTAGAATTTCTGAATCAGATTTAGTTCAATTCTTGCAAGATCTGTAGGTCCAAAAATAGCAAATGTTATACCGTTGGAATCCTTGAAACCTGTAGAATCCAGTAGTGCAATAAAATCCCATATTTCATGGGTTCAATTTGAAACTATTTTCAAATTGGGAGTGAACCTCCTGTTAGTTTGTTTAATTCATATCTTTTGAACCAAGAGTCCAAAAATTACAAATTTGTAGTCTCTGGATTCCTTAGAACTTGTAGAACATCATAGGATCAAGAAAATCCAAACTTGATACGTGCACACACTTTGTGCATTCAAATCTATTCAAATCACTAATTTGACCATATCTTGAGTTCTAAAATTTATTTTAGAATGAATCCACTTGCAGTGGCTTTGCTTTACTGCAAGCTATCTAGTAATGTCACATAATATTTTTCTTGAGCCACTCCACAATTATTCAAATCTAAATATGAGGATTTGAGTAATTTCTGCTATAGGGATAAAACTATTTCTTTTAGCACTGTTCCTTTTTTACTTTAGTGAATCCTATATTCATGCCTAGTCACCAATGTGATCTGAACAACATCTTGATCAAGATCATATCTACTTAGCCCTAACTTGTCTAGTTCATACTTATTCAAATTACAAATAGGTCATTTGAGTAAAGTGTGATACTTTCAATCTTAGTTTCTACCTTTGCTACTATGGTATTGATCAAATCAACATCATAGTACTTAAACCAATCCTATTTACTCATCAGGAACCTTAAGCCATGTTTTCAAACATCATCCATACATATCCATTGCCTATAGCCATTTACTCATGCCTACTCAATCTTAACCTTGCATTGAGCTATTCAATTTACATTTGAGTTAATTGAGTACTTCAATGTTATAAAAATCCTAGCCCATTGCTTAAGTGTAATATATACTATTTAAGAATAATTGTTGTTACACTTATTCAATAGTATTGCCATTGCACTATTTTGTCTCTTATGTGATTTACCCACATGAGATAGTCCAAGATCCAATATGCTTCGATAAAGCATAAAGATTTCACTCATTATACTTGTCTAATTCATATGTATTCAAACGGCAATTGTGCTACTTGAGTAGAATATGAATTTGCCCAAACCTAGAACATATTAGTGTGGAGCTATTATAACCCGTACATTAGTATGTGTTATACACCATGTTGATCAAAGAACCAATTGAGCCATGTCCTCAAATATCAACCATTCATACCCAATCCAATGCCCACTTAGTTTTGTATTGAACTATTCAACTTGCAAATGTGCTATTTGAGTAGTTCAAGCATTCTTAAAGATGCCTAGACCAATTCCCTCTCAAATCATACTGATCCTTCCCAACTAAGCTCTCAAATTCATTCATGATCCTTTTACCATATCCTTCAAATCACAACATCTCAATAAAGCTAATGGTTAAACGAATTCCTTCGATTGCTTAAATTGTTTGTTTGTGTTTGTTTGGAGTGTTTATGTTATGTTCCTTCTGTACTATAGTTGGTGCGGAGGACTACACGCTTAGTTGAGGGAAGAGAAACATCGTGTTCTTCAAAAAGGCAAGTGACACACATATCCCCTACCTATTTTACTACTGCATTAGTGTGATTCAGTAGTATGCATGATAGGTGGAATGTTCAACTGTTTTATCAAATGCTTAGATCCTAGTAGTGTGTAGCTATTCCTCAAAACCCCAGCTGATAGGATGCTAAATACTTTGAAAAATATTGATGCCATGCTAAGATCACTTGAAAAATGTTTTGTGAAGAAATTAAGAACTTCAACTAAAATGAAACACCTGGGTGGATTGGTTTGATAAGAGGAGGCGAGGTAGGTGGGTTCTGGGACGCATGCCTTGATAAGAGGATGTGGGTTCAGAATACCGCTCGGGATGGCCACCCAGGAACAAAGAGATGGCTATGTCTTCCATGCTTAGTGTACTTCCAGTGCAGCCTTATGACATTATGGGCTCTGTCTTGACTGATTAGATGTGGGAGTACAATTTGTCAGCAAGAAGTGGTGGTAGTTGAATTGTAGGTTGGGAATGGACCTTGCCAAGTTAGTTGCCCTCTCCTTCTAAAAGGTCTCGTTTCATTTTATGTATGGGCATAAAATGAATCGTAAGGTGAAAGTGCACAAACCTTGCAAGGTGTTTAAACTAATCGATTAGCCGTGTCCTCGGTTATGGACAATTGAGTCTCTAGACATGGAATGTATGAAAGAATCTCATCACCGATTCTAAATGACTAAAATCTGTCTAAAAACCCCTAGGTAGGAACTAAGGACCATACACTCCGAGGGGTGGTGGTGCCTGAGGTTCCGATTTTGTTGAATTTCGCCCAGTGCTACATACCTAGCTAGTATGTGGTAGTTGGGGGTTATTTCAACCCTTGAAAATATAAAACTTGGAAAGAAGGCTTTATGAAAGAACTCTAGGATAAAACTGGCTTTATGCAAATCAACCTATGAGATCCACTAGCCAAATGCTCATGTAGATAGACTCCTCACAACATCCACCAAATATGTGTCATTTGCCAGTACATCATTGTACTGACCCCTTTGGGGCTGCATATTCAACGTGCAGGTTTTATTTTGAGTAAGGAACCAGGATTAGGATCTCGAGCTTACATTCCAACATGGCTGCCTGTGGCACGTGATGAAGATGGAGGCTCCCTGCCACCTTGTTATTTCCGCTGTGTAAATTGTAAGATTTAAATACTTTGTATCTGGATCCACGTTGAAATCTTGATACTATGCAATGAATATTTCATTTTGTTCTGTGGTGCTATCATTGATCCAGGGAATAGCACTTAACAAAGATGTTCCACCTTGATCCAAAGGTTGGGGCATTACAAAATGGTATCAGAGCATAGTGTTGCCTATAGGATCGAGACAATAGGTTTGGACTAGGCTAGGAAACCCAAAAATGATATCAAATGGATATCATTACGTTTAGGATGTGTTTTGAATTTTTTTATTGCATTACAAGTATAGTTTGGTTTATTTTTCCTCGTAAGACTTATCACTTTCATTTACTTACACTGTTCTTCTTTCAAAATTTTAGATGACGTTCACCAGGCTGAAGGTCCCCTATGACAATGACGACGAGCTGTTTAGTGATCAGCTATCTCGCCTCTCTCGGATGCTGAACCTGTCACCTCCCACTTTTCGTGGTTGAGTGATACCCTGTGTGGTTCCCGAGATCGTCCGCTGGGAGATTGAGACCAGGATTGAGGGTCGCACCATTGGTTCTCCCACGGAGACAGTGGTGTACTCGAGGATGTACCCAGGTTGGGAGACTGGTGTCATGATGGCCATGGAGGAGGCACTAGCTCGCATATGTGGTATGTACGTCCAGGAGATATCAGAGTTGAACAATTCCATCTACCAGTTTGGGAGACGCAACCACGAGGGATGGGCCTTGAGGACTCTAGGGTGTCGTGAGAATTTACCATGGACTGAGGTGCAGTTAGAGGACATGGGATCCTATGCCTTCAACCTAGAGGACATGCTGCGCAGTGAGATGGACGCCACTGATGATGCCAAGTATCAGCTCCTACAGAAAGATGAGAAGATAGAGCAACTAGAGAACATGATAGAGAAGCTGAAGGAGAAGAACAAATCCCTTGAGGCCGCCAATGATAAGCTGTTTGACAAGGTCGAGGATCAGGAGGCCCAGATTGTAGGCTTTCGAGGACAGTGCATTGATCTTCACCAGGACCTGATGAAGTATAAGCCTTGGCCGCCCAAGAAAGGAACAACACCTATAGTGGAGAATCAGGAGTCGACCTCAGAGCAGATTGGAGCAGAGTCTAAGAAGCTAGAGCCTTGCCAGCCCACGGTAGAGGGAGATTCTGTGGAGAAGGTTCATGCAGTGCCACCCAGTCCTGTGGTGAAGCGACGCAAGATAGGGAACACTAGAGCATATCTTGCACAGTTCAAGTAGTGAGACCACCACATTATGTTATAAATCGATGATCTTGTAATAGTTAGTCGTGCCACCTGGTGGTATGACCCCATTAGACCTCGCTTTCCTAAAACTTGTAGTTTGACTTGTTTGTGCTTGAGGATCTGTGTTTGATGTGATAATCCATGCTTTTAAGTACTGGTTGCAATGTCTGTTAAAGTTATGTGGAAAGATGTTTTCTCTTGTCCTGCTGTGTTTGGGTAGGAATCTTCTTTAGATCTCTTCTGTCTAATCCTCATCTATGCTAATCACTAAGCCTGTCCTAAAACCCAAACAGATGCAACCTCAACACGTGTATAACTGCAACAACACTCAGTTGGAAATAACAATGCAACAGTTAGTTGAAGCGCATACCGGGATTACGCAGATGATGACTCAGAATATGGCTAATCATGACGGTAGGGAATTACCTTTGGGAGTGCAGCAAGTACTGGACAATCATTCACGGATAGTACAAATGATGTCCCAGATGATGTCTAGTACCAATAACAGCCTGCCGCAAGTTGAGCATGGGGAAAAGCCAACAAAAGTTGATACTGAGATGTTATGTCAAGCCTGTAAGAGATGCGGAGAAGTAGGGCACTCCTCTAAGGACTGTCATGAAAAATGTCCCTACTATGATATGAGTCACCCAGTTGGAGAGTGTCCCATGAGCCAAGTTACTTGTTTCCTATGTGAAGGAACAAATCATATTCCTACTGAATGTAAGTTTTATTCCACAGTACAATGAATGAATCAACAAGCCAAGGATAGAATATGCCAACTGCCAGGAAGGACCCCTGAAGATGGAAGACTCAAAAGAAAGATGGAAGATAAAGACATGTGGACAACACACAACCCTACCACTAAGTGTTGCTACTCATGTGAAGAAGAAGGACACTTGTCTAGAAATTGCTCGAAGAAGAGAGCAAGTTTTCCCACAACTATAGTGGAATATGAAGAAAATGAAGTGAGAGATCTTCTAACCCTAGAAAGACCTAAAAGGAAGAAGGACAACAGCAAGGTGATGTGCTTCAATTGCAAAGAACTAGGACATTATGTGAGCAAATGTCCAGGAAGGTACAATAAAGTAAACATGCAAGATAGCGTGAAGAGAGACATCCATTTGATCACTTGTTACAAGTGCAAACAAAAGGGACACTACTCAGATAAATGTTCAGAGAAGGTTGCTCCAAGGCCTCAGTAAATCGAAACGACTGAAGGATGCCACAGATACAAGGTGAAGACACAACAAAGTATGGTCAACCCAGGAGCATTTATGTTTGTTTATTACCTGTAATAAATGAAGGATGGACTTGTAAGCCCAATGAGTAACTCCTTGTATGGATGTAAATTTCTACTAAATTCAGCAAGCTGAAAGTTTTACAATGCAAGAGTTTTTGCCTTACGGCCGAGTTTGCCCAAAACCCTAGTTAGGAAACCATATACTTTGTTTTCAAATTCAAAAAAAATGTGGGAACTTGATCCCAATTCTGACAAAACTTTGTTTAAAATCTACTGAGGTTAACCAAGAGTTAGAATATGAGGTTTGCAAAACCATGTATGAAGTAATGATTTGGGTGCAGGATGGATTGATCACCACTCCTACTACTCTTATTATTCGCTCTCGTAAAGTTAGTTTTACATACCTAGAGAGAGATACCTACATGAGAGGCGACGTCTTTAAACCATGACCTAAGGAGGATAATATGCTACACCCCTTATAGCATGCCAGTGTGGCCAAAACGTAAGAATACGGAGAGGAACGACTACATGTTTCTGAAGCGTTTTTCTCAGTGGACCTTGAATACGAAGGCGGTTCAACTTTGGCTTCAATTCACCTCCCCAACTTTTCATTTCGACTCCCCACATGGCCTGTTCGACTACCCCCTGAGCCTATAAGGGAGAGTTCACCCCTCTCCAGAGAGTCACACCAGAGACTACCACCACCAACTATGAGATTTCCTCCTGATTCCAGAGCCCTATGCCACCGAAGTCTACCTCATCCCGACCTACGATGTTATGAGGCAACTCTCCAAATCCATGGAACTGTTTTCCTGCCCATGAGAGCGTCGTCGGATCCCTTTTCCCTGAGAAGGAGTTCATCTTTGAGATATGACCAAGTTGTCCAGCGCCTTTCAACAACTATGAAGATGGTTGCTAAAGGAATTCTTAAGGACCATCTGGCACCTGTGGCAAGTAACACGACTTGCTCCGGTAACTTGAATGGGTTCAACAATGCTGGTTATAAGGCGGCCTTCCATCCCTTAAAGGTGCCAGTACCTCTTACAGAGTCCACCTTGTTTACCTCTATGAAATGCATGAGAAGACGGCAGAGTAATGCCATTCTAACTCATTGGGATGTGTGGTCTCATCATGTTCGTGGGGCAAGCATGCAGTACTTGGCAACAGGTCATCTTTTGAGATTCTGTAATGAAAATCAGCTAAAAAGCAACAAGGAGTATGGTGTTGGCCTGTATGCTATCTTGGCCTTGGTGAGGACCGACCAAGAAAAGGCTAGATACACATTCTTAGACGATGCGGACTACCTTGTTGAAGACAACACGGTGGATGATATTTGCCTATCACCAGAATTGGATGGAACATTTGGAATGCCCACTTTTGAACATAGCGGCGAACGTCGACACTTCTGAGAAGAGCGAATTCAGGAAAAATGGTGCAACAGTGAATTCAAGCTGGGAACAAAATGCAAGTGCCTAAGGAAACATCAAGATACCACCAAGAAATTTTTTCTTTTAAGGGTGGTAGCACCCTAGTTCCATTAGGATCCTTAAACCTTGTAACCATTCTCCAATCTCGAGGACGAGATTTCTTTTAAGGGTGGTAGTCTGTAACATCCCAAGATTATATCAAATTTTGGTGATTTTTTTTTGCTTTTGTTCTGCTTGAGATGATTGGAATTTCACAGGGTTTTAAAACTTCTTGATTCTATTTGAAAGTTTTATTAGAAAAACATTTAAACTCCCTACTATTTTCTTGAAGAACTTCTTTGAGAAAGATCAATTATCAAAATGTCATTTTCCATCCTTTATTCAAACCTATGCAGGCTTGCTTGCAAAGGAGTGAATCCCAAGGGTGTTTTATTTAGTAGAGATGGTATTTCAAGAACTAAGTTTGGAAGATAATTTCAAACTTTATTTTATAAAGAATTATTTCTAATTTTCGAAAGGTTTATTTTCAAATCCTACTTAGCTTCATGCAAGCAAAACCATTAGGCTCAATCTATATTTCTATTAAAAATCTTGTTTTGATTCTGAAAACTTGTTTCCTATTGGTTTAAAACCTTGCAGTGAATTTTGCAAAATCTTTGAAAGTGGTTTGAAGTGATTTGGAGCATTTTGCAAAATCTATGAAAGAAATAAGAAAAATAGAAAAAGAAAAGGAGCAAAGAAGGGGAAAAATATGAAAATGGACCCGGGGAAACGTTTCGGCCCAGAGCAGAAACGAGCCGATGGCCCACCCAAGGGTTAAAACCTGAAACGGTATCCTATCCCTCTCTCTCTGTCACTGACCGGTGGGACCCCCTCGTCAGCACGGGGTCATCTTCCACCTCGGTTCGGATTTCTCGCCGGAGACCATTTCCTCCCCGCCGTTAGTCCCCCTCTTCAATTCGAGTAAAAGCCCGGATGTTACCTCCCCGCGCCACACCTATAATTACCCCGCGCGTGCCTTTCTCGTCTCCCTTTGATCCTTCCCGAATACCGCCGCCAATCCACGGCGATTGCTCGTCGGAAGCCTCCCAGTACCGCGACCATCCCAAGCACTGGACGACGAATCCGTGAGCAAACGCCACCAATTTCTTACCCTTTCCCCTTCCCTCTCTCTTGCGCTCCTTCTCAGACTGTCCCCGCATTTTTTCCTACAGCAAATCATCGACAACATCAACGCCAAGGCCGCCGACGCCTGGAGCATTCCGTCCGTCCCCAGCCGTCGCACGGAGCCACTCCAGAAGCAGCCGATCAAGCCCGCGTGCTCACCATCCTCTTCCGCACTTTGTCTCGGTCTCCATCACCTCCGGAAGCAGCTGCATCATTGCCACTGTCCAATTTCAGTGCCGGAGCTCGCCGCTGGTGACCAAACCCTAGCCCCCACGGTGAGCTCTCCCTCTCATCCTCTGTGATCCGTTAGATCCAGATCCTGTGGCTAGGATAGAATAACTTAACTGAACGGGTACGATCAGATCTGGACTGTACACTCCCCTTTAGATCCAACGCCCCACATTGATGATCCGCACGAATCGGTACCCCCCAACCAGAACACGCCACGTGTTGGCTTCCGAATCAAATAGAATTCAAATTAGAATTTCTGAATCAGATTTAGTTCAATTCTTGCAAAATTCGTATCTTTTGATCTGTAGGTCCAAAAATAGCAAATGTTATACCGTTGGAATCCTTGAAACCTGTAGAATCCAGTAGTGCAATAAAATCCCATATTTCATGGGTTCAATTTGAAACTATTTTCAAATTGGAACTGAACCTCCTATTAGTTTGTTTAATTCATATCTTTTGAACCAAGAGTCCAAAAATTACAAATTTGTAGTCTCTTGATTCCTTAGAACTTGTAGAACATCATAGGATCAAGAAAATCCAAACTTGATACGTGCACACACTTTGTGCATTCAAATCTATTCAAATCACTAATTTGACCATATCTTGAGTTCTAAAATTTATTTTAGAATGAATCCACTTGCAGTGGCTTTGCTTTACTGCAAGCTATCCAGTACTGTCACATAATATTTTTCTTGAGCCACTCCACAATTATTCGAATCTAAATATGAGGATTTGAGTAATTTCTGCTATAGGGATAAAACTATTTCTTTTAGCACTGTTCCTTTTTACTTTAGTGAATCCTATATTCATGCCTAGTCACCAATGTGATCTGAACAACATCTTGATCAAGATCATATCTACTTAGCCCTAACTTGTCTAGTTCATACTTATTCAAATTACAAATAGGTCATTTGAGTAAAGTGTGATACTTTCAATCTTAGTTTCTACCTTTGCTACTATGGTATTGATCAAATCAACATCATAGTACTTAACCCAATCCTATTTACTCATCAGGAACCTTAAGCCATGTTTTCAAACATCATCCATACATATCCATTGCCTATAGCCATTTACTCATGCCTACTCAATCTTAACCTTGCATTGAGCTATTCAATTTACATTTGAGTTAATTGAGTACTTCAATGTTATAAAAATCCTAGCCCATTGCTTAAGTGTAATATATACTATTTAAGAATAATTGTTGTTACACTTATTCAATAGTATTGCCATTGCACTATTTTGTCTCTTATGTGATTTACCCACATGAGATAGTCCAAGATCCAATATGCTTCGATAAAGCATAAAGATTTCATTCATTATACTTGTCTAATTCATATGTATTCAAACGGCAATTGTGCTACTTGAGTAGAATATGAATTCGTCCCAAACCTAGATCATATTAGTGTGGAGCTATTATAACCTATACCTTAGTATGTGTTATACACCATGTTGATCAAAGAACCAATTGAGCCATGTCCTCAAATATCAACCATTCATACCCAATCCAATGCCCACTTAGTTTTGTATTGAACTATTCAACTTGCAAATGTGCTATTTGAGTAGTTCAAGCATTCTTAAAGATGCCTAGACCAATTCCCTCTCGAATCATACTGATCCTTCCCAACTAAGCTCTCAAATTCGTTCATGATCCTTTTACCATATCCTTCAAATCACAACATCTCAATAAAGCTAAATGGTTAAACAAATTCCTTCGATTGCTTAAATTGTTTGTTTGTGTTTGTTTGGAGTGTTTATGTTATGTTCCTTCTGTACTATAGTTGGTGCGGAGGACTACACGCTTAGTTGAGGGAAGAGAAACATCGTGTTCTTCAAAAAGGCAAGTGACACACATATCCCCTACCTATTTTACTACTGCATTAGTGTGATTCAGTAGTATGCATGATAGGTGGAATGTTCAACTGTTTTATCAAATGCTTAGATCCTAGTAGTGTGTAGCTATCCCTCAAAACCCCACCTGATAGGATGCTAAATACTTAGAAAAATATTGATGCCATGCTAAGATCACTTGAAAAGTGTTTTGTGAACAAATTAAGAACTTCAACAAAAATGAAACACCTGGGTGGATTGGTTTGATAAGAGGAGGCGAGGTAGGTGGGTTCTGGGATGCATGCCTTGTTAAGAGGATGTGGGTTCAGAATACCACTCGGGATGGCCACCCAGGAACAAAGAGATGGCTATGTCTTCCATGCTTAGTGTACTTCCAGTGCAGCCTTATGACATTATAGGCTCTGTCTTGATTGATTAGACGTGGGAGTACAACTTGTCGGTAAGAAGTGGTGGTAGTTGAATTGTAGGTTGGGAACGGAGCTTGCCAAGTTAGTTGCCCTCTCCTTCTAAAAGGTCTCATTTCATTTTATGTATGGGCATAAAATGAATCGTAAGGTGAAAGTGCACAACCCTTGCAAGGTGTTTAAACTAATCGATTAGCCGTGTCCTCGGTTATGGACAATTGAGTCTCTAGACATGGAATGTACAGAAGAATCTCATCACCGATTCTAAATGACTAAAATCTATCTAAAAACCCCTAGGTAGGAACTAAGGACCATACACTCCGAGGGGTGGTGGTGCCTGAGGTTCCGATTTTGTTGAATTTTGCCCAGTGCTACATACCTAGCTAGTATGTGATAGTTGGGGGTTATTTCAACCCTTGAAAATATAAAACTTGGAAAGAATGCTTTATGAAAGAACTCTAGGATAAAACTGGCTTTATGCAAATCAGCCTATGAGATCCACTAGCCAAATGCTCATGTAGATAGACTCCTCACAACAGTCCACCAAATATGTGTCATTTGCCAGGTAATCATCATACTGACCCCTTTGGGGCTGCATATTCAACGTGCAGGTTTTATTTCGAGTAAGGAACTAGGATTAGGATCTTGAGCTTACATTCCAACATGGCTGCCTGTGGCACATGATGAAGATGGAGGCTCCTTGCCACCTTGTTATTTCCGTTGTGTAAATTGTAAGATTTAAATACTTTGTATCTGGACTCGCGTTGAAATCTTGATACTATGCAATGAATATTTCATTTTGTTCTGTGGTGCTATCATTGATCCAGGGAATAGCACTTAACACAGATGTTCCACCTTGATCCAAAGGTTGGGGAGTTACAAGGAGAGTCTAAGATTGGCTTTGGATACCAAAGCAAATAAGTTTCTTTTGTAGAAATAAGTTTTTGTCAAAATATCACTTTCTTAGCTAACGACCATGCTAACTAAGGTCTCCTAGGGTCATGATAGTCCAAATACCAAATGGTTGTTATCGGAAGTATCATTTTCTAACGACCATGCTAGCTAGGGTTTCCTAGAGTCAGCCTAGGCTCTGATACCAACTTGTAACACCCACGAATTTATAAAAAATTCGAAGTGCCCATTATGTAATCCATCATAATCCCAGAATCATTGTTGTGATTTACATAACATAGTTGGTAACCATTTCTAGCTATAAATAGTAAATAAAAGGGATTACATAGGTGGTCATACATACCAAACCTGATATTACATCAAAATGCAGTGGAATAACACTCTGGGTCCATATTGTCATGCTTCAACTACGCAGCCAAAAGCCAACAGTAGGAAACAAGCCTAGTTCACAAAGCCATCAAGGGTCCTTCCTTATTGATCTTTCTCCTTCAAGTCTGGCCAAGTTAATAGCCAGGGACAGAGCCGTGAGTATATTGGATGCACTCGCAAACCATCTTATAAATAAATGAAAAGGGAAATGCATGGCTCATATAGTGGTCTAAGCTCTAAGTTCATTTGCATAAAGCTAGTTTTCTTTCCCAAGAATATTCATTAAGTGGTAAAAAATATTTAATTCTCTAAGTTGAATCTAGGATGGAATTTTCAAGTGTCAAGTTCATTTTCCAGGTCAAATCATGCACCGATGGCATAGTTCACTTCATAACGATTCAAAGTCTCGACAAAGGTCAAGTACAACCAACCCAACTGTCCATGACCGCGGACGCGGCTATTCGAATAATTTTACACTCTGCAGAGGTTGTACACTTTACCCACACCATCTGGCTACTCATCGTGTGGGCGCATCCCCGCATAACGACGTATGCCACGAGTAGCAACCGATCATTAATGTTTCATCGGCCCATCTTAGCATAAACACCACCACTAAGAGATGTGTCCCTCAACACCAGAGTCCAATTGGCTATCCGGGGTGTGCAAAGTCCCTAGCCACTTGTCACTCCAGAATGATACTAATCCTTGGTAGAGTCCTACTCAAGGTAGTCCAATATTCAATGAGGGCTCTTCGGCGTGTACCCCAACCACCTAAACAGGAGGATGGTGAACATAGGTTATCCCAACCCAGGATCCCTGGTCATGGAGTCCATGGTCAGACTTCAACTACATTTGTAGTGTCTACACCAAAACAAACCAACTACTCCACTAAGCCTTGTCCCATTTCAAGGTAATGTGGTCGTACGGTATGGTTGGTTTGGCAAATACCCAACACATCATCCTTTTATTCCATAAATCATTCTATAGTCATTAGTTCATTTCGAATCTTCATGCAAAGACTCAACTTGGAGGACAATCATCCATCCAAGGTTTTCATAATCAAAATCTTCATGATCTTCATTGGGGTTCCCACCTAGGAGTTTTCCATAAATGCCTTCAGCTCAAGCATGATCCTCATGAGGGCACAAGGATCTAGGTAGGTATATTGGATAGGCTTAGCTTGTTGCTATACTTAGCATCCACTAAGAAAAGGGGTTCTCAAAGGTAGGCTAAGTTTGATGCTCTTGATGGCATCCAAGAAAAAGGATTGGATGCACTTGTTAAGCAAGACATCTCTACTCATTTGCAACTTTGTAACAATTATTTTAGTATGCACTTTTCTTTAAAAGCAAGTAAACATGCATTATAAAACTAGGTAATGGTATGATCAAAAGATGGCTTGCCTGGCTTGGCGATACGTCTCCAACATATCCATAATTTTTGATGCTCCATGCTTGTTTTTACACCATTTGCCTAATGATTCGTTACACTTTGTGGAACTTTTATGCATTTTCTAGAACTAACCTATTAACAAGTTGCCACAGTGCCAGTTCCATGTTTTCTGCTGTTTTTGTGTTTCAGAAAAGTTACTCAGGAAATATTCTCAGAATTGGACAAAACAAAAGCCAGTCGTCTATGTCGGTGGAATGGATACCGGGGTATCCCGGTCCACCTGCTTCTGGGCCACATCATCGGCCCACCTTCAGAGTCGACGACCCAATCTACAAAGAAGACCCTCACAAGGAGGCGGCTCGTGAGGAGAACGATGACAGAAACGGCTAAGGACCAGAAGACCTCCTCACGAGCCCCTGTTGGTGAGGAGAGGACGCACGCCTACGCCAGCTCAGCACGATTGGCGTGCAGAGCAAGAAGCTGGTAGGCAGAAGACCGCGTACCGCCCACGCTACCCCCGACAGGAAGGAGACCAACTTTCTCTGTGCCTGCCCAAAGCGGCACAGTGGCAGTTGGCCACCCCCCTAAATATAGCATGGACGGTGCAGGGCACCAGAGGAGGACGTCAGCTTCCTCCACCCACTCCTGTGGACCGGCGCCGCTACCCTACGAAGACCAAGTCTACAGAAGAACATAGTCTATAGCTGTCCTCCTCCTTGGCCGTGTGTGGCAACCCCTTCCCCAAGAAGATAAGGGGAAGGAGGACCTTGGCGCTATAAAGGGGGGGAGAAGCCACCCCTTAGGGGGATCCGGGCTGATCTGATCTTTATCTTCTACAAGCTGCTAGCTGGGCATGCAGGTTCTTCAACCTCTGGCTAGCTAGAGCTTTGTAACCAAGGCCTTGTACTCCTCGCAAGGTGTCGCGTCGTAATACAAGAAGGCAGGAAGTAGGGGTTTTACCTCACCACGAGGGCCCTGAACCTGGGTAAAGCTCGGTCTCCCTCTCTGCAGTGCGTTGTGCGTTCGACAATCGAGGCTTCCGTCACCGTGTTTCATTGCGATCCAAGATCTCACACGTTCAGCCCCCTGCGTTCGAATCCTTGGGTCCGTCGTGTGGTACCCCGTGTTCTTGCGACACGAAATCCATCGACATTTGGCGCGCCAGGTAGGGGGCTGTGGTGTGTTTTCTTCTAGATCTGCTTTGACATGGCCGACGCCAACGCAAGGCTCGAGCGTCTTCGCCGTCGCAACGCTGCTCGGGGGCAAACCGAGCCCATCTTCCGTAGTCATGAGGCTTCGGCCGAGGAGGAAGAGGAGGAAGATCTGGAGTCTTCCTACCTCCCGTCCGGGCGGACAGAGCCTTCGCTCTCCTTCACCGCCACCGCCACTTCTCGCGCTCGTTCTGGGAGTCAGCTGTCTCCTGCGCAGGCACTCGCCATGGCGCAGGAGCTGCTGCGCTGTCAACCCACCGACGACGGGCGTGAGGGGTGGCGCGCTCGAATCGCCGAGCTCGTCGCCATCGCCAACGAAGACCCGGCCTTGGGAGGAGCCCAGGGCGCGGGGAGCCCAGATCCGGCGGCGGGGCATCATGCCCCGGGCGCCGGAGATGGGATGGCCAACAAGGCCAAGAGGGTGGTTTCCCGCGCCGCATCTTCGCCGCGCGAGGAGTCCAGCTGCCAAATCGTCCAACGCGCTCCGGAAGACGCACGCGTCTCCCTCGAGCGCCGCCGCGAAAATCATGACCGCGCCATCGATGACATCGGCGAAGCTGGCAAGAATGTCAGGACCCCCGGCGTCCCGATCTACAACCCCGGGTGTCTTGCCCTCATTTGCCAGCAGCGCTACGTCGTCTGGCCTGACAAGTTCAAGCCAGACATCAGCGCGCGTTACGACAGGACCACAAATCCTGTCGAATTCCTCCAACTCTACATCGTCGCTGTCCAGGCTGCGCGGGGAGATCAGCGCGCCATGGCTAATTGGTTCCCCATGGCCCTCAAGGACGCTCCGCGAACTTGGCTCATGAATCTTCCTCACGAATCTGTGACATCGTGGAAGGATTTATGTCGTCAGTTCGTTGCCAACTTCATGCCCACGTACGAGCGCCCCGCGACTAAGAATGATCTTAAAGCGGTGCGTCAGTACAAGGGCGAGACGCTTCATCAATATATCCAGCGCTTCAGTCAGATGAGGAACAAGATTCCCAGGATCTCCAACGAGGAGGTCATCTCCGCATTCTCCACGGGCGTCTCCGACGTCAAGATGAGGGAGAAGCTGTCTGTGAATGATGAGCTGACTTCCGTCGTCCGGCTCTTCGAGATCGCCGACCGCTGCGCCAAGGCTGAGGAGGGGAGGCTCTTCGTGCACAATCTGCCGGAGGTGCCTCCCCCAAAGCCGAAGTCCAAGGACCCCAAGCGTAAGGAGGCTGCAGTCCTCGCGGCGGAGCCAGATCATAAGCAACGCCGCGGGGACCGCTCCGATCGCGATAAAGGTCGACGTCGCCGCTTCTGCATTATCCACAAGAAGGACACCCACAATACCGGGGATTGTTGGATTGTCCGGAAGTTTCACGAGGAAAATGGCGTCGCCAAGCGTCGCGGGGGTGGCCGCAGCAACGGCAAGAGTGGATCCCGGGGCGATCGCCGCGACGACGACCGCGAGGAAGGTCGCTGCCGTGGGGGTCTGTCTCGAGACGATCCCGAGCCGCTGCTGCTGCCCCCGCTAGCAAACGATCGTCGGGAGGAGAACCAGGGGGGCTATCAAGAGCCGTGAGACTTCGTCGCTTGCCTCCTGGGTGGAGCTCAGGCTCCTCTGTCAAATCGGCACTTCAAGCAGCTGCCGCGAGAGATCGCGGCGGCACAACCCAACTTCGGCAATCGCCTGATGAAGTGGTCGACGTGCAAGATTGGCTTCGATGAGGAGGATCATCCGGCTTCCACAAGGGGCGTGGGCACAATCCCCCTCTTGTGCATGCCAACCATCAACAACGTCGCCGTCAATCGCACTCTCATCGATGGAGGGGCGGGCCTCAACATCATCTCTGTCGAGATCTTCGAAAAGATACAGGTGCCTTACCACCGGCTCATGCCAACTCGGCCGTTCTTTGGGGTAACCGAGGGATCTACAACGCCAATTGGGCAGGTAAGCCTGCCCGTCACCTTCGGCACCCGGGACAACTACAGGACAGAAAGCCTCGACTTCGACGTCGCCTACATCGCCCTGCCATACAATGCCATCCTCGGCTACCCAGCCTTGGCAAGGTTTATGGCAGCAACGCACCATGGCTTCAACGTCCTCAAGATTCCGGGCGCCAACGGCACGATCACCGTGCGCTGCAATGAGAAGGATGCTCTCCGATCAGTTGAGCATGTCTACCGCGAGGCCGCCACCATGTTCCCCGCCGACGAGGATCTACTGGAACACTCCGGCGACCTCGTGAGGAAGAAGCAGCTCGTATCCCAAGAGCGAGCTGCTGCGAAGAAGGCCTCTCTCGAGCCCCACCTTCTGGGTTCGACGGGGAAGAAGTTCGCTGCCTCAGCGTCGCCTCCTCCAAGCGAGGACCTGGACCATCCAATGATGGACATGAGCATTGGGGAAGCTGCGGTACCCTCAGGCAGGAGGCCCCAGTTTACCCAAGAGCGCTCGGCAACCAAGAAGGTCCCGCTGCAGGCTGGGGGCTGCGAAAACTTCGTCACCATCGGGGCAGGGCTTTCCCCCAAATAGGAAAGCGCGCTCGTCACCTTCCTGCGGGCAAATTCTGACATGTTCGCTTGGACTCCGTCGGATATGCCCGGTGTTCCCAGGGAGGTGATTGAGCACCACTTAGCCGTGTGCCCTCAGGCACACCCCGTGAAGTAGAAGACTAGGAAGCAAGCGCAAGAGAAGCAAGACTTCATCGTCAAGGAGATAGAGAAGCTGAAGAAGGCCAAGTTGATACGCGAGGTGGCCCACCCCACCTGGATTGCTAATCCGGTGGTCGTCCCAAAGGCTAACGGCAGTGGGCGCCTCTGCGTGGACTTCACAAGTCTCAACAAGGCCTGTCCCAAGGATCCTTACCCTCTCCCGAGGATAGATCAAATCGTCGACTCCACCGCCGGCTGCGACCTCCTTTGCTTCTTGGATGCTTTCTCCGGCTATCATCAGATCAAGATGGCAAAGGAGGACGAAGAGAAGACCGCCTTCATCACGCCCAGTGGGGTGTACTGCTACGTCTGCATGCCCTTCGGCCTGAAGAACGCAGGAGCTACATTCCAAAGGCTCATGCGTAAGGCCCTGGGGGCTCAGATGGGAAGGAATGCGGAAGCCTACGTCGACGACATCATCGTCAAGACTCGCGACGGTCGCACCTTCATCGAGGACCTGGAGGAAACATTCGTCAACCTGAGAAAGGTAAACATCAAGCTCAACCCCGCCAAGTGCGCCTTTGGCGTGCCGTCGGGAAAACTGTTGGGGTTCCTCGTGTCCAATCGCGGGATAGAGGCGAACCCCGACAAGGTCAAGGCCATCGAGGAAATGCGTCCTCCGCGCAATCTCAAGGAAATGCAACGCCTCGCGGGGTGCATGGCAGCCCTGGGGCGCTTCATTGCGAGGAGTGGGGAAAAAGCCTTGCCCTTCTTCAAGCTCATGAAGCGCACCGGGAAGTTCGAGTGGACTCCGGAAGCCGACAAGGCCTTCGCCGAGTTAAAAAGGTGCCTCACGAGCCCACCGATCATGGTTGCCCCAACCCCCCGCGAGCCCTTGCTACTCTACATCGCGGCAACTCCAAGGACTGCAAGCGCTGTTCTCGTCGCGGAGCGAGGCGTCAAGGTAATCGCCAAGGAGGAGGTCACTCCTCCAAGCTCGGGGGCTCCTCGCGAGGAAGAGGCCGCTTCACCTCCCGCCCCTCGAGAGGAGCCGCCCGAGGGATCTTCACCGACCGAGCCGCTCTCTCAGAGCAATGCTCAAAAGCCTCCTGAGGAGGAGCCTTCCGAGGGTGTCGTCAAGGTGCAAAAGCCTGTGTACTTCGTCAGCACGGTACTGCGCGACGCGCGGGAGCGCTACACTATGCAGCAAAAGCTGCTCTACACCTTGCTCATCGCCTCGCGGAAGCTACGCCATTACTTCCAGGGTCACCCGATTAAGGTGGTGACCGATCGGCCCCTGGAAACCGTCCTGCGCAACCCCAATGTCACCGGGCGGGTGGCTGAGTGGGCCGTGGAGCTTCAGCCTTTCGAGATCTCCTTCAAAACTACAAAGGTAATCAAGAGCAAGGCTTTGGCCGAGTTCACTGCAGAATGGACTGATCCATTTGTCGACGAGCCTCCGGAGGTGGAGTCAACTCTCCCTGGAGAGGAGGCCCCAGGCCTCTGGGTCATGCACTTCGACGGTGCCTTCAACCTCCCTGGCGCGGGAGCGGGTGCTGTCCTAACTTCTCCCTCTGGAGACAAGCTCTTCTATGCTGTGCAGCTCTGCTTCAAGCCTGAGAACAAGGTCTCCAACAACATCGCGGAGTACAAAGGACTACTCGCCAGCCTAAGGGCGGCAAACGCTTTGGGCATCAAGCGCCTCGTCGTCAAGGGAGATTCACAGTTGGTTGTGAACTTCTCGAACAAGAGCTACTCTCCAAGGGATGAGCACATGGCGGCTTATCTCGAGGAGCATCGAAAGATGGAAAAGCGCTTCCAAGGCTTGGAGCTAAAGCACATCCCGAGGGGAGAAAATGTGGAGGCCGACGAGATCGCCAAGCGCGCCTCACATCGCCTGGCGCAGCCCGCCGGCGTCTTCGAGGAGCGTCTCTTCAAACCGTCCGCCTCTCCGCCAACATCCAATTCCCCTCCTCCTTCTGCTTTGCCACCACCGCCGGAGCAGGGGGCTCCGGATTGCGGGCCTCCTTCGGGTGACCGCGTCCTTCTGGCATTGGCTCGGCAGGAGGGAGTGGATTGGATCATCGAGCTCAAGGCCTACCTCACCAGCAGTAGGCTTCCTGAGGATGAAGAGGAGGCCGAGAGGATTGTGCGGCAAGCTTCGGGCTACTGCATCAAGGATGGTGACTTGTACCGGCGTCGCCCAAATGGCGTCGCTCTGAAGTGCATATCTACTCACCAAGGCCAAGAGCTTCTAAGGGACATCCATGCCGGCGAGTGCGGCCATCATGCCTCTGCTGCAACTCTGGCCGCCAAGGCATATCGAAGTGGCTTCTACTGGCCTTCGGCGCTCGGGGATGCAGTGGAGATGGTCAAGAGGTGCGAGGCATGCCAGTTCCACGCCAAGCAGATACATCAGCCAGCGCAAGAGCTGCGAACCATCCCACTCACTTGGCCCTTTGCCGTTTGGGGGCTGGACATCCTCGGTCCATTCCCCAGAGCGCAAGGGGGCTATCGCTACCTCTACGTCGCCATCGACAAGTTCACCAAGTGGGTGGAGGCGGAACCGGTGTGCACGATCCCCGCGAGGTCCGCAGTCAAGTTCATCCGTGGGCTGGTCTGTCGTTTTGGTGTGCCTAACCGCATAATCACCGACAACGGCAGCCAGTTCACCAGCGGACTGTTCCGGGACTACTGTGCATCGGTCGGCATCAAGATCTGCTTCGCCTCCGTCGCCTACCCCCGGAGCAATGGCCAAGCTGAGCGTGCTAACGCTGAAGTGCTCAAAGGACTCAAGACGAAAAGCTTCAACGCCAAGCTCGAAGCCTGCGGCAAAAATGGTTAGACAACCTCCAGTCCATCTTGTGGTCCCTCAGGACTACCGCCACCAAACCCACCGGAGAAACCCCTTTCTTCCTGGTCTATGGGGCGGAGGCTGTTCTTCCCACCGACATCAAGTTTGGGTCGCCAAGAGTGCTCGCCTTCGACAAAATTCGCCAAGAGGACCTCATCAAGGATCGCCTCCTCCTGCTCGAGGAAGCTCGGTGCCAAGCCGCGCTCCGTGCCGTAAGGTACCAGCAAGGACTACGCTGCTACCATAGCCGCCATGTTCGAGCAAGGACTCTGGAGGTCGGCGACCTGGTGCTGAGGAGAATACTCTCTCGCGAGGGCCTGCACAAGCTGTCTCCGATGTGGGAAGGGCCCTTCAAGGTGACGCACATCGCCAGGCCAGGCTCGGCGCGGCTGGAAACCGCAGAAGGCGTGCCAGTGGGGAACCCGTGGAACATAGCTCATCTGTGAAAGTTCTACCCCTAGGTTCCTCACGAGGAGAAAAAGACCATTTTCACGGCACTCGTATCAGCTCAATCTGCTCTTAAGCACTGATATTAAGTTATCGCGCAATGTAGCGCCTCTGCTTCGGCATGACATCAAAATGGCATGAAGTCCATTTATTTTCTGTTGTACTCCTCGCGGAAGGGGGCTAGGCACGGTGTCTATGCTGGGGCCTTCGCCCGGAAAACAGCAAGCCCGAAAAACCCGAAGGGAGCGAGCTCTAGTCGGGGGCGATAGCCCCGTTAACGATCACCTCTGGATGCCCATGGTGCTTAGTTCCTCGCGAAGTACTCCAGAAAATAAAAAATCTTCGATAAAAAGTCCAAGGTGTGCCCAAGGCACCCGCTAAGGACCTACCCCTCGTGAGCAACCCTCACGAGGGAGCAAAGACGCGTCGATGCGCTAGCATCCGCAGGAGGATTCCCTCTCTCGAGGAAGGCCTAACGTGGCAGGATTATTGAAGACTAAGGCCGCTTCGATAAATCTTGCGAAGGAGACGCAGATCCGGAGGTCCACGCCAGGCCCTTCACCTCATGAGCAATCCTTGTGGGGTGTCGACGGTCTCTGGGCTCTCTTAAGCATCGACGTTTTCACGTCCGTGAGGGTCCAGCTTCCCTCAACGACGAGGAAGGCCCCGTGAATCGCCACGCGCGGCAATTTGCTCTTAGCTGCTGGCACAGATAGTGCCGCGCTCCTCCACGACGGAGAAGGTCCCTGTGCCGGTCACAGGGGCATCTTATTCGCCTTCTTTTTTCATTTGTTTTGTCAATTTGTTTTTTCATTTTCGGGGATTTGGGGTTTTTTGTTTTCCAACTCTTTCTTCAACTTCTTCTCTCAGGAATCGTCCAATGCGTCGCCAACGCCGACCCCGTCTCGAGCTCTAAGGCAAAGGGAGGCTTCCCGTCAATGCCAATAGCTCACTAGGGCTCTCGAGCGAAGCAAACGACCAGGACAATGAAGAGAAGCAGGTGGATCAACAACTGGATTTCATTAAATTACCCCCAGTGGGGGAAGGAGCGGAGCACGGCGGGGCATTCCCCGCCGGCAAGAACTACAAGGCAAAAGAGGGGAGGAGACTAGCTCCCCTCCCCAGAAGACTACCACGCCAGCGCCTCCTCTTCACTGCACCGGGAGCTGGGAGTAGGTGCGGCGGACGCCGTCGGCGGTGAAGATCCGCACCGTAGCCTCCAGGGTCCCCAGCCTGAAGCGGAAGACGAGGCGGTCGCCGACGCGGAGGCGACAGCCGAGGGCGAAGGGCCTCCAGCGGCCGGAGAGGACGACGTTGTCGTTCGCCCCGAAGAGGATGTCCACAGGCCAGAAGAGATCTGGCCTGCTTTGCTCCCCCAGGGCGATCTCCCCGGCGGCCGGGCCATGGGCGTGAATCGCCCTCCGGATGGCGTCGGGCAGCCGGAGGGAGCTGAAGCCCGGGGCGTCGACGACGACGAGGAGCTCCAAGAAGCGGGACCCCGGGGCGATGAGGGGTCCCAGCAGCGCCGCCGCTAAGGGGCGCGTAGTGGCGACCACTCCGTTCACCGGCGGCACCGGAAGATCTGCAGCAGGGGGGCCCAGGGCGGCCTCCGCCTCCCGAAGGGCCCGGTCGATGCTCCCCGAGGCGCGGGGAGCAGGAGCCGCCGCCAGCGGCGACGGCAGGTTCAGGGCGCCTCCACGCGCAGGACCCCTGAGGGTCAGGGCGCCGGAGGTCCCCACGGCGGCACGGCTCGCCTCGCCCTGCCGCGGTGCGCCAATGCGGAGGGGGCCGCCGGCGCTGGGCGTCCACTGGGCAGGGACCTTCGCTTTCTTCCCGCTACCCATGGGGCGCCCGCGGCGCTTCGCCCCGAAGCTCGATCCCACTGCGGCGGAGGAGTTGGAGGGATCCATGAGCTTGGGGGCGAGGGAGCAGAGGTGGCACTGGAGGAAGGAGGTGAAGTGCTGGAGGTCTCGAGGAGAACCTATTTAAGGGGAGCGTCTGGCGTCGATGCGTCAAATCCTTGCGCGGGAACCGAAGCGTTGGCGCGGCGCTCTGCAGTCAAGCGACACATCATTATGACGGGTTGACGCTTCGTGGACCGTAGCATCGCCCGCCGTTCCGTCTCGCCAGTTGCGGCCGCGCCACGCGTCCGGGGTCTCTGCTTCTTCACATGGTCCTCTGACCGCACGGTTGACGCATGCCGTTGGAGGGCCCAGCAGCTTCTGGGGCCCCCGGCCCTTCGCTCCCTCGAGAGGGCGCGTTCGCGGGCCGGGCTCCCGGGGGCTACTGTCGGTGGAATGGATACCGGGGTATCCCGGTCCACCTGCTTCTGGGCCACGTCATCGGCCCACCTTCAGAGTCGACGACCCAATCTACAAAGAAGACCCTCACGAGGAGGCGCCTCATGAGGAGAACGACGACAGAAACGGCTAAGGACCAGAAGACCTCCTCACGAGCCCCTGCTGGTGAGGAGAGGACGCACGCCTACGTCAGCTCAGCACGATTGGCGTGCAGAGCAAGAAGCTGGCAGGCAGAAGACCGCGTACCGCCCACGCTACCCCCGACAGGGAGGAGACCAACTTTCTCTGTGCCTACCCAAAGCGGCACAGTGGCAGTTGGCCACCCCCCTAAATATAGCATGGACGGTGCAGGGCGCCAGAGGAGGACGTCAGCTTCCTCCACCCACTCCTGTGGACCGGCGCCGCTACCCTACGAAGACCAAGTCTACAGAAGAACATAGTCTATAGCTGTCCTCCCTCCTTGGCCGTGTGTGGCAACCCCTTCCCCAAGAAGATAAGGGGAAGGAGGACCTTGGCGCTATAAAGGGGGGGAGAAGCCACCCCTTAGGGGGATCCGGGCTGATATGATCTTTATCTTCTACAAGCTGCTAGCTGGGCACGCAGGTTCTTCAACCTCTGGCCAGCTAGAGCTTTGTAACCAAGGCCTTGTACTCCTCGCGAGGTGTCGCGTCGTAATACAAGAAGGCAGGAAGTAGGGGTTTTACCTCACCACGAGGGCCCTGAACCTGGGTAAAGCTCGGTCTCCCTCTCTGCAGTGCATTGTGCGTTCGACAATCGAGGCTTCCGTCACCGTGTTTCATTGCGATCCAAGATCTGACACGTTCAGCCCCCTGCGTTCGAATCCTTGGGTCCGTCGCGTGGTACCCCGTGTTCTTGCGACACGAAATCCATAGACAGTCTAGATATTTCACGGAGCTTCCAGAGAACCGAAGAGGAGACGGAGTGGGGCCACGAGGTGGCCTCCCACCAGGGCGGCGCGGCCCAGCCCCTGGCCGCACCCCCTATGTGTGAGACCACCTCAGTCCACTCCTGATGATGCCCCTTCGCCTATAAAGACCCCCCCCCCGACGGGAAAAACCTAAGGACCCCGATCAATTTTCTAGAAACACATCGCGATCCGCTGCCATCGTCGACCCGAGATCGAGAGGGTCCAAAAGTTCTTCCTGGCACCCTGCCGGAGAGGGGAATCACCATCGGAGGTCTTCTTCATCACCATGCTTGCCTCCAGAGCGATGAGTGAGTAGTCTACCTTGGACTATGGGTCCATAGCAGTAGCTAGATGGTTGTCCTCTCCACCATGTGCTTCATGTTTAGATCTCATGAGCTGCCCTACATGATTGAGATCATGTTTATCTTTATTCTATCAATTGCCCAACTGTAATTTGTTTACCCAGCATGTGTTATTTATTCTATGGAGAGACACCACTAGTGAACTATGGACCCCAGTCCTATTTCCATCATATTGCTATCACCTGTTTACTTTACTCGCATACTTCTACTATTTTCACTCGATACGCTCATACCCTTTGTTTCAAGCAAACTGGTGAGATTGACAACCTCATCGCAAGTTGGGAACAAAGTACTTGGTTGTGTTGTGTGCAGGTTCCACGTTGCTACTGGTTGAAGACAAGTCAACAAGAATCGTTAACGGTGCCCTTGTTGGAGTGTTATTAAGCCAGTCCACATCACCTTCACTCATTTGTCTGCTCTTCTCCTGAACGATAAACCTTGGTTTCTAACTGAGGGAAAAGACTTGCTGCTGTGCTCATCATACCTTCTATTTGGGGTTTCCCCAACTGCCTGGCAATAATCATCATCATCAACTACATGCCAAACATCAAGCCCTTTTCTAGCCCCATTGCCGGGGAAGAAGTGGAAGACCTCTGCAAGGGGAGTTTTTTTGCACGCACATCCTTTACTTTGTTTTTATTGTTTTGCTTTACTTTATTTATTTTTACTTGCATTGTTTTATCAAAAACCCAAAAAAATTAGAATCCTTGATAGTTGTTTTTACTTGTCTACTTTTAGTTTTGCTGAAATGGCTAATCCTGAAAATACCAAGTTGTGTGACTTTACTAGCATGAACAATAGTGATTTTATCTGCACTCCTATTGCACCACCTGCTCCTGCTGCAAACTTTTATGAGATTAAGCCTGCTTTATTGAACCTTGTTATGAAAGAGCAATTTTCTGGTGCTAGAACTGAAGATGCTACAGCTCATCTCAACAATTTTGTTGAGCTATGTGAGATGCAGAAATATAAGGATGTAGAAAGTGATATTATTAAGCTCAAGTTGTTTCCTTTTTCTTTGAGAGGAAAAGCTAAAGATTGGTTGCTATCTTTGACTAAGAATAGTATTGATTCATGGACTAAGTGTAAGGATGCTTTCATTGGTAGATATTATCCTCCTGCTAAAATTATATCTTTGCATAGCAATATTATGATTTTTAGTCAATTTGATAATGAACATGTTGCTCAAGCCTGGGAAAGAATGAAATCTATGATAAAGAATTGCCCCACTCATGGACTGACTACTTGGATGATTGTCCAAACTTTTTATGCAGGACTGAATTTTTCTTCGAGGAACCTATTGGATTCAGCTGCTGGAGGCACTTTTATGTCCCTTACCTTGGGCGCCGCAACAAAGCTACTTGACAACATGATGGTAAATTACTCAGAGTGGCACACTGAGAGAGCTCCACAAGGTAAGAAGGTAAATTCTATTGAGTAAACCTCTTCCTTGAGTGATAAGATTGATACAATTATGGCTATGCTTGCAAATGATAGGACTCATGTTGATCCTAATAATGTTCCTTTAGCCTCTTTGGTTGCTCAAGAAGAGCATGTTGATGTGAACTTCATTAGAAACAATAATTTTAACAACAATGCTTATAGGAACAATTTTGCTAGTAACAATTATAGGCCGTATCCTTCTACTAATGTTAATGGTTATGGTAATTCTTATGGTAATTCCTCCAACAATGCTAGGCCGCGCCCTCTAAACTTGAAGTCATGCTCAAAGACTTCATGGTAAAACAAACTGCTTTTAACAAGTCTGTTGAGGAAAAGTTAGGCAAAATTGATATTCTTGCTTCTAAAGTTGATAGCCTTGCTCATGATGTTGAAATTCTGAAATTAAAAGTGTTGCCTAATGATGTGAAAGAGAACAATGTTTTTGCTACTGCTAATGCTATTCAAGTTGGAATTGATGAAAATATTAGATTGTTAGCAGAATTGCATGCTAGATGGGAAAGAGAGGATGAGATTGCTAGGAATATGAAAGTTTGTACTATTACTACCTCTAATGATGTTGTTCCTAATGCTAGCAATCCTCTTACTTTGATTGGTGTAGAGAAAACTCCCACTCCTTGTGTTAAAAAGCCTAAAACTGCCAAAACTTTTTCTCAAAAGAGTGCTGAAATTTTTCGGAGTGTAGGAGATGATAACTATATTTCCTTTAATGATTTTGATGTTGATGGCTGCAATATATCTGAAGTAATTTTGCTCTTGCAAAAGCTTGCTTTGACTCCCAATGCTAGTTCTTTAAATATTGCTTTTACTAAGCATATTACCAATGCTCTCATAAAAATTAGGGATGAAAATTTACAACACAAAGCTTCTATTCCCAAGAAGTTAGAAGATGGTTGGGAACCCATCATTGATATGCATGTTAATGGTTTTGATTGCCATGCTTTATGTGATCTAGGTGCTAGTATTTCTATTATGCCTAGAAAAATTTATGACATGCTTGATTTACCACCGCTTGAAAAGTGTTATTATGATGTTCCTATTGCTGATGTTGCTAAGAAGAAACCTTTGGGAAGGATTAATGATGTTCTTATTATGGTTAACAATAACCTTGTTCCCGTTGATTTTCTCATTATGGACGTTGAATGTCATGCTTCATGTCCTATTATTTTGGGAAGACCCTTTCTTCAAACTGTAGGTGCCATCATTGATATGAGAGAAGGCACTATTAAATATCAATTCCCACTAAAGAAAGGTATGGAACACTTCCCTAGGAAAAGAAATAAATTTCTTTTTGACTCTATTCTTAGAGCAAATTATGAGCATGATGCTTCATCTCTTGATGTTACTTGATTCGCAATTTTCTGCGCCTAGCTCAAAGGCGTTAAAGAAAATCACTCTTGGGAGATAACCGAATGTTTTATTTTCAGTACTTTTTCTTTTATTTGAGTCTTGGAAGTCATTACTACTGTAATGACCTCTCCTTATCATTTTTATTTTATTGTTGTGCCAAGAGAAGCCTCTAATTTGAGTGAGGTAAAGATTTGGGGATGTTGCTGTCCTGAAACTGTTTTTGGTGCTGCACCGTAAATATTCGTGAAAATTCTCTGTATATCTTTTGGACCTGAAATTTCTTGTGCATATGCCCAAGGTTATATACAAACTTTCAATAGTTGAACAATTTTTCATTTGACCAAAATAAAACACCTTAAAAATTCGAGCTTTTTCAGCTGTTCTGTTTTGACAGATTTCTGCCAATATTTGTGTTTGCCGCTTTATCACTTTTTTTTAGTTCTTTTGATCACGGAACTTTTGGGGAAGTTGCTACAGTAGTATATACTTTATATGTGGTGGTTTTGGGTTGAAACCTGAAGCAAAAATAGGTTGATTATATGTTATGCTACACTAATGTTGCTAATAGATTTGTGTTTAGTTTTGTATGAAGGAAGTTTTCAAGTGTAGGGATTGGAGAATGATGAGATGAGTTGAAGAATGGATAAAAGCTCAAGCTTGGGGATGCCCATGCATCACCCCAAGAAATATCCAAGAAGTACAAGCATCAAAGCTTGGGGATGCCCCCGAGGCACCCCTTCTTCATCGGCAAAAAATCAGGTCACCATTCAAGACACTATATTTTTATTGCTTCATGCACTATGCATTTTTCTTGGAGCGTCAGTTATTTTAGTTTTTATTATTAGTTTAGTTTTTTTTGCTGCAATAAATGGTTGGACCCCAACAAATTTCTTTTGGATAAGTTGCCTCGCTTTTCATTTGCCAAGAACGCTCTAGTTTTCATTCTTATCAAAAACCGAGTGTTCTTCTTTTTCTGCTACTGCTTTTGGTTTTCATTTTCGCCTTGATTTGTGTTCCGATCTTGTTATATTTATTTATCAAGGTGTATTTTTGCCTCTGGACCATGTTGGTTTTCCTCAAAAGAGTTGGATTAAAAAAGTTTGAATGGTGTTGGAAAAGAGAAAAAGCTTTATGCAAAAAAGTGGTACAAGAAGGAGCTTGTGTAGACTGCGCCTTAGGCTTTTTCATGTCATGCTTGATGTCTTTTTGATAGTATGCTTAGTGGTTTTGCTGTAGCATGACTTGTCTCAAATAACTAAGATTGATTAATGAACCATTGAAAAAATCATGCTTTGTTTTTATCGTTTGGAAGCATTATTTTGGTTTTCTCCTTGATGCTTTATTTGGGTTGACTTGGCGCATGCTCACACATGTTAGACTCATACAAAGTCGCCATTGCCTCTATGATCATTTAGTTTTTGACTTTTGTGCCATCTTATGCTTCTTTTAATGTCGCTTTGCATGATTATGGCCATTATTGCTCTCTTAGTTGGTCGCTCCCAGTCTTTTGCTAGCCCTCGCCTTGTACTGAGTATGAGCTCTACTCGTGCATCCAACTCCTAAAAACCAAGTTTGTCAAAGTGTCCACCATACATACCTACTAGCAATTTGCTATTCCAAGTAAAATTGACTTGCTTTTATTTACTCTTCAAATTAAACTCTTACCAGTGTCATGCAAAAATTGGTCAGTAAAGCTCTCATGAACCGGAAGGCACACTTTACTTTTTTCTTGTTCTTAAAAATTTGACATTGTGGTCTCTTATGTTGAGTTGTTATGCTTTCAAGTTGTAAGTTGGAGACTAGCCCAGCCATGCCATCATGGGCAAGCTTTCAACATTGCACTTCTTATTTGAGTTGATATCGTGATCTTTTGTTTATGGATGTCCGCGGTGTGAAATGAATTGGGAATCTTGCGGGGATCATGGAGTTTGTATATGTGTTAGGGAAACGCCTGGGCCGCCAATCTAAGCCATGCATAATTCATGGAGAAAATTTGCAGCATACCCATAGTGGACATTCGATGACGCATCTCAAAATAAAAAGCTAAACAAATGGTAAATAAAAGAGATGTCGAGGTGTTCATTGTCTACTTGTCCTGTCATTTTGATGTGGGCTTGTTCCATATCATCGGGCACGGGGGTACCCTGTTGGTGGTTCTCGATGATATGTGTATACTTACAATGACAAGAGCCTTGCTTGGGACCCTAAGTAAAGTAGCATGAGGTTTGGGTACTCATATTCACGGGACACGAGGTTTTCAAATTATGATTTGTCAAGCATACGCACCATAATTGTTCTCACATTAACTCTAACCATTCAAGATGCTTATGATGGGGGCAATGAGAGCTCAAAGCCGATAAGTACCATAATTTTTGAAGGTTATAAAACTTGCAATCACTGCTTCCCTCCACGAAGGGCCTTTCTTTTACTTTTATATTGAGTCACCACCTTCTATCTTTATGCACCATTAAGAGAGCATAGTTGTAATTCTTAGTATAATGTGCATTGTCCCAAAGTTTTCATTGATTGATTCATATTATTGGTTTCACTTGTTCTCAAATTATTTGTATCTAGTCTGTGGGGACCCCGGTTTACAACTCCAGAATTCCCGTTATGCATACAACTCACGATCCCATGATCAGTATGTCGTGAGTCCACATAACCGAGCTGATATCAAAGTTACATCATCCATTACAGTACCGAATAATATACTTACAATTGGTCACCTGACCAAGTATGATATTGCCACGCAGGGCAAGTCTACAACTAAACAGCGGATACCAAGCAGCATTGATGACCCACGTCATGCCTACTACCCTACAGGCAACTGACCGGGAGACGTTCCTAGTTCGCACCGGCGTCATCGAGCTCCTCACCATCGTCCTCATAACCTTCTTCATAATCTAACCAAGTTAATAGCCAGGGACAAAGCCGTGAGTAAATTTGAATTGTACTCGCAAACCATCAAAAGGGGAGAGAACAGATATGCAATTTGGCTATAGCAAGAAGAAAGGCTCTAATCTAGTTTTTCCTATCTAGTCAATTTCTCATGTCGATATAGCATGTCTTACAACATTTCTATACCCTTATTAAAGAAAACATTTAGAAAAACTTTTCAGTAAAAATCCCTAGGAAAGGGGGAAACTCATTTGGGTTTTAAGAGAGAGAGTCGGTGGCCAATCAAACATGACGACCTTCCATTATAAAACCCGGTCAATCACACATGACCAACTCCATTTCTTCGGCAGTACCCTGCAAGTACTCCGAACCATAACCGTGCCACGGCCGTACCCTCCGATTACTCCGTCTGGCACCTTTCTCCATTTTTCTAAAAACATACTTGTAAAACCAAAACCTGACACAGGCTAAGTATGGCCATCCCAACTGTCCATGACTGATGTAGCGTACCTGTGTTTTATTTGTGCTAGTCCCAGATTGACTGCTAGCACACACAGTTACAAGATGAAAATATCCATAATACAAAGGTCTTTATTACAACGATTGATCCACAAATAACTTAGTCTTTTACAACTCAAGGGCACAAAGCCATAAATCTTATTACAACTCATGAAAACTACTAAGTAAATTAAATCTTCAAGTCTTCTTCCTTCATTGATCCACAGGCAGACGTGTTGGACGAAGACTCGTGACCGTAGCGCAGTCCCCTTCAATCTTCGTAGTAGCTACCTGCAACATTATACGTTGCAGCCACGGAGGGTCAATACTTTGAATGTATTGGCAATGTCACTTTGGTGGACTCAACGGCACCTAAATGTATATGCACTTTGGCCAGGGTGGAGTTTAACTTAGCAAAAGCAAGCCTTTTTCCTATCTTTGTAAAACTCAAATTTTCCTTAGCAAATTTTTTTCCAGAAGGACCCTTTACTACCCATGTTCACCCATCAAGTTTTAACTTAGAAAAATTGGGGTGAGGAGATTCTTGAACTGCTTCATTGTCATGTCACTCTGAATTGTCTGTAACCGGGGACACGGCTAAGTACTTAGCTCTAAACACTCTGCAGAGGTGGTGCACTTTTCCCACAGGACTTAGTTAACCCGTTTTACCGTGAGACTCATTTTGCCTCAAACGGCCAGGTGAAAACTAAGACGAGGCCTTTCAAAAGGATTCCCTCAGACCAAACGGACGCGCTCCCAAAAACCACCCTCTGTCCGCCTGGCTTGAGTTCTTGCAGCTTAATTGACCAAGACAGAGCTCATATTGTCTTGTGGTTGCACTGGAAGCTTCACGACTCGAACGTCTCCAATCTCCATTGCTCCTGGGTGGCCTTCCACAAGTGAGATACACCTGGTGGTTCAGAGGTTCGATGACATGACCCCAGGGAACCACTCAACACAATCCAAGCAAAGCCACATCCACCCAGGTGGTTCATTAACTTAGTTGTTTTCTTAGTTTTTGCAAAACCAGGTTTTCAACACTTAGCCAAAAATCATTGTGTAATCCCTTCACACAACAAGAACAAAAGTAAAGTCCTATAGCAGCAGCAATTCTACTAGGAGATGCAAAACTAGCTAGCTTAGACAAACTTAGCACAAACTAGCAAGTAGAAAACATAAAAAAACACCTAATCATGCACCTTCTACTAGAAAAGCTACTAGACAAAACTTTCAATAGGACAAGGGAAAACATGGTGACACTTGCCTTGAGGAGGAGAAGAGTTGGTGCACTCGTCACACAGACACTCGTTGCACTCAGCACAATCTACACATGAAATTTAGCATCATAAGCACATAACCATCACAAAAACAAACATGAAAAGAAAACATGCATGCAAATGTGTTTTAAACACTTCAAGGACACTTAGCAAGTTTTCTGGTTGTTACTATATGCATGATGATATGAGCAAAATTTTAGAGTTATTATAAAGCTTATAACATCAACACACACAATTAGAGCAAAGATACAAACTAAAATTACGAAAGTGATATAAAAGGTTCCCAAAAATAACTTGGTCATGCTACAGTACTAGGATATAACAGAGGAACCTAGTCCAAAAGGATTTACTGCAAAAAGAATTTTATAGCTATTTTTAATAGTCAAAACACAAGATTAAAGCTTGCAGCAATTTTCTATTTAAAAACATTACTATACATGCTTTTGATACTGTAGTTAAATTCTACACAACTATCTAAATCTATGGACGCAAAGTTTGCTAAAAACCGACGTGTGGATCTCCGGATATGAATTAAACAAGTTTGAACATATTCTGAAAAGTTTAAAACGAAAATAGATCGGAGGCTGTCCAGGGATTGACACTTGGCGCCGCAGAATTGGCCCGTACCGGTTCGGTCGGATTACCGATCTAAGCCACAGGATTTAAGTATGAACGGGTGGACTAGATTTAGCAGTACCGATTCGGTAAGTGGTCTAATCCTAACCGCGAGATCTGGATCCAACGGCTGGAGAGGAAGAGAGGAAGGGCTCACCAGGGATGGTTCGTCGGCGAGGTGCTGGCGGCTCAGGAGATCACGGCGAGGCGGCTGCGGTGGTTCCTGGTGGCGATGGAGTTCACAACGGTGTTCAGCTGGAGATGGTGATCACGATGGTGTGCCGCGCGGAGATTCTTGCTTCCTGCATCGACAAAGGGAAACGACCGGAGTTAGCCGGTGTGTCGGCAACGTGTAGAGCGTCGATGGGCTTCGGCGTTGCAGAGGGATCTGGGCGATGGGGTTCTTACCAGGAGCTTCAGGAGGTTAAAGCGGAACTGGTGGCGAAGTTTGAGTGCTCGAGGAAGTCCGAGAGCGTGGGAATCCCTCGCCAGAGTTACGTCTAGCGGTTGCGAGATCCGGTCGAAGATGCGCCCGTTGTTCTGGTGAAAGAAGAAGGGTAAAAAGTTGTCAGGGGGTTGTGCCAGAACACAGTGAAGAAGTAGGGCTAGGAGGGAGATCGGGAGGGCTCGTGCCTTACTGTAAACCGGCGGCGCTCTCTGCAGATTGGTGGTGGCGCGGCGGCTTCTGTTTTCGAGCAGCCTGGCGGCGGTGGTCTAGGGTTTTGGAGGGGTACGAGTGCGGGCGGAGAGGGAGTTTATATGGACGTGGAAGCTTGGGCGAGGGGCAAGAAATCGTACCAAAACCGGAGAGGATTCGGCGGAGATTCTCCAGGGCTCGCCGTGTTTGTCCTGAATTTTTCGAATGGGATGACAAGTGGGCCCCTGCTGTCAGCGGCGAAAGGCTGGGGAGCTCGTACCGATTCGGGAAAAGGAGTAGACGGGCCATGGGCCGGAACCTAGCCTGGGCCGGAGTGCTGCCCCGCGGCCTTTCAACTATTTTCCTTTTTCTCTTTTCTTTTCTTTTCTATTTTTGCTTTGAAAATTGCTTGAAACTTGTAAAAACTTCTGATTTGAATTTAAGTCACATTTTGAAATTTGTAAAACTTTTATTCTGCTTTTTGAACATATAGGGAAGGTTTTGATTCAAGAGAACAAGGGAAGTAACTTGATAAAGTGCAAATGCAAGAAGAATGCTATGCATGATTTCATGTGAAACTTTATAAATTCTTTTTCCCAAAAATTGGGTGTTACAAGTCTAACCCCCTTAAGATGAATCTCGCCCTCAAGATTCACGTTGGCTAGCAAATAGGTGCGGATGGTCTTCTCGGAGTTCATCTTCTCATTCCCAAGTTGCTTCTTCTTCAGTATGGTGACTCCACTGAACTTTGCAAAACTTGATCGTCTTGGTACGAGTAACTCTTTCTGATGTCTCCAAGATTTTGATAGGTTTCTCGTCATACGTGAGATCACTTTCCAATTGAACTTCCTCCAATGGTATTGTTTCTCTTAGTGGGGTATCTGCCATCTCTGGATGACATTTCTTTAACTGACTCACATGAAACACATTATGTACTGTAGACAGAGATTCTGGCAGTTCTAGTTCATATGCTACTTCCCCTTTGCGAGCCAAAACCTTGAATGGCCCTACAAAGCGAGGTGCTAGCTTTCCTTTGACTCCAAATCTTTTTACTCCATGAAGTGGTGATACTCGGAGGTATGCTCTATCACCCACCTCATAGGTTACTTCCCTACGCTTCGAATCTGCGTAGCTCTTTTGTCTGGACTGGGCTATCTTGATCCTATCTCTGATCAAACAAACCTTTTCTTCGGCATCTTTTATTATGTCTGGCCCGAAAAAGCTTCGTTCACCAACACTACTCCAAAGTAATGGAGTAGTGCACTTTCTACCATATAGAGCTTCAAATGGTGCCATCTCAATACTAGCTTGATGGCTATTGTTATAAGAGAACTCTGCATATGGTAAGTTATCATCCCAGCTTGACCCATAGTCCAAGGCACAAGCTCTCAATATGTCTTCTAGAATTTGATTCACCCTTTCTATTTGACCATCAGTCTGAGGGTGAAATGATGTGCTGAACTCTAGTCTAGTGCCCAAGGATTCATGAAGTTGGCGCCAAAAGTGAGACGTGAATTGAGTACCTCTATCAGACACAATGCTCTTAGGTACTCTATGCAAACACACTATTCGGCTCATGTATATCTTGGCTAATTTGGCACTGGTATATGTGGTCTTCACGGGAATGAAGTGAGCCACTTTGGTTAAATGGTCAACTACAACCCAGATGGAGTCATAACCAGACTTACTCCTTGGTAAACCTGTGATGAAATCCATGCCAACATTATCCCACTTCCATTCTGGTATGGGCAATGGCTGCAATAATCCTGCTGGTTTCTGATGCTCTGCCTTAACTCTGTTGCATACATCACACAGGGCAATATATTCGGCGATATCCCTTTTCATATTGCTCCACCAGAATCTACCCTTCAAATCCATATACATCTTAGTGTTTCCAGGATGAATCAAATAGGGGGAATCATGTGCTTCTTGCATAATTAACTTTCTGAGTTCAGGGTCTTGCGGTATACAAACACGTTCCTCAAACCATACAATACCTTGGTCATCTTCGTGAAATCCCTTGGCTTTCCCTTTACTCATATTACTTTTTATTTCTTCTATCTCTTTATCTAGTTTCTAAGCTTCTTTGATCTTGTCCATCAATGTAGGCTGAACTTCAAAAGATGCTAGGAATCCTTCTAGCACAATTTCTAATCTGAGCTCCTTGAATTGTTTACACAAATCTTCAGGCAACTCTCCTGCTATGAGTCCATTTACATAACTCTTATGGCTCAAGGCGTCAGCTACAACATTAGCCTTTCCTGGATGGTATTGTAGACTCATATCATAATCTTTGATGAGCTCCAACCATCTCCTTTGTCTCATGTTCAGTTCCTTCTGGGTGAATATATACTTGAGACTTTTGTGATCGGTGAACACATCGCAATGCTTTCCCATCAAATAATATCTCCATACCTTTAGAGCATGAACAACTGATGCTAGCTCTAGGTCATGGGTGGGGTAATTTCTCTCATGATGCTTAAGCTGGCACGAGGCATAACTCACAACTTTTCCATTTTGCATTAGCACGCTGCCAAGTCCTTGACGAGAAGCGTCGTAGTAGACTTGGAAATCCTTCTGTATATCTGGCAGACTCAGGACAGGCGCACTTACTAGCCGTTTCTTCAATTCTCGAAAACTAGCTTCACATGAGTCAGTCCATTCAAATTTCTTGTCCTTCTTCAAAAGTTCAGTCATTGGCTTTGCTATCTTGGAGAAATTTTCAATGAACCTCCGATAGTACCCAGCAAGGCCTAAGAAACTCCGGATGTCTCCCGCATTTTTTGGTGACTCCCATTCGGTAACAGATGCTACCTTGCTTGGATCTACCGCGACTCCTTCCGCGGAAACAATGTGGCCAAGAAATCCTACCTTGTTTAGGCAGAATTCACACTTGCTGAATTTCGCATACAACTTATGCTCCCTGAGCTTTTCCATGATTAAGCGTAAGTGCTGCTCATGTTCTTTATCATCCTTGGAGTAAATCAGGATGTCATCAATGAACACCACAACAAATTTATCCAAGTATTCCATGAACACCTTGTTCATCATGGTCATGAAGTATGCCGGGGCATTTGTTAACCCAAAAGACATGACGGTATACTCATATAGACCGTATCTAGTGGTAAAAGCTGTTTTGGGTATGTCTTGTTCACGAATTTTCAGCTAGAAATACCCTGATCGAAGATCGATTTTGGAGAACACCTTTGCTCCTTTCAACTGATCGAACAGGTCGTTGATGTTGGGCAACGGGTACTTGTTCTTGATTGTCACTTCGTTCAGCGAACGGTAATCCACAACCAATCTCTTGCTAGAGTCTTTCTTCTCCACAAACAAAATAGGGGCTCCCCATGATGATGAACTCTGTTGGATGAAACCTTTGTCCAACTGTTCCTTGAGCTGCTTCTTCAATTCCTTTAACTCATCTATGTCCATCTTGTATAGCCTCTTTGCTATAGGTCCTGTTCCAGGCAGCAGGTCAATGATAAATTTGACATCCCTGTCTGGTGGCATTCCTGGCAACTCTTCTGGAAACACATCGGAGTATTCCTTTATGACTGGCACTTCATCCAGGCTAACCCCCTTAAGAGAATTAACCTTAGATCCCTTAAGCTCAAAGGTTGACTTGAAATGGATACGTTTCTTGTCAGGGGTTGTGAGAGTGACAATCTTTTTGCAACATCTATGACTCCTTCAAAGGCTGTCATCCAATCCATGCCTAGGATGACATCCAGACCATGAGATTCTAGAACTATAAGATGAGCGGGGAATTGATGTTTTCCGATTCCTAAGGTTGGGTCTCGGTACCCAAAAGCTGCTACTAATTCCCCTCCTAGAGAGCTTATGTTAATTGGTCTGTCTATAGTTTTGGTTGGTAAGTTATGTTTATTCACAAATGCTCTTGATATGAATGAATGAGATGCACCAGTATCAAATAGAACAAGTGCTGGATTATCATTGAGTAAATACGTACCATAGACAGCGTCAGGTTCATCATAGATTTCCTCCACATTGACATGGTTTACATGCCCCTTCTGAAATGGATTGGGCTTGTTCCCTTCATCCTTCTTCTGGGGGCATTCATTGGCATAATGCCCAGTCTTGTGGCATTTGTAGCATTCCACCTGACTAATGTCCCTCTTCTCGGGAACATTATTATTCCTGCCATTGTTGTGGCCATTAGTCCTGGTAGAGTTGTGGTTGTTGTGGTTCCTGTGGCCATTATGGTGGTGGCCGTTTCCCTTGTGGTGCTAGTGCCCATTTCCACCATTATGGTTGTGGTGGTTTCCTCCATTCTTGTGGGATCCAGAGCTTCCATGGTCACTGTGATAGCTTCGTTTGTGTGCAGGCTCTGGGTACTTGCTGACATGATGCTTCCTCTTTCTATTTTCAGACTGCTTTATCTTGCTCTCCAGAGTTATGGCTTGATCAAGCAGAGACTGAAAAGTTGGAGTGTAGGCAACAGATAGAGGGATAGACAGTTCATCATTCAGGCCCTCCAGGAACTTCTCCTTTCTCTTTGCATCGGTGTCAATGTCATCTGGTGCATAGCGGGACAGGTTGGTGAATTCATCAATATACTCAGACACACTGCGAAATTTCTGCCTGAGATCACGGAATTCCTTCTTCTTCAGTCCCATCACACCAGAGGAGATGTGTGTAGCCCGGAACCCTTCCTGGAATGAGTCCCATGTCACACCCTCAATGGGATGGGTGATCTGATAAGTATCCTACCAGCTTGCTGCTGGTCCTTCCAGAAGATGAGCTACAAACCTGACTTTTTCAGCGTCAGTGCAGCCAGTTGTCACCAAGTCTTTATTAACAGAATGGAGCCAATCCATGGCCTCCAGTGGTTCTGCAGCATGAGAGAACTTGGCGGGTTGAAGCCTCAGAAACCTTGCAAGCATGTCCACCTGAGGAGGAGGTGGGGGTGGAGGGTTGTTGTTGTTGTTGTTATTGTTGTTGTTGGCGTTGGCCAGAAACTGAGTCATGGCCTGCATGAGCTGAGCCTGGGCTTCCATCATTTGCTGCATCTGTTCCTCAGGAGCGCGACGAGGAGGCATCTGTTGGGTTTGGAAAATAGGTGAGTTTAGACTTAGAGATAGACTAAGGAATAAAGTTTCCTACCCATATGCATAAACAATCCATCAAAGAACACGAACACAACATGCAAAGGAGAACCTCAACCAAACAAGCAATAACAACTCGCAAATAGTTTTTAAGGTACACAAACGTTTAAGTCTTTAAAGGGATACAATAACTAATGCCATACCACAAGCGGTCACGGGCATAACACAAACTCAAAGATAAAGTGGTGGTGGTCTACTCTACTCCTCCATGATGACTTCCACCTCTTCAACATCAAGGCCATTCTCCTTGAGTAGCCTATTGTAGTCCTGTAGCTCTTCAGTTAGGTTGTCAACCTTCTCTTGAAGCTCCCTCTTGTCGGCGCGCAGCTTCTCGATCAAGTCGTGGTCCGCTTCAAGCTCGAAGTCATTGCACTCTAACTTCTGCTTCAGCTCTCTAACATCTTTGTTCCTAGCTTGGATCCTCTTCTCTTGGCTCTTCCGCTGCTTCTCTTGAGTCTCGAACTTCTCCTTCATCTCCTTGATCTTCTCCTCCTGCTCCAGGTGTTGCTTGTCCTTCTTGGCAAGTTGGGCACATAACTCATCATTCTTAAACATCTCGTTGTACCTCTCAATGTTGACGTCCCTGACAAGATACTCTAACTCAGCAAGGTGGATGCGCATGGGGTCTTGCCTGTCGTTAGGTAGCATGATGGCCATGCCATTCTGTAACATCCCACTTTTGGTGATCAAGAATTTGCACTTGCTTAGTATCTGTTAGGGTAAATTAAAACTTTTGTTAAGCATTGTGTTTGTTTTTCCATGAATGCATGATTTTATGTGTGGACTAGCTTGTGTGATTTCATGTCAATGCAAATTAAACCTTTCCTTTTGTCGTCTACAGTTTGGACTCAAGGGGGAGAAGGAAGCCCGAGGCCCTGCCAGTGTTTCACCTCTCCTCCCTCTACTCTTCGACCTGGAACCGCCCTCGACCCCCAGCCAATGATCACCACCTTCTCTGGAAACGTTCCACGACCCCACCCCGCAGAGGCACACTAGCAGCACCCCACGCTGCCCCGCCAGTAGCCATGGCCACCGTGGGCACCCTAGCTCGGCCAGCAAGCCACCGTCCACTCCACACCCTGTCACCTCGCCGCCAGAGCCCCCTCGACACCTAGAACCAATTCCCTGAAGTAGCTGCCCTCAATCCTGGCCGTTCATGTCGCACTACCCTTGCCAGATCGACGCCGCCGCGTAGCCCAGCGCGCGCAGAGCGCATCACCGTTCTCGTGCACGCCGACCCTCTCCAGCGCCTCTGATCACGCACACCTGCACGGCATCATGCTGCCAGCCCAACGCCACCCCCGCCTTGCCCTCGTGACAACCAGACCAACCCCGACACGCCCAAGTTTCGGCTCGACCAGACTGAACCTGACCCACCTCCGCGCGACACAGCCAGCCACCGACAACCACTGCTTGCTTCCTGCACTCAGTGCACGACGCCGCCCCGGAGAAACCGCCCAAAACGACCAATCGCTTCCGACGAAGCCCACCATAGACCGAGCTCACTCCTGCAAATAAAAGCCTGAGCCCTCTCTCGAAACCTCCCCGTTGTCCATTTGTTCCCACTCCCTCCCCTTCACCTGCAGAACTCCTCTCCCATGGAGCCGTTTCCTCTCTGGAGCTGTTGAAGCCCGAGGTCGCCGTTAGATCACCGGCCATTGGGGAGGGTTGCCGTCGATCCATGTCGCCATTCTACCCCCTCTCTAGCCCTCGATGCTCTATTCCATCCCCCAGACCTCACCCCGCGCTCTGTTTGCCTTGCAGAGTCCTGTAGGCGTCGCCATCATCGACCTTCACCGGAGCTCACCGAGAAGACCTCGACACCTCCGCAAGCACCCTAGCCTCTGCATGTATGTCCCCTGGCCAAGAACCCCCATCTGAGTCGCTCCGCCACTGATCTAGCCTCCGTCGACCACCGCAGCCCCCTCGGTAAGCTTGCATGCGCCCTAAACCCTAACTCTCCCACGACGCCCTCATGCATGCGTTATATCGCGAGGAAGAAAGGTCACGCACCGTCCGATCTGGATCGGACGGCGGCATAACGGTTCGGCCGCGCCAGGCCCGGGTAGGCCGCAGATCTGGGCCGGCCTAGCGAGCGTCCGCCGCACGGCCCGTGTTTCTTTTTTTTCAGCAAATTGATTTTTCTCTTTTTTTTCAAATCACTGCAAGATTCAAAAATGGGTAGAAAATATTCTGTGCAGCCAAAAATTGTAATTCAAATTTCTATGAAGTTCTTTTCTTGCAAGCTAACCCATTCTACTGCATGTGTGATTTTTAGGATCCTAATTAATATCCGAGGCTTATTATTGTTAGATCTATTCATTTTTAACTATTATCTGCTTATATGTTGCTCTATTTGTCAAAAATTGGTAAAACCAATTTTCACTATTAGGTTACTGTTTCTCTGATCTGTAGAAACTAGTTTTACTATTTTAGGAACTGTGTAATGCTTGCAGTAAGTATTTTGATGTTAATAATGTCCTGCAGTAATTGTTTTACTGTGCACAAAATAATTATTCTTTTGGAGTGATTCCACTTCTGGTGTGTTATGCATTTGATTAGCTTTCCAGATTGACCCTTGTTAGAATTTTTGGACTTATAGATTAATTTTAGGAATTATATTGCTATTCTAGTGATTCCTAGAATTAGTAAATTCTTACTAAATCACCTTTATAGTATTTTAGTGTGTTTCCAATTGTGTTGCTACTGAAATGTTATCAACCACCTGTAAGTGTGCTGATGCCATGTTTTGATATGCTTGATGCATGCAAGTGCTTGCTTGTGTTTGAATAATAACGTGTGACTAGAATTTGCTTGCTTTTATATTGGTGAGTAATTTCTTTTATAAAATAGGCATATGTTCAGGAATTCTAAACTTGTTTGTTTCTGGTACTCACATGTTTGAGTTGTGTGATGTTGTTGAATGAACTCCATGTATGCATGAATTGCTTATTGTATGTATGTTTCCCTTCTTTTCCGGCGATAGAATCAAACGACGATTGTGCCGAGGAGGGAAAGGTATTTGAGTATCAGGAGGAGGGTGACCAGGGACAAGCAAATCAAGGCAAGCTATCTACTTGACTCATATCTGCAACCCTATCACAGCACTCTGCATTATTCTACTATTACTCTTACATATGCATTGTTTTTCTTATATTGCTAATTATCTCTAGTTAGCAATAGTTGGTGACCTAGCTCCACGGGTCACATTGACACCATCCAAATGAGGATGACTCATTGACCACCTATCATTACCCCTGATTGTAGAGGCTCAATGATTAGCATCGAAGTCTTTGGGAAACACTTGTAGTGGAGCCAAAAACTCTAGGATGGGATAACTTCCGGAACTGGTTTTCGAAAATGTTTACAAAAACCTTGGAGTAGTACCTACTCCACTGAAATGTTTTCTAAATGGTTTTGGAACAAGTGGACACTTGGGTTATGGAGGAAAGGAGTTGGTGATTTTAGAAAAAGGCATCGGTGTTTCTTTGTAGTCGCTCGAAACAATTAAACAGTGCAACCACATTACCCGGTATGGGACGGGCTTAGTTTGAAGTCTATCTGCCTTAGTGCGGGGAGCCTCGCACTGTCACTACAAGAAATGTGTTGACTAGTGACGTTTTCATCATGACCCTAGAGAAAAGTGTCATAAAGTAGTGACGATTTTGTACCAGATCGTCATGGCCTAATTGGGGAGGCCACCAGCCCTAAAAATTACGACGATTTGAACCAGAAACATCATAACCCAGTGGGCACAAAATCGTCATAACCTATCTCATGCAGCTTCAAACCTTATCCGGAGCCGCTTACGACGAAAATAGATCATCATAATCGCTAATTTAAAATATATTTGAAATGGTTGGACTGCCACCTCAGCGGTTTTGCCAACGTGTCATCTATGTGTATATTTACGCCTATGTGTAATATCCACATGTCAATTTTTCTTATGTGGAGTGTAGGACCCATTTTTCTTACGTGGAGTGTAGGACCCATCCGTCATACACTTGAATTTCATTAGACCAACCTGACACATAGGTCCCACGCGTCGGTCCGAGCTGACACGCGGGTCCCACGCATCGGTCCGAGCTGACACGCGGGTCCCACGCGTCGGTCCGAGCTGACACGCGGGTCCCACGCGCCCGTCCAACCTGACATGCGGGTCCCACGCGCCCGGCCAAGCTGACATGCAGGTCCCACGCGTTGGTCCGACCTGACACGCGGGTCCCACGCGCCGGTCCGACCTGACACGCGGGTCCCACGCGTCGGTCCGACCTGACACGCAGGTCCCACGCGCCCGGCCGAGCTGACACGCGGGTCCTACGCGCCGGTCCGACCTGACACGCGGGTCCCACACGCCCAAGCGAGCTGACACATGGGTCCCACGCGCCGGTCCGACCTGACACGCGGGTCCCACGCGCCCAAGCGAGCTGACACACGGGTCCCACGCGCCCAAGCGAGCTGACACGTGGGTCCCACGCACCCAAGCGAGCTGACACGCGGGTCCCACGCCCTCGGCCGAGCTGACAAATGGGTCCCGCGCGCCGGGCCGAGCTGACACGTGGTGGCAAAATAAATTGCGTTGCGTCGCGGCTGGGGATCGAACCCGCGCCCTCCCAATCCTTCGTTGTTCCCTTGACCACCAAGGTAAACAACCCTTTGTGATACAAGCCCATGTTATGTCCTTTTATATTTAAGCTTTTCGTATCTTGGGCCTAGGCCGCTGTGGACAACTCTTGGGCCGCTATGGATAAAGGCTCTAGCTGATTTTTTTTCCACTTTCTCTTTCCATTTTTTTTAAGATTTTAACCTAAAAGATTTGAAGAAGATTCAAGACAAGACCAAATAAATTCAAAAAAACTTTGTAAATTATATTTATTACATATATAATAACATTAAATCTTTTTTCCACAAAACAAATTTAGAAAACAAAAATTAATCACTCGAATGCCATTATGGTGTATTTAAAATGGGGTCAAAATGGCAGGCATGATTCTTCTTAGCAAGGTGTTGAATCTTGCAAAACTCTTGATGGATCTCTGATAAAATAGATAATAATGTACCTAAAAATTATTTTTTGAAAAAAACTTGAGCAAACTATGAAGCACCTGTAGTTCAAATTTGACCCGCTTCCAGCTGAATCACCAAAATTTTGTCAATTTCTTATAGGGTGTCCAGAAAACTTTTTCCATGCAAACAAATGGTTAATTATGCATAAAATATGGTACAATATCATTTAAAATTTTATTGGTCCATTTTTTAAACTTATTTTTGGTAGATGCTTCACAAAATAACCCATTTTTAGCATTAAGAAAATGAAAAATGATTTTTTTGTGCAAAGAAAATTAAAACTCCCCAAAGCAAATTTGTTTGCCATACCAAGATGCACACATGTGCACAATATGGGGTTGTCTTAACAAACTATGCCACTATTATGGCCATAACTAGCTCATCTCGCTTGAAAGCCATGAAACTTTGTACGAGATAGCTCTTTTTGTGAACAATTTTTCAAAATGTTTTCAATATTCTAAGTCTGGAGGACCCCGGAATCCGGGTTGTCGCAAGTCATGGGCAACAGTGTAGTGGGCCCGCCAATAGGCTACCCGTCCGGAAGACACTTGGGTTTCTCCCGCCGTGGCACTGGAACTACGCTCGGCAGAGGTAGACGGCCAGGGTTTGCCGGGGATGTATACTCCATAGGGTAGGCACCCGTATTAAGGTGGATAGATGGACGGCTTTGATCGATTATCCAAACCCCGCATACTTGTGTATGACGGTCCGTGGTGGTATCCCGGCGGATTTATCGGTTGGTGTGGGTAAAGTGTACAACCTCTGCAGAGTGTAAAACTATTCGAATAGCCGCGTCCTCAGTCATGGACGGTTGTGGAGATCACTACATTGCCCAATGTCTGGTTTTGGTTTTATAAATGGTTTACTAGAAAAATGGAGTTTGTGCCGGACGGAGTACTTGGAGGGTACTGCCGTGGCACGGAGTTCGATCGGAGTACTTGGAGGGTACTGCCGATGTTTGGAGGTGGTCATGTTCAATTGACCATCGATCTAAACTTAAAAAGTAGTTTCCGCCTTCCCTAGAGATTTTACTAAATACTTCTAATAGTCTTCTTTAATAAGGATATAGAAATGTCGTGGGACATGCTATATCGACACGAAAAGTTAGTAGCACATAGGTTCTGAAAATCAAGCCAACCTTTACTACAGCCATATAGCATGTGAATAGATTTCCTCTCTTAGATGGTTTGCGAGTACAATTCCAAAATGTACTCACGGCTTTGTCCCTGGCTATTAACATGGCCAGACTTCGGAGATGACTACGATGAAGACGACAAGGAGTATGACGACGCCGGTGCGAATTAGGATTCGTTTCCTGGTCAGTCGCCTATAGGGTAGTAAGCCTGACTTGGTCCACTACGCTATGTGTATCCGCTGCTGTTATATTAGTGTGTCTGTTGAACTTGCCCGGTGAGGCGTGTGTATTCAGCCAAGCGGCTATGTAAGACTTACGACTTATTTATGTAATGGATGATGTATCTGTAATGCCAACTCTGTTATGTGGATTCACGACGGTCTCCTGGGATTGTGAATTGTATGCATAACGGGTACCCTCGGGTGGTAAGCCGGGGTCCCCACACATTCTCATCACGTCGGCCGAAGAGGTGGGAGTAGTGGTTCTGGAGCTCGGAGAAGTGACGTCCGCAGAGGTGTGCTATCATCTCTTGCATGAGGAGTTGGGCGCCTATCTTCTTGTTGGTGTGGAAGGTCTTGAGCTTGATAGTTTCAGTCTTCGGCTCTGTCTCGCGTCCTGGCTGCGTGATGTGGATGACCCAGATGCCCTTCTTGTGAAGCTTGGTCATCTCGCTCCCTCTGATGAACATGGTAGGTAGGGACAAGGTAGTGGTGATGTCGATGAGACGCTCTCCGAAGCTGTAGTTTTTCTTGAAGTTGCCGGTCTTGGTGATGTGGAAGGTTGACATCTTCACGTTGGAACATGGCAAGTTAGTAAGTTAAGGTAGAAGAAAAACTTAGAAAAAGTGCAGAAGAGTTAGAAGTCAACTATTTCTAAGTGTTAGCAACAAAACAACTCCTAAATTTTTCCTAAGTGTTTTCGTCCAATCCTAGGGTCACGAACCTAAGGGCAACACTTTGCTCTAATACCATCTGTAGCGTACCTGTGTTTTATTTGTGCTAGTCCCGGATCGACTGCTAGCACACACAGTTACAAGATGAAAATATCCAGAATACAAAGGTCTTTATTACAACGATTGATCCACAAATAACTTAGTCTTCTACAACTCAAGGGCACAAAGCCACAAATCTTATTACAACTCATGAAAACTACTAAGTAAATTAAATCTTCAAGTCTTCTTTCTTCATTGATCCGCAGGCAGACGTGTTGGACGAAGACTCGTGACTGTAGCGCAGTCCCCTTCAATCTTCATAGTAGCTACCTGCAACATTATACGTTGCAGCCATGGAGGGTCAATACTTTGAATGTATTGGCAATGTCACTTTGGTGGACTCAACGGCGCCTAAACGTATATGCACTTTGGCCAGATGGAGTTTAACTTAGCAAAAGCAAGCCTTTTTCCTATCTTTGTAAAACTCAAATTTTCCTTAGCAAAATTTTGTCCAGAAGGACCCTTTACTACCCATGTTCACCCATCAAATTTTAACTTAGAAAAATTGGGGTGAGGAGATTCTTGAACTGCTTCATTGTCATGTCACTCTGAATTGTCCGTAACCGGGGACACGGCTAAGTACTTAGGTCTAAACACTCTGCAGAGGTGGTGCACTTTTCCCACAGGACTTAGTTAACCCATTTTGCCATGAGACTCATTTTGCCTCAAATGGCCAGGTGAAAACTAAGACGAGGCCTTTCAGAAGCATTCCCTCAGACCAAACGGACGCGCTCCCAAAAACCACCCTTTGTCCGCCTGGCTTGAGTTCTTGCAGCTTAATTGACCAAGACAGAGCCCATATTGTCTTGTGGTTGCACTAGAAGCTTCACGACTTGAATGTCTCCAATCTCCGTTGCTCCTGGGTGGCCTTCCACAAGTGAGATACACCTGGTGGTTCAGAGGTTCGACGACATGACCCCAGGGAACCACTCAACACAATCCAAGCAAAGCCACATCCACCCAGGTGGTTCATTAACTTAGTTGTTTTCTTAGTTTTTGCAAAACCAGGTTTTCAACACTTAGCCAAAAATCATTGTGTAATCCCTTCCCACGACAAGAACAAAAGTAAAGTCCTATAGCAGCAGCAATTCTACTAGGAGATGCAAAACTAGCTAGCTTAGACAAACTTAGCACAAACTAGCAAGTAGAAAACATAAAAAAACACCTAATCATGCACCTTCTACTAGAAAAGCTACTAGACAAAACTTTCAGTAGGACAAGGGAAAACATGGTGACACTTGCCTTGATGAGGAGAAGAGTTGGTGCACTCATCACACAGACACTCATTGCACTCAGCACAATCTACACATGAAATTTAGCATCATAAGCACATAACCATCACAAAAACAAACATGAAAAGAAAACATGCATGCAAATGTGTTTTAAACACTTCAAGGACACTTAGCAAGTTTTCTGGTTGTTACTATATGCATGATGATATGAGCAAAATTTTAGAGTTATTATAAAGCTTATAACATCAACACACACAATTAGAGCAAATATACAAACTAAAATTACAAAAGTGATATAAAAGGTTCCGAAAAAGAACTTGGTCATGCTACAGTACTAAGATATAACAGAGGAACCTAGTCCAAAAGGATTTACTGCAAAAAGAATTTTATAGCTATTTTTAATAGTCAAAAAACAAGATTAAAGCTTGCAGCAATTTTCTATTTAAAAACATTACTATACACGCTTTTGATACTGTAGTTAAATTCTACACAACTTTTTGAATCTATGGACGCAAAGTTTGCTAAAAACCGACGTGTGGATCTCCAGATATGAATTAAACAAGTTTGAACATATTCTGAAAACTTTAAAACGAAAATAGATCGGAGGCTGTCTAGGGATCGACACTTGGCGCCATGGAATTGGCCCGTACTGGTTCGGTCGGATCGCCGATCTAAGCCACAGGATTTAAGTATGAACGGGTGGACCAAATTTAGCAGTACCGATTCGGTAAGTGGTCTAATCCTAACCGCGAGATCTGGATCCAACGGCTGGAGAGGAAGAGAGGAAGGGCTCACCGGGGATGGTTCGTCGGCGAGGTGCTGGCGGCTCAGGAGATCACGGCGAGGCGGCTGCGGTGGTTCCCGGTGATGATGGAGTTCACGACGGTGTTCAGCTGGAGATGGTGATCACGATGGTGTGCCGCGCAGAGATTCTTGCTTCCTGCATCGACAAAGGGAAACGATCGGAGTTAGCCGGCGCATCGGCAACGTGCAGAACGTCGATGGGCTTCGGCGTTGTAGAGGGATCTGGGCGATGGGGTTCTTACCAGGAGGTTCAGGAGGTTAAGGCAGAACTCGTGGCAAAGTTTGAGTGCTCGAGGAAGTCCGAGAGCGCGGGAATCCCTCGCCGGAGTTACATCTGGCGGTTGTGAGATCCGATCGAAGATGCGCCCGTCGTTCCGGTGAAAGAAGAAGGGCGAAAACTTGTCAGGGTGTTGCGCCAGAACACGGTGAAGAAGTAGGGCTAGGAGGGAGATCGGGAGGGCTCGTGCCTTACTGTAAACCGGCGGCGCTCTCTGCAGATTGGTGGCGGCACGGCAGCTTCTGTTTTTGAGCAGCCTGGCGGCGGTGGTCTAGGGTTTCGGAGGGGAACGAGTGTGGGCGGAGAGGGAGTTTATATGGATGTGGAAGCTTGGGCAAGGGGCAAGAAATCGTACCAGAACCAGAGAGGATTCGGCGGAGATTCTCCAGGGCTCGCCGTGTTCGTCCCAAATTTTTCGAACGGGATGACAACTGGGCCCCTGCTGTTAGTGGTGAAAGGCTGGGGAGCTCGTACCGATTTGGGAAAAGGAGTAGACGGGCCGTGGGCCGGAACCTAGCCTGGGCCGGAGTGCTGCCCCACGGCCTTTCAACTATTTTCCTTTTTCTCTTTTCTTTTCTTTTCTTTTCTGTTTTTGCTTTGAAAATTGCTTGAAACTTGTAAAAACTTCTGATTTGAATTTAAGTCACATTTTGAAATTTGTAAAACTTTTATTTTGCTTTTTGAACATATAGGGAAGGTTTTGATTCAAGAGAACAAGGGAAGTAACTTGATAAAGTGCAAATGCAAGAAGAATGCTATGCATGATATGATGCATGATTTCATGTGAAACTTTATAAATTCTTTTTCCCAAAAATTGGGATGTTACAACCGAGGACGCGGCTATTCGAATAGACTACACTCTGGAGAGGTTGTACACTTTACCCACACCATTCGATAAATCCGCCGGGATACCACCACAGACCGTCATACACAAGTATGCGGGGTTTGGATAATCGATTGAAGCCCTCCATCTATCTACCTTAGTACGGGTGCCTACCCTGTGGAGTTTACCTCCCCGGCACATCCCGGCAGTACCTCCTCCAGAGCGTAACTCTGGCGCCACGGCGGGAGAACCCAAGTGTCTTTCGGCGGCTCAGGATATGCCGTGATATGTGTTGACCTTCGTTTAGCATCAACCCGGATTCTGGGGTCCTGCAGACCCTTATATAGTTGTGAGGCTCCCCGCACTAAAGCAAATAAACTTCAAACTAAGCCCGCCCCATACTGGGTAATGTGGTTGCACGGGAGTAATTGGTTTGGCGAACACTTATACACAATGCCACTTTTCAGAAATCCACCAACTCCTACACCTCCCAAGTCCAACTCCATGTTTATAAAATCATTTGTAAACATCTCAATGGAGTAGCACCTACTCCAAGGTGTTCGAAAACATTTTCAAATTTTTTTCTACAGAGAGTATTCCCAATCCTAGAGTTTTTGGCTCCACTACAAGTTTTCCCAAAGACTTTGATGCTAACCATCAAGTCTCTACTTTCCGGGGTATTGAGTAGGTGTCAAAGGTGTCATCTTTAAAGATGATATCAAGTCGACTCGTGGAGCTAAGTCGCCAACTATTGCTATATAAGGGGAATAGCAATATAAGAAAACAATGCATAGTAATGAAGGCAAGAGTAGAACAATGCATAGTGACTTATTAGGATTCAGATATGCAACAAGTAGATGGCTTGCCTTAATAGCTTGTCCCTGGTCTTCTTCTTCTTGATACTCATAGATTTCCCCCTCCTCGGTACACTCCTCGTTCGATTCTATCACCGGAAAATAATAGCACACAATCAATATACATGCATACATGAGCCACAAACATTTCATTCACTCAATACCACACAAGCAACGAGTATCAGAAACAAACAAGTTTAGAAAACAAAATCAAGGTTTTAAAGATTTTAGTTATTAAGTCAATCCTATTAGAACTAGGGTTTTTCAAACATAGCAAGCACCACACCACTTCACCTCAAACAAGCATGCAGGTGGTCACATAGGTCAAATATAATATTAAGCATACTTGCAGATAAGCAACAAGTTTCTGAACCAAGATTTCATCTTATAAAAGTAAAGCCACTTTATTAATAGGGAAAACAATTTCTAATAGTAAATAACCCTATACTCAACACAAACATCAAGCAGGCATAAAACTTGATCAAAACATGTCAAACAGCATAGCATCAGATAGCTAATACAATTACAAATCCAACCCAATTGGAATCAATCCAAAATAATGTAGGGTTGGGTTAAAATGAATTTCCCAATCACTCTCATCACTAGAAAGGAAACTTAATTCCCTAAAACTTTCTGTAGTTCCTAAAATTCTACCAGGGGCCAAATTAGAAAGCTACTGAAATGCATAACACACCAGAGGTGGAATCACCCCAAAATCTTATTTATATAAGGCACAATAAATAAAATAAAGCTAATTTCTGTTAACACCAAAATAATTACTGCAGAGAAAATGAAAACCCTAAAATAGCAAAACAAGTTTATTACGTCTCACAGTACAACATGGCATCACTAAAAATTGAAGTCACTCACTTTCAAATTATAAAACTTCAGATTTGGGTTTTTGAGTGAAAAACAACTAGATCTACTCAATTTAAAATACAAGTAAATCTACACTGATTCAAAAGATATGCATGTAGTACCACTGGATAGGTATTGAAATAAGGAGTTCACAAAAATTTGAATCATCCTTTTTGGGTTCATAATTATTTTTCTATGAATTTTCAAAGTTGCAGGATGGTTCAAGTTAGATTAACAGATTTCACTAAAACAAACACGACTAGGCCAGAATTGAAACAGACCGGGCCAGTAGCATTGGGCTGGCCCAGATCCACCCAGCGGAGTGTGGGATCTGGCGCCAAACCACCCTGACAAGCGAGGCCCGCTGGTCAGCCGCACCAGCTGGCCGAAGTGGTACAGAGCAAGGCGGGCCGTCGGATTAAGTCAGAATCAACGGCCGACAGCTGTCTTCTTCCTCTAGACGCGGGGGCATGAGGCGAAACCCTAGCTAGGGCAGGCAGGCATAGGGCCTCACCTAGGGACCTCCTCCGGCGACGAGGGTGCTCTGGGCTGATGCGGCGGACGACGACGATGTCGGCGAGGGGCGGCAGCAGCGGATTCGCCTTGGGGATGATGATCTGCATGACGGCAGTGAGGAGGACCTCGTTGGTGCTTCCAGGGGTCAATGAACCAGTGTCCCTAGGTCAAGAAGAAGATTGGGTTAGGTAGCTATTACAGAGGGGAGTACAGGCTTGCAGAGAGACATGTCAGAGATGGTCCAGGTCGGCGGCATTCTTCTCTTCTTTACCGCATAACAAAATTAGGGCTTCTCCTCTGGTACAGAGCAAGGGGGAGGTCCTGGTGCTCGGGGATGGTGATATGGTGGTAGGGGAACTGAATGGGAGTGATACCGAAGGCAGAGAGGGGCTGGAGCCTTATATTACAGAGAGGGGAGGGAGATAGGAGGGTTAGGTCGGTTTGGCAAGGTGGGGCTCATGGGGAGGCTCTAGTTGGGGGACAGGGGTGGTGTAGAGTGTGAGAGGGGCCCAGGAGGTGTCTTGCTCGACCAGAAACTAGGGTGTGAGGCTCTAGCACTTTATTTAATTGATATACACTTTGGTGACATGGATCCTATGTCTCCTTCTTCCAAACACTATAGGACCAAGGATAGAGGGGGATGCTATAGTACAGGCCGACCAGAGGGTGAGGGAAGTGCTAGACTAGTCAATGGGAGGCTTTGGTGGAGTTTCAAATGACTTTGCTTAATAGGGTGATCATGGTGATGGATACATGCATGCATAATCAAGTTTGGGTTTATGAACTTGATTCCAAATCCTTTCAAGCAAGGGCACGCAAGGATGGGTCAGGGAGATGAATATGAGGTGGTGAATATTACATTTAAATTTAAGATTTAAAAGGGAAGGGTTGGAGTAGGTAAAGGGAGTGTGCCAAATTTTGGTTGGTAAGCTTTTCAAGATTTTGAGAATAGAGGGAGAGGATTTTGAGGTCGATGAGTCCTAATAGTATTCTAAGGTTTTACAAGTCTCCCTCAAATTTATCTGATAAGATAGGGTGCAAGAATAGCTTGGGCCATTCCCATGCATTTCTAGTTAGTAAGGAAAACATAACTAGAAAATATTCTTATAGAAACTATTATCTTGAAGGATGAAGGGGTGATAAGGAGAAATATTAACATTGCTAATGTTATTTAACAAGGAGTTGGATTTGTGGAGAGAGTTGATGATGGATGTTGGCAAGTGACCAAGAGGATTAAAGGAAAAATAAAATGGGTGCAAACATTTTTGATTAGGGTTCAAAACAAGGTTACATAAATAGGTAGCATGCTTCAAAATGCACCAACAAGTGCATAGATAGTTAGAGCACATCAAAAGGAAGAGGAATAGGCCATAGGATGGTCTCTGAACAATTTATTTCAAAATTTAAAAGTGGGAGCTGATACATCTCAAACGTATCTATAATTTTTGATGCTCCATGCTTGTTTTTACACCATTTGCCTTGTGCTTCGTTACACTTCGTGGCACTTTTATGCATTTTCCAGAACTAACCTATTAACAAGTCGCCACAGTGCCAGTTCCCTCTTTTCTGTTGTTTTTGTGTTTCAGAAAAGCTACACAGGAAATATTCTCAGAATTGGACAAAACAAGTTCTAGAAGTTTTATTTTACCCGGAAGCTTCCAGAGATCCCAAGAGGAGTAGGAGAGGAGCCACAGGCCAGGCTCACACATGGGTGGTGCGGCCCAGGCCCTGGCCGCACCACCATGGTGTGAGGGATCCTGGGCCCTCCCCTGACGATGCCCCTTCGCCTATAAGAAGCCTCGGGATGGAAAACCCTAAAGGATTCGGCAATTTTCTAGAAACAGTTCCGTAGCTCCGCCGCCGCCGTCGACGAATTTTGGGGGACAGAAGTCTCTATTCCGGCACCCTGCCGGGATGGGGAAGTGCCCCCGGAGCCATCTCCATCGCCGTCTCCGCCATCTCCATCGACCTCACCACCATCTCCATCGGTCTCCATCGCCGACTCCGCCGTCTCCATCGACCTCACCGCCATCTCCATCAACCTTGATGTCTCCTATGATGAGGAGGGAGTAGTTCATCCCTGGGGCTGAGGGCTCTACCGATAGCTATGTGGTTCACCTGTCTCTCCCATGATGTGATCTTTATGTGATCGTGAGCTTTGTATCATGTTGAACAAGTAGATGTTATTATTCAGATATTATGTGTACTCTAATGGTAATTATTAAAGTAATCTATTCCTCCTGCCATGGTGTAACGGTGATAGTGCGTGCATCATGGTGGTACTTGGTCTAGGCTATGATTGTGATCTCTTGTGGATTATGAGAATAATTATTACTATGATAGTATTGAAGTGATCTATTCCTCCTTTCATGGTGTAATGTTGACAGTGTGTGCACCGTGTTAGTACTTGGTCTAAGTTGCAATGATATCTATCTTGAGTTGTGCTTTGATTTGGATATCTCTATGAGTGGTGTTTATCAAGTACTTGATGAACTTTAAGGGGTGCTTCTGTAGCCACTACACAATGATTAGTGTTATTCAATAGGAGAGTAATTCAGAGTACCATAGTGGAGAGAAGTTATTTATTTGTTCAATCATGTTATATTGTTGGGAGTGTGTCCACTAGTGAAAGTATGATCCCTAGGCCTTGTTTCCAAGCTTTGCACACCGTTTACTTGCTATTTTGTTACTTGTTTGCTCACAGCGATATTTATTTCACATCACGTTTGCTACTTATAATCATCTATACCACTTGTATTTCACTATCTCTTCGCCGAACTAGTGCACCTATACATCTGACAAGTGTATTGGGTGTGTTGGGGACACAAGAGAATTTCTGTATCGTAATTGCAGGGTTGCTTGAGAGGGATAGCTTTGACCTCTTCCTCCCTGAGTTCGATAAACCTTGGGTGATCCACTTAAGGGAAACTTGCTGCTGCTCTACAAACCTCTACACTTGGAGGCCCAACACTGTCTACAAGGACAGAAGCGTGTGTAGACATCAAGCTCTTTTCTGGCGCCGTTGCCAAGGAGGTAAGGTAAAAGGTACTCACATCCTCCTATGTGAGTGCTCAGGGTTATTTCCTTTAGATTCTGCAATTACATCTTTTTGTTTCTTGTTTTTATTTTCACTGATTAGGCTTAATGGAAAACAAAGAGTTCTTTAGTCTTTTTCCTGATTTTAGATTTGAAGAGAAAATTGAAAATCCTTTGGAGCTTATTTCGCATAGCAATGTTATTAGTACGAATGCTTTGAATACCGTTAATACTAATGCTATAGAAAAGTCTAAGCTTGGGGAAGCTGGTTTTGTTAAGTATGATATTTTTAGTCCCCCAGCTTTAGTGGAGAAGGTTTGTTCTGATAATATTTTATCTCCCATATGTGATGTTTCTAGTGATTCTTGTGCTCCTCATCCTTTTAAAATACCTAAGAAGATTGTTGAATGTGTTAGGGATAACTGCTATTTGGGAGATGGAACTGTCCATCCTGGTGACCATTTGCTTTTTATACATGAATTATGCGAGTTGTTCCAGTGTGCAGGTATTTCAATGAACCAAGTTAAGAATAAGCTATTCTCTTTATCACTGAAAGGCAGAGCTGAGGAATGGTATCGGCTACTTGAAGATAGTCCATCTATTGCATGGGAGGAAATGGTGCCTCTCTTTTATTCCAAGTTTTATCCTCCAAGTGAAATTCATAAAGATCATAATCAGATATATAACTTTTGGCCTCATGAGGGAGAAAGCATTGCCCAAGCGTGGGGAAGATTGAAGTTACTAATGCATAAATGTCCTATTCATGATCTTCCCCGTAATATTGTTATTAATAATTTTTATGCAAGGCTTTCAGGATATTACAAGGATTATCTAGATGCATGCTTTGATGGGTCTTTCACAAGCAAGGATGTTGACACCAAGTGGGATCTGCTTGAAACAATTCAAAACAATATTGAAGGTTGGGATAGCGACAAAGGTAAAGGATCAGGTATGAATTACGAGTTTGATTGCATTAAGTCTTTCGCTGAAACTACTAATTTTCAAGAGCTTAGTGCTAAATATGGTCTTGATCCTCAAATTATGATTGATTGCTTTAAAGCCTTTGCTTCCCATATGAATGTTCCTAAAGGAAATGGGGACGTGTATCATGAACCTTTTAAGGACACTCGCGTAGAAAATGATATTGTTGTTGATGATTCCAATAAACATGCTCAAACTTCTAAAAGTCCTATTTCTTATAAGCATGTTAATTTTTGTGGAGTACATAGACCTTGTGAACAGAGTTACAACAAGGAAGATTATTGTGTCCACCATGGAAATGAAGAAACCCGAATGTGGTACAAGGATATAGGCGAGATCGGTAAGAAGGTTTGTGAGCTTTATCCTTTTCTTTGTAAACATTGCGATGACATAGGTCATTTTAATTTCCAATGCTCAAGACCTAATAGTTACTCTTCTAGTACCCTAAGTTTGTATTGTGATGACAAGATTACTCCTAATCAGCATGATGAGCTCACTTTGTTCTTGGCGTGTGAAGAGATATCTAGAAAGATTGCTTTGATAGATATGAATGATGTTGATATTAATAGCACCCTTCATGGTTGTCGTCTCTATTGTGCTAAAGATTGCCTTGCAAATACTTACATACAAAATCTTATAAAACTTAAAATTTTGCCAAGCTATGATAGGACAGATAAATGTTTTTATCTTATTAATAGAGAGGAGGAATCCTCCAAAATTTCTTCTATTGTTTCTGTCAGCAAACCAGATTATGTGGAGAAGATGCCTTTCCCTCCTAAAGAATATGTGGAGAAGATGCCCTTCAAGTCTCTACCTCCTAAAGGAGAGAGTAAAAAGAGTAAGAAGAAGAAGAAGAAGAAGAGGAGTAAAAGGCGAGAGGACACGGTATCTTCCCCTAAGCGTTATGATCCTGCTATTGATTATGATAATTCTGATTGGGATGATGTTCCTGTGCCTATTACTTATGTTAGTGATCATGATTGGGAAAATCACTCTACTTTTGATATTGAAAATATTTTTGGTACCAATTCTAAGGTTAATAATTGTTGTACCATTAGTGCTATCCATGTTCCTTCTTATGATGATATGTTTGATGAGTATGCTTTGCGACATAGTAGTTCTCTAGCTTGTGATGATGGGCATAATATTTTCAGTTCACCTACTTTTGAGGAGAAAATTAGTTATGATTACAATATGCCTCCTGTCTTTGATGATTATGGTGATGAGAATAATTATTCTATTGAATCAGCTCCTACTACTATTGTTCATGTGGGGAGTATTAATCCTTTTAAGCATGTGGCTCATGATAGAGATGCTTTACATGATAGTTATATTGTTAATTCTATTCATGATGCTACTAAAAGTTATTTTGAGAGAGGGAAACATGGTTTGATGGATCTCAACAATATTGAATTTCCCCTCTTTATGTTGCATTTCTTGAAGTTGTACTTGTTTTGCCTTCCTATGCTTTTTGCTTTGCGCTTTCTTGACTTGTCTCTTTATAAGACTATTTTTCATAGGAAGTGGTTTAGATTTAAATATGTTCCATACTTGCTTTTTGATGCTCTCTATTGCTTCAAGTTCCTATATGGCGCCTTTGCCTCAAGCAATTATATGGCGCCCACATGAGCATCTTTGTAAATTACTGCGCCTAGCTCAAAGGCGTTAAAGAAAAGCACTCTTGGGAGATAACCCATTGATTATTTTTCAGTACTTTTTCTTCTATTTGAGTCTTGGAAGTCATTACTACTGTAATGACCTCTCCTTATCCTTTTTATTTCGTTTTTGTGCCAAGAGAAGCCTCTAATTTGAGTGAGGTAAAGATTTGGGGATGTTGCTGTCCTGAAACAGTTTTTGGTGCTGCACCGTAAAAATTCGTGAAAATTCTCTGTATATATTTTGGACCTCCGATTTCTTGTGAATATGCCCCAGGTTATATCCAAACTTTCATTAGTTGAACACTTTTTGATTTGAGCAACAGAAAAGCCCTCAAAAATTCGATCTTTGTCAGTTGTTCTGTTTTGACAGATTTCTGCCAATATTTGTGTTTGCCGCTTTATTGCTTTCTTTTGAGTTCTTTTGATCATGGAACTTTTGGGGAAGTTGCTACAGTAGTATATGCTATATATGTGGTGGTTTTGTGTTGAAATCTAAACTGAAAAGGGTTGATTCATTACTATGCTTACACTAATGTTGCTAATAGAATTGTGTTTAGTTTTGTATGAAGGAAGTTTTCAAGTGTAGGGATTGGAGAATGATGAGATGAGTTGAAGAATGGACAAAATCTCAAGCTTGGGGATGCCCATGCATCACCCCAAGAAATATCCAAGAAGTACAAGCGTCAAAGCTTGGGGATGCCCCCGAGGCACCCCTTCTTCATCGGCAAAAATCAGGTCACCTTTCAAGACACTATATTTTTATTGCTTCATGCACTATGTGTTTTTCTTGGAGAGTCAGTTGTTTTAGTTTTCTTAGTTAGTTTAGTTTTGTTTGCTGCAATAAATGGTTAGATCACATCATGTTTATTTTGGAGGAGATGAACTCGCTTTTCATTTGCCAAGAACACTCTAGTTTTCACTCTTATCGTTCAATGAGTGTTCTCTTTTTCTGCTACTGCGTTTAGCTTTCGATTTTCACCTTGATTTGCATTAAGATCTTCTTATATTTATTTATCAAGGTGTATTTTTGCCTCTGGACCTTGTTGGTTTTCCTCAAAAGAGTTGGATTTAAAAAATTGTGAATGGTGTTGGAAAAGAGAAAAAGCTTTATGCAAAAAAAGTGGTACAAGAAGGAGCTTGTGTAGACTGTGGGCTAGGCTTTTGCATGTCGTGCTTGATGTCTTTTTGATAGTATGCTTAGTGGTTTTGCTGTAGCATGACTTGTCTCAAATAATTGAGATTGCTTAATGAGCCTTTGAAAAAATCATGCGCTGTTTTTATTATTTGGAAGCATTATTTTGGTTTTCTCCTTTGATGCTTTATTTGGGTTGACTTGGCGCATGCTCACACATGTTAGACTCATACAAAGTTGCCATTGCCTCTATGATCATTTAGTTTTTGACTTTTGATGCCATCTTATGCTACTTTTAATGTCGCTTTGTCGCTATGCATGATTATGGCCGTTATTGCTCTCTTAGTTGGTCGCTCCCAGTCTTTTGCTAGCCTTCATTTTGTACTGAGTATGAGCTCTACTCGTGCATCCAACTCCTAAAAACCAAGTTTGCCATTGTGTCCACTATAAATTCCTATGCATGGTATTTGTAACCCATTCCAAGTAAATTTTCATGTGCTACCTTTCAAAAAACCTTCAAAACACTTCTCATTTTATGACACTATTTTTAGCTCATGGGGACATAGTGGTCGGATTTGCTATCTTCCATATTGCTTATTCTAAAAAGAAAAAAAAGGAAAAAAGAAAAAGAAAAAGGCACTCCTCCATGGAATGTGAATGTTGGTGGGCACCCGATGGAATCGGTTAGCCATGGTTTGAGAAAGGAAAAAAGGTGGGGAGTAATGCCAAGCTTTATAAAAAGAGCACAAAAGTGCAAATCTCTCTCAAAAACTTGCTTCATTTTTGTATGGAAGATAGTAAGAACCCCATTACTAGTCATTGACAAAAGAAACCACCTCTCAAAACCAATTTTTATCTCTCTACTTTACAAATGAAAAGCTCTAGCACATGTTTAATCACTGCTTCCCTCTGCGAAGGGCCTTTCTTTTACTTTTATGTTGAGTCACCACCTTCTTTCTTTATGCACCATTAAGAGAGCATAGTTGTCATTCTTAGTGTGATATGCATTGTCCAAAAGTTCATTGATTGATTCATGACTATGGTTTCACTTGTTCTTAAATTATTTGTATCTAGTCGCCCTCTTAAACTTGAAGGTGTCCTATGCATTTATGTTTTGCTCTCTTTGAAGGACAAGCTGAAAACCATTTGTATGTTTTTCCTTATGATTTGAACACATGTTTGACTTTCATTGTTTCATTTTCATAATCTTTTGTTTGTGTTCATTTGCATGTTTACAACATGGTTGCTAAGTTCTTATTGTCAAGATTATATCTTCATGCCCATGTTTTAAGTTCTTATGATCCCAGCTCACAAATGCTTACATATATGATCAAGATTGTGTAGGTGCATGTCACCTCAAAAATTATCTCTTTTGTTATCACTTACCTACTCGAGGATGAGCAGGAGTTAAGCTTGAGGATGCTGATACGTCTCAAACGTATCTATAATTTTTGATGCTCCATGCTTGTTTTTACACCATTTGCCTTGTGTTTCGTTACACTTCGTGGCACTTTTATGCATTTTCTGGAACTAACCTATTAACAAGTCGCCACAGTGCCAGTTCCCTATTTTCTGCTATTTTTGTGTTTCAGAAAAGCTACACAGGAAATATTCTCGGAATTGGATGAAACAAGTTCCAGAAGTCTTATTTTACCCAGAAGCTTCCAGAGATCCGAAGAGGAGTAGGAGAGGGGCCACAGGCCAGGCTCACACATGGGTGGCACGGCCCAGGCCCTAGCCGCGCCACCATGGTGTGAGGGAGCCTGGGCCCTCCCCTGACGATGCCCCTTCGCCTATAAGTAGCCTCGGGACAGAAAACCCTAAAGGATTCGGCAATTTTCCAGAAACAGTTCCGTAGCTCTGCCACCACCGTCGACGAATTTTGGGGGACAGAAGTCTCTATCGGTCTCCATTGCCGTCTTTGCCATCTCCATCGACCTCACCGCCATCTCCATCGGTCTCTGATGACCCACAAGTATAGGGGATCGCAACAGTCTTCGAGGGAAGTATTACCCAAATTTATTGATTCGACACAAGGGGAGCCAAAGAATATATGCAAGCCTTAACAGATGAGTTGTCAATTCAGCTGCACCTGGAAACAGTCTTACTCACAGCGGTTTATCAGTAGCAACAGTTTTATAGCAGTGACAGTAGGAAAACAGTAACAGCAGTAGTAAAATAGCAGCAGTAGAAGTAACGGTTGTAAATAGTAGGAACAAATACTGTAGGCATAGGGATGGATAACGGGCGTTGCATGGATAAGATAATTCATGAAATCAATGAGATATGGGCATTGCAGATAAATAATGATAAAGCATCCTAGTACAAACAATCATAGGCATGTGTTCCGTATATAGTCGTACGTGCTCACAAGGAGAAACTTGCACGACATCTTTTGTCCTACCAGCCTGTTGCAGCAGGGCCTCAAGGGAAACTACTGGTAATTAAGGTACTCCTTTTAATAAAGTACCGGAGCAAAGCATTAGCACTCAGTGAACACATGTGATCCTCACATCATAGCCATCCCCTCCGGTTATCCCAATTTCTGTCACTTTGGGGCCTCGGGTTCCGGACAACAATATGTGTATACAACTTGTAGGTAAGACCATAAACAACAAGTATCATCATAGAAATAATAACATGTTCAGATCTGAAATCATGGCACTCGGGCTCAAAGTGACAAGCATTAAGCACAACAAGTTGCAACAATGTCGTAGGCACTAAATAAAGATACTAGGCACTATGCCCTATCAATCTCATATCAAATTACATGAACAATCTCATCCAATCCCTGCCATCCCCTCACCTACAGCGGGGGAATTACTCACACATGGATGGGGGAGTCATGGATGGTCGATGGAGGAGCGTCGGTGGTGATGGTGATGAAGATCTCCTCCGAATCCCCGTCCCAGCAGGGTGCCAGAACGGAGTTTCTGGTTCCGAATCGCGGTTTCTGATGGCGGCGGCGCAGCGGAAGTCTATCTGGGAAAAATGCCGTCTCCCCGATCGTAAGTCGTCAGGAGGTATATGTACGCGAGAGAGGAGGTCGAGAGGAGGCCTGGGGCCACCTCACACAGGGGTGGCGCGGCCAGGGGCTAGGCCGCGCCACCTACGTGTGATGGCCCCTCGAGCCTCTTCTCCCTCCTGTCTTCTGGCTCCGTGGGTCTTTCGGTGAAATAGAATTTTCCATGATTTTTCCCGAATTTTTACTGAAAGTTGGATTTCTGCACAAAAACGAGACACCAGAGCAATTCTGCTGAAAACAGCGTCAGTCCGTGTTAGTTGTATTCAAAACACACAAATTAGAGGAGAAACAATAGCAAAAGTGTTCGGGAAAGTAGATATGTTTTGGACGTATCAACTCCCCCCAAGCTTAGCTATTTGCTTGTCCTCAAGCAATTCAGTTAACAACTGAGAGCGATAAAAGAAACTTTCACGAACACATTTGCTCATATGATGTATATATACTAACTATGTAATCAAGTACTCAGGCAATTCATAATAAGAAATATGCAACTAATGTCACCTCATAGTCAAGCAAGCTATGAAAGAGTGCCAATGCACTAATAACAAGTAACAAGTGCATGAGAAGCTACAAGATTGTAATATGCATAAATGATATGAAAGAATGGTATCCCACTTGCCTTTATTTGTAGAGCAAAACATAAATGCTGAGGCACCTCTGAAGTCCAAGGGAAGACTAGAAGTAGAAATATCAAAGATACAAGCATCATAGTTATACCACAATTAACTGTGTTCTGGGACAAGCACATTACACTAAGAATAACAGCTATGCTCTCAAGAAGTGCTTAAAAGTTAGAAGATGGTGACTCAACATAAAAGTAAACGAATGGCCCTTCGCAGAGGGAAGCAGTGATTTAACATGTGCTAGAGCTTTTCATTTGTAAAACAGAGATAAAAATTTCTTTTGAGAGGTGGTTGTTCTATGTCAACGACTAGCAATGGGGACTTACTATCTTCCATAATAAACAAGTGAGAGCGGTTTCGAGTTCTTTGAAATTTAGCACATTGGTGCTCTTTTATAAAGCTTTGGCACTCCTCCCCACCTTTTTCCTTTCTCAAACCATGGCTAACCGATTCCATCGGGTGCCCACCAACTTTCACAATCCTTTGGAGGAGTGCCTTTTTTCTTTTAGAATTAAAATTATAATGGTCTGACCAGCTCCCTTGCAAAATTAATGATGAGCAGATGAAGCTGCCTAGTCGAGGGGTACTTAATTTAATATGGAAGATAGCAATTCCGACCACTACGTCCCCATGAGCTAAAAACAGTGGCACAAAATGAGAAGTAGTTGAAAGTTTTGAAAGGTAGCACATGAAAATTTACTTTGGAATGGCTTACAAATACCATGCATAGGAATTTATAGTGGACTCTTTGGAAGACTTGGTTTTTGGTGATTGGATGCACGAGTAGAGTTCATACTCAGTACAAGTGAAGGCTAGCAAAAGACTGGGAAGCGACAATTGAGAGAGCAATAACTATCATAATCATGCTTGCGACAAAACAAAATTAATATAGGCATAAAAATGATACAAGAACTCTGAGGCAAATTAGATCATCGAGGCTTAATTGACTTTTTGTTCAGTCATATGCATGCTTTAGCATGTGCCAAGTCGATTCAAATGGAGCTTCCAGAGGTGGATACCATAAAATCATACCATACTATGAATAAAACAATGCATGCAAGCGTCTACATGACATACTACAGGCTAATAGTAGATTGAAACTAATCATATGAAAGCAAGAACTACAAAGCATCCATTAGGTGACATATACCTTACATGAACTGACTAAGCATGTCCACATAGATGAGTATATGTACAAAAATGAAAACAAATAGAGTTCATACCAGCCTCTTACCACATCTCGGATTGTCATATGTCGTCATTATTGCTCTTCACTTGTGTGGCTTGAATGATATAAAGTGAATACCAAGCTCCAATGGAGTAACGGGAGACTGAACTCTGCAACAAACTTTACAAAACCAAAGAAGAAGAACAAATATTTTTGGAGTTTTCGATTTTTGAAGGCAAAAGCGGAAGGAAATAGCAAACAAAGCAAAATATTTTTGGGTTTTTCAAGTAGCAAACTGAAAATAGCAAGTAAAGCAAACCAAAGGTGAAAAACTAAAGAACCAAATAGAGAGAAACAACAGAAATATTTTTGGTCTTTTTGTGTTTTGGAAGCAATGAAAACAAGAACTGGAACAGTAAAGAAAGCGAAACATGAATATACAAAGGACCGACAGAATATAATATGTAGATGAGTGAATCGTCGGCGTACCTCCCCCCAAGCTTAGGCTTTTGGCCTAAGTGGAGATCAATGCCGGCTCGTGTAGGTGCTCCAAGCCGGTGGGTCATCATAGGCGTAATCGTACCCTGGTTCCCGCGAAGATGAAGCTGACGGCGCATAATCATAATAAGGCTGCGCATATGGGAAATTCATGGTGTTGGAGGGTTGTCCCGACTCCTCGGTGCCCTCCTCATTGCGCACATGCGGTGGGTGTTCCGCCACGTACGCATCAAGCTCATCTTCAGTAAGCGACCATCCATTCCTGCGATCAAGGTTAAACAAAAGAGGTGCAGGCAAACGGATTGATCGTTCAGTCTTTACTACCTTCCAGGTAGTCTTCTTGAAAAAGGTTAGCTCAAATGTTAAATTAATCAAACTGGCAGGAGGAGAAATAAACTTATGTTGAACCATAGCATCAAGACCAAGTTTCTCTTCAGGGAATGGCAAATCTAGAAAATGAGGTATCACACCATGAAAAGCTAACAGGCGCGAAGCAATAAGCCCTCCACAGATTCCCCCTTTTTCGCGGTTAATATCTAGATGGCAAGCTATTAAGGCACCCAAATTGTAAGTTCTATCACGCCTTAAAGCAGCGGCAATAAAAGCTAAATCATGGAGAGACAACTTACTTGCAGACTTCCTAGCAAGAACACATATGGTAATGAAGAAGGCAAAATATCGGATGGATGGAAAATGAATGTTTCGAATTTTACCACCTTCTCATGTGAAGCTTCTTCCTTGACAAATCTCTTCATATAACTCCAACAGCTGCCTAGGCTGACCTCTTATCTTCTCGAGCGATCCCCACTGTGGCACTCTAATAGCTATACAGAAAACATCAAGAGGCAAATCCACAGGTTTGTTATAAATTTTATAATGAACCATGGGGTTAGAAGTGGACCAACTAAAACTGAAATCCTGCACAACAGACATTGTTAGTTTAACATATTGAGGAGGTTCACCCTCAACAAAATATTCTAATCCCGCATTGGAAAGCAAGGTTTGAAAATCATGAAGAATTCCAGCAGCACTCAAGAATGCCGAGCATGGATAGAGTGAAGGAAAAACCTTCTCTTCACGGTGAACTTTCATAACATCATGCACTTCTAGATCATGCTGAGAGAGTTGATACACATTCTCCTCCATTTCTGAAATTTTTCAACAAGCTCATAAAAAGTGATTTAAAGACAAGCGATTGTAGGGAACTAATATAGGGGGTCACTAGAGAGTTATCATGTATTAAAATAATCTTTCTAACCAATAGGACAAGCATGCATACTCGTTTATACTGTCACCTACAATGCTAAAATACTTAAGAAATACTCTATCAAAAGAAAATCTACTTGGACAAGTGGAGGAGTCACATACCGGAGAACAAATGATCCAAGTTTCAGCAGAAATGCTGGGCTGAGCAAGGAGATCGAGAAATCCAGGCAAAGAACAGCAAGAACTCGAGTTTGGGCAAATGGGTCGGTGTTTTTCGGGTGAGAGAAAGAGCTGGGGAAGAAGAGATGAGTGAGTGGCCTGGTGGGGCCCCCTCACATAGGGGTGGCGCGGCCAGGGGCTGGGCCGCGCCACCTGTGTGTGAGGTGGTGTGGCTGCCCCACCTGGTGCCTCCCAGGTGTCTCTCTGCCCCATTTTTGACATAAAAATTTATAAAGAATTTTCTGGAATTTTTCGAGAAACTTTATTTTCGAGGATTTTTCAGAAATTGGCATATCAATAAAACTCAGAAAAACAAGGATGAAGAGATTTCAAGCAAATCAAAACTAAGCATGCAGCATCTCTGAGATACTCTTAATCATGCAACTTAACTGAAGGAATAAAATTTTGATGAAAGTATATACAAGTGAGATGGAGTGAAAGCGGTGAAAACGAAGTTTCGTTCATATAAATTCACTTTGCTAACAAGGTTGATCAAGTCTTGTTACCAAACTAACTTTATATGAGGCAAAACTTTGCACTTCACTTAATGCTTATGTTACCTCAACTTTAATAGGTATAGCCCCAACCATAACAATTTGATATTCTTCCTTGGGCTTTTGCTCTGAACAAATAATTTGACCAACTTTAATGGTCTCAACATGCTTGATTGAATTTAGAGCATTCCTCCTATCAATCTTCTTGGGAAAATAAACAGTGTATTCTTTGTCATTAACATTAAAAGTGACTTTTCCTTGATTGCAATTAATAACAGCACCTGCAGTGTTCAGAAAAGGTCTCCCAAGAATAATAGACATATTATCATCTTCAGGCATTTCCAACACAACAAAATCAGTTAATATTAAACAGCTGTTAGCAACTTGAACAGGAACATTCTCACATATACCAATAGGAATAGTAGTAGACTTATCAGCCATCTGCAAGGATATATCAGTTGAAACCAATTTTTCTAAATCAAGTCTCTTATAAAGAGAAAAAGGCATGACACTAACTCCAGCTCCCAAATCACATAAAGCAGTTCTAACATAGTTGTTTTTAATGGAGCAAGGAATAGTTGGTATACCTGGATCTCCAAGCTTCTCTGGAACTTTACCATCAAAAGAATAACTAGCAAGTAAAGTGGAAATTTCCTCACTAGGAATTTTCCTTTTGTTAGTGACAATATCTTTCATATACTTTGCATAAGGAGGCATTCTAATAGCGTCAGTCAAAGGAATTTGCAAAAATAAAGGTCTCATCCATTCACAAAACCTGTTGTAGTGTTCTTCTTCCTTGGACTTGTGTTTCTTACTAGGAAAAGGCATTGGCTTCTGTACCCAAGGTTCCCTCTCCTTACCATGCTTGTTGGCAATGAAGTCTTCTTTGGTGTACTTTACATTTTTATCACTCTTTTCCGGTTCTTCTTCAGCTTCTTCTTTATCTTCTTCTTTATCATCTCCTGGTTCTGTTTCAGCATCAGAAATAGAAACACTGTTAGGATTTTTACCTGCATCAGAAGATTCTGTAGTTGTTTTGTGCTTCTTCTTCTTCTTGGGAGGAATATCATCACTTGAAGTGCGTTGAGAATCTTGCTCAACCCTCTTAGGATGTCCTTCTAGATATAATGGGTCTTGAGTAGCAGCACCACTTCTTGTGCGTATTTCACAGTGCTTGCTTCTCTCTTGCAGCATTAGCTAGCAGATCTTGCTGCACTTTGGTAAGCTAATCAATTTGTGTTTGAACCATTTGAAAGTGTTTAGCAAGTATCTTCACATCATTGGCGGTTCTCTCCACAATATCCTGCATCTTGTTAATAACTCTAGAATTCTCGAACAGATGATTATGCACCATTCTATTAAAATTTTCTTGCTTGACAATAAAATTATCAAATTCATCTAAGCATTGATCAGGAGGTTTAGTATAAGGAATATCTCTTTCATCAAAGCGCTGGAGAGAGTGTACCTCAATAGTAGATGAACGAGGGATTGGCTTACATAATTCTTCAATAGGAGGTAAATTCTTCACATCTTCGGCCTTAATACCTTTCTCCTTAAGAGATTTCTTAGCCTCCTTCATAATTTCATCATTTAATTCAATCATCCCTCTCTTCTTCGGTGTGGGCTCTGCAGATGGTGCAGGAGTTGGTGCTGGTGTTGGCTCAACTAAAATCCAATCATCATGATTCCGGCTTATTTTAGCCATTAATTCTTCAGCTTCAGCAGGAGTTCTCTCCCTGAAAACACAACCAGCACAACTATCCAAATATGACTTAGGTTCATCCGTTAGTCCATTATAAAATATGTCAAGGAGTTCATTTTTAGGCAATGGTTCTTTAGGCAAAGCTCTTATTAAAGAACAAAACCTTGTCCAAGATTCAGGAAATTTCTCTCCTTTTCCCTGTTCAAAATCAAAGATTTTCTGCACAGCAGCATGTTGAGCACTAGCGGGAAAATATTTCTGAAAGAAAGCATTAACCAAAGCAATTGGACTAGTAAGAGATCCAGGAGATAAGCTGTTAAACCAAGTTTTAGCAGCATCTTTCAACGAGAAAGGAAAAATCTTAGCAACAAAATAAGTGCGGAGCTTAATATCATCAGAAAACAAATTACTCAAAGTAGAAAGCTCATTCATGTGCTCCATAGCACTCTCATCTTTAGTACCACAAAAAGGAGTTTTCTCAACAATAGATATGTAAGATAAATCCAAAGAGAAATCATAATCCTTGTCTCTAATATTGATAGGAGAAGCAGCAAACTTAGGATCAGGAGACAAATTATATCTAACAGAACGTCTAGCAATAAGCTCTTTAATATTACCTGTATCACGAGCAGCACGTGCTTCTGCAATAAAATCATCATTAAGCTCAATATAAGCATCATCATCATAATCATCACTAGGACATTCCCTAGACTCAGGTGAACTAACAGGTGTAACAGTGGTGTTTCCCAACTTAGCTCTAGCAATAGTAGCTTCTAAAAAGGAACCTAGTGAACCTCTCTCATCAAGCACAGTAGAAGCATCATCTAAATTATCAGTGGTACTTTCAATCTCAGCAGAAGTAGTAGCAGTAGCGTGTGGGTGTGGTGGTGTAAGCAACTTACTCATAACAGATGGCGAATCAAGAGCAACAGAGGTGTTGAGAGTCGTACCTCTTCTTGTAGTGGATGGCAATATAGGAACTTTTCCATCACGAGGTTTACCCATGATGAAAGGATTGCAGCAAACAATATGAATACCAAGTGAACTTACAGATAAAGCTATGCTCCCCGGCAACGGCGCCAGAAAATAGTCTTGATGACCCACAAGTATAGGGGATCGCAACAGTCTTCGAGGGAAGTATTACCCAAATTTATTGATTCGACACAAGGGGAGCCAAAGAATATATGCAAGCCTTAACAGATGAGTTGTCAATTCAGCTGCACCTGGAAACAGTCTTACTCGCAGCGGTTTATCAGTAGCAACAGTTTTATAGCAGTGACAGTAGGAAAACAGTAACAGCAGTAGTAAAATAGCAGCAGTAGAAGTAACGGTTGTAAACAGTAGGAACAAATACTGTAGGCATAGGGATGGATAACGGGCATTGCATGGATAAGATAATTCATGAAATCAATGAGACATGGGCATTGCAGATAAATAATGATAAAGCATCCTAGTACAAACAATCATAGGCATGTGTTCTGTATATAGTCGTACGTGCTCACAAGGAGAAACTTGCACGACATCTTTTGTCCTACCAGCCTGTTGCAGCAGGGCCTCAAGGGAAACTACTGGTAATTAAGGTACTCCTTTTAATAAAGTACCGGAGCAAAGCATTAGCACTCAGTGAACACATTTGATCCTCACATCATAGCCATCCCCTCCGGTTATCCCAATTTCTGTCACTTTGGGGCCTCGGGTTCCGGACAACAATATGTGTATACAACTTGTAGGTAAGACCATAAACAACAAGTATCATCATAGAAATAATAACATGTTCAGATCTGAAATCATGGCACTCGGGCCCAAAGTGACAAGCATTAAGCACAATAAGTTGCAACAATGTCGTAGGCACTAAATAAAGATACTAGGCACTATGCCCTATCAATCTCATATCAAATTACATGAACAATCTCATCCAATCCTTGCCATCCCCTCACCTACAGCGGGGGAATTACTCACACATGGATGGGGGAGTCATGGATGGTCGATGGAGGAGCGTCGGTGGTGATGGTGATGAAGATCTCCTCCGAATCCCCGTCCCGGCAGGGTGCCAGAACAGAGTTTCTAGTTCCGAATCGCGGTTTCTGATGGCGGCAGCGCAGCGGAAGTCTATCTGGGAAAAACGCCGTCTCCCCGATCTTAAGTCGTTAGGAGGTATATGTACACGAGAGGGGAGGTCGAGAGGAGGCCTAGGGCCACCTCACACAGGGGTGGCGCGGCCAGGAGCTGGGCCGCGCCACCTACGTGTGACGGCCCCTCGAGCCTCTTCTCCCTCCTGTCTTCTGGCTCCGTGGGTCTTTCGGTGAAATAGAATTTTCCATGATTTTTCCCGAATTTTTACTGAAAGTTGGATTTCTGCACAAAAACGAGACACGAGAGCAATTCTGCTGAAAACAGCGTCAGTCCGTGTTAGTTGTATTCAAAACACACAAATTAGAGGAGAAACAATAGCAAAAGTGTTCGGGAAAGTAGATACGTTTTGGACGTATCAGTCTCCATCGCCGTCTCCGCCGTCTCCATCGACCTCACCGCCATCTCCATCAACCTTGCTGTCTCCTATGATGAGGAGGGAGTAGTTCATCCCCGGGGCTGAGGGCTCTACCGGTAGCTATGTGGTTCACCTATCTCTCCCATGATGTGATCTTTATGTGATCGTGAGCTTTGTATCATGTTGAACAAGTAGATGTTATTATTCAGATATTATATGTACTCTAGTGGTAATTATTAAAGTAATCTATTCCTCCTGCCATGGTGTAACGGTGACAGTGCGTGCATCATGGTGGTACTTGGTCTAGGCTATGATTGTGATCTCTTGTGGATTATGAGAATAATTATTACTATGATAGTATTGAAGTGATCTATTCCTCCTTTCATGGTGTAATGTTGACAGTGTGTGCACCATGTTTGTACTTGGTCTAAGTTGCAATGATATCTATCTTGAGTTGTGCTCTGATTTGGATATCTCTATGAGTGGTGTTTATCAAGTACTTGATGAACTTTAAGGGGTGCTTCTGTAGCCACTACACAATGATTAGTGTTATTCAATAGGAGAGTAATTCAGAGTACCATAGTGGAGAGAAGTTGTTTATTTGTTCAATCATGTTATATTGTTGGGAGTGTGTCCACTAGTGAAAGTACGATCCCTAGGCCTTGTTTCCAAGCTTTGCACACCATTTACTTGCTATTTTGTTACTTATTTGCTTGCAGCAATATTTATTTCACATCACGTTTGCTACTTATAATCATCTATACCACTTGTATTTCACTATCTCTTCGCCAAACTAGTGCACCTATACATCTGACAAGTGTATTGGGTGTGTTGGGGACACAAGAGACTTTCTGTATCGTAATTGCAGGGTTGCTTGAGAGGGATAGCTTTGACCTCTTCCTCCCTGAGTTTGATAAACCTTGGGTGATCCACTTAAGGGAAACTTGCTGCTTCTCTACAAACCTCTGCACTTGGAGGCCCAACACTGTCTACAAGAACAGAAGCATGTGTAGACATCAGGAGCAAGGGTGCATCTGATAATAGTCAAATGGTCAGTGGTTTGATTAGGGTCAGAAACAGGATTAGAACAAGTAGTAGATGACCTCAAATGACTAAGTGACAATGGAAAGAATGGAAGATTAGATGACAAGGATGAGTTATGAATAGGTGCATTTGTATGGATAGAACTATGAGTTTAATACAAACATCTGAAAACTGAATCTGTTAACAGGAGTGAAGATGGTCTGCACACCAGATGTTTGATGAAATGTCTGCAAGAGATGATTTTCTAAATCTGAGTGAAACCTTTTTATGGTTGGATGAAGATGATCCTAATAACACCATGGGTGTCTTCCTTGGGCTAGTTTGATTAGTTTTAAGACCCTCAAAATGGAGCTCCTAGTGTCTCATGATAAGACTAAGACATTAGAGTTAGGGATTCAGGATTGAGAGGAAAAATAACAAGATAGGTTGTATTTGAAAGATGGAATGACAACAATTTACAGGGGACCAAATATTAATTGATGGGTTTTGAACAGGTTAGGCCACAGGCCTATATGGGGATTATATCTATACACAAGCAACTCATCAAAGTCGAACAGTCACACAAAGTTAACTCACCACACAAGGTTAATCATTTGCAGCTAATCTAGCATTACCAGAAACAATGATTGAACCAGTGCTCAATGATGATCATGCCATGGTCAAGTAGAGAAGAGTTTCAAATAAAAGAGTAAAGCTTCTGTAGACTTTCCAGAACTAGTGGAGACATAGCATCTCCTTTAGAAAGTTTTCTTAAAGGTGTTTGAAATCCTTTTGTAAACATCAACAAAATACAGGTTTGTGAAATAGTGGGACCACTCTACTTTGTAGGTCTAGGTAATTTTGTAAATACTTTGTTTTGATAAAAGCTTTGTCTCAAAGATAAATCTTGGCTCTTGTCTTGGTCAAATAAGATAATATGAAAAGGGAGAGGTTGCCAAGATAATGGTTTTGGAAAATAGCTAGAAGCATAAATAAAGGCATGATCACAAGGGCACAAGGATTGTGTTGGTTCATAATATTATTCAACAAGCAACTCAAATAGACATCATTAACATAACAACCAAGACAAACAAGCAAGAAACAGTACTTCCAGAGGTTTGCTCAAATTTTTTTTGTTGGCCCTCATTTTTGGCTCACTAAACACTACCTAAATAGGGTTACAAAAAGTGGGGTGTTACAGCTCTTCCCCCTTAAATAGAATCTCGTCCCGAGATTCCTAAGCATAGGAGAAAAGGTGCTAAGGCTAAGTTAGTATTAGGCCTCAACGGTCGCTCTCCCAACTCACTGGTGATAAACCGAGTTGCATCAAAGACTTGCTTCTGTCGAAGGTGTAGATCATCTTCAATTACTAAGGGTGATGGCTGAAGAGTTGATGTTGCCGAGAGTATCCTGTCGAACTTTGTCGGGACATTTTTAAGGTTAGCGGGGTTAGGCTATCTAGTATGCCCAAAAAGATTCTTCTAGAGTTAGAAGGTCTTCAGCTCGCAAATTGAGGTCTTGAAGAGTTGAGGCTTCTCGGGTAGGTTTTGTTGCCTTGGGGTTGTCGCTTCCTTCATGTATATTGATGGAGTCTTCAATTCTTGGTGTTGCACCTTGAAGCTTGATGTTGGTGTAGACCTTTATTCTCGAGCTCGGAGTCCTCTGAGGATGGTAGACAAGAGCATTTATGCTTCGATCTTGATAGGCACGTCAACTCTATCATCTTAGTCCTCTACGCTTCCTAACTACCAAGGCGCAGGTTAGTCCTAGTAGAAACCATTCTTCTGGGTTGTCTTGTGTTTGAGCTGAAAACGCTCTAGGTGGCGGCGCACCACCAACATTGTGTCTTCCAGTAGTCAATGATCTATTCCTTCTTGTCTTTGGGTTGGTGGAGACCATTGAAGATCTTCTTGGTTCCCCATCTTTTTGGAGCCTTGACGATCTTGAGGTATATTGGGATACCTTGAGTCGACTCCATCTTAGGAGAAGTCTTCTGGTGGATTCCTACCCGTGGCATAAGTCAGTTTTGGTTTCTAACCCATCAAAATTTGAACAAGCGAGCGAGTTAGCTAGAAAAGCCTTCATTTCTTCCCGTTGCTGCCTCCCTTGGTAACTCCTAAATGTAGAGTCGGCATTGATGGCTCAATTTTGGAGAGTCTTCATTTTTCTTTTTGCTTGGTGGAGATCAAACACATGAGTCTTCGGCCCCAAGTGGTGAAAATGTGTTGAACTACAGAAGTTAGGCTTGGATTTGATACTACTATGCTCAATGTTAGTCAGCTTGTTAGAAGTTTAGCAAGTGCTGGGGTGTTAAGAGAGTATCATCAATGTTAGGAAACTCTAGATTTAGGTTAGTCAATCTAGGTTAGTGAAGCCTTTGTCTTCTAGAAGTCCCTTGTAGTCCAGGCGGGTCTATCTTCTGCTTCCTTGACATTGTAGAGAGGTCTTGACGAAGCTTGAGACACTCAGCACAAACTGTTGTATGAGATCTCGGGTACGTGTTGCGAGAAGAGTCATAACCCACTATTATCAGGGTTAGAGTTAGTGTTTTCCTAATATCTTACGTATGCTGCTTGGGCTGACATAAATAGGGAAAACATATTTTTGTGAGGTTTCCTAATTGGGTTTTACAACCCAGAGGGTTTTTAAGGCCGGGAGGCCAAAAACAAACACAAGCACCATGTAACATCACACACTCAAGAAACACACAAGGCAACTGCAGACAATATCTAGAACACACAAGGCAATCAACAAACAATTGGAAAGATCAAACGAGGTATTTCAAGTACCAACGATGCCTAACAATGCACGCTATCTGGGTTTAGTCCTATTCATCCTAGGGTCATGGTTGGCCATAGTTGTTGATGTCTCCATTCTCCTTGACTCTCGCTTCAGCAGAAACTTGATGGCAGTTGGTGCTGAAGTTGAAGTGTTATTGAGCCATTGATGTTGACTTGGGATGTGTAGTTTTGTAAGTCTTCTTGTATCACATCACATGGATGTGAGGTCTTTGGAAGGGTCATTGAAGTTCTCCATTTGTGGCAATGTCTCGTGACAGGCCTAAAACTTTCTAGTCAAGCAATTGAGTACTTGGTCCTTGGCGACTTCAAAAGTGCGAGTCTAGGGAGGAACAAGGTCAGCTTCTTGACAGAGCCATTGATGTCAACAAAAGGCAAAATATTTGGCAGCACTCTTGTTTCTTTGTAGCAGGAGAGATTTGAAGACATCCTTCTGAACATTTGCTCCATCTTGTTTTGCTAAGCTTCAGGTCTAATTGGGGTATATCCCCCAACAAGTAGTTTTGAAGAAGATGAGACAGATGGAGTAATAAACCTCAACATCTTTGAAAACCAGAGAGATAAGATTAGAAGTTTTGAAGAGGTGAGAAAGCTATAAGCCATACTATTGGCTACTTAGAAGAAATAACCTTTGCAAATAGTCTTAGCAAAATATTACTTTCCTATCTAACGCCCATGCTAACTAAGGTCTCATACAGTCAGGATGGCTCTGATACCAACTCTGTGGGGACCCCGGTTTACCACTCCAGAATTCCCGTTATGCATACAACTCACGATCCCATGATTAGTATGTCGTGAGTCCACATAACCGAGCTGATATCGAAGTTACATCATCCATTACAGTATCGAATAATATACGTACAATTGGTCACCTGACCAAGTATGATATTGCCACGCAGGGCAAGTCTACAACTAAACAGCGGATACCAAGCAGCATTGATGACCCACGTCATGCCTACTACCCTACAGGCAACTGACCGGGAGACGTTCCTAGTTCGCACTGGCATCGTTGAACTCCTCACCATCATCCTCATAACCTTCTTCATAATCTGACCAAGTTAATAGCCAGGGACAAAGCCGTGAGTACATTTGAATTGTACTCGCAAACCATCAAAAGGGGAGACAACAGATATGCAATTTGGCTGTAGCAAGGAGAAAGGCTCTAATCTAGTTTTTCCTATCTAGTCAATTTCTCATGTTGATATAGCATGTCTTATGACATTTCTATACCCTTATTAAAGAAAACATTTAGAAAACCTTTTAAGTAAAAATCTCTAGGAAAGGGGGAAACTCATTTGGGTTTCAAGAGAGAGAGTCGGTGGCCAATCAAACATGACCACCTTCCATTATAAAACCCGGTCAATCACACATGACCAACTCCATTTCTTCGGCAGTACCCTGCAAGTACTCCGAACCATAACCGTGCCACGGTCGTACCCTCCGAGTACTCTGTCCGGCACCTTTCTCCATTTTTTCGAAAACATACTTGTAAAACCAAAACCTGACACAGGCTAAGTATGGCCATCCCAACCGTCCATGACCGAGGACGTGGCTATTCGAATAGATTACACTCTGCAAAGGTTGTACACTTTACCCACCCCATTCGATAAATCCGCCGGGATACCACCACGGGCATCATACACAAGTATATGGGGTTTTTGAGTGAAAAACAACTAGATCTACTCAATTTAAATACAAGTAAATCTACAGTGATTCAAAAGATATGCATGCAGTACCACTGGATAGGTATTGAAATAAGGAGTTCACAGAAATTTGAATCATCCTTTTTGGGTTCATAATTATTTTTCTATGAATTTTCAAAGTTGCAGGCTCGTTCAAATTAGATTAACAGATTTCACTAAAAAAACACGACTGGGCCGGAATCGAAACAGACCAGGCCAGCAGCATTGGGCCAGCCCAGATCTGCCCGGCGGAGCGCGGGATCTGGCGCCAAACTGCCCTAACAAGCGGGGCCTGCTGGTCAGCCGCACCAGCTGGCCGAAGCGGTACAGAGCAAGGCGAGCCATCGGATTAAGTCGGAATCAATGGCCAACGGCCGTCTTCTTCCTCTGGACACAGGGGCGTGAGGCGAAACCCTAGCCGGGGCAGGCAGGCGCAGGGCCTCACCTAGGGACCTCCTTCGGCAACGAGGGTGCTCTGGGGCGATGCGGCGGACAACAACAACCTTGGCGAGGGGCGGCAGCAGCGGATTCACCTCGGGGATGATGATCTACACAACAGCAGTGAGGAGGACCTCGTCGGCACTTCTAGGGGTCAGTGAGCCGGCGTCCCTAGGTCAAGAAGAAGATTGGGTTAGGTAGCTATTACAGAGGGGAGTACATGCTTGCAGAGAGACGGGTCAGAGATGGTCCAGGTCGGCGGCATTCTTCTCTTCTTTCCCGCATAACAAAATTAGGGCTTCTCCTCTTCTCCTCTGGTACAGAGCAAGGGGGCAGTCCTGGTGCTCGGGGATGGTGATATGGTGGTAGGGGAACTGAATGGAAGTGATACCAAAGGCAGAGAGGGGCTGGAGCCTTATATTACAGAGAGGGGAGGGAGATAAGAGGGTTAGGTCAGTTTGGCAAGGTGGGGCTCATGGGGAGGCCCTGGTTCAGGGAGAGGGGCGGTGGAGAGTGTGAGAGGGGCCCAGGAGGTGTCTTGCTCGACCAGGAACTAGGGTGTGAGGCTGCAGCACTTTATTTAATTGATATACACTTTGGTGACATGGATCCTATGTCTCCTTCTTCCAAACACTATAGGACAAACGATAGAGGGGGATGCTACAGTACAGGCCAACCAGAGGGTGAGGGAAGTGCTAGACTAGTCAATGGGAGGCTTTGGTGGAGTTTCAAATGACTTTGCTTAATAGGGTGATCATGGTGATTGATACATGCATGCATAATCAAGTTTGGGTTTATGAACTTGATTCCAAATCCTTTCAAGCAAGGGCATGCAAGGATGGGTCAGGGAGATGAATATGAGGTGGTGAATATTACATTTAAATTTGAGATTTAAAAGGGAAGGGTTGGAGTAGGTAATGGGAGTGTGCCAAATTTTGGTTGGTAAGCTTTTCAAGATTTTGAGAATAGAGGGAGAGGATTTTGAGGTAGATGAGTCCTAATAGTATTCCAAGGTTTTACAAGTCTCCCTCAAATTTATCTGATAAGATAGGGTGCAAGAATAGCTTGGGCCATTCCCATGCATTTCTAGTTAGTAAGGAAAACATAACTAGAAAATATTCTTATAGAAACTATTATCTTGAAGGATGAAGGGGCGATAAGGAGAAATATTAACATTGCTAATGTTATTTAACAAGGAGTTGGATTTGTGGAGAGAGTTGATGATGGATGTTGGCAAGTGACCAAGAGGATTAAAGGAAAAATAAAATGGGTGCAAACATTTTTGATTAGGGTTCAAAACAAGGTTACATAAATAGGTAGCATGCTTCAAAATGCACCAACAAGTGCATAGATAGTTAGAGCACATCAAAAGGAAGAGGAATAGGCCATAGGATGGTCTCTGAACAATTTATTTTGAAATTTAAAAGTGGGAGCAAGGGTGCATCTGATAATAGTCAAATGGTCAGTGGTTTGATTAGGGTCAGAAACAGGATTAGAACAAGTAGCAGATGACCTCAAATGTCTAAGTGGCAATGGAAAGAATGGAATATTAGATGACAAGGATGAGTTATGAATAGGTGCATTGGTATGGATAGAACCTATGAGCTTAATACAAACATCTGAAAACTTAATCTGTTAACAGGAGTGAAGATGGTCTGCACACCAGATGTTTGATGAAATGTCTGCAAGAGATGATTTTCTAAATCTGAGTGAAACCTTTTTATGGTTGGATGAAGATGATCCTAATAACACCATGGGTGTCTTCCTTGGGCTAGTTTGATTAGTTTTAAGACCCTCAAAATGGAGCTCCTAGTGTCTCATGATAAGACTAAGACATTAGAGTTAGGGATTCAGGATTGAGAGGAAAAATGACAAGATAGGTTGTATTTGAAAGATGGAATGACAACAATTTATAGGGGACCGAATATTAATTGATGGGTTTTGAACAGGTTAGGCCACAGGCCTATATGGGGATTATATCTACACACAAGCAACTCATCAAAGTCAAACAGTCACACAATGTCAACTCACCACACAAGGTTAATCATTTGCAGCTAATCTAGCATTACTAGAAACAATGATTGAACCAGTGCTCAATGATGATCATGCCATGGTCAAGTAGAGAAGAGTTTCAAATAAAAGAGTAAAGCTTTTGTAGACTTTTCAGAACTAGTGGAGACATAGCATCTCCTTTAGAAAGTTTTCTTAAAGGTGTTTGAAATCCTTTTGTAAACATCAACAAAATATAGGTTTGTGAAATAGTGGGACCACTCTGTAGGTCTAGGTAATTTTTTAAATACTTTGTTTTGATAAAAGCTTTGTCTCAAAGATAAATCTTGGCTCTTGTCTTGGTCAAATAAGATAATATGAAAAGGGAGAGGTTGCCAAGATAATGGTTTTGGAAACAGCTAGAAGCATAAATAAAGGCATGATCACAAGGGCACAAGGATTGTGTTGGATCACAATATTATTCAACAAGCAACTCAAATAGACATCATTAACACAACAACCAAGACAAACAAGCAAGAAACAGTACTTCCAGAGGTTTGCTCAAAAAGTTTTTGTTGGCCCTCATTTTTGGCTCACTAAACACTACCTAAACAGGGTTACAAAAAGTGGGGTGTTACATAGTCGCCCTCTTAAACTTGAAGGTGTCCTATGCATTTATGTTTTGCTCTCTATGAAGGACAAGCTGAAAACCATTTGTATTGCTCTCTATGAAAGACAAGCTAAAAACCATTTGTATGTTTTTCCTTATAATTTGAACACACGTTTGACATTCATTGTTTCATTTTCATGATCTTTTGTTTGTGTTCATTTGCATGTTTATAACATGGTTGCTAAGTTTTTATTGTCAAGATTATATCTTTTATGCCCATGTTTTAAGTTCTTTTGATCCCAGCTCACAACACTTACATATGTGATCATGATTCTGTAGGTGCATGTCACCTCAAAAATTATTTCTTTTGTTATCACTTACCTACTCGAGGACGAGCAGGAGTTAAGCTTGGGGATGCTGATATGTCTCCAACATATCCATAATTTTTGATGCTCCATGCTTGTTTTTACACCATTTGCCTAATGTTTTGGTACACTTTGTGGTACTTTTATGCATTTTCCGGAACTAACCTATTAACAAGTTGCCACCGTGCCAGTTCCCTATTTTTTGCTATTTTTGTGTTTCAGAAAAGTTACATAGGAAATATTCTCAGAATTGGACAAAACAAAAGCCAGTCGTCCAGATATTTCACGGAGCTTCCAGAGAACCAAAGAGGAGATGGAGTGGGGCCACAAGGTGGCCTCACACCAGGGCGGCGCGGCCCAGCCCCTGGCCGTGCCCCCTATGTGTGAGACCACCTCGGTCCACTCCTGACGATGCCCCTTCGCCTATAAAGACCCCCTCGACGGGAAAAATCTAAGGACCCCGATCAATTTTCCAGAAACACATCGCGATCCACCGCCGTCATCGACCCGAGATCGGGAGGGTCTAGAAGCTCTTCCCAGCACCCTGCCGGAGTGGGGAATCGCCACTGAAGGTCTTCTTCATCGCCATGCTTGCCTCCGGAGCGATGAGTGAGTAGTCTACCTTGGACTATGGGTCCATAGCAGTAGCTAGATGGTTGTCCTCTCCACCATGTGCTTCATGTTTAGATCTCATGAGCTGCCCTACATGATTGAGATCACCGTTACGTAATTCTACATGTTTGGTTTGTTGGGATCCGATGAATATTGGTGTTATGATTGAGTTGCTATACTGAAATATATCTTATGCTATCTCTATGTTGTTTATGATCTTGCATGCTCTCCGTTGTTAGTAGCTATCTTGGCCGAGTAGTTGCTAGTGACTCCAAGAGGGGGTATTTATGCTCGATAGTGAGTTCATGCCTCTATTTAATCTAGGGGAGTGACAGAAACCTCTAAGGTTGTAGATGTGATGTTGCTACTAGGGAGAAAACAATATTCATATGCTCGAGGGCATATGCTTTGTTTACATTACACACTTTGCTTAATGCAATTATCTGTTGTTCACAACTTAATATTCATGGGGTGTTCGGATGATATCCCCGTGAGTGGATTATTAGTCATAGATGCAGTTGGATGGCAGTCTATGTATTTTGTTGTAATGCCCAGAGTAAATCGCATAGTGATCTTCTTGACATATCACGCTATCTTTATTCTACCAATTGCCCAACTGTAATTTGTTTACCTAGCATATGTTATTTATTCTATGGAGAGACACCACTAGTGAACTGTGGACCCCGGTCCTATTTCCATCATATTGCTATCACCTGTTGACAAGGGTATAGCTAATAGAGCCCGTTAGTTGAGTACCCCTGAGGCCCATTAAAGCTAGGCCCAATTGTAATAATAGTCGAGATATGAGTCCTTACCGTATGTCGATATTGTAATCTGTATTGGACCCTACCCGATCCTCGAGACCTGGCCACCTATATATAGGGGCTAGGAGGGGACAGTGTAGGCCAGATTGAAAGCAAGCTAGGTTCAACACCCAAGTTTACTTTCTATATACACCTATTTTGACTAACCTTACCTTCGAGTTCATCCGATGCCCTATCTCCCTGATCCTAAGTCCTTCATCTAGGATATTTGTCGAGTTAACCCTCGTCAATTGGCGCCGACCGTGGGGACTCTTGGCATTGGAATCATGAATTTGACGGCTTTTTTTTCTTTTAGCCAATGGCAGTGTAGGAATCGACGAAAATCAAGAGATGGAGTTGACAATCAGAAGTCTAAGCATCTTCATCGGGCCTTCAGGTTTGACTCGCTGATACGTCCAAAACGTATCTACTTTCCTGAACACTTTTGCTATTGTTTCTCCTCTAATTTGTGTGTTTTGAATACAACTAACACGGACTGACGTTGTTTTCAGCAGAATTGCTCTGGTGTCACGTTTTTGTGCAGAAATTCAACTTCCAGTAAAAATTCGGGAAAAATCACCAAAAATCATATTTCACCAGAAGACCCACGGAGCCAGAATACCGGAGGGAGAAGTGGCTCGAGGGACCGTCACAAGGTGGTGGCGCGGCCCAGCCCTGGCTGCGCCACCCCTATGTGAGGAGGCCCCAGGCCCCCTCTCGACCTCCCGTCTCGCGTACATATACCCCCTGACGACTTAAGATCGGGTAGACGGCGTTTTTCCCAGATAGACTTCCGCTGCGCCGCCGCCATCAGAAACCGCGATTCGGATCCAGAAACTCTGTTCTGGCACCCTGCCGGGACGGGGATTTGGAGGAGATCTTCATCACCATCACCACCGACGCTCCTCCATCGACCATCCATGACTCCCCCATCCATGTGTGAGTAATTCCCCCGCTGTAGGTGAGGGGATGGTAGGGATTGGATGAGATTGTTCATGTAATTTGATATGAGATTGATATGGCATAGTGCCTAGTATCTTTATTTAGTGCCTATGACATTGTTGCAACTTGTTGTGCTTAATGCTTGTCACTTTGGGCCCGAGTGCCATGATTTCAGATCTGAACATGTTATTATTTCTATGATGATACTTGTTGTTTATGGTCTTACCTACAAGTTGTATACACATATTGTTGTCCGGAACCCGAGGCCCCAAAGTGACAGAAATTGGGATAACCGGAGGGGATGGCTATGATGTGAGGATCACATGTGTTCACCGAGTGCTAATGCTTTGCTCCGGTATTTTATTAAAAGGAGTACCTTAATTACCAGTAGTTTCCCTTGAGGCCCTGCTGCAACAGGCTGGTAGGACAAAAGATGTCATGCAAGTTTCTCCTTGTGAGCACGTATGACTATATACGGAACACATGCCTATGATTGTTTGTACTAGGATGCTTTATCTTTATTTATCTGCAATGCCCGTATCTCATTGATTTCATGAATTATCTTATCCATGCAACGCCCGTTATCCATCCCTATGCCTACAGTATTTATTCCTACTGTTTACAACCGTTACTTTTACTGCTGCTATTTTACTACTGCTATTACTGTTCTCCTACTATCACTGCTATAAAACTGTTGCTACTGATAAACCACTGCGAGTAAGACTGTTTCTAGGTGCAGCTGAATTGACAACTCAACTGTTAAGGCTTACATATATTCTTTGGCTCCCCTTGTGTCGAATCAATAAATTTGGGTAATACTTCCCTCGAAGACTGTTGCGATCCCCTATACTTGTGGGTCATCACTCGCCTTTTAGATCTGGTGAAACCAGATCTGTTGGCAAGTGAGCCCAAAACAGTAGCAATGATGGAATATTCTGAAGGCTCTTCCAGCGAGGTAAACTCACCGGTCAGCTTAGGAGAAGAACAAGAAAGAAAAATCACAGAAGGCGATGAAACAGTGAAAAAATTCGATTTAGGAGTCCAACTCAAAGATCTCGTGATTTGCCAGGACAACATCTCAGACAAGTCAACAGACATGTGGAAGATAGGGTTAGTGCTTTCTGAAGATGATGACTCGATCTTCTCAAGCTTTGATAACAAAATCAGCAAACAATGCCAGGTGCTCGCCATTGTAGGAGACAATACAGAGGAATTCGACGAAAACAACAATCCAGTGCTAAACCCAGCAAATATCGATAGAGGAGCAAATCATCTAGCAGAAGGGGAAACAGCAGAATCCCTCACAACCAGGGAAAAAATTTGACTATCAGCCGATGAATGGAGAATAATAAGAGAAGCCATAGAACACGGCACGCCAATACCATCAAATTCTAGCAAGGATATGCTCTTGGGGTATCACTATGCCCTAAGGCAGCAGGCAAAACAACTAGCAAAGGAGAAAATAGAGATACAACAAAGGAAGGAATCAGCCATTGCAGCTAGCAATGCCGCTCATAGAGCACGAAGTGATGCATCACATACTAACGCAAGGAGAAATCGTCGACATGGTTCAAGGTACGAAAACCTCGAGTACTCAGAAAGGCAAAGCATCTCCAAAAACCTTGACTCGTCCTTCCTATCGGTCAATGAGCAGGGGAACATCGTACCAAAAAACCCCTGAAGCAGCACTAGTGGCAGCACAAGCATATCTGCTTACAACTCGACCAAGCCCAGGGAATCCTAGGGAACATATGCATAGAGCAGCATTGAACGGACTAAACATGGTGGGCCACAAGCTATCAGCAAAAGGAGAGGAAGCATATCACCACAAGGAAGCACACAAGCCAAGGTCACCTCGCCGTCACAATAGTCATCGGCACAAAAGTAGTAATCAACGATCTCGATCGCCATCACCAAGACAACATGGAGGAAACCAAATATCCCGATCACCAAACAGAAAGCGCGACTATGAAGACGACAAAAAAGAGATGGGAGCATCGTGCTTTACCCGCAGGATTCGCACTACACCAGTACCCAAGGGGTTCAAATTACCTCATGATCAACAAAATTATGACGGGTCACAGGAACCACAATCATGGCTCTCAGACTATCTGCAAGCAGTACAAATATTGGGAGGAACCAAAGAAACAGCAATGCAAAGTTTGCAACTACACCTCACCGGCGCAGCAAGGTCATGGTTGAGCAAACTAGAGAAAGAGACTATTGGAAGCTAGGAATACCTCACGAAGCAATTCACAAGCAACTTCAGGTCAACACACAAGTGGCCGGCATTAATAGAGGAAGTCAAAGCGTGTGTGCAACAACATGACAAAACATTACGGGCATACATCCAAAGATGGAGTCTTATCAAATACTCAGTAGTTGAAGTTTTAGATGAAAGAGCAATAGATGCGTTCATAATTAGATTAAGGCGAAGAGACCTAGTCGAAGAGATGGGCAGAATTAAGCCGAAAACAGTGTCGGACCTCATGGACATAGCAAATAGATTCGCAAATGGAGAAGATACATGCAACAACAAGCGGACACGATCCCCTGAGGACGATAGAAGAAACAGATATGGAAGTCAAAGAAGATGGTCCTGCAATTACAACAACTATGGCTCCCACAGCCAAGTAGCTGTGGGATAGAAGGACAATAGCTATCAAGGGAGTGATCGCAGAACCTCGGGATATTGAAGCTACGGAAAAGAGGACTATAAAAAGTTTCCCACAAGAGAATCCAGAGAGCATAACCCGTCACCAGAAGACATGCTAAACGGACCTTGTCATATACACTCAGCGTTCATCGATGGAAAGCGAGTATCCAGGCATGCAATGAAAGATTGCACAACATTCTTGAAGCTACAAGAGTCAGCATTAAACAAGCAAACCGAAGCAAGGCGACAAGGATACGAAGGAAGCAACAAACCTCTCACAAGTCAACAAGGGATTAATGGAGCCCCTCAAGGACAAGACCAGCCAAACTAGGGACACGATGATGATGAAGGGTATGTTCCATCTAAGGGACACATCACAGCAATGATACAACCTGTGCCCAAGTCGAACAAAGAGGAAAAGAGTATTACTCGACAAGTTAATCTAGCAGTCACCTCACCTCCAGCTGCAATAGAATATCTACACTGGTCAGAACAACCAATCGAGTTCAACAGGGAAGATCACCCTATAATAGTACCTCGGCCCGGGAATGCGCCTTTGGTACTCAAAGCTCAAATCGGTACATACGATGTCGACAGAATATTTATGGACACAGGAAGCAGAATTAATCTGATATATGTGAAAACGCTCAGAGCAATGCACATATCACTAGAGTTCCTAAAGCCAACAGATTGTTCCTTCCATGGGATCGTACTAGGAAGTGCCAATTATCCACTAGGGCGGATAGCACTTAACGTTTGCTTTGGCAACCGACAAAACTACAGAAGAGAAAAGCTAGACTTCGAGGTCATGGACTGGCCATCTCAGTATCACGTGATCCTCGGGCGACCCACGTTTTCACGATTCATGGCAGTACCTCACTATACATATCTAGTACTCAAGATGCCAGGACCAAAGGGAATAATTACAGTAAAGGGAAGCTTTGAGGTTTCAGACCTCTGCGATAGGGAGTTCCACAAGATGGCGCAAAACTTTGGCATGATAGCCAACTATGCAAAGAAGGTGAAAAGCACGACTACGAAAGGTGTCAAGCCACCCAAAGGACGTGCTGCGGAGCCAGAGATGAAGAAACCACGAGTAGAAGCATCAGGAGAAGACAAAGTTACAGAAGAAGAAGAGAACGCCATGATGGCATAAGCATCAAGGACAACAAAGTAGAGTAGAAGAATAAGGCTGTAAAAGCCACAAGTTATCCCAGGTTCAATGCCCTCTAGATCCAGAACACAGGTCATAGGCCAGATCTCTTGGGTCACCCCATGTATCTTATATTACAAGTATAATAAATATAAAATGTTCCTCATATTCGAGTTTACGAGTCTTTCAAAGGGAAAATGCGGCAAACACATGAATCATACAGAAATGCTCTGAGAACAAATTTCAGACATACAGTCGCAAAATAAGAAACTCTCGCGTTCCACATATACACAAGTATTACAATAGTGGGTTGTCAGAATCATCTACACCTAAAGGATCTAAATAGTGATAGTCGCAGAAAAATGCGGCATCCGCTTGCAGCAGCCTATCTATAAGCCTTCGAGCAGGCTGCAGGGTATTCTCCACATGTACTCGCAGACTAGCTCCACCTGGAGCCAAACTCAAGGACATAGAGCTATAATTAAGTCTCGGGTGCCACTTACGTATCCACCCAAGAGCAAAATTGGCAACTTCCACTAAGTTTAGTTCTATTAATCGATCAATGCGCTGGCTGGATCTAAAAGTATCGAGAAGCAGTGGGAAACTTGCAGGCAGAGGATTGCGAGGAAGCATAACAGAATGCATAGTTGTGAGAGCTCTTCGGCAACCATCAACTGACTCGCCAATATGCTGGGCACAGTCCTAAAGCAATACAATAGCACTCCGGCGTCGAGGATCAGACCAGAAAGTCTCAATACCCGCTGACATTTTTTCTAGAGCCGCATTTCGCTCGGTAACCCGACGATCTTCAGAGCAAAATCCAAACAAGTGCATATGATGGCAAAAGATATCACAAAGTAGCAATGGGACAAAAAGGGAAAAAATATAAGTCAAAAGGAAACTTACATCGCAACATCTCGTAGGTAGACTCGATAATGCCAAGGACAAAAGAGTTGCATTCCTCATGATGCACAATCTTCGCCGTCAAGCTAGACACCTTATCATCAAGAATAGATATCTGCTTTGTCAAACCACAAGCTTTGCTAGCTTTGCCCACAGCCATCTGTGCTTGGCGTTTGGCCAAAGTCAAGCGAGCCTCAAGATCAGAAATCCTTGAAGAATATTCCGCGCATTGACAGCAGCGGCGAGAAGGCGACGAAACCTTAGAACTGAACTCACGGGCAGAAGAAGGGGCATGATCGCGACTTAAAGGATCATTGATGTGCATAGACTGGAAGTCAAAGAAAGGAAAAACATTTCAGAAGCCAGCACAACATATTATAGAAAAGAAGCATATTTACATAAATGCAAACCCTTTGACTAAGGTTCTCGGGTTGCATGCGACTACAGGTTTTTACATCAAAAGCAGAAATTGAAAACTACAGAGAAGCCGAGTCTACGCCACCTCAACATTTTGCTCCGTGGCTGAAGAAGGCATGGTAAATTCATTGCCAATAGTTGAAGGAGGTGCGGGTTCTTCCGCCGCTAGAGTTGGCACAGTAGATGTCACGGAAGCCACTAAAGGAGAAATAATTGACGCCAGGGCGGGCGCCAACTTCTTCACCTTCTCAAAGAAAGCCTTCAACTCAGAGCGGGTGTGGTCATGAGGAGAACTCACTTTCTCCCAGTCGACATCTGCACCATGTGCATAAGAAAGTGCGATAGCACCCTCAGCACCACGCTTCAGAGAAAGCCCCTTCAGCTAGAGGATAGGGTCTTCAGTCGTGTTGAAGGCTTTGGCAAGTTTCTTCAAGTCATCTTTCGGAACCTCCGCCTTTTTCTTCGGCCACAACCCGATGAACATCTACGTCAGAACACGGCTCACCAACTCAAAGATCTCCGAGATAGATATCCAGTTTGCTTTGAGTAAGTTAACCGCGGTCATCAGAGGATCATCGCCCGGTTGCAAAGTCGACAAAGATATCCCGGTAAATCCTGCACAACAAAGGGGACAAGGAAAAAAGGAAAGGAAAGCATTAGCAAGTGTAAGAACGCAACAGAAGTTGAAGAAGAGGACAAGGCGAGTACTTACCTCCAGTAGCAACAGACATCGTGCGAAGATGCTCTGTCACGGCTTGCTCTCACTGAGAATGCTCTTTGTTGGCATCGGCCAAAGCTTTTTCCATTTTCTTCGCCTTAGCCAGCGCTGACTTCTGCGACTTCTCAGCGCTTGCTTTGGCGGTGGTTGCAACATCGTAGGCCTTCTGCGAAGCGCTGAGCTTGGCTTCCAGCGATGCAATACGGGTATTGGCCATTGCTAGAGAAGCTGAAGTCCTGCAAAGAAAGAAAGGAAGTCAAGTAAATAGCAAAAAAGAAGTTTAGAGGAAAAGTAAAGATAGGATAAAGAGGGCACCTTCGGAAGCTTTAGCAACCTTTAGGTACTCAGCACATTCAGTGCCCAAGGCAACGAATCATTTCAACAATGCCTAGGAAAGAGGACGCGTAGGAGCATAGTTTATGCAAGTAAAACAAGTCAAGGACATTTACTCACATCATCGGGGGAAACCATGGATTCATGGGCTTCAAGAGCAACATCGGCTTCCTTGGCCTTTTTCGAGCGCTTGAGGCTTCGGGTCATAGGAATCTTCTTGACTGAAGCCCTGGTGACCCTCGGCATAGTCTCTTGGGCAGAAGGCTCATCAGCAGCTACAGGTGGAGTCGAAGGAGTAGCCGCAGTATCTTTTGGCGGCTCCTCGTCATCACTACAAGAAGATACAAGTTATGTACAACACGAAAGAAAGAGGGCAAGTACGATGCAATCGCAGAACTCAAAAGAACACTTACGATGCTAGGAGGTCAAAGTATTCAATATCTTCTTCTAGAATAGGGGCTTTATCAGCCGCTGTTCTCTGAAGAGAGGTACTAGAAGAAGTAAAGTCATCGACATGCTTCCTCTTCTTGTCCGCACCAGTGTCTTCAGAGAGTACAGGAGGAGGCGATGTCGATGAGCTGGTGTCTTCCTCTGATTCTTTGGCATCATGTCCATCCTGATTTTCTTCAGCCTCGGGGGCTTCAGATATAGAAGAGGCCAGATCAGCCGGAAGAGGCCCTGCCTCTAGAAGAGGAGGGCGCGAAACAAGGAATTGGTGGTCCTGCACACAAACAAGTCAGCAAAGTAACAGAGGCAAAGAGAAACACAGCTCGAAACAAATTAATTCAACAACAAATGTACAAAAGCAAACAAATATATACCTCGGGTAGGGGGTGCACGGAGTCGAAGTAACCAGTGGCCAATTCAGCAACCGCATGGTCCTTGGCGAGCTTGGTGAGGCTCCTGACTCGCTTGTCGACATCTTGCTTCACTATTAGATCTTCAGAGATGCAAGAAGGATCCTCCAAGCCAGAGTAGCTCCAAAGTTTGGTAAGGCGATGCTGCAGGGGTTGAACTCGACATTGCACAAAGAATGCCATGAGCTGAATACCTGACAATGCGCCTCCTTTACCTCCTTTCAGATCTTGAATGCGAGTTAGTAGGGGAGCAATCTGTTCCATTTCAGCATCTGAGGGAGGCGAATCCCACGATGCCAATTTCTTCAGCTCCTTGGAGGTGTCGATGGGGGCTAGACCATATTCGTTTTCAAGGGAGGCCTTGCGGTCTTTGATGTAGAACCATTTTGTCCTCCAACCTTGGACAGATGCAGACATGGAAAATTCAAGATATTGCGCCTCAGGGCGCACAGAGACAACGACACCGCCTAGTTCTAGTTTTCTGGATAAAGCAACATTTGGGCGGAGCAGGAAGATTGACCTCCAAAGAAGAAAGTGGGGCTCAATGCCCAGGAATGACTCGCAAAGAGTCACAAAGCAAGTGATGTGGAGGATGGAGTTAGGTGTGAGTTGGTGAAGCTGCACACCATAAGGAAAGAGAAGCCCACGAAGAAACTCGTGGGTAGGAAGAGAAAGGCCGCGGAAGAGGAAGGCAAGGAACATTACCCGATAACCGCTCGGCGGCTGCGGGATCCGTTTGGTGCTGGGGAACTTAATGGAATCGCTGCTGGAGATGAGGCCGTCCGTCCTGGCCTTCTCCACCTCCTTCTGCGCGATGGCCGAGCGCACCCAGCTAGTCGTGGAGGTTGTCTTTCCCTTGGCCATGGTGTTCTTGGATGCAAGGTGCTTCATGCGCATCTACTAATCCACGCCTGGGGGCTATGCACGAGAGGAGAAGGAAGCAGATATCGACAATGGCGGCGGCGGCGGAGAGAAAGAGCTGGTAAATAGTAAAATCCCCACTATCCCTTTATATACCTTCTCGGTGAAGGAACATGGGCGGCGACGTGGTGAAAGGAGCGGAAGCGGCAGCCCACTAACGGGTAGAGAAATACAAAAATTACTGCGCTACCCATGAAATGGTATGCGCTCAGTAAAGATGACGTATAGCTAAATTCGGCCACTGACGTCACGAAGAGTTTAGAGATCAATTCAATAGATGCATATAATTGGCGAGTATCAAATATGGCAACTATCAAATATGAAGAGATAGACAAGAGCAAACAAGGTTGGCACCAACAATACAAAAATCAAGTTAAAAGACTATACCCGATAACATTCGACTATAGCCTTGGGGGCTACTACCATCGGGAGCGCTAAAACGCGCACCCGATGAAAGTTATTACTAAACTATTTCGAGTTGAAGCATGATGATGAAGTACACTATATTTGAGCCTATACTCGAAAAAAGTTTTGTTCGACTATAGCCTCGGGGGCTACTCCCATCGGGAGCGCTGAGCGCGCACCCGATGATGTTTATTGACAAGCACTAAAGCATGGGAAGTGAAGGAGTATGCGATGAAATATTGTTACTCCCATCGGGAGCGAGTTTTTATGGTTGTATAACCTGAATATTTTTAGTCAAGTAAGACTGCGACATGAGATTCTTGAGTTGCGTTATCGCAACGAAGCTCGAATGCCATGATTTATCACGAAGGTAAGACCCTGGGATCCGTCCTGTCTGGCCTAGTATACACACATGGATGTGCTCTGCTGGTATGTATCTATGTCTACGATGCAAAGAAAATCCTGGTGGATGCACTGGGTACCCTGAGAATAACTGGAATTCATTCTTTGTAAGTCCTAAATGCGGCAAAAGAGTGGGTTTGACCGGTATCCCAAATTCAAGTCCAAGGAGATTGAATTTGAAGTAGGTGGCAAGTATCTGTTCTGGCAGTTAACTGACCTCTTGATCTGTCAGAGTTGTTAGGCTTTGTAACGCCCCACCTTTGGATTAAGGTGGAACACCTGTGTTAAGTGCTATTCTCTGGATCACTGATAGCACCACAGTACAAAATATAGTATTCATTGCATAGAATCAAATATTACAACATGGATCCAGATACGTAAGTCTTCAAATCTTACAAACCAGCTTAGTCTCATGGACTAGCTCAAATAACAGAGTTCAACAATACATAAACACAACGGAAACTACGGTAGTAGTGAGCCTTCATCTTCATCATGTGCCACAGGCAGTCATGTTAGAATGTAGACTCGAGATCCTATCAACTCACTCCTCATCAGAAAATCCTGCACATTTGAATATGCAGCCCCATGAATGGGGGTCAGTACAATGATGTACTAGCAAATGACACATATTTGGTGGCTGTTGTGAGGAAACTAACTATATGATATTTGGCTGGTGGTTCTCTTGGCTAGTTTGCATAAAGCCAATTTTGCCCTATTCTTTTCCAAAACTTTCTTTCAAAATTTTATTTTTCAAGGGTCGAGATAACCCCCAAATACTACATACTAGCTAGGTATGTAGCACTGGGTGAAACTCAAAAAAGTCGGAACAACAGAAACCACCACCCCTCGGAGTGAATGGCCCTGAGCCCCTAACCTAGGGGTTTCTAGACAAGTTTTAATCATTCTAAAATAGTGATGAGATTCTTCCGTACATTCCATGTCTAGAGACTCAAATTGTCCATAACCGGGGACACGGCTAATCGATTAGTTTGACACCCTGCAGGGGTTGTGCACTTTCACCTTAAGACTCATTTTATGCCCATACATAAAATGAGACGAGACCTTTTAGAAGGAGAGAGCAACCAACTGGCAAGATCCATTCCCAACCTACAATTCAACTACCAACCATCTTCTTGCACACAAGTTGCACCCTCACATCTAATCAGTCAAGACAGAGCCCATATTGTCATAAGGTTGCACTGGAAGTACTCTAAGCATGGAAGACATGGTAACCTCTTTATTCCTGGGTGGCAATCCACAAGTGAGCGCCCAGGC